>JADMLL010000003.1:15583616-16289373 GCA_016920875.1 Columbicola columbae | reverse complement strand
TATATACATTATATATATACTATATATATTGTTGATGGTGTATAAAGCAATTTGAGATGTTTTTTTGTTTGAATAAAATAAATTAATTTTGAATAAGTTGAAAGCTTTTCTTTTTGGTTTCCAATATTTTAAATCATTAATTGCTTAATACGTGAATTTTTATAAATAAACTCCACCCTCCAATTCTTTCCTGCCGTCATGACGACGGTCTGTATTCAAAAACTCATAAGAGAGGTGGCAGTTATCATTGAATAGATTGTCATTAGTCAGTTTGTGAGAATGAGTTAATTTTTGGATTTTGGTTTGGATAAACTTTTGTCTCAGGTGTTTTTGTAATGTGTCAATTTTTAGGCCAGAAAAAGAAATTTTATTTTTGCTGCTAGAGGATTAAGACATAATCTTTTTGTGAAAAATAGAGGAAGCTGACGGAACAGTGCCTTTAATACAAAATTTAAATGTTATTAACACTAGGTTGTCAAAGAAGTATTTTGACTCCTTTATAGGTAAGCTCAGTATAGGTATATTAAGTTTTAGTCTTCCTATGGTTAAGTAAACGAACTTGAAGAAAGGAAGAGGAAGACGTGGAAGAAGAACACTTTGTGCTTTGTCGCAGGTGTTAATGACCTTGTGACGACTTTGCGACAATTCTCGGTAAAATGGAGTTGTGAAGAATTCAAAAGCCTACTTTATAGTTGTGTGTTTTCATTTTTTTTTAAGTTATTTTAAAATGTCTTGTAATTATGCCGACGGGTTATCTCCGTATCATGATAAGGGACAACTTGGTCTTGAAGAGGTAGTCAATTTCTGTCTTTTAAAATTGTCTCTCAACGTTGTGGCTTCATTAAAAAGAACGAGTCAGTGATTTACGACTTCATCAGTTAATTTTTTTCCCTTTTTTCTTCCAGAAATTTGATACAAAACATTTGGTTACTGCCAAAGTAGACAAAAGTGGATAAATTCATCAAAACATGTAGTGATTCATACAGGCGCGGGAATAAGCACAGCAGCAGGTATTCCTGACTTCAGGTAATGTGTTGACAACTTTTCTGAATTGATAATAACATTTGAAAAAGAATTCGAAACAAAATTTAGAAAGATGACTTATTTTCATTTTTCTTCAGGGCCCAAGGGTATGGACATTACAAGCAAAAGGAGAAAACCTGACTTAAGTAAAGACTTTCATGAAGCAATTCCTACAGTCACACATATGGCTATAACAAAGCTTGTTGAAAAAGGAAAAGTGAAATGTAGTTAGCCAAAATATTGATGGCCTTCACCTCAGGTCAAACTTGGGTAGGAAGTTTTTATCAGAATTACATGGGAACATGTTCACAGAACAGTGCAGTGCTTGCACAACAGGTAAGTGGTTGAGTTTCACCAGAGACAAGTAAATTTAAAGGAATTGTTCTTAAATTAGATAATTGCTTCTATTCATTTGCAGTTGAAAATTTCAGCTAACTTGTTTTATATTTATTTAGGCAGTTTGTAAGAAACACACCAGTACCATCAGTAGGTCAGAAACCTTTAAATAAAGTTTGCCCAACAACAAAGGCCAATGGAAGACCTTGTCGTGGAAAACTGCATGATACTATATTGGACTGGGAACACAATTTACCTGAAAATGATTTGGGAATGGCTGATTATCATTCAAGGTAAATTTCTTCATTTAATTTTAAGTTTAAAATGTGACTAATAGTATTTGCATATGGAAATAAAGAGCCACAGGTTGCCTACTCATGATGTATGTCTGTGACCATTAATTTATTTAATTAAAATGTGGTTTTTGACTCCCCTCCCCCCCCAGTATAAAAAAAAGAAAGACTTAATGAATAGTGTCTCTTAACAATTTGTTTTTGAATGTTTTCAGCCTTGCTGATCTCTCGATATGTCTTGGCACTACCATGCAGATAGTACCTAGTGGAAATTTACCCCTCTATACTAAAAGGCATGGTGGGACATTAGTTATCATTAATCTACAGCCAACAAAACATGTAAGTTATTTATATTAAATAAAGATGTTATATATTATATAATTACTGTTACAAATGGAAGAGTGAGAGAGCTTTTTTAGTCTCAAGGTTCCTTTGTTTGACTTTGTGAGACCCTATTCCTCAACTTCATTATTTATTAGTGTTAGTAGGATGTTGAGGATGTTTTATTGATGGAGGCTTAATTAGGGAATGATATGATAATTATATTGAACACTTGAAAAAGCTTCTTTGATTTCTGGTCTGAGTGTTTGATCAGACTCAGTCAGAAGTGTAAACACTTACACATACAAGTGATGGCTGACTCTTTTAGAAAATTCTGCAAGGCAAGGGTGAAAATTTAACTTGTTTGATGCGCCATTGGAATCTAGAGCTTTGAAAATTTCTTTGTCCATGTTCGACTTCCTTGGGCGTTGCTTTGCCTTTTCTCTCTTCTTCCTTTCAAGTATTTCTAATTTACTCACCCTGATAGTTGGGATTTGGTTTCATTGGTGTTGGTAAAATAAAACCTTTTGGTGCTTATATCCATACCTTTAGTTTATCTATTGTAGGTATTTGTCATTGTTTGAAATTTTCCCTCGTAGAAAGTGTTTCCGTTGAAGAAGTGTTTATTGTTTCAAGTTAATAGAGTTGGGATTTACGTTTTATGCTAATGTCTGTTTCTGTTATTTTGTTACAGGATAGAAAAGCAGATTTAATAATTCACGCGTACGTAGACGAAGTAATGACGATGTTAATGAAAAATTTAAACATAAAATTCCCAAATATAACCCGAAAAATGATCCGACGAGGACGTTGACTTTGGCACCAGACAAATTCTTGGAATGGACCATAACGGATTCCATGCTTCGTGAGATGAAGGAGATCTTTGAAGCGAGATGTGGCGCTAAAGAGGCGCGTAAACGTCTCGAAATGATAGATGATGTTCCAGTCACCTTCACGAGACACGTAAAGAGGAAAGGAAAAGAGGACGAGGACTCTGATTTAGAAGTGTTGGACGTGATTGTAAAGCCAAAGCGAACGAGAATCTACAAAACGGGAGCGAAAAACTCGACAACCGTTTACAACGACGATCACTATAAAAAGTGACGCCAGCTCGAAAAAGGTCAAATATGAAGGAGAAGATAACGATTAAGAAAAACGTAACCCCGACGAAAACAAAATATGAAATCGTAACGAAGCCCAAGAAAACACCAAAGTGCGAGATCGTTTACGAAACAGACGGAGATCTGTGCAACGATCTGGACATGATCTGTGAGTCTGACGACGATGAAATGACCAATAACTTCACGTATAACTTTAAGCGGTATTTATATGACGACGTTAAAAAAGAAGAACCGTCAAAAGAGGGTAAGGAGGAGAACGTGGAAGTGAAAACTGAAGTTAAAAACGAAATAAAACTCGAGGAGGGTGTGGAAATGAAGAAAGAAGTGGAAGAACCGATCAAGGAAGTCAAAACGGAACCGGAAATAGAAGGTGGAGAAAATTCGACTGAAAAGAGCGAAATTGCCGTTAGCTCGAAGAGAAAAATAAGGATGGTGAGGAAACGCAAGACCAAGAACAGACTGAAAAGCCTCCAGAAACAATCGAAAATGCGGAAAGTGCTAAAGATATATCGGATTCTGTCGAAACGGAGAACACAGACGAAAAGATGGATGAATCGTCGGCTGAAATCACGGGAGAGAAATTGTCTGAAGATGAAAAGAAAGAAGAAGAGGAAGAAAAAGAAAAAGAAAACGCGAGCGAATGTATTTCCGGAGAAAGCAACCAAGTTAACAAATCTGAACAAGTCGAACCTGAAAACATTCCGATGGAAGTCGATGCGGGTGAGTATCAAGTCCAAAGTGCAACATCCAACGAACAAGAACTTTTAGGAATGACAGAAAAGGAGGGACAAAATGAAAAAGAGAAGAGGTGGTGATGATGGGGTACAAACAGAGAACAAAGACGGCCAAAACGAGAATTCGATAAAAGCCAAGAGAATGCAAACAAAACGGAGGACTATCGAAATATCGAATCGGAATTATCCAGTTTATCAAACTCAAATATAGAAAGTCAAATCGATCAGATGGTGAATCAAGGAGCGTCATCAACACAATCTTTTGAAAATACTTTGGAAATGTCTAACTGTAGCATGAATTCGTCTATAAACGAAAATTATGAGTTCTATGGAAATGACTATAATTCAACAAATAATTCCACCGACATGGATTACACAGACAATAATTATTACAATAATTTTTAAAGAATAACGCTTTTCAATATGGCGTCACAGCTTCAAAAGTTTCCCCTCTGGAAACAGTTTTTGTCTCAAATCGTTTTTCCGTGAGGATAAGTTCTTTGCTCTTCAAAAACCGGAAATGGTTTTTCATTCAGTTTCAGGTTTTAACGCTTAAATACGATAAACTTATAAGATAAAAAAAATTTCAAAATGGACGCTTTTAGTTTTACTTGTTTTGAAGTGTCGAATGAATTTCCAGAGGTCTGTAAAATGCCTTGATGAGACTTGACCATTTTTATCTTTTACAAGGGAGAAAAGAATAATGGAAAAGGTGATAACTATAAATTTTGAAAATTAGAATTGTTTTGCTTTAAACAAAACTCGATTCAAGAGTTAGAAAGATATATATTAATATATATAATTGGTTCAGTTAAATGATTTTCATACTTAACAGTTATTGTTTCTAAACAGGATGATCTATGAATTTTTTTTATAAATCAAAGCTAGACTTTTCTAACATTTATAATAGTGATATTGGAAATAAGTAAAACGTTTGTATTAAAGAACTGCTTGTATATGTATTATACACCCAAATATAAAGATTTATTTATCAGTTTAAATGTTCACCTAAGTTGCGTACTGTATAGATATTATTGTGAAAGATCGAAGTTAGAGAATATCGACTTTCTTTGTGAATGTAAAGATTGGCACCACTGAGCGGAAACTACAAATAGAATCATGGAAACTTCCTTACCTTTTATTCGAAACTACAATATTTTAAGTATTTCACACCTAAAAACTTGCCTCCTGTTGGGTGTACCCCCTAAAACCATTTTACATAGACATCGATAGGTCTCTCAACTAATTAAATACTAATAAGGAAATAGATAAGGAAAGATAAAAGAGAAAAATTTCTTTTCACACCGATACATATATTTATACAGTGGATACAGTAACTACATAAATAACAAAGTTATTTTTACACTATAATCACAGTTACAATTACAAGACAGGTAACATTTACATCGGGGGTGTCAAACTCGAGGCCCGAGATGAACATTTCTGCGGCCCACCTGATGTTAAGCTATTCATATTTGGCCCAAGTTACCTTTTGAGTTTGACACCCCTGACTAACATAATATTATTAACAAACTATTGCTATTATAACTACTACATATATTATCGGTACTAGGTTACAAAATATGGTAACTGATACTGCTAACATTAAGTAACATAACTGTAACAAATTATCACTATTGATGAACAGGATATGAGATCTGGAATACAAAGAGCGACTCTTTTAACAAGTATTATACCAGCTATAAGCTGTCAATCTCGTTAATCTGTTTTCAAATCTACATTAAACAGCGTAAGCACACAACAGCTGAAAAGTTCGCAAAGAAACTTTAGCAAAATTTATGAGAGACAAGTGAAAACCCTAAAATTTTCTTATCAAAAATTGATATTATTGTTCAAACCTTGTACCTGTTTTTTTGACGAATCGAAATAAAGAGTTCGTCACGTGAAGATTGGTTTTGGTCGCACTCAGACTGGGAGCTACAAGATGGAATTACCATTTACACTATATTACCAATGACTACACGAAGAATGAAAGGGTGTTGCAAAAAAAATCAGGGATAGAGCAAAGGTGGAAAAACAAAAACGTAATGAAATTCGAGTAGGTTACTAGAAAATTGAGATCAACTGAGTTTGGAAGAGGTGGACGGAACCCCACCCCGAAATCCCTAGAAAACCAAGTGATTCTCATGCCTTGACACATGCTAGATGTCTCATCCCCTGTCTTCGGTATAAATGGAAAGTCAATAGTAGTAATGAGTAAGTCGGTTGTGAGTATTGGGTGTGTGCTTTAAAATGATTTGGGTTGAAAAATCAATAGACAAGAAAAACTTTGCACTGGCATAGAACAATTTCTTTCTTCTTGGACCTTCGAGCCGAATTATCGATCAAATGGTCGCCCCGAAGTGATGTAGACAAACTACAGAAACTTGGTGTCTTTCAAGGACAATTTTCTTAAACTGAATACGAAAAATTTGTCCTTCGCCAAGGCGAGATCGCGTATCGGAGGTGTGCGATTTCGAGAAGCTCCTGTGAGACATCACAGCTCAAATGAGAAGCAGGCTACAGAAAAAAGCAAAAAAGCTGTGAAAACGCTGATCCAGTCGGTTATGGAGTTTTCTCCAAATTATCCACTATATTAACAAAACCCAATTTTAAAAGTCCCCTTGCTCTAAGTAGTAGCCCATGTATTGTATATATATTATAAAACAATATAATATATATTATACTGATATAAGGCTTTGTACATAGACATATAAACATTTCCATCATATAAAAACGAACAAGCGGATATTAATTTTCAAGCTTTTTTCTAGTTAGCAGTCTTGGGTGGAAAATTATTTCCTTTTAATTCTCCAGGAGGAAAAGGTAGGACTCAGTTAAATGTCCGTGGGGGAAAAAATGATTGGCAGATGACAAAATTTGATTTGCAACATGTCATAAAATTGGTAGGCTGCAATATTATTTGTTTGGGAGAAACAGGAAGCTCCAACAGAAAAATTTCAAATAAATGTCAGAACAAATTGCGATTATTAAAAAATCCAAAGCCATCGACGTTAAATAGTACAATTTAATTTCATTTTAACAGTAGTTTATTTAGTAAAGTGTTTTGAGAATTATATTCTTTTGTTTGTAGGATTGTATTTGTAGAATTTTAAAATTGGCGCATGCTTTCCAAATATTTTTTAGAATTGTATTTATGTGCATTACATATTTATAATTACGATCTGGTTCGTTCGTTCGCTTGTGAATAACTCGCTTTAAGGTTTTATTTATTTATTGATAAAAACTATAAGTTACAATACAAACTCTATAGCACAACAAATAAGTGATGCTCATTTTGATTCATGTCAATGAACATTTGGATACATAAATTGCTTATAAGCTATTATTAACATCTAAACTTATGTGTCATAATTTGGCAAACAAAAACTGAAAAGTTTTCTCTTTGAGAGGAAGTTTTCAGTGGGAGATTAAAAAAGGTTTCATTTAATTTAAACTGCTTTCTCCTTGAGACCACTTTCTGCATTCAACTAGTGTTTGCGCTAATTTCAATTAATAGGCGCAAGAAGGAGGCGGAGTGAACCGAGTCCGCAAAACGTTCGCCAGAAATCGAGTTCGCTCCTGTCGTAAAGCGAGCGAAGAATTTTTCTCACGATTATCACGACCTTAGATTTTGTCCGCCAGAGTAGTTTTATATTTTGCACCGTGAAGTCTGTTTTAAAAGTTAAATTTTTTTTACTAAGTGCGGCTCATCCCATTATCATTCTCATTTTCAATTCAGGTTTTCCATCAGGATCGATATCGTACTATCCTACTTTTAGTTTGCAGTCATGGGAGAAAAATTATTTTACGTGGGCCAAATGTTTTCCGGTAAGGAAGAAGTTGTTTTTCTTCAGAGAATTTTGCGGGGTACATGCCCAACCCTTCACTATCCGGAACAGTTCAGAGCAAAAGGTTACATTCCAATGCGGCAAGGAGAGAGGAGGAAGAAGTCAGTGGGCTCAGGTAAATATTCGCAAGAGCAAAGAAGACCATTGGCAGGTGACAAAAGTTGATTTTCAACATAATCATAAAATTGCCAGGGTGCAATATGATATGTATGGGAGGAAAAGGAAGCTCGAACAGAAAAATTTCAAATTAATGTCTGATCTTGTAAAGGTAAAGGTTAAAGACAGTGTAATTGCAGATGTGTTAAAGAAAAAGAATGATAAGATTTTAACACGGAAGGACATTCAAAATATTAGAAATACTCACTCGGTTTTGAAGAAAAGAAGTCAGAATTGAAAAGTTTTTTAATAAAAGTTGCAGAAGAAAATGGGAGGTGCACAATTAGTTACAACGATGAAAACAATGTAAAAGCACTGTTTATTGCAACAGATGTAACGATTGATTGTTTGAAAAAGTCTCAACCACCAATGATACAAATTGACATATCATTTGGATTTGATGCAGAAATTACAAATTGCTGGGCTTTTGCTATTATTCTTCAGTGACGGGCAAATCAGAATTTGCAGCTTTAGCATTTATTTTAAAAGAAACATTGGAAATTATTAAAGAAAATGTAGAGAAATTTAAACAGATTTGTGTGAATGATCCTCTAGTATTTTTAATTGATAAAGACTTCACAGAGATTTCAGCAATAAGAGATCATTATCAGAGATCATTAAGAGATCTAAGTATCATTTTATTATGCAAATTTCATGTCTTAAAATATATAAAAAAGCTGTTATCTTCAGCCTTCGCTTGTCATAAGTGCCACCAAAGAAAATATATTCAAAATGTTTAAGAAAGTTTTATACTCTCAAACAGAAGAAGAGTATGAAGAAAGAAAGATGGATTTACTAATTATTGTTCATGAAGTAGAAGTGATGGCTGGAAATAAGTATGTGCCAATCAAGGATCAACTTAATAATAACTGGGATTCATGTAAAGAAATGTGGGTTCACTGCTACAGAAAAAAACCTGACTCTGTCACTGAAAGATTAAATTATAGCATTTCTTTTACGAGCCAGAAAGTTTTTAAAATAATAGATACAAATCCAAAAATTAGAACTTTTTTGGACTCTATCGTTGAGGCTGAATGAAACAGGGTTAAAGTTACTACATGAATCCCTTGTATTATTAGAAACACTAAAATGTGCTACAACAGAAAATAAAAAAAAAGGAGTTCTAGAAACTTGCACTTTATATGGGACAAACATTAGCTCCTGCAACTGTGGATTCTGGAAATCTTACGAAGCACCCTGCCATCTCAAGAGAGTTTAGAACTTAAGGAAGGAGTGAGTACAGAAGACACTGCTCTTAAAAGTATAAATATTTGTAAGCACAAGAGAAATGATAACAAGGTGAAAACCTTAACAGAAGTTTAAAAACCGATTACATCCCTGAGAGTGCCGGTTGCATTCTAAAACGTACCGGAAGCTACTTCACCCACAAATAACATCTGAATGGATATGATTTCGGTTGAGTAGAGGGATCGAATTTGATTTGACCACGTTCTTAGGGATAGGTGGTTTGTGTAAGGAATACATTAAATCCGCTGCCGTGGAGTCATTCATGACGACGACTCATGGCTGAGACATCTGCGGACAGCAGCCAGTCGAATGCGTTCTCCGAACGCTAAAGGTTATACAGAATAAACTTAATTTGTTAGAAAGGAAGGGGAAGGGGATTCAACTTGTTTTGTGAATGTAAAGAAAGCAAGTTTTCACAAGTAAGGAATCTACAGACAAGATTAACAATTTTTAATAATGTTACTATTGTCAAGTGAAGAGTGGAAAGATGTTACCGAATCGAGTGTTCCTCCAGCCACCATAAATTTTGATTTACATGGGGAAATAGCTGGACCACAAGTGTCGAGTGACATAAGAGCCCATAGACTATTTTACATTATATTTTACTGAAGTATTAGTAGACAGCATAATAAAAGAAACAAACAATCATGCCAAAGAAAAATTAGAAACAAACAGCTTTGCCTAAAGTCAATGTGGCACAAGTGGTACGATGTTACTGAAGAAGAATTTTTAGCATTCATCGCCGTCATCCTTAATATGGGATTGATTCAACTTCCCAACATGCCACTACTGCTGCCAATACTAGGATTCCTTTTTTTTCGGAAACATTTACCAGGTCCAGATTTATGCAGATATTTGGATGTTAAATTTGAATAAACCCACACAATGAAATGGAACGTTAAGAATTCGTATTCAAAAATTCAGCAACTATTTAGAATATATAGATAGCAAATTTATACAATATTTTTAACCATATAAAACAATCGCCGTGGATGAATCTGCCGCAAAATTCAAAGGAAAAATAGCATTTATCACCTATAATCCGAACAAGTCAACAAAGTGGGGTATACGCATATATGCGTTGGCGGACTAAAGAACAGGATATTAATTAACAATACTTCCATACTATGGCAGCTTAACTTCTGATAATATATCCCGGCCGGATCTTCCAGTAAGTACCAGGATTCCACTGCATTTATATAAATTATTAGAAAGAGTTTCTTATGCAAAAAGGATATCACCTGTTCACCGACAGGTACTATACCAGCATCTTTTTAGCGGAAAAACTGCTAAAGATGAATTGTCATTGTTCGCGCCGCCCCTGACAAGAGTAAGATTCGACACTGACATTTACGCATATGTTTCGTGCATTTTTTGTCAAGTAATTCAGGAATTCATAAATAGTAAAATTTGCCCTTTGTTTTTTGATAAATAAATGAAAAGAGAAAAAAAAGAAAGAAACGTTCGAGAGTTGTAAAAAAATGCTTTTGTAATATGAGAACGAAATATACATTGGAAAAATCAACATGTTGGTTTAATTCTTTCATTGTAAAATTCAAATAGAAAAATTCATTAGAAAAATACTTAAGAAAAATTCATCCAGTCATCTTACTGGCACAAAAGTTATTCGAAAAGGCCTACCGACACAAGTAAAAAAACCAAAATTTTCAACAAATAAAACGGTCGCATACAGGAAAAATAAGACCCCCCATTCTCTGCATGGAAAGACAAGAGAATTATTATCATGCTTACCAATTATTATAGCGCGCAACTACAATCTACATTACGCGGTGGGCATATCGTAACAGTCGACAAGCCTGAAATGGTGTTGGGATATACGGCAAAAATGGGTGGAGTGGATCGTGCGGATCAATACGCTTCGACATATTGTTTCCTCCATAAATCTCTAAAGTGATGGAGGAAGTGTGAGAGAGATGTGTATTATAAATTCATACATTCTGTATCGTATTTCAAAAGAAAAAAATAATGAAACGCCAATGGTACACCAAAAGTTTGTAAAGACACTCATGGACCAGTTGAAAGGTGATTTTTTGTGTACCGAGAACAGCCCATCCACATCTTCTATAGAAAACAGATTGAACAACCGACTTCATATTCCCGATGTGGGACAAACACAACGGGACTGTATTGTATGTTCTGATAGAACAATATCTGGTGGCAGGCGTCAAACAACATATTATTGTCAGACTTGCAATAATCAGTCTGCAATGCATATTGGGGACTGTTATAAAACTTTTCATATTTTTTGAAATATACTTTACTTGGTTTCAACCAATTTATATAAGTTTAATATCATTATAATCTTTAATAATAGTTATTTCAAAAATTATAACAAATAATATTAATAATATGAGGGTCTGTAAATGTTCGTTTCTATCGTAAAGTGGCGCTGAGTAGCTGGTAGCCAATGTCGAGAATCGTTCGGAATGCAAAGGGTTAAAAACCGTTTTGGGACGAAAGTCGCCAAGGCAGCAAAGGATTTCGAAAAGCTGCGCAAACAAAAAGTGCATCTTCTTTCTTCCCTACCTTTCCTCATCCGCTGCCGTAATAACCGCCTTATTCCTTCCTACCTCAAACTCAAACACCACATCCAATCCAACGATGTCACCAAAGTCCTTGAACGGGCTAGTTTAGCATTAGTCCGACAGCAAATCCAGCATACCCGTCTCCGTCTAGACCACATTTCCAAACGCCTCTTTCACCTTCATTTGTACCTTCCTTCCAAACTCCCTTTCTCAATTTGGACTGTCATAGAAGATATGACGGCCAAATACACTGAAAAATACCTCAACCGGGTTTCAAACACCCACAAAACTAAATTTCAAAACCTGCTCAACAAACGTCCTTCCAAACCTCAACTCGACCCATCAAAAATCGTCATTAACCTTACTGACCTCTCCCCTAGATAACGATACCGTATCCGCCTTATCCAAAGGTCCCAATTTTTCAATCACTCCCAAAACTATCCCAGTCTAAGACCTTATTACAAGAGTTGAATCATCTCCCAGCAGCTGTAGCCGATGAACTAAAAACGGAAACAGCTGTTCTCCTCAAAAAAGCCAAACCTCCTAAGCCCAACCTCTCATCCCTGAAATCCCTCCAAACAATCCGGACGTCCTCCTTCTTCGGGCCGACAAGGGTAACACCACTGTCGTTATGAAGACTGAGGATTATCATAATAAAATGAAGAACCTCCTATCCTGTTCCACTTACACCAAAATTTCTAAAGACCCCACCACCAAAATCCAAAACTCCATTCCACGTTTCCTCTCAAAAACTGACTGGGACGAAAAATACTGGTATGTCCTTCCCACCCCACAGCACCCCGACTCTATGGTCTTCCCAAAATCCACAAACCTCATGTTCCTCTCCCACCCATTGTCTCGGCCATTAACTCTCCTACCTATGCCCTTTCCCGACACCTCACAACACTACTTGTAAAATAAATTTACACATAGAAGGTTTTGTGTGAATCGGATAAGAAGCAAGTTTTCACAAGCCAGGGAATCCAAAGGAAAATTGAGGATTCCTTGGACTTAACTGTCGGTTATTGTTCGCTTTTTGAGTTATAATTAGCTTTTGTTTAGTTCTCGCTTTTTTTGTTTGTTCTATTTTCTGGCAGTTTGGTCAGATTCGCTTTTGGAGTTCGATGAATGTATGGGTAAGGGGCCCTAGTCCTTGTATCCCTTACTTTTTTCCTATTCCTGAATCATTGGGGGCTTGGGATTATTGTTATATTTTGTGGATAAAAGACTCCAACAAGGTAGGTGTATCACCTTTTTCTTTATTGTAGATCCTTCGATCCGGAGTTTGCCGGAATCCAGTTTAATCCGAACATTTTTTGGTCCTTCGAGCCGGATCAACCGGCAGAATTATTTCTTTAACCACTCCTCTCCCCTCTTGTCGTGCAACGCGTCCTGTCTTCGTGAGGTGCAAGGAACACGAGCCACACCTTCGGTTGAATCAACCGGATAAGTCTGCCGTGGCCAAGCACTCTATATAAAGAGTGCGGGAGTGCTCGGGCAGGATGAGTATTCATACCATCAATAGCAATCAGCAGGTTGAAACAGTGCTCAGGTCGAGCGAGAAGAGCGACCGGCGAAGTAACAATTCAATTATTATCAAATATCACCATACTCTGTGGGTTAATAAGAAAGCTTTTAAGATTAAACACGTGTATGTTGTATTTTAATTCCTAACAGTATACAACAAAATCAAGCGCAAAAAATCGAATACAAGAGATGTACGGGGTCAAACAACATAGAAAGTCAATATGCAACTTCAGGCAGCTATTTAGTCAGTTATGCAGTCAACTTAGAAAAGGTTAGTGTTCCAACAGGATAATCGTATCCTGTTGGAACACTAACCTTTTCTCTCATACAAGTTTGTAAATTCGCAAAAAAGCCTTTACAGCTTGAATAAGATGTAACCCCCCACCACATTTTCTCCAGATTTGGAACCTTCAGACTATTATTTGTTCCGGTCTCTGAAAAAATTTTTTGGACGGAAAGACCTAGTTATTAACCAGCAGAGACATCGGTTGTCATACCTGCCTCATGGTAAGTTTTGTATTGCATATGTTCGCGTCATTTTAGCACCAAACCTCAAAACGTGCGCCAATCGAACGAACCTTTCGAGAGGGCTGGAAGTTTGGGATGAAACGTGCTGAACTTTTTATGGCTAAGCCGTGTGTCTTAGCACTATCGTTTTTACTTTGTTTTCGCAATTAATATACGACATCTGGAAATTATGGCACGGAAGGTCAGTTAAACCCATCCTTTTCCCATCTTCCTTCTTCACACGGTTCCTGGATTTCCCCCTTTGCAGGAAGGAGGATAACTGGTAGCACAACTAGACTCCTGGAAGTGGAAGTACACCCTTAGAATGAATGACTTTGGAATTTTAGAAAAGGGTCGTGAACTTTTTGTATTGGGTGAAGAGGAAAAGGGCTTGAGCAATCCGCGGTTCAAGGTAGAAATATAAATTTTTATTTGTGTTTTATAAACAAAGACGGTATACAATCAAATATATAAATACCAATAGAATAAAATAAATATAAACTAGAAAAGGCCAAAAATGGGAGAAACCTTCTCACCCACATGCGTTTTTTAATAACACTCGTTGAGGTTCATATCACCAGCACCATCTACGGCCATATACATTGCGTTCAGATGAAATAAGACTTAACGAGAATCTTCACACAATTCTAAGAGGCTGTGACCACAAATCGCCACAATTTAATAATCAGCTAATAAATAAAATAATAATCAATAAACACCTAAAAATTAATTTTCAGGAGTTCAGATAAAAGGTGAATCAGATTGGTTACTTGGAGGAAACCCTAAGGCAAAAGAAAAGGCAGCCAAAGCAGAAGCCGAGAGGATGACATAATGGAGTTCCATGACCAAAAATGGTATCAAAAGAGTGAAACAGAGAAAACTGGAAGGAATTCGGAGAGGCTTTTGCCCAGTAGGGCTGAACTTAATAACTAAAAAATTGTGTATTTTTGTACTATTTTGTACAGAAGTCAACATAGGCTTATTATTACTGTGGAGATTTTTAATGGATAATAATAATAATATTATGGGTGGACATTTTTCTTTCAATTGCTGTCGAAAACAGTTTACACTCCTGTGAAATATTGTTCTGTTGATTTTAAACTCTTTGTTTAGCAAGGTAAGGTCTTAGTTTAACTGTTCTCCTTTCAAGTGGTGTGTTTTTAAGTTTCCCAAGTTTGTTTTTCAATGTTTTGCAATGAGTTAGTTTTATACAGTATTTTTACGGGAAAAGCATTTTGAATCTTCACCCACGTGGAATCCTAATATGAGACAGTATCTCATATAAGAATACTGCTCCAATTTCATTAATTGAGATGTCTGAAAGAAAGAAAAGGAAGACCTGGAGCAAGGACGTCATGGAAAAAGCAATTGCGGCTTGTCGAGGAAAGTAAAATGTTCGGTGTGCCCAAAGGAACTCCAATATCAGTGTTAAATTGGGACGAAGGGCAACATTTCCCCAAAAAAGACTAAACATTTCGTTCCTAAACATTTTAAAATAAAATTTCATAAAATTTGCATTGTTTGTTTGGTATGTATTTCATAGCATCTTAATATGAGATGCTATTCCAAGTTAGGATACCATAGGGCCTCATATTAGGAGCTCCTTTTTCGAGCTATAAATTCTACTTACTTGAACAAAAATATTTTTTTATAGAAAATAATTAAACCTTTCGTTTTTTTTTTCCTGCAGTCTATGATAGAATGATAAATAATACATTTAATGAAGAAAATTAAATGTTCCAAAGTAGTTTTAACTTCGAGATGTGACTTTAACAAAAAGTATCTCATATTTGGGTCCTCTACCCTACACCTTTGGTGAAGAGTCAGACCACGTACTTTGTTATTCAGTCTAACTTAATTAGTCTTATAACTATGTTAGACAAAACATCCGCAGTTATACACTGGTACCTAGTTGGGGCTAAAATACACCGTTACACTAACATCGGTTACGTCAATCACATGTTCCAATGTAACTAGAATTGTGATTATGGCTTTGTCGTACGCGAAGCATACGAACTGACTACCGGGGATGAAAATCGTACCTAAGACCTCGTCATAGGAAACGTTCCATAGGTGAGACCCAGGGGAGGAGCCCCGTGAGGCCTCACAAGTCGAATCATCTCGGACCAGGTCATGGTGTAAAGTCTTGTTTAAGGAGTCGGATATGATGGCGCTAAGGTAAACAGGAAACCTTTTCCTTTCCATTCCATTCATAATGATGTCCCAGAGCAAAAAATTAAACGCATTGGTGATGTTTTTGGAAACGACCACAGCTTCTTTGCGGGAGTGTCCATCGGTCTCTATTCGTCCGAGTCGGAGGATGGCGTCTGTCGTAAATTTTCTCTCGCGAAATCCGAACTGGGATAGAGAAAGCTGGGGACCTACTGAGGACATGCGTCCAGTTAGTAGTTGGGACGTGAATATCTCGGAAGCCTTATTTATATCGCTCAGTAAGCAAATGGAGGACGCGGTTTTGAAGATGGGTTGCCTATAGGGAAAGAGAGTTTTAAGGATAGTAGTTAAGAAGGCACAGGGCAACATTTCCACCATTGGCTGGAGGAGGGTTTTATTCGTTCTTACTGCAGTAGAGGAGCCTTGATCGGCCAATGCAATGAACTCAGCCAAAAATCGAGTTTTTGCGTCTTTCATGACATACTTAAAGTTCTTTTTAGCAACGACGTAGTCGGCTTCAAGTCTTGCGACTTCGTCGGATTTCGCTCTCCTAGCTCGCGTCACTTTCCTTCTACTGGCTATTTGTATGCGTCTTAGTTCGGTTAATTCGTCGTTCCACCAATCGAATTTCTTTACGCGTGGGGTCGTGTCGTCACACGTGGTACTGAAGACGTTCGAAAGAGAGGTGGCGTCACAGGTAGGTTCGATCATTGCCACAACTCTCACAGTCTGTTGGAATACGAATAAAACTGACGATGCAGAATGCATAATGGTGGAATGCACCAATTCGTATAATTTAACAATGAAACACGAAATAAGACCACTTTCTTTAATTTTCCTCTAAAAAACTAGTGAAAAAGCGAACTTTTCAGCTTTTGTTTGCTAAATTTGTTTAATGACACAAGTATAAATAAAAATTTATTAAAAACTATGCATGAATTTTTTACTGTAACATAAGTTTTAACAAAAGAACATAAGGGCACTAACTAATAGGCTACAGACGTTTACAACGTCTCAACGTTACAAAAATGTAGAACGTTTAAATGTTCAATACATAAAATAAAATTCTAGAATTATTTCTATGTAACCTATAGATATTTCAATGTCATTTTAATTAGTTAACTAAAAAAATTTTGTCCTAATATTGATATGCAAAATACCAAAATTTAAGAAGTGATGTCTATCATACCAAAGTCCTCGTTAGTCTCGAAGACGCCCATATCCAAGCACTCAAATCGACGTAGAAGCCAAATGTTTGAAGTCAAATGTTGCTTTCAGAGTTTAATAAAAAGCACAAGACACTTCCTCTAGTAAAAAACTACACTAACTGAGCATTAGGCCGCTCAACTGTTAGAGATGTTTCCATCTTGTTTTAACCTCTGATTAGACCGAATACCACAGCTGAACTACGCGCCATGCCACTCACAAGCGTTTCACCCTTTATGGCAGTTTGTCTTTCAAAAACCTTTATTCCAGCCACTTGCAAATATAAACTGACATTGTTCGTTTGCTAAGAATGATCTTTACTTAGGAATAAAAATTAGATTCAATATCAACTTAGAGAACATCTAGAGAAAGCGTGATAATTTCGGAATGAGAGCGAGACACCATGATTGAATCTAACGGTGGTGGAAACCTTTTAAGGAAGTTGGTTTCCTTCGAATGAAAAATTTTGATAGATCCCTCTAAAACAGTTGTCATAAAACACTTCAAACTAACCAAGCTCGCGATACTGAGAATTAATTTTATAAATTACCAATAACTGTCAAACGCGCACAACACGTGGTTTCGCGCCAGACACGAATATGCAGCCTACAGCACTTTTTTTCGGTTTAAAATAAATCGTAATTACTGTCGAGTATAAGTACAATTCACGTGACACACGAAAGTATAAAGATAAAGTTTATAGTAAATGATAAAATATCCTACAGATTTACAAAAATCTTTCAGGGATTGAATTGGATTGAAAGTAACCAACCGTCATGACTGTGCATGAACATTTGACTGTTGCGCTTGGCGTGGCAGAAGACTGACGGAATCTTTGAGCCGAATGCGGGTTTATATCAGGTTTTGATAAGAATGCTGCGAAAATTTAACGTAGGAATCTAAGAACTTATATGTTAAAGTATATGTGCTAAATAATACACTTTACTTTTACGGACATTCAACAAAATATTCTTCAACAACCACTTTTCCCGTATTTTTGACGCGTCTCCACGTTAATTTGACAACTCAAATCTTACATTTTGGCGCTCTTTAGTTCCATTCTTCAAGTTAATCTCACAACATTTTTACTACATATTCACATCATTCTCACGGAATCTATTGGATTTAAACAATCAAGACGACCATTCCATAGAGATTATTATATTAGTGTTCGCACTCTGCACCTATTCCCAATTTTCAATTTTTTTTTAACTCCAAAAAAATAAAAATTGAACATGATCAAACTTTTAAGAATATAAAGAGAATATTAAGAGAATTATGTTCAAAACAGAAGGAAATTTATGGGCCAAGAAGAGACGATTGATTAAAAAAGTATTTCCAAGTTATAATGGCCGGGTTGCCAATGCTCTATTTTGTTTCATCTTCCAAAACTTTTGAAATGCGATCGAAAATAGCAGAATTCAACGGTTGTGAATTCACAACACGAGCTTACAAGAAAAACCGTTTAAGGGTGATGGTTCCCTTTGAACTGATAATTTTGACATTCCTCTGAAATAGTTGTCATAAATCACTTCAGTGTAATCAAATTCACAACACTATCACCCTGCCTTATACTACCATGGGATAGATGATTCAATTTGAGTATGTGGTTACATGACCCACTCCCACCCAAAGCCTCTCAAAAGCTGCATAAAAAATTTGGGAATTGGAAGATGTGGGTTCCCTGTCAAACCCACCCTTTGAGATCAGATCATTCATTCCTATGTTGCATCTTATAAAAAATGTTGGTTTAGTGCAAGTTTAAATGTGAAGAAATTAGTGAGGATATATTCAAAAGTTTCACTTTTGAGAAATCTCATACTACCATCTTTTGAGAAAATATTCAAAAATTTAATTCACAACAGGACAAATCCAATGTAAAGAAAAAAATAAAATAAAAACCAAAAACAAAATTTTCAATTTAAAAAAATTATAATTAATGTAACATGAAGTTATTTGAGAGGTATAAATCGAGAGCTGTGTGTAGCACCAATACCAGGTCTTCCATGTTTAACTGGTTTGTATGTTAAACTGAACTCTCCCAAATAATGACCAATCATTTCAGGCTGAAAGTAAAGATTAGAGCAAAATAATATCATACAGTGTGTTTGCGATTAACACTGATGGAATTAAAACCCATCATAATGTTACCTTAATTTCAACTTGGTTGAAAGTCTTTCCATTGTATACACCAACAATACTCCCAACCATTTCTGGTACTATGATCATGTTTCTTAAATGAGTCTTAACGACTTCGGGTTTTTCATTTGGCGGGGCCTTCTTCTTAGCTTTTCTTAACTTTTTGACTAAAGCCATTGGCTTTCTCTTAAGCCCTCTGGAAAACCTCCTCCTAGCTCGGGCGTGCATCAATTCCATCAATGACTCTCTGTAACATAAAAAAACACGTAAGTTGTACAAAATTACAAGCTAATTCACCAACAAAAAATTAATCAATTGTACCATGTATCAAGAGATTCGTGGCATTTTCTGTTTACAAACTAAAACTTTTAATAATGATCAAAAACTTACATAGCCATGTCCAAAAGCTGATCGAGATCGACGCCTCGGAAGGTAAACTTCCTAAACGCCCTTTTCTTTTTCTGCGCTTCATCAACCTATAAAAAAAAACCCATTATTAGTGGACTTGTTCGATATTAACACGTCTTTACAATCGGGCCATCGTGTAATAATTATTTCAATATTAAAATACGAAAGATAGCTAAAACTTAAAAACGTGAAAATTCTCATTCAAATTGTTTTGTGGATTTCATAGATAATTCATTTCTAAAAGCGATGGATTAAATATTACACGATTAAAAATTGTATTTGTATTGGTACTAACCTCAGCCATGTTTGATAGAACAGATTCAAGGAAGTGGAAGCAGATTGTAAATCCGCGACAAACGCCTTGGAATCGTCGACATGTTTCTTGTTTTCAAGATGGTTTTGTATGTTTTCCGCCTAAATTTGCTTTTCATAAAAAGAACACTCGAAGTAAAAATTCGCTTTTAGGTGGAATTATAATTGTAAAATTTTGCATAAATTTTTATTTATTTAATGGGCTGTTATTGTGGAGAAAGATGATTTGAATTTAAATTGTGAAAATGGCTCAGTTTTATTAATAGTTTTAAAATGGCTCATGTAAGGAAGACAATTCCTCCCGAAGATTTCTACGGAAAAAAATATGGGACTCAAGAGAGAATCGAAGCGATATTAAAAAAACAGAAAATAACAACACCTAAATCTGTTACTCCTAAGTTCATGAATCATTTACTGGGGCCATCCAAAACCTGGAAAGTTTTCAAAAAACAACAGGATGCCATTGAATGTTGCCTTAACCGCAGAAATGGCTTGATGGCATTCGCCTTCGAGGACATCAACGGTAGAAGAATGTTTCTGGCTGCTCATCCAAAAGTATTCTGGTTTTTTAATTCAAATAGGTTTTTCAAAAATTGTAGCACTTATGAAATCATACGAGAATATTCGGCTTGTAAATTATATTTGGACATCGAGTTTGAATATGAGTACAATAAAGACTCGAACGGAGAGAGAATGCTCAGTAATATTCTTGATATAATCAATTTTAGTTTACTTAGCCTGTTCAATATTAAATGCACCAGAGAGGAGATTTTGGATTTAGATTCAAGCAGCTCAAGCAAATTCAGTCATCATATCATTTATCAGATCAGAAATGTATCCTTTCAGGATAATTACTCAGTGGGAAGTTTTGTCAAACATATTTGTAATGAATTAATGGAAGCTTATAAAAACAGTTAAGTGATATGCTTATTAGTTTTGTTTTAAAAAAAATTTTATCTGTCTAAAAAATTTTGATTCAAATGTTTTCTGTTTTATTTTTTATTAGATGAATCCAATGATGCAGCAAAATTAAAAGAAGTTTCTGAGAGATATAAACTGTCTGAGAAGGATATTCTTGAACTGTTTGTTAAGGACCACAAAAACAAAATGAAACTTTTTATAGATGAAGGAGTCTATACCAAAAACCGTCACTTCCGCCTCTGGGGCTCTTCGAAACAAACAAAAAACATTCCCCTTGTTGTGAGTAAGACTAACAAATATAGACCAAGTGAATGTACTGATTCATATGATTGTTCCATGTTTTTAGACTCATTAGTTACTTACTTCTCATGGAAAGTTGATAAAGTTTTAGAGTTTGGAGATGTACAAACAGTCAAATTGAAACCAGTTGGAAAAGCAGAAAAGCAAAGAACTGGAATGATTGACTGTAATTTATATCCACAGATTGATTCCTTTATCAATAAATTAGTTTCTCCAAAAGGTTGGATTCGAAGAAAGATTTTTTTCAGTGACTCTTCAACAGTTGTTTATGATATTCAAGGCTACAGATACTGTGATAACATTAAAAGAGAACACAGAAGTAATAACATTAAAATTATAGTCGATTTACAAAGTTTGATGTTTTATCAAAAGTGCCACGATCCTGATTGTAGTGAATTTCGTTCTGATATGAAGCCACTGCCAGATGAAATACAGTTTTTGTTTGAAAATGATGATTTGTTTATGAGTAATACAGATCATTGTGAGTTCTCTGAGCTGTGTGATGATGATTTTACAGAAGCTATTAAAAGACTTGAAAATGGGAATGATTTTGAGATGGATGAAAGCATAGCAGATGATGAATTAAGGAAAGTGGTTGATTGTGCTGAAGCAATGATGGGAATTAATTCATGATATTAAAGCTGTTTGATAACGGTGCTTGAGACGTTTTAAAGTTTCAGATTTTATCAATGAAAGGTTTTGTTGAAATATTAATTTGACTTTGAAAACAGATTGAAATTAAAATAATAACAGCTTTTAAGTAATAAGTTTTCTGTGATATTAAATCATAAAATGTGAATGAACATAATAAAACATGTATTTCATGATGTATATATGAATAAGAAATATTATGTAGTTAATAATTTATGCTTTACAATAAATTTTCTTGAACACCCCATTATTTGAATGCTAAGAGAATTCATCTTGACTATTAGTTAGTAGTTTAGCTTTTATACAGATACCTTATGTTTTATTTTCTTAACACTAGTCTAGAACTAACTAAAGTAGAAGCATCGTAGAATTAGAACTACGAATGAAGCAAATCGCCGAACGAACGTTTGCCGTTGTGTACTCGAATCCAGTAACTAACTTGTGTAACTCTGCCAGTAACTATTACGTGGCAGGGTAGCCGATCACAAAAATTTGAAAATCTTTCGAAGATCCCTACATTATACTATACTATACTGTAATGGATGGATTGCAGGAAAGGCAAACAGTACTTATGCCTGACTTTCCATATAATATATATTTATGAAATCTTATTACCTTTTTGAGCATTGCAAAAAAAATCGATGCACATGGATGGGAACTTCTCAAACGGAACTCTCCAAAACATTTCCAAAACCCTACAATCTCCTCTACTCGTCACTGCCTATTAACTTCTGAACAGTCTGATAGTTTGAAGCTGCTCCCCACTCAAGATCAGAAGCCTTGTGGATGATCCATCAGTAAATGAGTCGATCAGGGCCAAATTAAACATAATCAATACAACTCATAGTAACATCTATCTTAAATTGTATGAACAAAGCTATTTATATAGAGCATATAATGAATCCAACTAATAATCTGATGAAAAAGATACACTAAACCGGATGCAACATTTTCCAGCTTCGTCCTAAAAGTTCAACTGAAAGGAACAACTTTTCACTTTCTCTTTCAAGTTGAATAACTGAGAAGGATCAGTACATTAAATAATAATGTGAATTGAAAGTAATAAACTGAACACAACTTGTTAGTATTGTTAGTCGTTTTAAAGATAAAGTTAATAAAAATAAAAATGAATTCCTCCTTAATCTCATTTATTCCAGTTTTCTTATGAAAGATACAACAAAAATTGAATCCTTGCTACAAATAGATAACTTTAATTTAATAATAAAGTATAATTCAGCACATGTAAAACTCTTTCCATAGTTTACAATACAAAAAAAAAATTAATCTACTTTTTAAAACCATTACAATGATTACATTAAAAATTAGTATTTGATACTGAAGCGTTTTTTAGTTGGATTTTTTAAACTCAATGGCATGTGACCATAATAAATAAAATTTTTATTGATATCCTCAATAAAACAATAATAAAGCATCCTAAAGAACTCCAAATTGATATATTAATTCTTTTATAACTGCGGCTGAACCGCAATATTCTGACGTTCTTTCTTGAATTGATTTTAATGAGAAATAAAAAACATTCAACCAAATGGAATCAATTATGTTAACTGTCGAAATTAAAGCTAGTCCTATTTTTATTAATATAATTTCTTTATCATGGAGGATTCTTTGTAACTGTTAATACCGACCAAAACTAAGTTTTTATTTAAAACTAATGTTTAAATAAACATTCAAGGACAATTAAAAACATAATTTAAATTTTCAATCCCATTCCATATCCCAAGCCCACAATTTCAACAGCCAAAGAATTAAAATTAAAAACCCGAAAATGACTAACAATAAAACAAAATAAAAGAATTTATTGTTAGATTTTAGACTTTGAAATTATCCAACTGTGTCAAACAATAAAAAAAATCTCAAAAAAAATCTGTTTAAAAACCGTGAGGAACTAAAACTTAACCGAGTACCTTTTTAAACCTGTTTAAAATATCCTTTACTATTCCATTGCCAAGTGATAACGAAAGAACCTAAGATCAAAGTAAGCAAGAAAAACCGCAAAAGAGATCAGTTCCCGTGATGGTGAAATTTAAAATTAAAAAACTCAAAAGCACAAACAAAATTTTTCAGTTAAGAATAAAATTGAATGACTTGTCGAGATTTTAACGGAAAAACTTTCAGGTGCGTTCAGAAATCCTTTTTTTGTTAAACGAAATCACTGAAATCGTTAATCGCCAGAAGGCTGTGGTTTTTATATTAATCAATTTTACTAAAACCGACACTTAACTTTTATATTGACAAAACTGAATTTTATCAGTTAAATCACTTTTAAATTCCATGTGTTCACTTAACTAAAAAATTTTGATCTAGATTGATTTTATGAAACACAAAATTGGCAGTTACTAAAAAATTGTATACGTACAATAAAAAACTTATTTACCCGGTCATAAACGCACCTAAAAATTTAAGGCTTTACCTGATCATTCTTTTTCTTTTGGAACGTGAATGACGACAGTGCGAGTGCCCTTCGAATCAGATATGTTCACCTTAACTTCCGTCGTTAAAGACTCTATTTTATCAGCAAGAACTCCCTGTTTTGGAATCCATTCGTCATCAACATCTGGAATAATGAACCCCTTCGGTTTGTTAATTTCCTCGGAATCGGGAGGGAGCGGCCAAACATCATCAACCGGAGGTATGATAAACTTGTTCCGCAGCGTTTCTTCGTCTTCGTGTTTCATGTCCTCGAATTGCATTCGGTTCCGTTTTGCCGGAGGAGGATCATAATCGTGATCAGCCAAAAAGTGAGGCGGACTGTCGTATCCACTGGATGTGCTACTTCCGATCGATGATTTCCGTGAACGATCCGACTTTGTCGAAAACGAGTTCGTGCTCGACAGATCCATGTCCATGTATGAGAATGGACTGTTCACGGACGACTTCGAATGATCGAATTGAATCTCCTCGGACAGCTCGCCCTCCTCCTCCTTGGATGAACACTCATCTTGTGGAATTGCTTTTGACAGCAAACTTCTCGTTCGACCTAGGGAGTTATTCATAATTCTTTTAAAGAACTGCTTAAATCAAATTCTAATGTTACATCATACGACGTTTCTTCGCAACCTCTTTTTCACACTCAGATGAAACCGAGTAATAATTTTTCTATTAAATATCCATCAAATCAAACTCTTTTTTTATTAAAATTAAAGTTCTTCCAACATAAAAACAGAACTCGAAGCTCTCACCCACCTGCTGCAGGTTGTAATTTAGTATCTGAAACTGAAACATCTTGATCTGACATTTCTCCCTCAGTATTTTGTGTTAATCTAAGGTTTGGTGCCATTATGAGAGCTATTGATAACATTAAAACCATCAAACACGTTGCTGGCTGGGCCGTTTTGGTTGTCGTTTTGGCCAAAGCTATTTGCAACTTCTTCAGCTGAGCCATCAGCGATTGATTTTGAGACTGAAGATATTTAATTTTTTTCATTAGGGATAAATTTTCTTCCGTGCACTGCTTCACCCTGTATAAACAACCGCAAAAACAAACAAAAACCATAAATAAATCAACTTAACCTTCTGAGAAATAAAAAGGACCTTGAAAATTTTTTGGTGCAAATACAACAAACCAATAACAGGCCGATCAATTGTTTAAATATTATGAAGCCATCGGCCTATCCTTAATTTGTTTTTTATAAATAATTCATAGGGACGTTCGTTCAACTGAACGACCGAATCATTTTAACTGAGTTAATGATTATTAATTGAAATGAATTTATTAAATGAATTCCCCTCACCTATCCTCCAAGCCGTCCAAATATTCTTTTTTCCTCTTTCTAGAATCTTGAGCTGATATTTTATTCCTAATTTTCCTCCTGATTCTTTTTAGCTCCCTTTCTTCAAATTTGGTGAGAGGATAATGCGAGGGCAATCTAACTCCTTCCTTCTGTATCAATTTCTTTTCTTCCGGCGATAGGATAAGCCGAGGATATTGACACTTGGACTTATCGTCTTCTGAATCGGATAAGACCGTTATCTCATCATCTTCGTCCGTTTCCTCTTGGTTGTATTTTATTTGTCGGGTTTTGATTTTTTTAGCTGAGTTCTTAACATTTTTCAAAACCTAAAACAAAACAAATTTATAAGCTAGAGAAATTAATTTGAAATCTGGGTGGGAAAAAGCTTCCTCCAATTTTTTCTATTCAATAAAGAATTCTGTAATTGTCGAGTTGAGGTAGAGAGTTTCCTTTAACCAACTGATAAACTTACTAACACATTATTGACGTCCAAAACGTTTAAAATTGCATGAACCCATACATTTAATTAAGGAAATTTTTCTTACCACGGGTACACCCAAAGGCCTAACGGTTTTCAATACCACTGGATTGTTATTCCCCAAGCCTCCAATTGCCTTCAGCGTTTTACGCCCATTTCCACTGTTCACTATCTTATAAGTTTTGATCCCATTACCAGTGTTGATGGGTAATAGAATAGATCTTGGGTTTGATGTGATGACTGTAGCCATATTGCCAATTTGACGGATTTTCTTTTTTTCCAATTCAGCTGCTTGAGCATCTGCAGGAAGAATTCTTAAAAAATTCAATTTTATGTTTCATTTCTTTCTTGAGAAAGTATTTGTGATTGTAGGAGAAAAACATTAAAAGCTTTTTCGGATGAAGACATCTCTTTTCTTTATCATTTATAGTACTTCAAAACCAGACTGAACTGAAAAAGATTTCTCATTCACCTAGTACTGCCATTTCATCTTCCATCATTCCACATGAATTGTCTTCTTGAGGCTCTACTTTTATGTCATATGGATTAATCAGATTTGCAGAAGCATCACTGGTAGTTGAAACTGCTGAAGATAAATGTCCATCATCATCATCTTCTTCCATGCAACCAGATGTAAAGTCATAATCATTTGGTAACCCTGAATAGAAACCAAATTAATTAAAAATGAAACAAGAATGAAAGGGAAGGGAGGAGGTAAGATATTACTTTTTAATCAAGAATGATACTAAACCTGGAGAAACCTGATCACTAGACAAGCCACTGTCTGAATAAGCACTGGATGACGATCCAACAACAACTTCCTTCACCCCATATCCGTCATTGGTTAAGGGTTTCCAATCAGTCAAGCCAGTGTCGAAACACTCAACCTGACTTTCTTCATCATTTTTATCTAATATATTAAACTGTTCATCATTTAAAATATCTTTAAGCAAATCATCTGGATCTGTGATCCAAGGTTCAAGCTGAAAAAGAAAACAGAAATTTTAGAATTTTATTAATCCAAAGTTGGCTGGACACCCATATGAAGTATTTGACTCTTTCATTTACCCATTTCTGAAGTTAAGAAGTCAAGTCACAGTTGTGTTGTTTACATAAATACCTTTTTGAACTAATTCCAACTACTTATGAATGAGTCATAGTGAACAATAAATTACAAAGCCAAATAAAAAATGTAACCAACTGTAAAACACCATGCTCTGAATATTATTTGACAAAAAGGTTTGAAAAAAATTCCTAAAAACAGTCTTTTCAACCTTTTGATTCCTCCTAGCCTTCATAAAACAGAATCAAATGAACAAACAGAATCTCTTTTTCTTTACTATGCTTTTCAGAACTTTAAAATAAAAGATGTAATTAACATTTTCATTTGTAGTCTTTTATTATCAAAATTAAATATGTATATAATCTATGCTACTTCATTCTCTTGTGAGTGAATTCTCAACTAGACATTGTCTGTGTCTGAGTAAGATGATTTCAGGATAAATTTTGAATTAAACTGACACCAAATGTATATTTTGGTTCTAACTTGTGATTTCTCTTGGCTATTTTCTTTTTATGTTCTACTGTTATACTACTGTCAGTCTTCCAACCCCTCCAGGCAAAATAAAGAATATATTATCAATATAAAAAACTGATACCAAATTTTCAAAAATAAAATCTGAGAAATTTTAAAATTTTGTGGGAGGGCTGGTGTAGTCGTTAAAGTGCTCAACTACAGAGTTATGGCAGTGAGTTCAAATCCTCCTCCCATATTATGTTATACCAAAAGGTGAAAACTGGATTAAAACTAAAACTAAATTAAAAAATTTTTTTGGATTCATTAGTGTATATACTATATAATTGAACACAAATCTCAAAATGGTCACATAGATGCTATTATATTGGGAATAGAAGGTATAGTGGATGAGTGCCAGACCAAGACTTTATAATTGTGAGTTCCAATTCTTCTCCCATATCTTATTATACCCAAAAAAGAGTGAAAAATCAGGATTAAAACTCAACTATAACTATAATTATATTAAGAACAGAAGTAATATTTAAAAAACAATGTATTAGAATGTATTTACTGTGTATTATTAGTATGTACTTTCATATATCTTGGTTGGGAGACTTGTTATATGGGAGAATTGTTAAATGGTAAACCATCCCATAAACAAGGATGAGTTTAAGCTTTTCCCACATCCTGTTATAGCGAAGGGTAAAAATCAGTATTATAACTTGAGCCTATTTGGCACATGGCATTCAAACACTGAAAGCCACCATTTAACAAATATGTTGCCTCAATAAATCAATCAGATGATCGATTATGCCTCTTAATTAAATTGAACTAATAACCTCCAATTCTGGTGTAGTTTGCTTTATCAAAGGGAGATTTATATAACAAAGGAATAATCTCAAATTGTTTTAAATCATAATTAAAAGCACACATTTTGAAAAAATATTTCTCATGACCTCAATATAAGTAAATTAAGAGGAAACCTGTTACTTAAAATCATATTATAAAAAATTAACAAGAAGCTTGTTTCTGCTTTCACTTGTAAATTTTCTATTTTATTGCTCTCTCATTAAAAAACCACAAACCAGAAATGACAACCAAGAGCAATATGAAATTTCGCCAGGCACAATTAAAAACCTTAAAATAACGTTCAAACCCTAAACTGACTTAAAATGAATAATTTTTCTTGACTAAAGACTACTACAATATGGTAAAAGTATAAATTAAAATAATATGAGTATCATGTACCTTTTCGTTTAACACATCGGACTTTGAATCAAGAACATCAAATTCTTGTTTGAAAACATCTCTATCGTCAACGAATTTCAAGACAGGGTCATCCCTGTCAAAAAGAATGTCCATCAAACTTATGTCAGCTGAAACTGACATTTTAAAAACGCCAATCTTTAAATATTGACTCGAACAATTCGATAGATTCAAACAATATGGTTATCACGTGGTGCTGGTGAGTCGCATATTTTCCCCTGACATCGATAATCTTGTCAAAATGTAAACGCCATCAGATAAAAATATGTCAAGATGGATACGGAAACGTTGTTCGAGAACAAAAACGAACACAATTATGTTAACACGAAACCGAAAAAAACAAACAATAAGTTTTTCTTATGAATAAACGGAGAAATATGTCACACCCCTTCAATGAAAAATCGTGTTCTTTGCACTTTTTACGCGGAAATTTTCCAAATATAGAAACATAAAAAGAGAAGCGTCGAATCTGACTTTCTTTTCCTATAAATTACAACGAATTCGTTGTACTTTTGAAATATATTAAACTTAGATTTTCAAAAAAATGGTAATAAAATAACAAAATCCAAAATATTGACTTCGTTTTCTCGAATAGATGCTTCAACGTGGAAGTTTTGCTTGCTTGGCCGGGCTAACTGATAAAAACGCCACATATGACCCAGAAAAAGTCACTCATTCATTGCCTTTCTACATTAAGATAATAAAAGTAGTACCCAAATGGCTCGTTCTCATTGGTCGAAGCAGACTACAATTCCGCGTTGAGAAAGGAAAGCGCTTTGCGTTTTGTTTTCAAAGGAAACTTTTTTCGTCGTCAAAGGTTTACGTGAAAATGGAATCAACATATTTGTAAACACAGGTTAGGCTATAAAATATTATTAAAAGATCGTTGAATTTGCGGCTAGTTTAATTTTTTTGTAGAATTTTTATTAAACCCCATAAGGTTGTGATGTGTATTATGAAAATTAACTTCTATTTTGGAAGGTAAAAAAATTCAAAATAAAAAAAATTGATATCGTTTCTTTTGACAAATAAAAAATACTTCTTTTGTTTATGCAAAACTTATGTATCTAGTTTTTCTTTTTTCGTTTTGGTTTTTTTTGACTTAATAGATTACGTGATGAAGTAAATTACGCAAGACAATTATGAAAAAACATCGTAGAAACGGTGTTTTCGTTTTGGAATGATTTCAAAAACGAAATTTTTATTGGAAAGACGTTAACGGGGGGCGATGTCGGAACGTTCGACTTGATATTTAAATTTCTCATATGTCGTATGGATTTAATCGTCATTAGGCCTTTGAAATTAGATAAAACTTACTATAACTGATTAGTCATCGATATTCTTTTAAATAATGAAGTCGGTGTTGACAGTGAAAAAGGCCAGAAATCAAGACGTTGGGTTTTTTTCTTTTCAAATTTAAGGTTAAATAGCGAAATGTGATGAGGAAACGATTCATGTTAGTCACCTCCAAGCCAATTGTACCTTTAAAATAAAGCAAACTGATGCCCTCAAGATTTGGTTGGGTAATTAATTTTTATTTATGTTCAGAAACAAGGTTTTAATAAAAATAATTCATAACATATTTTTTTTTTATTTTAAATAAGTCTCAACTGTTCTGTTGATTGTTGACCTTGAAATTTGTGTTTGCAGTTCCTGGTTGAAATAATTTTTATATAGTTCATTTGACCATGAAGGATTTTTGTTTTGTATCTGCTTGCTGTTTAAACTGATTTAAAGCTAATGATTGCTTGTCTGTCAATTGCGAAATTAATTTGTGTGAATGATATTTTTTTTGTTTTCAGATTTGGCTGTTATTAAAACAAAATTTTCAGTGATGAGTTCTGTCCGGTGTTTGGCAAACGCTGGTCGAAGACTCAGTCAAGGCCCTCATGTCTTGGTCCTTTGTTCTTTAAATTCCATCTCAAGGTCCCCTTTTCTCAAGCACTTGGTAACTAGTGCTATAGTCTTAAAAGAAAATAATTCAGGCTTTAGTAAAGATGGCTGTAAGAAATCTGCTCCTCCTCCACCACCTGTTTCAGGTGGAGGGAACAGGGGTCACAGAGATGGATTGAGTTGTCCGAAATGTGGTGACCCATGTACTCATGTTGAAACTTTTGTTAGTAAGTAGTTTTAAATAATTTATTATTTGATTTGACTTCTTGTAGTAAGATAATTAGTTAACAAAACTTGAAAACCAGAAAATATTTATATTATACTGAATAATATTTGGTATGATATAAATAATTTTATTAAGCCACAGTTAAAATGACTTCTTGATTTTAATTATTTCTTTCTGTAACAGCTTCTACTAGGTTTGTCAAATGTCAGAAGTGTCATCACTTCTTTGTGTTGTTGTCTGATGTTGATTCTAAAAGAGGTTTAAAGGAAAGTAAAGAAGACGTCAAAAGTGGGTTTTATAGGAAACCTCCACCACCCCCTAAGAAGGTATGCATATTCTTATTTTTATTTGCATATCTTTTAAGCATTTGACTAATTTTGTGTTTTCTTTGAATTTTTCTTTAGATATATGAATATCTTAACAAACATGTAGTTGGTCAGGAGCATGCGAAAAAAGTCTTATCAGTGGCTGTGTACAATCATTATAAAAGAATTTACAATAATGTTCCAATAGGTGGTAATTCAGACACCTCATCTTCTCAATCATTCTCACAGAGAGGTAAGTTCTGTTTTATTTCAAAGGTATAGAACTTAGAAAGTCATAAATAATATGAAAACAACTTTTTGTTAAGTTTTCACTAATTTTGTTTTGAGTTAGGGATTAAAATTAACTGTAACAACAATTTGCATTTTAGAATTTTTAAGTTAGGAGTTTGTAGGTGGGGGATTTGTAATTTAACCTTTTTTTTTAAATTTGAAGATAGTTAATATCTTAGCACTTAAACTATTTGAAGTGGATTATCTGCCAACAAATTAATTTGGTTGGTAATTGTCCGAATGAATAGATTTAAAATATTAATTTATAACAGGGATGAATTCGTTTGTTAAGATGGGAATAAACGAACTCGTGTGGTACTTCTAGTTAGTCGTTGTTAAAGTGTTATCAGCCAAAAATTAAATTTTCAAAATGGGGAATGTATATAAGAAATAAATTTTAAATTAATCAAATGGGTTGGTTCGGCGTCATTTTGTAGGGGCTTATATTTGGAATTGTAATTTGTTATTCGACGTTTTGTCGTGGTTAAAGAAAACGTTAACCCTTTATAATTTCAGTTAGATTCTGCTTTTAAATTTAATTTTGACCGATTTTGTTTTTTAATATATCACATTTGTAGTAAATGATAGTTGAGCATAAAATAAAGGTTGTTATTAACTTTAACAGGGCAAAAAATCGTAACACGAATACATGCTTATAAGAAAGGCTAATACCACGCCGCTTTTGATTTTTTGTTTGGGAGTTTGTCCAAAAAAAAGGTCAATCAGTTTAAAAGACTTGTTTAATTTATCAGATGTTCTTCACCTTAATAATATGGGAACTCTATCATCGATAGGAGTTGAGTTTCAGCCTCCCCAAAACGAAAGAAGAAACTCTGCTGGAAGTGAAATTTTGGATTCGTCGACCCATCAACTTCGTTTAGATAAAAGTAATATATTAATGTTAGGACCTACAGGGTCAGGTAAGCGCGAGTATTCATTCGTATTGGTTTAAGTTCTGCTTGAGAGTAAACACCTCTGAAGTTTGTTATTAATTGTTTTTCAGGAAAAACCCTACTAGCGCAAACGATAGCTCAGTGTTTGGACGTTCCATTTGCCATATGCGACTGCACAACTTTGACGCAAGCAGGCTATGTAGGTGAAGATATTGAATCTGTAATTGCTAAGCTTTTACAAGATGCCAATTATTCTGTAGAAAGAGCTCAAACTGGAATTGTTTTCCTTGATGAAGTAGACAAGATAGGAGCGGTTCCGGGAATTCATCAACTAAGAGATGTGGGTGGAGAAGGTGTTCAGCAGGGAATGTTAAAGGTAAGGCCAGAATTTACTTGTTCAATTTGATTTTCTTGTTTGTGAACCTTAGCAGAAGTATAATCTCTCAACTACATAACATACTCCTCATTTACTCTTTTTTACCTTACTTCCTCATTAACTTGATATTAGACTATTTTCTCTTTTTTTTCCTCTCATTTCTCTTAAAAGTACAGCTTTTTTCTTTTCTTTCACTGTTTCCATTCTCTTTTTACTTGTTATTTCTCTTCTCTAATTTATTCCCTCCTTCGAACTGAGTTCACAACTATATTCTTCATTTTCTCTTTGGTCTTTGACACTATCTTTTTCCCTATATACAACCCCTTCAAGCTACTCATTGTCTCATTCTTTGAAATTGTTGAGTTAATTAAAGGATAGATTTTAAAAACACTTTTTTTTTCAGATGTTAGAGGGAACCATTGTAAATGTACCAGAAAAGAATTCACCAAGGAAGTTAAGAGGGGAAACAGTACAAGTGGACACGACCAATATTTTGTTCGTCGCATCTGGGGCCTACAACGGCCTTGATCGTTTAATTAGTCGTCGAAAAAACGAAAAGGTAAAGTATTAAAAGAAAGAACGGTTAGAACTGAGCCAAGAACCACGAATTGGGAGCTGTATTTCGGCCATTATTCGAACTTAAAAGTTGTGGAAGTAGAACTATTTGAGTACTTATTGAGTACTTCACAAAATCTCTAGTTTTTGGTTTGCTTTTACCATAAAAGACCTCAAGTACAAGGAGCTGATTCCTTTGATTGTCCAAAATGCTGACAAAATATTGTCTTTTCAGTATCTCGGATTCGGCGTACCTGCAACCGATTCACCGGGACGTAGAGTTGCTTCGCTAGCGGATCAAGCCAACTACAATTCAACTAATTCAGCGGAGCAGGATAACGCCGAAAAGGATGCTTACCTGCGACAAGTTGAAGCTAGAGATTTAATCGAATTTGGGATGATTCCAGTGAGTAATTTGAGTTGTGTAAAGGGTTTGAGGAGGAATGAACTTATTTTATGTCGGAGAAGATTGAGAGAGAAGAAAAGAAATCGTTGACATATTTTGGTTTTTGTATTTCAGGAATTTGTCGGAAGATTTCCAGTATTAGTAGCGTTCCATTCTTTAAATGAAGATCTTTTAGTTCGGATCTTAACGGAACCTAAAAACGCAATGGTTCCACAGTATCAAATGTTATTTAGTATGGATAAGGTAATATTTGTAAATCGATAATTTATACACTCAAAAATAGTGACTTTGTCGACTGACCCATCTGACTAATCAGACGTTTATAATAAGCTTTAACAGATTGCACTCTGTGATTAGTCAGTGGAGTTTTCATACATTATGAGAGGTCCTTGTCTTCCATTGTCATTATTCTAAACACTTATTACCTACTTTTGGACGATTAAAATTCTCTTCCTGGTTTTTAGGTTGATCTAACCTTCTCTCCAGAGGCATTGAGAGGAATAGCACGTCAAGCTATGGAAAGGAAAACGGGAGCGAGGGGGCTGCGTGCTATAATGGAAACACTACTCCTGGATTCAATGTTCGAGGTACCAGGAAGCGATATATTAGCCGTTCACGTGAACGAGGAAACCGTTGCGGGAAGGTCGCCACCCGTTTACATAAGGAGAGAGGAGGATGCCATTCAAGCACGCGCCGAAGCTAAATAAATTTAATCACTGGAAACACCTATTTCGATTGTTTATTATCATAAATATATTGTTTAGACTAACGTTTTTTTTCTGTCTTTGAAATACAGACTGGAAGGGATTTTTTTCTGTTTTGGGGTCACACTAACGGGTCAAATTAGTTATATAAATGCGCTGATGATGTTTTCGGTTTAAATTCGTTTCTTTTAATATATATATACAAATTTTATGAGATTCAATTATTCGACTTCGAGTTTGTTTTTTTGTTTAATGACGAATTCGTATGGGAAATGGTTTTTCTTGTGACTGCAGTTTTGAATAATGAACTCGTAACAAAACCTCACTCACGGATAAAGTGAGAGCTTTAACTTTTAGAATAATTTTCAGGAGACGAATGTTTGAAAAATTTGAAGAAAAAAAAATTATTTTGTTTGTACAATGTTATCTAATATTTTCCAATTTGGCAATATTATTATAATGAATTGATGAGTACGATTTTGTACTGTCTTAAATTTTTATTTTCTAAAATTATCATTTTCCGAGTGCCGTCCAAGCCGGTGTTGATGTCTGTTTCAGAACTGTGAAACCAGTGTGATTATATGGGGATTGGGTAGCAGGAATGATTTTTAATTAATTTGAGTGATGTCTAAATGCTAAAGAATTTCTTTCAAATCTCTACTGTCGATTGCATTTCCGGTTTTTAAGAAAGCTTAGAAATTAGTTGTAACTTTAAACGTAAGTCTTGACAATTTTCTTTCTTTCTTGTTTTTTTTGTTAACTAAGAGTGGATAAGTTGAATTTTTCAATGATGACAACTCATTTTGAGGAATCCAAAATAACTTTTTTTAGTTTGAATTTTTACCAACAGTTCCCAAAGTTTCCTTATTTCCTGATGGATTCAAAATCTTCCAAAAGAAGAAAATCCAAGATCTTTAAGATATATTTTTTTTACAAAAATTTTATATAATTTTTTTTAAAAGGAAAACTGTTAAAAATATTTACTGTATATAAATTTATATACGTTTTCAAGTTTAATGATATGATCATAAATCTTCGATAAATCTTGGAAGGTGTTTCGTCTAAAAGTCTACTTGACGAAACTGACGTGCAGAATAACAATTATAAATCTAAATTTGAGAGGCCCGTCGTGTGATAGTTTACCAGGCTTCGTTCAATTCTAACGCCACGTCTTGTTGTTGTCAGCTGTTTTGTGTCGTAATGTTGATTTAGTTGAAAACGGTAACCGCGAAATGGGAAATAACTCTGGGAAAAAACAAGCCGAAGATTCATGCCCAAAAAACTTGGACGAATTGTTTATCACCATCTCTAAAAAGAAGCCCAACATTCTTCGTAGCGACTTAAAGGTGATTATTTTAAATTAAAAAAAAATTTCTTTTCAAGTCGTCGAACGTGTCAAGGAATTGTCATTGAGATAATTAATTCATAAATCTGATTAGAATAAGAATATAAATCCAATTCAATGCTGTTATGATTCCATAAATTTAGTTTATTATAGTGACCCATGACCCCTATATAATTTTTTTTTACACAACAAAGAAAAATTTGTGTTTGTGTATGTTATTCATGCAAAATTAATTTTTATGAGACTCGAGTGAATACCCTTGTTGAGCTCTAAAGTTGGACTGGCCTATAAAGTACTTTTTGAACTATAAAAAAGTATATAGTAGAATTGAGTTTGAGTCTGAAATTGATTCAGTACAACTAAAGTTTGAGAAGCTTAGACGCTCAAAGATTACTTCACCTCTCAGGTGCTTTGACCAATCACAGGCCTCCTGCAAGTAACTGCAGTTGTAAATATGTTACATAAGACCATTTACTGCACAAATTTGTTACCCCTCTATTTTAGTTTTAAAAATTTTGGTGTAAAAGCACTTAATTCAGTCATAGCACTTAAAATGAATAGTGAATTTTGCAAAATGATAAAGATTAATGCTGGAAAGTAATTATTTTTTTGATCTTTGCAAATGAGAAATTGTACTTTGTACATCATAATTAGTTCAATTGCACTCATCCATTAAATTGACCTTTCAAGTCTTCACAGCCTTCACTTTCTAAGTACACTAATGTGTTGAAGAATCCATTTTTAAGCATAAGCATGCCGAAAAGTTTTGGCTTATGACCATCATTCCAGACGTGGGGCATGGCAATATTTTGGTGGGTCATGGGCAGGATGTGCACCCTTCTGCTGACTATACCAAAGACCAGGGTGATTTGAAAACAAGTTATTAACAGTAAATTGTTGTTTAGTGAATCTGTGTATGTGAATGTTCATGTTAATGCATACATGAAAAATATTTGTTTGTGTATATATATGCACAAGATATTTCTGGTTCTCCAATCATGTGTCTAAGGGGGCATCAGGATTTTAAAAATGGTTTGTTGGGGCACAGCCTAAAATCAGTAAGAGCCACTGACTTATGATCATCATTAATATAATAAGTGACATTCCATAATATGCTTTCAGTTCCTATTGGAAGAAAACATCATTTATACTACCTGACAGTGCATTGAAGGATTATCGATTGTAAAATTGTTAAAATTTCAGTCAATAAAATGTGAAACTCAACCAATCAATTGCCAGAATTGAGGACAGATATTTACTCTTGATTACTCTTAAATTTAATGTAACAGTCAAATTTTTTTTTTTTTTTCAGAAAGCTTGGGGTTCTTTAATTGATCCTGATCTTTACAATGACATCGAGTCATACTTGTTCGTGACAAATCATAATGAGCTCACTAGTCAAGTGTTCAAAAAGTTTTTTACTGACATCTGCAAAGGGAGCACTGATCAAAAGGTTGAAGTTCTTTACAAACTTTTAGGCAGCAAAGATGAAATATCTGGATCAAAATTATTGAAGGTAATTTTTAATATGCTCACTTAAAAACAATTCCTTTAAATAAGTTAAACATAAGTTAATTTTTTTATTATTATTTCAGTTCTTAACAAGCATCCTCAACAGCATTTTAATAATTCAGGAAAACAAAGTACCAAAGAGATTTGATTTATGGAAAAGTAGGATGTCTCAGAAGGACAAGACTGAGTCACTGAAAGAATATGGGACTTATTTCTTAAACCATTTGAGAAAATCTCCTGAGGATGAATTTACCAGAAGTGATTTAGAATGTCTACTAATCCAGTTTGATTTCTTCCTTCACATGGTTATTTGTCGACTATATGATACAGAAGCAAAACATTTTTACACCCACCTCTTGCCAAAATGGAAATATGGCCCTGTGGATGCAGGACGGACTTTAGATCAACTTTCTGTTTTGGATTTATTTAAAATACTGTTTTTGAATCTTGAATTGCCCATTGACTTTCAAAATGAGTGGAGGCTACTTTTCAGTTCCAGTGTTGATGGGGAAAGCTTTTCAAGGTTTGTAGTGAAAATAGTTGGAAGTTTTAAAAACTTCATTTCTGTTTTGATGTTGAGTGTTGGTTACTCTTCAGAGAGACGAATAGATTTATCTACAAGACAGTATGAATAATTTTATTTTCTAGATTATCAGCACAAATCGTGAATAAGGGCCCCACGTTGATTGTGATCAAAGACAAAGGTGATCACATCTTTGGAGGATTTGCACCGGCCAGCTGGAACTTTGGGCCTAATTTTTTCGGAGATTCCAGAAGTTTTATGTTTACTCTTCGGCCAAAGATGAATGTCTTTTCAGCGACAAATTTCAGCGAAAATTATCAGTACTTGAACGTCGGTCAGCAAACCATGCCTAACGGATTAGGTACAGTCAAATAAATTTGTCCTAAACCTCGCGCGTTTCACTCGATTAAAAAATTTTAATTTTGAGTTATTGTCACAGGTATGGGCGGTGGTATATTGGACCGGGTATGGTTTTTTGGCTTGTGGCTAGACTCCGAGTTCGGAACCGGTTATTGCAGCGAATCATGCTCAACCTACAGAAATTTTAAAATGATGTCAGCTACTAAAGTAAGTAAAGATAATTGTCTCCTACTCATTTATACTGCGAAAATATAAAATCATTGTAGAGATGCGACACTTGTAAGATGTCAAACCTGTAAATCTCAAGTTTTGAAAAGCTTTCTTGGAATCGTTACAGGATTTTCAAATAGCCCATTTGGAAGTTTGGGGCGTCGGACCACCTCCACCAACTCCATCCGAATTAGGAGAAAGAAGCGTTTTGGATGGCAATTTAGAAGCAAAGGCCATTCTCGAAATGGCTGGGAAAACTGCTTATAGTGAGGGACTACGAGAGGATGGAGATAAATAAATTCTTTCATTTCAGATGATATTGATAGTGATTCTATGAATGAAAGGGATCAGTATTAATCTTAATGGGTAAAATAGTATTGATTATATCACTGGGTCCGGTTTTTCAAGTCGGGTTCAGTTTGACTTCGAGAAGAAGCCACGTCAAGTACAATCAATTCAAAATTGTTTGATTTTGTTAGGGTTTCTAATCGTTATTTACTTTCCTACACGTTTGATTTATTTATTTATGTGTATTTATGTATTTATTAAGTAATCAAGAGGTTTCTTTGTCTATAATAAGGGGGCATTGTTTATTTATTAATAATAACTTAGCCCATTAAAGTATCAACATTTCTGTAAATAATCTTTTGTACTGTATAAGACACTGTCATATATGCTGTTGTGTTCTTTCGCAGCGAAAAACTTGTTTATTTTGGGGTAATTTCAAATTAAGGTTTCCAACACGTTGGGAAAGCGAGAACCTGTTTTCGGGGATGACAAAAATGTGATTATTGTTGGCGACACTGGCATGCTTAGAAAGCTAACTCTGTGCAGTATTATATTTTTGAATGAAAAAGGCATCACACTGTTTTGAAATTCAGCCCCAAGTGCATCAATGTCGAAAAAGCTCGCAAGTCGGTCGGTCGGATTATAGTATAACATTATAGTCGGTCGTTCTGAAATCCACGACGAGCAATGTACCACTGTACACTGCGGTACTTGTACCACTTAGTGGTCATTCTGGTTAGACATTGACAGTTTTTGTGAGACTATGTCATACCAGCTCACTCCTTGCCTTTGCCACCCCTCCATTGTTCGTCCCAGATTTCAGAAGTAAAAAATATAGGAATATTTAAATTTTAAAGTGATGTATCAGTTATTGATGATAAACGGTTTTTTATAGTTCTAAAACAATGGGAGACCGTGCTCTTGAGATGACCTTCAGCTTTAAAAATTCTTGTAAACTTATTTTGTTTACTTTGGTAATACGGTAAAAGCCCTGTAATTGTTGGGGGTTGTTTGTTCTATAATTTTTCCACAAAATATTTATTAATATTTTCTAATTATTGTATATTACTGTATCACGTGTTCATGTGTAAAAAAGGTTGTATCCGGGCCTGTTTGTATGTGTGTGGAAGTACAATTCTAGAATATATAAATCGAATACAAATTTGACACACATATTCATTACAAATAATTGAATAGACCCATACTATCGTGACTTGATTTCCTGGCTCAAGTTGGAGGTGGCAGCCCAGGAGAGGAAAGAGGACCCTAGGACGCCAAAGAACCCTATATGCGAAGAAGGTGATAGCCCCTGATATATTACAGGAGAAAGTCAAGAAACAGCCTTAGAATGAGACAGTGACGGGCTAAGGATAAAGCCGGTCCTAGGTAACATTGTGATTCCGGGCCTATTTTTCAGTCACAACGCATACTTAAAATATTCAAAACCAAATTTTCGGGCCCCAAAAGTTATGAGCCCTAGGTATGTGCCTAGGCCTTAGTGAGAAAGACTAGAGATACAAGGGGCTGTGTTTAAGGAGATACACGTGTTTAACGTAGGGGACAGGGATGTATTGAATAAAGTCATAATTTATAAACAGAATATAAGAACGAAGAGGACTCTAAATACACCGAAGGTCCCGCCAAATGCCAAACTAATAATTAATGTTATTTATTTGTTTGTTTTCCTAGCAACGTGTATGTTACCATTTTATTTATTTTTTTAGTTTTGAATTTATGTACTGATGTCCTAGTTGTTTATTTATTCATTTTTGTTATTTTATTTATTTCGTTTCAGAAATTATATATTTGTTTTCTTTTGAAGAATATGTGTTCAGGGGATCATTGTAACACCTAAGAAGGGTGCACAATGAAATTTATATTTACATTAATATTAATATTATTACTTATAAATACTTTAATGAAACAATAAACCAAAAAACTACTTCACATTTTTTCCATTTGATTCAATTCGTGTTCACCTTTATCAAGGTCGATTTTAAGACGAATTTGACGAAAGATCAAACTAAAATAAGTAAATTACATTCCTCCCCCCAGCAATATGAGTAACTGCTATCATTTTTAACGACTCGGAAACCTGTATCAAAAGTTACAGGTTGAAAACCTTGATTTTAAAAATCATCAAATTACTGATTTGATAGTTCAATCGTCATTTTTGCCTCCGGCAATGTCAAACGGCCAAGAATTCATAAAGTTAACGTATTTTAACAGCCCATAAGTAACTGACCTTTCGAAGATGGAATTTTAAATTTATCTCTTAAATAAATAACAAAAATGAAGTTGTGAAAAATGCCGCCAAATTTCAGGAAAAAAAGAAAGCAATAAAGCGATTAGTGTCAATGAATAACGTTGTGACGACTGCTAACTGCAAATCAGGAAGAAATAAAACGATGAGAGAAGAAAATGAAGGTTAAGAAGGTTAGGGCCGATTGATGCCATTTTAATTCTAAAACGGTTTCAGAGTTATGAAAGGAAATCATCGGTTGAAGAAGTTTCTAAGGTGATGAACCCGCGCGCCATTTTGTTTGTTTGTTTTAGCCAAAATCTCAAAAAAGCCTTCGTAAAGGTTCGAGGGAAACGCTTTATTTTTGCTATTAGTTTTTATTTTTATTTTTTTAATTAAAAACATTTAAAAAATGGACGCCACACGTTGTCTAGATGATTTCGATCCCGATTTTAAATATACGAATGTAAATGTATCTCATTCTTGGTTACTCGATTATCCGGCAAAATTGAAACCGGATCCCGCGATTTTAAAAATAAGTTCTAAAAATGAAACTTTTACTGAACCTGAAATACGCCATCAAAGCACCTCCGGAAGACGGAAGAAACTTATGGAAGCATTTTATAGAAAGGTAGAGAAAAAAATTTTTTTCTTTAGAATTTTGAAAAGAAAGATTCGTAACTTGGATCATCTCTTTTAAATGCAATGTGAGTTTATTTGAGACCTCCAAGTTTGTTTCATTTAATGTTACTTAATTTTCTTAAGCGTGTTGAATATAATCAAATTTATTTATTGATAAGTAAAAAGCCATTGGTATCATCTCAGGTTGAGTTGATCATTCAACTATCGACCGATTCGAGAAATCGAATGCACCGGCTATCGATTAAAAACGATTCGAACTTAGTTCCTGTAACGGTTTTTGAATATTTTGATTTACTTTTTAGATAATTTCAGAAGACGTCTTTGGAAATATCGAATCGGAGAATGTAATAATTGAAGATTATGAAACTGACTACATGGAACATTTTAAGAATCCGGATGATTTACCAATTCCTGGTGAATGTTTAAGCAAAAACGAAAAATTAAAAATGGAAAATAAATCAAACACAAACGACGACAAGTCAAAAGAGGAAAATCTGGAGGAGGTGAGTGAAGAATTAAAGAAATCACTTTCTAATAATTCGAATTGAAGTTTTGAATAATAGATTATTAAATTATTAGACAGAAACGGTTCCTTGGCGGATAGCGCTTAGTATTGAAATTTAAAAACCCACTCAGTGGGGTTTTATAAAAAGTACCGATTTCCATGGTGGAATGTGATTTATTTAATTAGTTCACACGCGTCGCTGACAAGAACGGTTAAAAAAACCTCTTATAAGTTCATAGAACCCTTTTCACTCTCTCCTTTATTTTCATTTTGCAAACAATCAATCTTATCGGGGAATCGGTTGAAAGCGAAAACCGCAATTTTCAATTGAAAAGCTCATCACGCCTGAAAAAATTTGTTTATTTGATTAAATACACGACTGAGTTTAATGCCGCGTGTTACGGTTTCAAGGCGTGGAAAGGGTTTTAAAATGTTTTTTGTACAGTGTACAAATTTCCTCAATTTTGCTCATAGCAATAGAAAGAGAATTTCGTCTGCGTGGATTTTCATATTCTGATTGAACGAACAGTTAAACTGGTTATTTAAAACAATTGATAAAATTTGAATCATTAAAAAAGTCAAAATTCTTACTCCAATTCCAGCTCAAATCCAAGTATCCTTTATATGCGTCTGCACCATTGACATATGTCAGTCAGACAACAGGAAAAGAGAGTTTCCGAAAAAAAACGACCATCACCAAACCTCCAGAAGAAAACTACGATAACATAGAGTATTAAACACAAACCGGAAACGGGAATTTTGGTTTTGTTCGGATTACCTTTCTTTCTGCCACGAATGGCAGGTCATCGCCTACTTCGATAACTCTCCTGTGTAGCTCTACACTATGAGGAAAGATGGAAGGAGGAAGAATATACCAGGAACGATTCAAAACAATCTGACATTTTATTTATTTATTTATTTTATTTATACTTTTAATAAATTTACAATATTTCTTTTACAAAATATCAATGCGCTAATAAATATCGATTTTTTTTTAGTTCTTTTTTATAATGAAATAATTTTCATAAGTGCGAGTAAATCAAACATTTTTAAATTTGATATTCGATTCTAAACTAAAAAGAAAATTCTAATAGATAATATTTCTAATAATCTCACAGCAGACAAAGAAATGGTTTCTTTTATTATCGTCTACTTATTGAATTTTGGAAGAAATTAAGTTTTGTAGAATTTAAAGTACGTAGTTGCGTCTCTGGTTTTTTATGATTTGCATTGGACCCGAGGTAGTGAAAACTTTAAGGCCTTTTGGAGGAGAGGATTTTAAGTCTGCTGAATCCTTTAGCACCCGTACGGTCTCCTCGCAAAACACCTTATGATGTGTATTCAGTGATAAAAATCTAATTTTCTGGGAGTGTGGCCTTGTGAGACCAACATCGGCGGGTCTTTATCGGTGTCTGACGAGTTCACAGTTCAAGTGCAAAGGGTTGACTAACACGACAGGAAAGATGTTGCAATCAGGGTTAGAGACTCGTGTTTGTAGAGACAAGCTTTCTGATTAAGTCAGATAAAAAAGAATTTGTAATGACATCAAAGAGCGTTTACAATAGAGTTATAGGAGACATGAGAAAACTTTTCGAGCTTTTTAAGAATTGCCGAATGTTAACATTCCATCTAGATCTCGGAACTACTCCCCTGATATTAGCAACAGACTCCTACACCCTGATTACAACTAACAAGATCCTCACAAAACAATAAATCCTCTCATCATAATAAAAGAGTTTCATTATAAATAATGAAAGGTAGAAATTGTTCATTATTTATTTCAGTATTACATCGTATACCTCATACATACATATCTAAGAATAAGTCGAATGTAAGACTATTGAAAAATTTAAACAACATAAATATAATAAAAGAAAAACTTCAAAATGGTGGAAGACTTATTCGTTTAACATTATTTAACCGCCTTCAAAAATCCTAAAAGAACAAATTCCGTCAGAAATTTAAAAAAAAAATCCTTTCACCCTGAAATTAATTTAACAAGACGAAAAACATATTTGTGAATGCTTTTCAACGAGAAGTAGAAGGATTTAAGATTCGAATAATTAATAATTATCTACCGAAACCATGAAAAACAAACAAACAAAACCGCAGGACTAGTTCTCTACATGATAATTACAAAAAATGTCTGACCTTCCGCCCTCCATCCCGTCGCCACATTTCCTTTCAAGGTTTTCACTTTGGTCCCGGCCCCATGGCACCCACCTCGCCACCTTCCGTTCTGACTTCCTCAAGAACCTGAATTTAATAATGTTGCGTTAACCACCCTTCCGACCTTCCGTTTCCTCTTCCTGTTTCTTAAACAAACATTCAACCGTTTCAGATGCAGTATGAACCTAACCATACCTTTCCAAAACCTATGGAAAATTGTTGGTCCCTTTCGCCGTTGTCACAGAGAAGGAGAGAAGACCTCCGAACAGGAGGTCAGATGTTCGTCATCACGTAGAAAATATTTATGCACGCCAAAAAGAATTTTCAGAGGTCAGACACATTTTATAAAAGACCGCCAACTTCCTTCCCAAAAAACTGTCGGAAACGAAAACAACGTGGTGACCGAGGAAATATTTGCTCCATATTTCTGATCACTTCGAGCCTGGAGCCAACAGTTGTTAAAGTAAGGTTATGGCTTTTAACTACAGTAGAGGAGGACCCCACTTCGGGCTTACGTCGCTTACTCCGGAAAAATAGAGGAAAATTTCTGGAAGCAGAAAAACACGGCACCACAATGGCATGCATTCCCATTCTCAAGCAGGGTTGGGTTAAGAAAATGAAAGGAACACCTGGCGCGGAAGCAGATGCTCATCCTCAAGTTTGGACCTCACCTTTATTACGCAGATCTCCTGAGAATGGCGCTTAAGGGAGAAATTCCATGCGGCCGAGCCCGGAATTTTCAAAATATTTTTTGCACACACTAACGAAAGACCGTATTACCTGGAGGACCCAGAGAGTACGGGTGTGAAGGTGTTGAAAAAATACGCGTTCATACTTACGGCTACGAGAGTGCACATCATAACAAAAAGATGGCCAGTTTCGATAAAATTATTTAAGATATCTCGATGATTAAATCAAGAGAGACAATCTGATAGCCACTTCCTTTGAGAAATACAGAATTTTCTCGCCTCTGTAAACGGTCCTTTATTTTTCTTCTGATTAGTTTGGCGGTCGATTCGAGTTTCATCGAGGACGAACAACCTTCGCGTTCGATTCCTATTGAATATTTTAATAGACAATCGATTCAATTGACTTTCATGAGGGAAAACAATAATTTTTCCTTCCTTTTCTTCTAATTTTGTTTCCCCTACGTCACAGCTTTTTCTTTAAATAATTTTCTTTTTCAATTTATCTTAGAGGAAAAAAAGACACGAACAAGAAACCGCAACCGTTTTGCAAGGGCTGTGGGTTCTTTATAACCAAAATCAAAAACGACAGACTAGATCGAAAATCAGTTAAAAAATGTAATAAACAAAAATTAATGAGTTGCGAGTTGAGATCAAGAACCGAGAACTGAATCTCTTACTCCTCTCAACTCCTTCCAAGATATCTGGACATCATTTCCAGAAATAAAAGAAAGTGCTTCAAGACAATAATTAAAAATCTCACTTCATAACTAATTTCCAAGCGTCTCATCTAGAAGCAGGAAAGATAATCTCCTCCCTCTTCCTCTTCTTTGGACGTGCTACCTTAAAACAGGTCAGCATCAGAAGAAACAAGCCTTCCTTTGCTAACATTTGAACTCCCTCTCTTTTGGGGAAATTTTTAGGACACTAGTTTCTATTCTTGGCTAGTATGCAGGGGCTGACTAAGACCTAGGCAACCTAGGCACGAGTCTAGGGTCCGCTTTAACCTTAGTACACTACTGGTAGTATGTGTTTTTAACTTAACCTCCACATTATTTGGCAAATGCTAAATACATTGAGCAAATAAGAGTGTGTGTCTGAGGTGGTAAGGAGGAGAAACTAAAAGCTTCAGGTTCATTGGTTCTCTTTCCCAAACGCTTATTGGGCTACTTACTCCCAATTTATTGTTATTGATTAATTAAATTTTTACAACGTTGAAATTATGTATTTACAAATTAAAATTGAAACAAAGAAGTCGAAGATATTTATTCAAAAAAATAACAAAACAATATAATGACAAAAAAAGCGGGTATACATAACAAACATGAAATAGTGTATAGTTTAAAACTCTACACTATATAGTCTCTACTTTATATATACTTTATATATATATATATATCTCTAACTCACTGATCCTTTTCTCTTGAGCGCTCTAATCCCAGCCATCCTCACTTACTGTACTGAGAATTTCTTTTAAAGAAAATTCAAAAACCTTGATAACAACCCCTGGGTCATCAAAACTGGTCAACCTCTCAATTGCTAGTCTGATGAGCGCATCCTCCCAAGGCGCCAAACCGCATCAAGTTTAGGTCTCGACAATACCTATCATCTAACATATAGTTCAAACAATAAATGAAGTACAAATAGTCCAACTAACTCCCACTATAGTAATCAGAGTGATTTCGACTAAAAAACAAAACCCGCTATTCACCGAGAGAATCAATCGACACCCGCTCATACAAAGCGGGGTAGATAACAACCTCCATCAAAAACCAAAGAACCAAACCAAAATCAGTTTTTTTGGTTTGGTTTACAATACAATTAACAAGTAAACAACTATTCAAGGCAGCTATTTGAATTCGTACAAATCCGGAATTGCTGCTACGAGCCCTTTTCAAACAAAAAGGACTTTTTCAAGTCTTTTAACCAAAGATTTAAAAACTAATCACAAACAATAATCCATGACAACTATCTCATTTCCAAGAAGAAAAATTGAGAAGGTATTGACTACAGGCAAATTTCTAAAGTAGAAAGATATTTTACCTTAGAATCAGGTTTCATTTAACTAAAAACATCCAGTACGGATAGATAAAGCCTCAACCGGCATCGGAAGCCAGTCAATAATTAAAAAAAATTTTCATATATACATATCCTGTATAACAATAAATGTTTAAAAAAAAACAAAACATCGTTTCAGAGCTGCTTTCGAAGTCAAAAAAATTATAAAACTGAACATAAGAAATAATATATATATACATATACAAATGAAAAAAACATATTAGGCTAAGGTATAACGGTATGAGAACAAAAAAATTGAGCTGGTAAAAAAACCCGAGACGAAAATCAATCACCTTACGGAGACGGAACTGAATCTGAGAGAACATCGGACGGCGTTCCTTCGCTCGAATTAACTGAAAATGCCTTTGCCGGATTGCGACGCTGTCGAAGGATGGATGGATCGAAGTTTGGATGTCGTCTGGCATGTTTGCTAAAAATTTTGACAAAAAAAACATCAAAAAACAAGCAAAACAAACTAAAAAGAAATGAAAACGAAAAGCCGTTAACGAAAACCGACTACACCAACGATCATAAATCTAGTGCCACGATCACGTCATAGAATAAGATAAAACTTAACTTTTTCGATAGTAAGATAAAATGGCGACGATGGATTTTTCAGTTTTTGAGACAAATCCTTGAATCCTGATGCTTTATTAATATTAAATTAGTATATAAAAAGTTGCTTTTTAAGAAAAAAACATTTCACTACATTTAAATTTGACACAAATACAAGCTCAAAGCAACCGGAAAATCCTGTCTTTCTGTGATTTGTCAGAAAATTCTTTTCACGGATTAAAAAAAGCCTAATCACCAATAATTCGGTTGTGAGTAGAGCAAATATTTTTTTTATATTTTCCGTTATTTGACTTCCTACTAAACCACAAACAAGGGATAAAATCTATAAGGCTTCAAAATCCGATAAAAACACGGGTTTGACGTGCAATGATGTATTACAAACAAAAGTGTTGCAGGAATAAACAAATTAATCCTTCAAGTCAGAGGGAGGATTCTTTTTCAAATTCCCATTTAATCGGAGCTTTTAATGATGCCGCCATGTTTACGCGCCACTTTGTCTGTTTCAAATGATTTTTGTTACGTCAATCCATTTCCGTTATAAAATTCCAACCTACGCGCGTCCTTTTCGTTCTTTTCGGATACCAGAAAGTCGTTTGCCAAGATGGGAGGGAGAGAAAGAGAGGAAGGAGGCGGATACCTACGTAAGTCAATGACATTGTGAGCCCAGGAAAAAGAGAAAAGAAAGAGAGAAAGGGGCAAGAGAGAGGAAAGTGGGTGGTTCGGAGAACCCGACCTCCGCTTTCGCCATCTGCATTGCTTACCTCAGGTGATCGCTCCTCATGAATCGTTTATCGCAAACGGGACATGAAAAATTTTTCTCTCCCGTGTGCGTCCTGAGGTGTCTCGCCAACTCGTCCGATCTCGCGAATCGTTTGCTGCAACCGGTCCAACTGCACGGAAATGGACGTTCCCCTATAAATCAAAAACAAAAAAAATTTTTTTTATTTCCAATTTCATTTTCTACACACCCAGACAAACAATTCCCCTCCCCCCTCATGATTCATTTACAATTAACAAGTACGCTATAAATATATAGACTGTATAGCTGTACAGGCACTACATTTCATACATGTCTACCTCACTGATTCTTTTCGTGTGCACTCTAATCTCCTTCCCATCCATCCTCTAATCTCGCTCCACTCCTAGCCTTACAAAGGAAACATTACTCCCAAACAATACTCGGTGGACAGTATATTATAATTAAAAAAACTGTCACAACTACCACCACTACAATACCAGCAACAAATAATTACTCTTTAATGAAATTTAGGAAATTCATTCATCGCACAATCAAACCAAAAAACTCTTCATTGTCCCCCCCACCCCACTCATCTTTCTCTAATTTATTTCAATGATCTCTGACCCGGACAAAAAGGCATTCGAGTCCCAATAAAAAAAAAGAAAAAAAGAAAAACTGGTGATTGGTGACGACGAATGTGACCTCATTTAAAATAGTGCATACGACATTCATATGTCAATGGGGGCCATTTCCTTAACCTCAAAAACAAACAAAAAAATTAATTTTATATCAACTCCGTCGTACTCAGTCTTTCTGATTTCTTTTTCTTATATATACGAAAGAAAACGAGTATAATGAAGAAGAAGGAGAAGGAAAAAGGTCTTCCACTTTGGGGAAAAGAAATTCCGTTTTGAAAACTTCACAATTGAAGTCAGAAAAAAAGACAGAAAGCTGTTTATTTATAGAGTTTGCCTCGAAGGAAACTTTTAAACTTCAAAAAGAAAAGCTTTAAGACTCTCATCAGAACCTTTTCCCATTCTTTCACTACCCACCTCCAACACCCTCTACCCTCCACCTCGTACCCAATTCTAACAATAAACAAGTTCAATAACAAAAATTCCCCGAGGAGTCCACATCCTAACAAAGAACACAACATTCATTTTTTTTAAACTCTAAATTGGGAGGCGGGGGAGGAGGAGGAAACAATGTCAAATTTGAAAAACATTTCCCGCCATTTTTTTAGGTCCGATTCTGTTAAAAAATTAACGAAATGACGGAAGTTCATATCTATTTAATCCACTTAATGAAGACCAAGTAGATCGCTTTGTGTTTTCTTTCTTTTGTGTGGTGTGTTGTTGTGTGTTTGTGTGTTGTTTCAGAGACAATAATAATTTGAAACCATAAATCAACTCGATGGAATTGGATGGCGTCAATTTCTTTGATTAAGAGAAAACGTCTCTTCGTGTTGACTCAACTCCCCGTCCGTCAACCCAGCCCACGAAAACAATTTCTGTAATCGTTTCCATTTCATAAAAAAAAGTCAAACAACGGTTCAAACTACGCGGGCGTACATAAAAAATGAAACACACAACAAAACTAGTAACTTAATTGTGCGAAATAGAGGAGAGAAAGGGGGCACACAGAGAGAGGCAATTTGTTCTTTCCACGGGCAAAAACCACCGAACGGGATTTTCGTTCCTCAGGGTCATTGGACACCCAGGCAACGCCACAATTTGTGGAGACGCCCGCCGAGTTTACAAATCAACTCGACCCGAAAACTCCTTATTAAATGAATCCCCCCGCCTGTCCGCCTCTCTCAAGCACATCTTTCACATACAGACACACACACATAGAAACCAGATACCGTTTTCGTTTCCTTGCCCTGACTTCGAAACCTAATTTGAAGACTTGGAGCCCCCTTTTCTTGGGAGAGGGGAGGTGAGACTTCGCCTCCAAATGAACCGAAAACCCGAAGCGACTTGTCATTAACAAATCTTCGTTTTGATGGGTGAAATGGCGCCGCCATCCTACTCCGTTAAAAATGCTGACTCGGCATCCGATTCTAAAGGGCATGAACTTTCACAAAGGTTTTCGTCCTGTTTTTCATATTCTTTTCGTAGTTCCCCGATCAGAACTGAGAAAAAACCTCGACCGCTCCTCCTCTTCCTATCACTTTTCTCTCTCATCTTTCCTTCGACATGATTTTTAAAAAGAACAAGACAAGACAAGAAAAATCTGTCCATCCGGCCCCAGAGAGAGAGAGAGAGTTTTCTCTTCCGCCTCTGCTCTCGAACGACCACGAAACAGAGAAAACAAACGAGTAATTGTTCAACTTTTTTTTTGCAAAATTAATGCGGTGTCTGGCTAAAAATAAAATTGCCACCATTTAAATCCTACTTAATTGCGCAGTAGTCGACGATCGACGACGACATTTTTCTGTTTCACTTTGAGGATTGGACAAAACAACACATATGAATTTCTCTGTCGTCGAAATTTCCATGACCGACCACATCACCTTCTTTTATCACCCATCCTCTTTTATTTTTTGCTCCTTTTTGCCTTCCCCAACATTCTACACAGCCCATATATAATTCGCGGCGATTATTTATAATCACCACTAAATTTCCTCCTGTCACTTCTTCTCATATATTCGTCATTTCTAATTCGGAGGTTCGTATTCTATTACTGGCGAGTAGGGTGTGAGCAATATCGCATCTATGGGCCTCCATTTGCATGAGGCGAAGAAGCCCCGAGGATACAACTGCACCTTTGCCAAATGAGCCTAAAAAACAGTTACTATGTTGGACTCATCTATTTACGTATCAAGTAAATTATTTATTTATCTACTTAGTAATTAATTAACTACTTTACGTTTGGTCTTTTGAAAGAGTTTTTATACTAATTTTTTTCAATATCATACACATACTCTGATTGGTTTGTCTGTTTTGGACGTGAATGTAGCTTTTTGTAGAATATAGTAAATATAGCCTATATATTTTTATTATTATCATCATTCAGTTGTACTGTTAGGCGATGAATGAAGACGAGAGCTACTGCCAGGAATAGAAGAGCTCCCTTGGTGGCAACTTATGAATGAACCATAATCTGTTCATAGATGAAATTCTCCTCGGGTATCCTGTTATGTCCAAAAAGGGTGGAAAACGGGATTAAAACTCAACCACAACTATTTTTGGTAAATCACCAGGTGGACGGTCAAACGATCCACAACAAAACAGAACACGAATTCAACACAGAACACAAAATCAATGGGGGAGAAGAGGACAAAATGCAAACAAAACCTAAACATCATCCTTCCACGTTTAAAAAACCTCTCAACATCTCTCAACCTTTTAAATGTCAGTACCTTCCGCTATTCAAAAATAAAAGACAAAATCTTTTGATTCGAGGAACCTATTTTCCAGTTGACTTCCCACTACCTTCGCTCACATCCATGATACAAATAGCCTTCGGCGAGGAAAAAAAAACAAACCCTCTATAATATCGTCAAGGAAACCTGAACTTCAAACATCCACAAAACAATTTTCAAAGGCCCTTGGGGGTCAAACTACCCCCACAAAAAAGGTGTCCTTTCCATTTCCTGTTGTGCCGTTTTCCGGATTTTCCTTGTCCCATTTACACTACAAATCTCTTCTTGAGTCAGTTATCACGATGACCATTATCTATAGTTTCTATCCAAACTTCATTATCGATCTTATGATTTTTATCTGACCTCTTTTTAAAAATCAAATCAAAATTTCAGGACAAAAAAGTGTGAAACCAGGTATCAAGTGTCGAAGATTCTGTGTGAAAAGCGAACTTTAAAATACAGTTTGTCGTTCCAACAGCAGAGAGAGGCGATGGGGCGATGGGGGGTGTTTAATGTGTAAACCTTAAAAAGGCATCCGAAAGGGAAAATGAATTGATTTCCATGAGTGGGGTGGGTGTGGTTGAACGTTTCTAATGTCAGTGTCAAGGCCGAGGCCGTTGCTTGGCGAACGTCCAACCAGTTTTCGAAAACGTTTACTTCCATTCGTCTCTCTCCTTCACCCCCTCGTCACCCTCCCTTAAACTTAATGTGATTCATTCGTTTCCTTCACCTTGTTCTTCGTCGAATTTTTGTTATTCTCTTCTGTTTTCGAGAAACCAAAACCAAAAATGGCTTGACTTCGCCTTCATTCCCACAGCTTTCTCAAAAAACGCCTTCTAACAAAACTTTGACCGGTTTGAGTAGATTTCAAACAAAACTTCAGGAACGAACCTTCCCAATAAAAATTTTATAACAATTCGTATACACCCCATTTTCAAAAGCGATGACCGAAAAACAAAATCATCTGCTGACGACAGCAAAACAAACTGCGTAAAAACGAGGGGAGGACACCACGAACTCAAATTTTCTTGGCCGCTCACCAAATTAAAAACAAAATCCTCGTCATCCTCTTGCGAACAAAAAAGAAGTCTAAAAATCTTCCTACATAACCCCGACAAAAATGAGGATGGGAATAAACCAGGGAGAAAACGAAAGCAGACCAAGACCCAAATAGAGGAGGCGGTGGCACGGAAGAGTGAAAGCCAAACACTTCGCCTCCGTTTATTCTATATTTCGTTGGCATTAAAATCTTCCCCAAAAAAAGACAGCGGTTCCTTTGCTAAGAGAAATCTCGTCTTTAATAAAAATCCACTCAACAACCACACACCCCAAGAAGATTAAAAGTCCTTAGAAAGCTCTTCAAGACTTAAGGACTACACAACAAAATGCATCTAACCCATTATGTCAGTTTCTTTATCCAACTCTTCTTCCCTCCTGGTTTACATCTCAAACACACTTCTGCTCACTACAACTCAACACCTTCAACACCAGAAAAGACTCTTTAAAACATCCTAATTTAGTATTTATAATAAATTAGAAAGAGAGGGGGGACTTTTCTTTTAATAATCCCACGCGAATTCGAATTAAAAACTTCGTAAATTTAAATACAACTGCCACCTACCCAGTTTCTTCTCTTCTCCCAAAACAAATTCAAAATGGCTGACAAAATAATGGAAATCCAGAAATAAATCCAGAAGAAGGGAATAAAAACTAAAACTGCCAATAAATAAATAAATTAAAGCAATAAATGGGACGTTAATCGGGAAACGAATTACAAATTTTCTAAAATCGGTTTTCTCTTTCAATTTCCCATTTTCCCTTCATTTCTATTTATTTACTTATTTATTTTTTTTATATAAAGTAAAACTGCACTAAGTTCAGTACGATACGGTCTCGATTATACAAGGCTATATCAGCGAGAAGTTTTTATGTTCGACTCGTGAAACAGAATAAATAAATTTTCGCTTTGAACGTTCGAGGAGAATTCGAATGGATATTTCAAAAACCATAAAAATTGTAGAAACAAAAATTAAAATACGAGTGTTCACAAGTTTCTCTTTTATCTCTTAACCGTTAACAGCCGGGAAATCAAAACGAAAGTTTAAATAGGTAGAAAACGATAATAGGAACTGAATAACAGGAACGAGACCGAGTTTAAGAAAAATTAATAAAAATACAGGGTAGAAACAATAACCTTTTTTTGAGATTCGTGACTCGGTAGAGAGCAAGAAACAAAAAAACGGAGTAAAAACAACAGAGAACGCAACACTAAAACAGAAAACTGTGGGTGCAGGAGTAGATTCTCTGACTTTAACTCAACCCCAGATAAAAAATTGTTCATTCAAAAAACAATAAAAAAAACAAAAGAAGACTTCCGAAAGCAAAGACAACACACCAAAGGGAAACAAATTTTTCAAAAATCATATCACATTGGCCCGATTTCATCTCCAACAAGAACCGTGGCTTTGAATACACCAGAAGCCCTTGAAAACATAAGTAAGAGCGAGGAAATGAAGGTGAATTGGACACTCTTCGCCAAAGACAAGACCAGATCCCAAAACTAGCCTTTGACTGGAATGAACAAGGAAGAACAAAGAGGACGTGGAGACGAACAGTCGAAGGAGAGCTGGCTGCAGCAAAGAAAACAGTCCTCAACCGATTCAGCTTGAAATATTATCTATTTATTATTTAAAATTTTTATTATAGTATTTTTCGTCGAGTTATGCAGCAAATCTATATATCCTAAAACCAAACCACAACTTCCCAACAAATCAAGATGGCGACGACGAGAAACAGAAAACAATAAAGCCGGAAACAAAAAAAAATAAGGGCAAAAATGGGGAAGGACGAAATAGAAGACATATTACCAAACGTCAAAACAAAAAGTACAATAACCGCAAAAAAAAACAGGGAAGTAAACAAAAATCAAGGCCTACAGTATTCAAAGACACTGCAAACAAACGCAAGGACAGACAACCAATCCTTGAAAAAGGATGCGCCTACTCGAAAACGGAAGAAGTCAAAGACTCTCCTGCCACGATAGAACCGTTATTTTTCCGTCCTACCACTAACCAATGCGAGAATAACAAAAAGTCGCGATTGCGGAAACGCATCCCACCAGAACAGAAGAATAAATAAATAAAAATCGTTCCTAACATGCCTGAGGCTTGGTACAGAAGACACGAGGTGTTGTAGGTTATCAGCTGTTTTCCTCTTTTTTTTCCGTCTTCTCATTATCCTCATCTCGATTCAAAGATGAACTCGTTTCCAAGGACCGACCGTGTTAGACAACATACACACACAAAAAAACCCAACCGTGGCATTAACGAAGTCCTTTACTCAAAAGATAACTACTCACTCTAATCGATAATGCAGATATCTATCCGTCAACTTAAATTTCTCCCACGGTACGGAAAATTATTAGAAGAACAGTCGCCAAACCTCGCCATGCGACACGCGCGCCCTCCATCTTGTAATATATGAGAGATGCGTGAACGGAGGACACGTGGACGGATGCCTTCAGCCAATTTCCTTATGGATTTTGCAACGCATTTTCGTAGCTGCGTCATTTTCCTTTTTGTTTTCCCCTTCGTTCCTCACTCCCGAAATTTTTTTTTTTACACTTATTTCGCAGGGCGGAGAGTAAGGGCAAATCCAAGGTTCCTGACATTTCACTTAATTCTCGCACTTCGTCGTTATTGAAGATAATTTTCTCTCTCTTCTCGATTCATCTCGGCCTCGTCCCCAAAAGAAAACTTGTTGGCAAGGCAATAAACCTTGTTTCCCCCCCCTCACCTATCATAACCTCCTCTTCTTCACATTTCGATGCTTTACGTCGCAAAAATATTGTATCTCACCGGAAGCTTTGAAATTCCCGCCAAGAACTCATTTCAAAAATTTCAAATCACATTCTCACGCTTCGATCATTCGTTACACAGTACTACCACCAAATTTCTTGCCAACAACCATTTTCTTTTGCAGTATCCTTTCTCCTCTTTGTATTTAATAAATAATTATCTCATTCATTAATAAATAGACACCTATATAACATATACAAGCATGATATTAAAAATATCTTGATAATTATTTCGTGATATTGCTTTAATACTCAGTAATTTCACGACCGGACAACGTAACTGGTAGGTGTCAAGGAAGAAAGAAGAAGAGGGCCAACAAAAACAAATAGAGAAATGCGAGATGAATTAATAGGTAGAAAGAAAAAGTAGAAAGTAAAATTAAAAAAAAGAAAGGGGAGAAAGAACAAGGAAACAGAGATTGTTAAAAATCTCTCTTAGTTCTCAAAGTCCATTCTTTCGGTTTCCTCTAAGTATAATAATTATCCCAGCATCATCTAAATTTTATCACAACCTTTTCGGGGGGTGGAAGGAAATGAGGGAAAGTGTGAAACATAAAAAATTAGATATCAATGAAAGGATTTCAAAAGTCATAGAGAGAACCTCAGCTCCCTCTGAAAATTTGCAATTTTAAGCTTCTTCAAACGTTGCCGGCATATCTTTTTAAATTAAAATACACCAACTTGACCCTGCCTATAAAGACGTTAAAAACTCTTTCGACATTTTATTACCAGCCGAAGACAAGACACTTGACTTAAAAATTTCACCGAATTTCCAAAATAAAATTGACTCATAGGTGACCTCGCCCACCTTCCCCCTTCCCAATAAATAAAAAACCGCATAACCTTTAAAAAAGCTTCATCAACCTTTAAAAACAATTTTTTGCCTCAAATTTATGTTTCCGATCGATCTTCTCCTTCCCGCATTCTTTCCACATCCACAGACGAACTGTAAACGTTCTGTTAACGACAACAACAGCGACGATCCTTCTACCAACTAATAACAACCAAGAATTTTGGCTTTAACAGAAACCTAAGCGGACAACGAGGATTTTGACGAGACTCGTCCCAGAATTCTCCGGAATCAGTATGAGACTAAGGCTAAATTGGGCCCTAGGCAACCTTGCAATTCCCGGCCTATATTTGTTAGCGATGACACATACTTTGCGTTTGGTTTTAAATTATATAGTATGTATAATAGTTTGACATAATTTGAATACGTTTCAGCAATAGTTACCAATATCACGTTTTTCTGTTAAATAACCTAATTTTCGGGCCCCAAATATTACGGGCCCTAGGCCTCATGCTTAGGCCTTAGTCCGCCCCTCACCAGCGAACCTTTAGTGCGCTACAATACCTGCTCACTACCTCTTCCCAACTTTTCAAATTATTCTCCATTCGAAGCTTAGATCTTCCACCAACTTTTCCCATCGCCGCCAGTCAGAATTGTAAACAACAAATCATTTCGGTAACTTTTGGGACAGATCGTGTAGATGCTTTAAATGATGAAGCATTAGTAAAGCTCACTAAAAGTATTTTATTGATACACTGAAACACTACCTAAGCAAACCTGTTGCCAGCGATTTAATATGATTTCAGTATAAGATCGGAAACACAACTATCCGACTCATAGTCGATCAGAATAGCTTTATACAAGACGTTCAATACGGTGATAAGGATACTTAACCCTGAATTTGTATATGAATACTGAATTGTTGTAATTTATAATCTAATTTGAACACCCTAATCAACACAGCACTTGTTTATGAATATCATTAAGACGGGGATGATTGAATAGATGTAAGATTTTATTTGATTATCCTAATCAATCATTTGTTTATAAACATGAATAGAGATAAATGATTCCGAATTGATTCGTAGGTGAATCAAATAGGGATGTGCGCCTTTGGACCATAGGACACACAACACCTGTAAGGGGCAGGAACCTAAGTTAAAAAAAGAAGAATACTGGAGGACAACAAGGAAGAGTTTAATACGCTACCTTATTATACTCAGCCTAAAATGCAAATCAGATAACATTTTACAAAACCGAAACCCAAGTTTATTATTATTACTTATTTAAATTAACATGAGTACTCTTTCATCACCATGTGGTTCCAAAATAAAAAAAAAACCAAGGTAAACAAATCTTATGCCGAATCACCTTTTTTTTTGTTACCAAAACTTTAAAAGTAAAAAAAAAGTCCTTCGAATTACAGCTTTTTAAAACTTGATTCTCGAACTTCAGGAGCTTTGCCAAAAATTTAACTACCCGGTTTCTCAGGCGTGTTACACACACACATACACAAAGACATAAAAATTAACCGAAGGCTCGCTCCCACGGGTGGATTGGGTTGGGCGTCCTCCTTTCCTATTCACAAATCCACTTACCCAGGTCTTTTGCGTCATTACCATTACCAAACCACTCCAAGTCAATAAAAAAAAAAGTCAAAAACTACTATATTGGCCCTCCTAATTTTATCAGTATCCGATAACAAACAAACAAAAACATTCGAATGAAAGCTTTATCATCTTCGAGTTGGGGAATCCTCGCCATTATCTCTCTTCGCAGGGGACTTCGTTTCACTTATTACAAATAATAATTAATCGAACGCACGGTGTGAGTGTTGCTAACTTATCATTTTACTCATTTCATAAGCGCTAATTATTACCAGTTCCCGATTTTGTTTGCATTACACTAATATCGGTGAAAATATAGATATCAAAACCGGAAATAAACCTCAGAGAGGTCTCACTTCCTGGTTTCACAGTCATCTGAATCGTTTCATGACATCGACCTTCTTGAAAATCGTGGAAAGATCTTTGACAGGGAAATGCGGATGATAAGCTTCTTTTAACACTTCAAAATTATTATGACGATCCCACCGATACGCCTTTTAGCCATTAAAAGGCATTTAAAGGATTTGATAAGCAAAAGCAAAAAAGTAAACAAATCTGTTTGAGGTAAAACGGAATAAACTTTAAGCACAAAAAGTTAATTTTTTCTATAAACAAAAATAAAATGTCTTAATTTGAACTAAATATTGACTGGAAGTAATTAGTAGTGACAAATTTTATATTAAACAGTCATGAACTAGTAAAATTAAAAAAAAAAGCATTTGAATTGTCTATTCCAAATTTCCCTTTTTAGTCACCATATTAAAAAAAATTAAAAAGTCTTAAGCCACGTCAAGAACAACGGATAAAACCTCCCCAAACGGAAATAACGACACTCGGACACAGCTCGGAATCTTTTAATCCTCGTCTCGTGCCGTTCGTTTTTTTTCCTTTTCTAGATTTATTGCTTTCGATCAAATTAATCCTCCGAGTAGCAATTCATTAAAACTCTTTAAAGAGCGGAATTTTCCTTTTAGAAATCCGCAAAAACCAATTATAATTTACGTTCGAAAGGGAGGGGAAGGAGAGGGAGGAAGAAAAGTGTCGCATCTCGATCTCGAGTCTCGTGTTCAAAAATTCGTCACGTTTTCAGCCCAAAATTCCAACGCCCGGAGGAAAGCGCAGTCACCCAACTGACCTTAGCCAATCTAAAAAATTCGCGCCTCCCGGCCATGAAGAATCCTTCGATAAAAATCTTTTTTTATTATTGTATCGACATCAACTGATAATAAAAACAATCAAAACAGGATCGCATTGAACCGAGAGAGAGCGAGAGAGTTTTGAATTAAATGAGCCCAACCCATTCCAGTTCCGGTTCTTTTGTACAAAAAAAAGACCCATTTGGACCTTGAACACTTGTCCGTCGAGGGCCAAAACATCAATTTGAGAATGATTTGATTCTTTTAAATTTTAAAAGTTTTTCTTGATGTCCTTGCTAACTTGACTTTTTTTTGTTTTTCTTCTTTTGGGTTGTCTTTATTGCCGAACCCGCGCGGAGGGAAACGCAAAAAAATGGGATTTGTTTGTTTATTAACAGGGGCTTTCGGATTAAGTCTGCGCTTTTCTTATGGTTCCGACGAGACGTTAAGAACGCTAAGAAAATCCTGAGATTTATAACCAGCTATGCACGCCATTATTCTTATTATCTTGTGACGAGAAGTGGGCGTAAACGTAAATTGTAGAAGGCCATTGCCAAGTTGAAGGAACTCAGGCCACTCGGTGAAGAACAATGAAAACGGAAAACTTTGCGGTTTTTCCTCCCCTCCTCCCCTCACAACCTCCGGATGACGTATTTGAGAAAATGGTCCTTTTGCTCCATTTCACAAAGTTTCATTCAAAACTTTGGATTTCTCTCCTACCATCCTCCCCTTCCGCATCTTCCCCCCTGATCCATCAAGATAAAATAAAACAAAATAAAATTCGGTATCGAAAATAAACGCGCGGCCTTTATTTACATCTTCGAAGGTCAATTTTAAAGGATTAACAAACACCAAATCGTACGCGAACCATAAAATTATGGAGGTGACGAAAAATATTCACAGCCGCCATTGTAATTCTCGTGACATTTTGATTGTGAACTTGAGAGAAGCAAATATATTAACTTCCGGTCGAACGAGTCAAAACAACTCGAATCCCTTCCTTCGATTCACAAAACCGTTTCAAAACCTTAAACAGAACCTCTTCAATGAGAACTTGTCTAGAATATTCTCTTAACCTTAAAGTTCTTCTCGGGTCAAATCAATAACCAATTCCAATTTTGATCGTCAAAATTAAAGCATAACATAAAGAAAGACAGCTAAAATTTTTTGAAAACTGTTTTTCAAGCTTATCAAAATCTTCCATAAGCCCCAACGCCATGACAGTTGGAATCATTAAGATCCTCTTATTTTTACGGTTAATTTGTTTAAAATTCTTTTTCCTAAAAATCGAGCTCACACGTGTTGCGCAAGATCCTCCTCTTAACAGGCACATTCTCACACACAAAGAGCTTCAATAATTCAAAAAGGTTCATAGAGTTAGTATTCTGAATAACAAAACAAAATTATTTAAATAAATCAAAAGACCCATGACTGCACTTTATGAAACACTTCATTGAATTATTAATTACATAATTAAAAATAAAGACCAAACAAAAGAAGCTTATTTGCTTACAATATCATGCAATAAATGAAGACATCAGGAAACAAAGAGATTCAACCACCAAAGGGGACACAATGAGGTGAATGATATCTTGGTTAACCTACATCAACATTAACTGGGTTGCTTTATGCCTCCGAAATGACTTTGTCCAAGAGAATATACTTGAAAACAACCATAAAACCAAATAAACATAAACTCAACATTATTAATTAATTACAAAAAAACCAGTTTGATTTGTTTTTCTTTTTTGGGTGTTTTGTGACATTTAGAAAAAGTCATCACTACTGACAAGACCATGTGGGAGACTGTTTTTGGAAATACAAAAAAATTCATGAATAAAATTCACCATAACATCAATAACACTTTCTGAACTAAATGTTCTGTTTATTTAAAATCATGGTCGACAAAACAATGAAGGGAATTGGAAATTTGGTCTGACAGAGACCTCACTATTAACTTGGCACAATCAAAGTCTATCGTTATTGTGTTTTGGTAATTATAAAGTGAAACTGAATAAACTCTCAAGTTGTTGTTAAGTATGGTGGGGTTCCCATTAGACACAATCAATCAAACAATTTTAAGTTTCAAAAACTTACCAGTATGTGTCCTGAGATGAGCTTTTAAATGTGAACTTTTCCCATAGATCTTGTTACATCCTGTGTACATGCACCTATGCGTTTTTTTGGCAAAACCCGTCGTTGAACTCCCCATCACAACATTGTTTCTAATTTTGGCATTTAAAACTGATTTCCTAAAAAATTTTTGATTGTAACCCTTCACATACACATTGTGAACTCCTTTCTTCATATTATATTTATTTAAATCCTCCACTTCGTATATCACATTCGGTACGGGATCCTGCTTTATCGATGTCAGGTCCGTCAATATTCTCGCGACCATGAATGAGTTCGATTGAGGAGGTGTGGGAGGTTCGGACGGAGTCACACTTACAACCCCGCTCTCCTTTTTCAAATCATCATCATCTTCCTCTTCTTCCACTTCCTCCTCCTCTTCCTCCAAACAGGAAATCGTTTTCAAGTTTTTCAAACTTTCAACGGTAACCGAGGGGATATTGACGGCATTGTTCACTCTAGATTTTTTATCTGATAAATCCAATGGCACGGCGATTGAAAAATTGAGGGAATCTTTAGCACGAGACATCGACAGCAAACACTGAGCTGCGAAATTGATATCCATGTCTGAAAATACTTTCGTTTTGACTTCTTCATCCATTGTAGACGACGAGGGGGCGGGAGGAACGCGGTGGTTCTCTACACGCTGGGTGTGGTTTCTCAACCTGTTTTTTAAAAACCGAATTTTCTTCTACCCCTTTCTGTTTTTCCTTTCTGACTTTTTTCCCCTTCTTCTTTCCTCTTATCAAATACAAATCACTTAATCACTTCCACCACCACGTTAAACCACCAAAACTATCAACACCGAAACTTCCCTGTGTTTCCCTTTAAATTTCCTGAGATCATAGTCAACGATAATATAAAAAGAAATGAAATTTCAGTGGTCGGTTCACAGACAGAGAAACAATAACGATAAAGAAAAAAGAAATCTCTTTTCTTTGTTTAATCACGCTTAAGTTTTGCAATGGTTAAGGATCGAAACACCGACTACACTCCTCAACTTCACTCAACTGAATTGTGATTGGTTTGTCGTTTTGATTGAACATGTGCTCGTGTTTTGTTTTCAACCTAGCGGCCGTTTTACGAACTAAACTATTCTCAAGACCCCCAGTACTTCCTTTTCCTGTTTCCTCTTAACCCTAATTTATTTACATTTGAATTTTAATAAATGTTCATGTATAAAAACCTTACAGGTACTTTTAAATAAAAAAATGTAAAGTATATATTTGAATTTATTTCTAAAAATAAATTTTGGCCCCTTTTATGACTGATCTTATGGGAAAAGAGATCCAACTTAACAACGTACTTTTCCCTCCAAAAATTCAAAATGGCGACAGTTTTATTTAAGTGAATCGTTTGGTTAAAAATTCTGAGTTTTTACTGTATTGTTTTCTTTTTTTTCAGTGAAATAATCCGTGAAATCTATGAATTCTTTTCAGTGGCTTTTAATAAACACATAAAATACGTGAGTGTACCTAACCACGGCAACTACTGCGAAAGTTTAAATAATATTATTAAAGATGGTGACCTTAGAAAATTTCAGTCAAAATATTTTCAACACCAATCTCTACCTTCTCGTTTGGATTATATCGAGGTGAGTCGAAATTAAAAAAATAAAAGTCAGTGGCACGTGTTTGAAATTTTATGTGTGAAAAAAGAACAGTCAGTTTTTTTGTAAATAAAGAGGAAGAAAATGAGCGTCCATAGACATTTCTTTTCCTCAATAAATTTTATTTAAAAAAATCACTTCTTTCCCGTTTTCTTTGGCGTTGGTGACAAGAACAAACAAAGAGATAGCATGACTTGGATAAGTATTAATAGACTGACTGGCGGGTGGAAAGATATATTTATAAATAATGCGACAACTGGTTTAGGACGCACATCGGGGTTATTAACGTCTAAAAAATTAAAACGTTGAGGGATTTCTAATTTTCGATTTTTGATTTTTACGATTTCAATCGTCGTACTTTAACCCCTTGTTCGATTTTAATGATTTTGAATCATAATTAGATGTTTAGAGGAAGGAGAATTTAAGCTATTAAGTTGATTTTGTTGCTTAAGTTTTATCTTTACGTTCTTTGAATTCAACTCAGGTTGTATGTTTAGTTTGTGTTTATGTTCAACTCCGCCATCTTGTGCCTGAAAATCTGACTGTGTTATTAATTTTTAAATGGCTTTAGTCTTTAAAGAGCTCAGAATATCATCTTTTGGTGTAGTTTTCTGAGTTCCTAACCTGTCAACGTTTTTATTGCCCTTGCTTAACACTTTCTTTATTGTTTCATCATCTTTTTAAATGTTTATCACTTTTTGGGCCCTTGTAACATACCTTCTATGATGGCAAAAAAATGTAAGAGTAGGAAGGGTTATTTTTAGAAATTTAATTGTAAAGAACACTTTTGATAGACCTAACACCTTCACTAAGATTCAAAAGTCTACATTGCTGTCACCCTTCTATGTAGAAAGGAAAATTTTATGAATCAACTAATCACTAGGTAATGTTACTGTCTTTTAGATTATTTTTTTGACACCTGTTTTAGAATCAATAGTAGTTGAAAAGTTTGTGAGTAACCCACATGTCAATGACAAATTTAAATCAAAACCCACAAGTAATAATCATTTAGAAAGAAACGGAAATCTAAGAAGGTTTTTTCATTTTATTTTTTTGATGAGCCAAACCCTCTTTAAGAACAGCTTCAAGAGAGTCAAGTTACAAAACAATGAATATGGCGTACGTCTGTTCATCTCAAATGTATTAAATAAGCTAATCCTCAGCATAAACCATTTTTTAAATAAAATTCTATAATTTAATCCTGTTGAGAAAACTGAACACCATTCTGAATTTTTTTCTTAAATCTGACTCTGCACTTATGTTCTAAAAAAAAACTTATTGCTATCTTCTTGGTATTTGTACACCTTTTTCTGTAAAAACCTCATTCATTAGAATTGAAGGTCTTTCAAGGAATTGTGTTAGTCTTGAAGGAAGGGTATCAAAAACACTCCATGAAGAGAGCTTTTCTGACGTGAAATTGTTCAGTGGATCGGGTTTGTTTATTTTTATCAACCTTTTCATTTCAAAGCTCTTAAAATCGTGGTCGATGTCCCTTGGTTTTTGTTTTAGACTCATCAACCAGAATCTTCATACACTTGAAATATTGTTCGTTTGCCTGTTTCTTTGCTTATGTTTGGAACATCTCCTATTTACTCATTGTTCTTGTATCCCTACCCACTCTCTTAATTTATTTCCAGCCGTTGTTCACTTATTAATCCTATGTGTTCATAATTGACATAATGTCTGTGTTTTTTGTTCCTGTTTTCGCCTATATACTGTGCATTTTTCATCCCCATATAGTTTTGGTTTTTCTATTACAGCAGGTTCAGCAGTTTTTATTTCTTATTATTGGATTATGTTTCTGGGATATCCATGATTGAGTGTCATTAAGTGAAAGTAATGGGTGAGAGCTTAGACCCGCTACCACATCGTGTTACATCTTAGGGCACTAAACTCAATATTTACTCATCTTTAATAAGATCTAATATAACTGAAAATGGTACGTTTGTGGTAACTTTTCACTTGTTCGTTTCAGTCATGTCGTTTCTACTAACTATTTTGGGTTTTCTGTCATCTCCCTTTGTCTATTCATTCTCTATACTATCCAGCCTCGTTTTCAGTTTTGAATTACCTATAAATCCAGGAGTTATTTTTATTTTAAGCCTCTTTTTCCCTTAGTGAAACACTCGCAAATTCTACCTCTAGCTAATTTTTCCCTATCTGTTATTTCATCCTAATCTTAACTTAATAATTGACCATGAATATGGTGTAAAATTGTGACGATAAACAGACTGTTAATCTCTCCAAAGGAAACCCCTTAAGTTTTAAAGATAGAGTAAATCGAGTTAACTGTATAAACCTAGACCAGTGCCAGGATCGATGGATTTAAAGCACAAAAGCGGATATCAATTTTACGTTCTTCCCGATGTCAGGGAGACGTTGCAGATAAAATAGCCAAAAACCGACTGAAAAACCTAATCGTTTCAGGCAAGGGGCACCCCTCCCACTCCCCCCAAATTATTTTCAATAACATCTTTCGTCAATCTATACTGTTATTATTAGAGTAAGGTAAAAATGAGTCAGCCATTTTGATTGAAAGTAAATTCTAATTATGTTTGGGAGTTTAAAACAAAAACTTGACTCAAGTGCTGTATGATAGGCAAACCTCAACATACAGTCAGAATACGTGAGGACTAACTGTTTTTTTTTCAGGCGTAATCAGTCCAAGTTTTTTTGGTTAAATATTATGTTTCGTTTTGTTTTGACCGTACAATTTTTATGCTTTCGTAGTTATGGCTTTGAAAGTAAGAAGTATCTGTTCTTCTATTTTTTCCCTTTTCACTAACTGTTGACTTCATTTAACAGTAAAAATGAAGATCGATCGTAACAAATGTTTACCGACCACGAGCTAACTCGTGCCTGCACTTGCATTAGCAATTTCAAGTTATGAAACCCAGGGCAATACTGCAAAAGCTATGTCCAGCGTGTTTAAACGCCAGTACAGGCACGAGTCAGCTCATGACCGATCAACAATGTGTTAATAGGACAACCACCAAGTTAGGTGAAATAGATGTTAAACAATACAAGAGGAATGACAACATAACGACCACTCTCCTAAAACCTATTCGAACAAGGAAAAATAAAAAATAAAAACAAACAAAATCAAAACACATATAATAATTTTCCCATTTTTAATAAATTAACTGATTAGAAATACATTATAATAATAATATGATAATAATAATAATAATAAATTTCAGTCGCCGACAAAATTAATCATCAGCAAGACCAGAGTCAAAAGTAAAGTAAAGTAATAAAGAAAGAAAAAATTGCTTATCAACTTTTTTTTAAACCTTATCGATTAATTATTAAAGTTTTTTTTTATTATGGTACACGTGCTCCTCATTCTGATAATTCAGCACTAAGCTCTTCTACCTTTCTCCAACTACTTCTCTTTCATCCCCCAAAAAGAAAACAAAATAAATTTATAACAACAATTATTACATATAATACTATAAATCAGTGCTTTTAGTAATTAAAAACTTGGTTTCGACTAAAGGTAACACCAAAATCAATATGTGGGGAAAATAAAAGAAAAAAAGGAGAAAAGAAGTACACACGTACATAAATTTTATATAACAACACGTGTGTGATTTGTATCTTGCGTTTTTACAAATGTTTGTGTACGATTTTACGACACGTGTATATATATGATTTTTGCACTTTTCAAACACTTTAAAGAGGTATTCAGTATTCGAACAGTTTTTTTTATAGAATCACGATGATTTTGATAAAAGCTTCCACCTGTCCAAACCACATCAAACCTGTTAGATTTATTTTAAATAAATAAAAACAAAATATCGCAGAAGTTTTTAAAAAAGACCATTCCCCCACAACCCTCTCCCGCCTCGCTGACGTCAATTTTGAAGCAACACAATCTCTCTCTTCTCAATAAATAATTCACATAAAAGAAGCTTTCAAAAGTTCAATATAGACTAAAAACATTTTTATTTAACTTCATTTCAAAAAAAAAGAATGAGGCTTTTGGGAATACAACTGGAAGTCCGTTTCTTGTTTGTTTCAACATTTTAATTACTGTCTTCTTACTAAAATCAATACTATCTGTTTGGGGACTTTTGGGAAGGGGTTATGTTAATAAGAGAGCATGAAAAAAGAAACCTGCTACCCGGAAACATCAAAATTAGAGAGTATCAAAAGTCACATGGTCGATATACATACGAATACACTCAAATATTCGGTTTTTCATGGCCCTGTTAGATGTCCTTGGTATGTGTTAACACTTTCGAGTTCGTTTTGATATACTCAAATTTATATATTTCACGGTTAACATATATATATATATATAAACAATATTTTCATGCAACTCATGGTGCGTTTTCATCATTAGCTTAGATTAATTATTTAAGAAACATAAATTTGTTTATTATTAAAAGCCAAAGTCAAATACAGATTATACTAATTTCGCCAATTTAAAAAACTTTTCTACCTAATTTGAAAATTAACATTTTCCTCCAACTTCCCAATCATCCCTTAATTCACAAATTATAAAAGAAAAAAAATTTTAGCCGACCCACTTCCTACAACCAAATTCCTTCGATTCACAACAAAACCAAAAAAGCCGTTATAGTTCAAAAAAAACAGAATCCACCGTCTCTATCTCCTGCCACGTTTCACAGCCTTTAAAAAAAAACAAAAACACCCTTTTTTAAACGAAATCAAAATGGCGGACTTCCAGCTCCCAAAATTCCACCTCATCTCAAAAGTGGGTGAATATTTTACTATATATTTACTTGTATAAATTTATTATACACGTTGGATATACCATAGTACAATAATATATCAATAAATTATTAAAGTATTGTCTTTTCAAGTGTTATCTTATAAAGAAGAATTTTTTGAAAAGCTCAAAAAACGCATCACAAACACATGAAACCTTATTTTCTTCTTTTTAAAATTTTACATAATTCATTTTAATTTCAAAATTTTTTTTTAATTAATTAATATATATTATAATTAATATTTAATTTTTTTGAATACAACAAAGTAGAAATCGATCAACAAAAACTTTAAAAGAAGATATACAGGTTACAGCAAGGAAAAAAATTAATTACAAGCGATTTTTTGAGAGATAAATTTTTTCAAAACTTTGTGTAACGGTTTTTGTTTTCTATTTCACTTCCGGCTTAAATATAAACAAATCTTATTGCTTCTACCATTCTTCCATCCACTTTTAAAATTTTCTGGTGTAAAATATGAGGTTTCTAGGTCGAGAAGGGGAGGAAGTTGGTCGATGGCGAAACCCACTGACTATTCAAACTAGGGGGTGGTAGTTGGTTTAAGGGGATGAGAATTCACTTTCAAAGACAGATTTTAGGTTCAAGGTTTCACCTCGCTCTCAATCTACCATTCTGTTGTTATTGGGGAAAGGGAACGACTTCGTAATGACGCAAATTCTAAATCGCGTGGGCTTTAAAAGTGTTCTGGCCGAGAAGGATGATTCCCATCATCATTATTTAACGATTATAAAATAAAATAAAAAAATAAAAGTAAATAAATAAAAAAATAAAGCTTTTAACGAAATCGAAAAAGGTCAAGGGAAAGTGGGCGTCCACGAGGACATCTCTTATACCCATCATTCCCCGTTCCCAACCTTGCAAAAACACATGGAAACGGTTGATGGAAAAGATGAAAATGAGGTCACGTGTTTAAATGTGTGAATTCTTGGATTTGATTGAGGGCACGTGACACCAATTTAAACAAAAAGCAACAAAATTCTACGACGTTCATAAATTTTCTAAAATCAGATTTTCAGTCAAAGCTCTTTCCAAAAAAAACCTCAAAACGTATTATTAAAGAAACGCACAAACTTTTCCAATTTTCATTTTACCCGTTTTACAAAAGAGTGACGTAACATAGCCACGAGCTCAAACCGATTCTAAAATGACTGCACACTCCATAACAAAATTATACTTATTATCAATAAAATAAAAATTATTGAATCGAAACCAATTTTTTAAGAAAAAAATATCCAAAAACTTCTTTTCACGGTTTTCACGAAAAGCTGGGAAAACCGCGTGTGGATGGAAGAATTCCTAACAAATCTTAGCCTCCTCGATTTTTTGCTTGCTGAGCAAAACACAAAAACTCCTCCTCTCAAAAAGGAAATAAAGAAGCTCAAGGCTATGGCTGACGAAAACCGTTAAAATTTTCAACCCCAAACTTTTCCATTTCCTTTTCCAACCTCTCGCATCTTTCTCACGTGACTCCAACGAATAAATTAATTATTACAATACATAACTCTCTTACTACAGAAACCAAGAAATAACAATCCGACTCCTTCACGTGAGAAACCTAACCAAATCTTGACAGGAACTTGAAACAGAACCGAACAAAAACAAAAAGGCGACAAGATCGATCACGTGACTTCAAAAGTGCCAAAACAATAGTGTGTTTTAAATAATTAATTCCACAAAATGAAGGATTGTTCATAGATTCATATCAAAAACTTAAAAATGCTACTTTTTGCCCTTTTTGGTGTTCGAGACGCACGCCATTTTGTTTAATTATGTGATTGCTTCACCAATTTCTGTTGATTGTTTTATTGATAATGTGACTTTCGTTTATTTCTCATTCCCAGCAAGACATCATGCTTCCATATGAGCTTTCAATGGTTTGCTCTATTAGAGATCGATAATTATAGATACTTCTGGCAAATTATTGATTGAAAGTCGAAATACAAATTATGATCGAATGAACCGTCATCTAGTCTGTCGTGGTGTCTGAGGGGAAGGGAAGGAGAAAATTCTGGTGGAGGACGATTCGCCTGAGATTTATTAACAATTTTTTCAATTTATACGCTTCCCTTTTCTGTCAACCATCAAAATGTGATCTAATCACACGAACCTTAGCCTGCAACGCTGGTTACTATATCAACATGTCTGCCTTTCTTCCCTCCAATTTGTCAAGACAAACTTCCAGAATTTTAAAAACATCCCTTAAGAGTAGATACACCCCCTCCCAAAACACTGTACCAGTGTAAAGTTTTCACATTGGAAACCAATCCAAGTTGGCGGATACGAAATCACTTTTTACTCTGATTTCATGACTACTGAACGAAATTCAAAAACCAAAAACAAAATTGTTCTTCAAGATAAGAAAACCTGCACTTATCCTCAGAACAATTCAAAAACTATTTTCCATAGATAGAACTAGCACAGAATAAAAATAACCGCCATTTTGAATATAATAACTAGTACAAGCGTCGCAACTTTAACCAAATGTTTGGTCATGTGTTCGATTCGTTTAAAAGTTACGAGCGAGCTAGGACTATTAATAGTCGTCTTCAACACTCCAAACCCCCTCCAGAACCGAATTCCTTTTTCAAAATCTGGATCTGGCTTCGTTCAAAAACATTTTTCACTAGTTCACTAGTTTCTATGGCTTCTTTGGTTTTGACTCCTTCCCTTGCCCTTCTCTCTTCCAATCAAAAGGGACTTTTCAATTTTCTCCTGGTTTATATAGTCTCAAGTAACAAAAACTCGAACACCGTGTGGACCTCGGTTGTTACATTCAACTGAAGGCATGCTTAAAATTTTTTAATTTTGACTGTATGCTTACTTACTGATACTGGGAACCTGTAAGAGTACAAAAATTATTGGATAAGTTGTCCAACTTCCGGTTTAATTGTATAAAACTTCTTTCCAAAAAACCTTACCTAAATACAAAGATTGTATGATAGTGTCTCGGTCTGGCAGTTGTCTTACTTTCATGGATCCGTCAGCACCGCATGAAAACAATCTGGAGCCAGAGTCGACATACAACTGAGTCACTCCCTGGCCGATGTTCTTGAAGAAAGAAGACCGAGCATGTTCACCCGGAAACGAGTACAACGTGTGACTGGAAGTCGTGTTCGCGAGGCTCCATATCTGAAGGAAAGAAAAAACGAGTAAGACGTTACGAGCCTCTTGGATTAGGCTCCTGAACGCAGACACTCTTACAAAACTCTCACCTTTATGTCTCCATCGGCCGAACCCGTGACGAAGAATTCTTCCATCGGATCCACTGCCAGACATTTGATTGCCGACTCGTGAGCTTGGAATTTAAGGCGAAGGGTTCGCTGCCTCACGTCGAAGATACAAACATCTCCCTTCTTACCCGCAGAGATCACGTACTGATGCTGTGGAGCTAAAACTAGACTAGAAGCGCCCTGTTCGTGGCACGTGAAGGCTGAAACAGATGCAATGCGGATTATTTTAACCCTTTGCTCTCGAAGCCTTTTTACAAAATAGTAACTAAAGACTTTGTGCAGTATTTGGTGAACTTCTTACTCCCAACTTAAAATTATAACCTTTAAACATACATTTATAAAATCATAACAATTGTCTAAACGACTGCGAGTCGACGAACGAATCTCTCCTGTTTTATTCCTTTTTAAAAAATTAACATTCAACACCAAAAGCCTGTGCATTATTTTTGAAACTAGTCCTCCATATGTCCGTCCATTATTTACAAAATGAACTTTGTGATGAAAGTGTGCAATATTTATGAAAAACAGGTAATTCATTTCCTTGTACTGAATTCCCAAATCAAATCAAATGGAGAATGAGAGTCACCTCTCGAGTGTTATGGCTAGTTTAACTCTCGGCTCGTAGGAGAGTTACAAACTTAATTAAAACAAAAAGAAAACAAACCTGCAACCATTGCTTTCTTCTTCGGCAAAAGAGAATCCCAAATGGCAACGTTTTTACTCTCGGAGGAATGGCCTGCCGTAGCTATCATGCTACATGAGCCCAAGAACACGAAATCGCTCGTCACCTTATTATGGCACTGATACGACTATAAAACAAACCAAATAAGTAAATAAACAAGAGCAAAACTATTCAGATGAACCAAACACACACAAAAATTGCGTCCAACTTACGAAGAAGGACCTGCTCTCGCTCGAGGACAATCCCACTTGAAACAAACTCAACTTCCCGTCGCCATCAGCCACTCCAAATTTATTCCCGTGTTGACTAAATCGAACTCTAGTCACCTTGGCAAAGGTTCCAGCCGACCTGGGAATGGACACCGGTTGAGTGTGTCCCCATTCCCACATTTGAACGGATCCATCCTGTGATCCGGTTAAATCTGTGATCGAAAATAAAACCAAGAATCAAACCGGTTGAATGACCTTAATACCCCCCAACCCCTAGACTAAGAAAAACAATTTGTTTTGTAATGAACTTACAGAGGGGTAACAAAGGATGAGCGCTCATTCGTCTGATTCCGTCCACTTTGTGCTTGAGAACCTAAAATAAAAAAAATGGCAACAATCCGATCGATCAAAAATAGTTTTTACTATCCCCTTTCCCCCCGACAATTGAAAAAGCTGAAAAAAATAAAAAAGCTGTCAACAACAAAAAAAATCAGCAGTATCACTACTACAAACGAAAGCTGTCTACTTAACTACTACGAACAGATAGAAATTGCGACTAAAAACAGGAACAAAATTCAACTCGTCAAGTTAATGTGACTAAGAGAAAACCCCCAAAAAAAAGGAAACGAGACAAACAAAAGCCAACATCATCCCATTTAGCATGATTAAAAATGGCGGATTGACCAAAGCACGATTACAGAAGTTGCAGCAAAAGACTTGACGACAATGAAAAAAAGCCAAAAGCAAACAGGATCTCCCATTTTTTTCTAAAATACCCTCTGGAAGAATATAGATCACAGTTTTAAGCTGGTTTTAGCATCTGGGCTAATACTGACAGTTACCCAGTCAATTCGAAATAACCCAATCAGATAACTATTTATCATAATCGTTAATATTTGGACAAACTATGCTCCGACTAAACCATTAACCCTTCGCACTCGAGGTTCTTTTTTTGCGCAAAACCTACCAGCAATTCCTTACTCATAACTTGATAATATAACCTCTATACATACATTTATAAAATTATAACAATCACCAAAACAACCGCGAGTGATTAAGCTACTGTTATACTCCTTTTATAAAAATGGCATTTAACCGAAAAAGCTTGCGCATTATTTATGAAATGAGTCCCCCATATGCGTCACTTAAGTGTGAAATGAATTTTGTGGTGAAAGTGTGCATTATTTTTGAAACAGATTTATGGATACTCAGTGCAATATTTATGAAATGAAGTCAGAGTGAAATTGTGCAATATTTATGAAATGAGGCTCAGTAAAAGTGTGCTACATTTAAGAAGAGCGAGTAATTCTTCTGCCACGAATATCGGGTTCGAGAAGTTCAGTCGAAAATGGAATCCGGTTCATAGTTGCGTACTAATTTCAGATAAAAAAAATCTCATCAAGGTATAAGCTATACAATGCTCATTATGACCATACAATTATACAAAAAAAGGAATCCCGGAACTTGCTTCAAAGAAACAAAGCACAAACAATTATGTCCGCCCATGTAATTCGTGTATCAAACCAAGTGGCGAGTGAGAGTCGCCTCTCGTGTGCAAAGGGTTAAAATCTCACATTTCGACAAAGCTGCGATTTAAGCACAAGAGAAAAATTTCAAAATTATTGTTAACATAATAAAAACTCTTTTGCTTAAATTCCAAAACAACAGCGGCGAAGCTGTAGGCAAAAGAAGCAACCTTTGGAGTTGCGAGTTTATCCACCAAAGACGTCCTTTCGGGTCAGAAACCAGATCTTTCATCATCCCACTGCCAATTAAGAGTTCAAATTTATTTTTTGATTTGAAAGTGCAACACCTTCACACTGCACTTATTTTTCCCTCCCACCTCACCTCACCTCCCTTCTTAGCCTTGGCTTACAACACAAAAAGGAAATCCTTCCTACTAATTACAAAAAGTTTCAACCAAAATTCGACAACAAATGACAACTTTCAAAACTATTCATTCAATCAATCAATCATTCCAAAACAAAATAATAATAAATTGCTGAATTTTAAAAAATTCTTTCTAATATTTTGTACAAAGCCTCACCGGTTTCAACAAATGTTTCGATCTGTCCACGACGAACTGACAGAACTTGGGGTCGTGCGACCCAGGGAAGTTGAGTCCTTTCATCTGGTGTGAGTGAATAGCAGCGTGAACATAACAATTTATTTTGTCAAAAACAAGGATTAAAAAATAAATAAATAAAAAACAATCTAGGACACCACCGTACATCCCACCTCCCCCAAACACACCTTAACTCAACCTACCCCCACGTGGTTGTTAAACGTGGCAAGACGTGTGACTTACAAAAACGATATTGTCACGAACGTATGCTCAAACGGAGACCACGTGAATTAAATTCATTGTCTACACAATATTCGAAATCTTTCTTGCTCCGTTTACGTTCTCCTTTCGATTTATTCACAGCCCCCGCCCCCAGGAAAATTGATTTTGGTCTCCATTCCTTCTCAATGAGAATGTGGATTACCCCTCGATGATGATAAACCACAAATTATTGACGTCACACATTCTCAACAAAGAAATAACTGACCACAGTCAAACCTCCCAAAAAATTATTACAGTTTGCATTATGCGGTGAAAGGAGTGTACCGACCCCTAGAACCCCAACACGTGACGACAGTGACAACGAACCAAAGGTGCGAGTGAATGAATAAAACCCAAAAGTGCACAAAATCGTCTCTTGGATGGTGCCAAAGGAAAACCCAGGAATAAATTATAATTAAAAAGGACGTTTCCTCCGATTAATTTACAAACTCTTCGCAAACAGTAGCAAAAGTCAAAACAGTTCAAAATCGAGTTTCAAACCCCCCTTCCTCCCCCCACCAAAAAAAATGATTTCCAATCGCTATTATCAAAAACGAACAACAGATGAAAAAGTATTGCGAACCACAAAATTGATATATACGGGAAGGAAACAAAGACACTCCAAAGGAACACACAATCGCATTCCAACAAAACTCAAAACTCAAAAGAAAACGCAACACACATAGGCGACACGCTAAATGAACACTGCGCGTGAAAACTCAAAAAAAAAAACAAAAACAAAAATAAAAATAAAAAAACTTTGCAGGGAACTAAAAAACTTAACTGTGTTCACTCTAACCTTCCTCCTTCCCAAATACATTTGCAAAAACCAAAAAGGAGGTTCCCTGATTCTCTCTCTTATGCTGTCTTTAATTCACCCCCAGTAAAACACAACCTCCCCTATCCTCCCCAGGAAGAATCACAAAAGACTGAGAAACCAGAAACGGTCAGAACATGATCTAGTATAAATGGAAAACCCTACCCGATAACCCTACTTCTCAACTAGTGGCGGACGAAGGCTAAAGTGGGCTCTAGGCAACAGTGTAACCCTGGGTCTATTTTGACACGCCCCAAAAATTACGGGCCCTAGGTACTTGCCTAGTTCTATTGAACAGTATACCCTATTCTCCTCTCTCAAGGATATCTCTGACACCATCAGAAAACTCAAGGCTAGGTATCCTGAATAAATTAGACCATCTGATTTGTTCCATTGTCCTTTTTTGAGGACAACAGCTTTTTCTCAGAAGCAATAAGGTGATCGAATTTGCATACCATACATCCATCTCTGTAGTTATTCTGACTACAATATGAAGCTGGATGATATTTGGCATTTTCTATTCTTTATGTTTGATGGCAATTTTAGACCTGTCATGGTTGCTTCCCGCGACTGAGACTCTTGTCCATGACCCATCGAAATATTGCCATGCCCCACTGGTGGGGTATGTTGGGAAAGACGGAATTAAAGTAACCGCCGATCTTGGGAAAGTCCATCCAGGCTTGTGGTTGAATCCTCAAAGAACCTGACTATAAAAGTAATAGTTGGGAGCTCACTCCCCTCAACGAGTAACCTCCTTCCACCCCACGCCTTCTTTAAAACTGACCAAAAAACAGAAATACTACAGAGAGAGAGAGAAATACAAAAAGAGACAGACACATAGTGAGAGACAGAGAGAAACCCTAGGTCTGATTATTTACAAAACTTTCAAAAAATAAAAATTGGTAAAAACAAAATATACAAAAATTAAAAAAACAGGAAAAAGTAAAATCTTACTGTCACTCGAATTTTATCTTGTTTATCCGTCGCAGTCTTTTTCGCGGACTGGGGCGTCTACCGAAATGAAAAAAAAAATAAAAATAAATAACACAATACAAAAAAAGTAAAAATCAGACGAAATTGTCGAAAATCATTCCTGAAGCCTCTGTATGAGATTTAGGAAAAGAATAAAAACAAATGAAATTTGATCAATGAGGGAACCATAAACAAATGATCAAGCTGTGAAGTCATCAATCAATCTGATCACAAATTCTCTGGCATTGGTTATTGATATTCGGCCAATAAGATGATTTTTTTGTGGTGGGTAGCACGTTCAGGTACCAGGATCTTATTGAATCGACCAAAGACAAGTGGGCGACACTTACGACCGATGCTCCTCGTCCGGTTTGACCGGCCAAACCGCCTGGTTGAGGACTCGCTGGAACGGTGTGGATTCCCATTCCGGTCGCGGGGGATGCTTGATTCAGGAGCGGTTTATCAGCAGCTGTTTGAATGACTAGGTAACTAGAAGCAGGCAAAGTCTCTGGCTCCCTGTTTCCATACAGAAAAAGGTTTCATTACAACGAAATTAACATCAACTAACAGGACTACAAACTTCGACAGTCAACGAATAAAAATCCCAACTCACTTATTCAGATTGATTATATCGAACTCGCATTCGTCTTCTAGCCAGGAGGGTAACTCTAAAAGGAGAGAAATATCCATTTCTTGAACTTCCCGAGGAGTCGCCAGCGACAAGAAACCGGGGTTCACCTAAACAAAATCAGAAGACAAAATTTTTGTGAGGACACGTCTGTTGCTGAGGTCAAAACCTCATCTCTCCACTTCTACAGATCCACGAACCTGATTCAAGCAGAAAGATGATATCGAGTCCTGATCTTTGTGAATGATGCGAACGGGTTCCGGCAAACATATCCCGCCATTTTCTCCCTTCCTCTCATCTCCTCCATTCACTTTGATATTGTCGTAAGCAGTGTTGTCGAGAAGAGTCGAGAGAGAACGTTTCTTTCCAAAAACGCAACGTATGAATATGTCTTGAACGGGTTCTTGCCTCACTAAGAAGCACCAAAGCCGGCGAGCGGGTGCAGCGGAACTGTGACGAGGGCTGTGATTCAAAAAATTAAGTCAGACGGCTCTTCAAAAATCTAGAACAGAACCGGAGTAGACCCAAAAAACTTACTGGAAAGGAGTGTTAGACTTCTCCAACAAGGATCGATACTTGTGAATGGCAGGACCGGTTGCCGTGCTCTCCACATAGCAACCTGGAATGTAATCCACTGGAGCAGGACCCCGATTGTCCAATTCCTCTTTTAAACTGTCTTGCCAGTGAGCTATTCCCCTTAAAACTCCGTGAATGAGAGGCGAACAAACAGGAAGCTCTGGAAAGATATAAAAAACCTTTAGCAACTCAACATCAAGTGGAACATCACACCATGACCGGTTCACCACCATCTCTTCACCTTGCAACTCTAATCCGGCAATGCTTAAGAACTCTTGCATTTGCAACTGAACTAATCTAAGCACAGCCAATCTCATTACAGCCCACGAATAACTGAACGGATTTGAATGTTCTGTGTTCTCTTCCAGTTTCTTCTTCTCTCTTTTGGACGTCTCGTTGTTATCGAAAACATCCTCTTCTTCTTCGTCTTCATCCAAATCGCTAACGGCTGAATCAGCTGAGTCGTAATCGTCCACATCGGCAGCATCTGTCTTTGGTAGATTAGGCTATAAAAAAAGATGAAATCTTATAATCTGTACTGGCGTTCGAGTTTGTCTTCATCTTAAACTCGACCTTACAACCAACCTTAATTAGAAAATATGAGATCATTGACATTTCCGGAGGTACGAATTGCTCGCGATATGTCGGCTTGTCTTCCTTTATTGTGGGCGCTCCGCTTTGTGAGCTAAACTGTCCCAATAATTTCATGTTCAAACGAACCCGTTGCTTCGTGAGAGATGTCATCGTGTTCCAAACTCCCATTCCTTCAGTACTTTGTTCTTTTTCTAAACGATTTTGCGTTGCCTAAATAATCAAACAAATGCAGATTTAGAAGACCGTTCTAGAAGGTCAAGACGGTAATGACTATACAAAAACAATCTGTCATCACCTGATTTGCATTAGTGCTGGCAGCCCGAAGAAGCTTCTTGACTCCCCCTCCGTACAACGTTGACCAAGTGCTGATATTGAATTTATGACCGGCTATTCGATACAATATGTGACAATCGCAAGTAGACATTGCGTACACGGTTAAACTCATGTAAGTAGCGACGAAGGATTCGCACAGAAGGATATTCAAACGAGGAGTGTCTTCGTCCTTTTCCCGAGCAAGTAAAGCTCTAAGATTGGTCACCCCCGGCCATTTGGACGGATGGGTGGTCACCTCGAGCGGTTCATCGAGAGAGTATCTTCTCTTCCGTTGACCGCAGGCTATCAGATGACTACTTGGGTACATGACGTTGAGTCGAGCTAGAGTTTCCATTCCCGGACTTTGATACTCGTCGGATTGTTGTTTCACACTAAACGAATCCGAATCGCAAAGGCTTTGATAGATGCAAGCGGACAAGGCGATAGCCAAGTCTCGAAGTACAAACACTTCCGTGAAGAGGGCTTTCGAAGGAACCGGCGGTGCTCGAAGCTCGACCATTGTTTGCAACATGTCGTGAGCTTGAGCCTGTCAATTAAAATCTATTAAAATCTAGTCGTACAAGAAAAAAATTTAGAAAAATGATGAGAAAATCGGATTACCTGTAAATGCCTGATTGGATCAGCAATCACTGTTTTATTACAAGCGACACTCGCAGATAACAATGGGAGAGTCGTTGGAAAAGGCAAAGGCGAAAGAAGTTGTTGCTGAGTTTTCTCCTGTTGAAGCTCTTGCAAAAGTAAAACGAGTTCCATTCGAACAGACGCAAGGCCTCCTCCACTAGCACCATGCAAACTACAGTAGCTTAGTAACGTTCTCAACAATGTTTCATTAGCTGCAATTTAGGACAACGATTGTCAACAAAAACAGTTTAACCATGTCGACGACCCTACACAAACAAATCATCTACCTTTCAGCCATCTTTTCCTCTTCGCTGCTCTTTCTACTTTCGCTTCAAAATCCAACTTCTCAGCCATGAGAATCTCGTGAAGGGTTGGCTTTTCACCAGGTCTCATCATCGTCGGAGTTCCTATACAGTCACGGCCGTCCTGTCCATCGACCATGCTATCCTCTGAAATAATATAAAAATAATTGTTTGATAGGAGTTCTACTGAGCCCTTTCCAACGATTCTTACTCAAATCGGTACACGAACCTGTCACGTAATAATCCGCATCTCCACTGCTGTAGTTGCACAAATGACGAAGAGCGTCCACTTCTCTTTCTAACCAAACGTACAATTGATATCGCAGTTGTCCACCGTCGACTTCAAATCCCGTCGCCAACGTAGACAATTCTTCCATAACAATTTTCAAACACGCCACAAATTTCAGCTGTTGAGCCATTATATCGAGTACTCCGTCAGCTAAAAGAAAAAAGTTTCAGGTCTCCTCTCCTCTCCCGAAAGGAAGTTTTAAAATCAAATAAAAAGACAAAATGTAAAATACCCTTCGGCTCTTCATCTTTATCCTCTTTGGGGCTTTCCTTCTCTTCGATTTTCATTTCGATTTGACCATCATCATCGTCATCATTATCCTCGTCGTCCCATTTTATTGTGAAACCTTCGTCCACGTTGTTTGATACAGGTTGTGACCTAGAAACCACCAAATACGATGATTAAGATACCTCGACGGCTCCACCCCCCATTGGTCGACAACACACACAATCATTACCAATCAAAAGCTGAGCTCGTTTGAATAGATTCCGGTTGAGACCAATCCTGAGACGAAACCGGAGTCGACAAATCCATCGAATCCGAATTTAGCTTTCCCTGCTGCTTTTGAGAATCCGTCTCAATGCCCCAATGCAAAGTCCCCGTGTCGATTTGAAGATCCTGAGCTCTCTTCTTGCTAGGACTGTTCAACAGACCTAAAACGAACGAAACACTCGTTACCCATCCTTTCACTGAATCCTTTCATCTTTTTCGTTTTTTCGAAAACTTACTCGGCGAATCGTTTCCGTTCGAATCTATTACTTTGTTCGGAAGTTTAGACAAAACTTCGAGCGCAAGAGCCGGACAGCCCGCTTTGAAGTGGGCGTGAGCCGTAGTGAAATACAACTGTCTTTCCAAGGGTGTTATGGAATCCTCAAGTAACAGCTGTTTGTCGGGACCGTTCGTCGATTTCGATTCCATATTATAACTGAATCCCGACAAAACGACTTGAGCTTTCTTCTTATCCATGGCTGTACTCGCGATGTACTGACGTATCAAAAGTGGATGAGTTCGAAGGTAAACGTAGAAATTGAAGACGTTTGGATTAGCTGTAACACAAACCCGATTAAAAACACTTTGTAACTTCCTATCCTCCTGGAAAATTTCTTCAACAAACATCAGACAATTACCTGACGTTGATTCGGGTTTGTCGTCGTTGTACTGAGGATGCATCGACCCGATATTAGTTTGTAAGAGAGTGTTCAAACTTCCCGCGTGATCTTTTAATATCCACAAAGCCATCGATCTCAAAAATGGATCAGGGTGAGCTCTGCTCGGATCGCAATTCTTACCCTCGGAATCGCAACCGAGGATTTCCTCATAAAGGAGACGTTTTAGCTGACTAGGAGTCGAATCCAATTCGCTTTCGTAAAGTCTAGCGATGACCATGGCTAACTGGAAATCCTCCAGCTTGTTTAAACAGACCTAAAATTGGTCAATAAAAAAAAGATTAGCAAGTGTTAACACGGTGAAGGTTTGCCAGTGTTTAACAAAAATTCCTCACCTCAATGGCGTCCCTTAGAGCGCCGGCCAAAGGAAAAAACGCAGCCGCGTGTTCGAATCTTTGCTTCCCGAGCAAAGCGAATGCATTCTTTAAAGCTGCTTTCCTCCATCTGTCTTCTGAGAAGTTGTTGGACAAGAAATTCGTCATCTTTTGATCACTCTTTGACTTGAACAACCTATATACCAAACTCTTCTTCTTCATGGCTAAATAAAATATGGCCGCATCCAGAGGGTCTTCCTTAACTAAAAATGATGCTTTTGCTACCTGAAACGTGAATCACCAAAACGTTACTCATCCAATATCCTCCAATAAATTCCTCCAAAACTGAAAAGCCTAAAATCCAACCTTTTCAATACAAGTCCTCAAAAGCGTATTGCTTCTCAGCCACCAGCCTACTCCAAGTTCCTTTAACACGGACCACTTGGGGCTTCCCTTCGCGTAGCTTGGTATCAGATGCAACAGCTCTTCCTCCGACTCCGAGTGAAATGCCCAGACCAAGTTATTTGTGCTCACCCCTTGCTTCTGAAACTGAGCTCGTTGAGCCAAAGGCAGACACCTTATTAAATAGTTGTAATGTTTCATGGCTAGAAGGAACCTTAGACCGCAGTCATCTAGAGAATCTGACAAATTAAAGAAACCATTAAGTTGATTATTACAAAACCAAATATCTTTCTTCCCACCAACTGCCATCAGTCTCTTGAATACGAACCGGTGGATATTTCATCTCCTTGAGGTACACCAGTTAAGTTTTCTTTGGCTATGGCAGTCTTAGCAGCATCAATTGCAAATCTTTCAGCAAAATCCGTGTTGCAAGTTGATACAGTATCGGCTAAAGCAAGCAAATGCATCTGATCTAAACTCGACAATCCCGGTAAGTGTGTGTGAGTCAATAACCTCGACAAAAGTCGTCCCTTCAAGTCAAACAAAACAAAAATAAGAAACCAAATGATGTCTTCAGGCTTAAAAAAATTCAAAGTCGACAGTTACCTGTCTTGGACCGAAATGACTTAGTCCCTGCCTTTCTGTGGATCCCGACTGCCTTCTTTCTGTTCTCCTCGAAGTATCGGGTTCCTCCTCTAATAAATCATCTAAAGATTCGTTCTCCATCGACAGTTTCCCATCAAATAAGTCGTTATAGTCCTGATGATCTTCCGAATTTTGAGCGGTGTTTGACGCGGTTTCCTTATCAGCCGCAAGAAGAGTCCACAAAGGCAATGGTGGTATCGACGTGATTTCGGCGTAATCAAGGGTCAGTTCTTCGGGTATAGCTGTTGTTGAACCTCTTTGTTCTAAAGGACTAGTTGCTCCTACTTACCAAAATTAAGTTAGAAACTTTTCTTTTTCTCAGAATTGTTCATTCCAAAAGAAAACCTACTCACCGGCATAGCTGACCGACAGTGTTCTGCTTCTCGACCAACCCCTCTGCCTTAGGCTTTCGTCATCTCCACCGGATGAATTCCTCGCCATGCAAGTCCCTGATATGCATCTGACTAAATGTGAAAGGATGGCTTTGACCCAACGAATCTTTCCAGAATTAAGAAGCTCCATTAACTGCTTCGGGTGATATTGAGGCAGGACAGGACATGCGATTCTACTCGCTTCGAATAAACCGTAATCTGGCATGTAATCCAGTGTGGTGGGGTCGGGGAAGATTTCCTAAAAAGAGAAAAACAAAAATTATCTTCCTCCAAAGCTAACTTCGATTCTGACGACATTAAAAAAAAAAAATTTTTTTACCTTTTTTCTTTTTTCCGGTTTCATTTCCTGTCAACATTGTCAAATTTATAGAACTAACTCTGGACAGATGAGGCATCGAACTAACGTTAGCCAGCCTTCTCTGGGACGATTCCAAAGCCAACGATTTCAAATCTTCATCTCTTAAATTCCTCGTGTCTTGAGTTTCGTCTGATTCTTGATGTGTTAACTCCGACTGACGTTTGAATTCCGCAGCCACTAAACCACAAAGAGATCATAATATCACAAAACACACATCCAACGACCATGAGGAAATAATAACCGACAAAAAACTCACGTGACGACTTCCACTGTGAATACACGTGCATTTCGCTATCCATTCCCACGACTAAAATCCCATCCCGAACCCACGAGATCTGCATGGGAAGAGGAGGTAAACCGTCCGCCGTGGACAAATCGATTCTCCTGAGTTTCATCCACCTGATTTCATCGACGAAATTCGGTGCCGCCAACGAAGAAGCCTTTCGCAAAATTGGACGATTCGTCGTCTGCGACTCCTTCATTGCTTTCATGTTCGCTTGAGCTAAGTCCGACGACACAGGCGTGAACAGTAAAATCTAAGCAAACAAATCAGACTCTCATAGCACAAAAACAACAATATAATTGTATACTTCACTGATATCAGCGAAAAACCAAAAGCTTAAGGTTTGCGCTTTTTCCGTTCCCTCACCTTACTTCCCACTCCAACTGTCAAAATATGTGAGCCGTCTTCCTTAGACACCCAGTCCAACTGTACCAAATGTTTCTGAGTAAGAGGGCACACATTTCCGTGATCCGTGATGCTTTTCCTTAAACTCTGAAGAGTGCTGAAACTAGGTACAGCCAACAAACTTGCAACAGGCCGATGCAAATCGTGTGCTATGTCACCGTTCTTAGGGGACAGCAACTCATCTTGGGATATGGATTTCATGAACCCATATTTGTGCTTTTTCGCGTAGTTCTGCTCCTGTAAAACGCTTAAATCCAAATTGGGATCCACCTTATATTGAGGCAGATGTATATTTTTCAGGTGTATCGTGTCCTCGAGTATCTGAAATGAAAAATTCAAACAGAAACTCATGAGATTCCTGCATGACCTTCATTTCCCCCACCTTGGAAAGAGAGTATTGTCTTATTTTCCTCACCCATTCTGAGCCTCCTGTGCTTTCGCATTCATAAATGGCCACACACAAATTCACGTATCGTGAATCCGGATCGTTTTTAGAAGGTCTCGTGAATGATTTCCCGTATTTGTAGGCGCAAGCTATTCTCCCGCTGTAGGCGGCCGATATGTTTAAAGGCTGACCGGATATTTCAATCATCGACTCTTGATCCTTACGAACCATTTCCCACTCGCACCACTCGTAAGAGAATGGATGCTTGCTTGAATTTTCTTGTTTGTTCACTTTACATTTCCAAAATCTATTCAAAATAAAATTTAAATTATAAAATTCCTTCAAGTTTCCTATTTTGAAACCAGCACATTTCAAATTTTTGCAGTCTCTTACCTAACTGTGGAATCAGAACAAGCAGTAACTATTATATACGGAGCGAAACAGGCCGGGTAAATAGATGCAGAACTGAGATGACCGGCCGCCGGAGAAGCATGAATCACCTCAACGCCTTCCGGCAGCGATAAATCTTGGGTACAAACCTAAAAACAAATTTAAAAATTTCAAACAAAACAAAAACAAGGCAGAACACAAAACGAAACACGAACTCGCAGTCTTACTTTCGTGGTTGTTATTAGCACATGTGGAGCATGAACCATATCTGGATCTAATTTATTCGATTCCAACGTGCTAGACCGAGCATTCGCTTCTAAATCATCTTCATCTTGAACTATATGACTATCGGGCACGTACATCATGCTTCCGGACATTTCTAAAAACAAGAATTAACCGGTTTATAATGTTTTACGATTGAATGACAACTGTTAAATCCTTTTACAGAATATCAGAACAGAAACCTGGAGTTGCAGGTTGAGACGCGATGACCAATCTCCACATGTGAACGGTAGTCCCTCGCCCAGTCCTTTCGAGTACGACGATGTAAAAAGGTTCTTCAAAAACGGAGGACTGTTGAAGATCTACCATCGCACCCATCTGAGTTTCCATCAAGCCTAGCTCTTGGCAAGCTTTACTCCCCTCCGAGCCCACCTCACACCTTTCACCTGTGATTAATTGTTCTTGAAAAACGTGTAGGAACTGAGTATTTTGCCAATCCTAGAAATAACGAGGAGAAAATTAGTAAGACAAACCAAACCGACAAGACAAACAAAACGACAAGTTTCAAATTTTCTCACTCACGTGAGTCGCATCGGCGATCGCATCCAACTGAATTATACAACCCGGCCTCGAAGTTGATTGCTGAGACACGATTTTTATTTTATCATGCAACGAATTTAGTTTCAAACCGTTATCGGAGGACACCGCCGTCGACAAACTGTCTATGGAATCCTGTAACCAAGACAAAATCCCTCTCTCGACAATACATTCTCCCCGAGAAATCTCAAAATCCAAAGAGAAGTGACAACGGTTACTACCATCATGCGACTTCGTCGCTCCGAAGACGAAACTTCCGCTAGCAACGTCCTTGCATCGATGACCGCCTGGTAAACTCTCAGACACTCGCCATCGCTAGCGACGAAGCAAGCGCTCGGCGAATTGCTCAGATTTCCTAGCGTGGTGCTCGGAAGAAGGGTAGGAATCCAGGCAACGTTCGAAAAGGCTGAAATTTCTGGAGAATTGATTCGAGCCAGCTCAGACACTCCTCCAGATTTAAGCAATGGACCGACTGCATCCACTCGCCAAAGAATTAATTCGCTGCAGAATCCCTACAACCGAATCAAGACAGTTGCGGTTCACTTGAAGTTGAAGTTAAATTTACAAAATTAGTAACAATTTACCAGCAGCAAAATTTACCGTTTGCATAGTTAATTCTTTTATTTCTCCATCAGATTTCGATGGACAATCGGGTAAATTGTGATGTGAAGTAGTCAACAAAAGAGGCAACACTGGATGACATGTTATGTCATTCACCCTGAATCGATGTCCAGAGGCTCTGCTTGCATGGCCTATACTCAAAACCTGCGAGAATTTTGATTTGTCTGCGAACTGAAGTTGCCACAAATTCAAAGTTCCTAAAGACAGATATAAAGATAAAAACATCGGATTAACAATCATCAACAACTTCGGAAAAAAAAATATATATTGTCTCTCTCACATACCATTGGAATGTTTTGAAACCATCGAAACAACCGGAGGAGTCGGCCCCAAAACTTCCGAACCATTTCCGGGTCCAGAATCGACTCCTGCAGACGACGTTGATCCGAGTGGTTTAGATGTATTAGTCTGGGTGAACTGGGGCTCGCATTCGTTCACATCGGCCGTGTCTTCTTCTAAAACGCTTGGCAGAGGAGTTAAAACAGGATCGTGGCTTTCGAATGCACTTCCTGTAAATGCAGTGATTTTATTCTTTACGCTGATCTTAAAGACTATATAGTTGCTGAATACAGAAATCGCATAACTGACCTGAATTTTTTGAGGCAACAGGTTTAAGTACGTCTCTATAGTGGAGAGAATGATTTCCGTTCGTGTTGTATAGACAAACGTGAGTTGACATCGTCATTGCGTCACCAAGTGGAAACGCATTCGGAATGCGAGTTGAAAATGAAACTTGAGCTTGTCGAAACGAGCCTGAATGGTATTCGTCCAACCATTCAACCACCCTAAAACGAAAATCTTATTATTTATCCACCAAAAAACCCTCTTTCCTATCAAAACTATTAAAAAAATAAGGAAAAACAGCATATTTACCAAATCAGAAAGCTGCCATCAATCGGATGTATCGAATACAACAAATCAGGGCTGTGATGCCAATCTCGCAGCAAAGAGTCTATTTTAGTGTCCAGAGAATCAGGCACGTGCCCTACACTCGGTCCTGTTTCCGTGATTAGAGAATTAGTTGACGTAGCAGCGCTCAGGCTCTGATGAGAGTGGCCACCACTCGACTGAATGCTTCCCTGAGGATGTTCATCGCTTCCACTCTCGTCTTGGGATGTTGACTTAAGAATTCTCTGTTTCTTCTCTGAAATGTAATAAACATAAACATTCAACTTTCTTCTAGAAGGAAACTTATAATTTGAAGAACACAATCTCCATTAGAAACCACCCACTGAGAGTATGATCGTCGTGATCGGCATCACCGTGAGTTTCTGAATCTTCTTTTTCGGCCATTTTTTTGTGCAATTCTTGTAATATGTTTTCTGCCTGCTGCGAAAAGTGCATTTCGTTATTGTTTAACCAGTGAAGAATGAAGTTAGGTTCTCGATCAGGATCTCCGGTCACTAAGCTAGGTACGAGCGGAATATCTGTAACACGGAATACAAAAAATTATTCGAACCTCGTTACAGATTCCACGGAGTTGATGTCAACTTCTAAACAGAACTTCACCTGTTTCGGCATTCACACTAGCAGCAAGATGAAAATGAAGACCCGGAGTCATTCCAGTTCCCTGAAGGCCGTAATTGTGGAAATCGTGAACACTGTAAGTCGATAACAGAGTCGGGACTGGACGATCCGGCTGTAAGCTTCCTACACTTTGACTGTGTTTAGCGTGGCGTCTTAAGTGAAAGCACGTTCTGAAAAGAACAAAGCGTTTCCAAAACTATAGCGCTTCATTACAGGTTACAAATTCAACGTTCAAACAAATTTGTATAACACAAACAAAGGAATTAGGGAAACAAAATTACTTCATATGCTTCAAACGTTGCATAAACCTATGTTTATGTCTGTGCGTTCTGAACTTTGGATTCTGAGCTGCCATCGGATCGAACTGATACATGTTAACTAAACCATCATCCGGTAATATGGTTTCAACCCAAATCCTGCAAATGTTGTCTTTGCAAGACGTCACTAACATGTTTGAAACGGATCCCCTGTGAACAAAATGAAACAAAAGTGATTCATCATACAATTAGAAAACCATTTCACACAAATGATCAATCATTAAACCAAAGAGAGACAGAGAGAAGTGTGTGTGCGTGTTTACTTAGGCATATATTTGCTAGTCTCGCGCCAGGAGAGATGTGTCACTGCTCGAGGGTGGGCAATGTATATAAAACTGAAGTTTATGTCACCAGAATGCATTGACTGAAGAGACGTTTGACTGAGTGCATTTTGGTCGACGCTTTTTGAAGGAAACAGCACTGTAATAATCAAACAAAATAAAGTTTCTTTTAACCAAGTTTACAGAATCAAAGGTCAACTATGGCAAAGATAGTCAGCAGTTAAATTTGATGTATGAGATGACACTCACAATGTTTATTTTCGAACCAGATTTTAACAAGTCTGTCGTTGTTTCCGGCAGTAGCAAACAATGTGCTATCAGGAGAGAAAGCCATGTGAGTCACGGGAGCAGCCGTCTTACATCTCCAAACGCATTCCCAAGCCGGAGAATCATCTTCCGGTGGTAGATTAGGCGCGGATTGATTGCCGGAACCATTTCTGAAAAAGAAAACCGGCATCAATGACAATCAAAAACCCACTCAAAGCTCACTTTGTACATTAGTCCTCTTACCCCATGGTAGGATGACATTCTTCTCCTATTTCGAAGGTTACGTTCGACGTTCCGCCACCGCTACCGCCTTGTGTGTAGTCATCTTCGTGAATGGGAATCACGTTCTGATGCCACATTTGTAGCGTTTCGCCACCTGTTAATAATCTTGTACCTTCTAAATTCCATGACAATGATGTTATCGACGATTCTGTGGTTAACGTTCCAGTTTGGACCCATCTGTAATCCAACTGGAAAAATACCGAAACAACATTTTCATTGAAAGTTCTAATTTTAAACTTTACTTATATGCAAAAAACGTATGGAGGAAACTATTTAAATAAATCATTAAGTCCTTTCATTAATACTTCTCCATCTGCATAAATTTTGAAATCTCATCTTGCCCACTGTCATGTTTAATTTGTTATAATCTGTCAACTATACATGATCACTGTTATCTCTAGATACTGCTCCCTCACTCTATCACCATTCTGACTATCCATTTCTTTAATTTTTTCAAAAACAAATTTTTGTTCCTCAAAGGAATTAAAAGCTTCTAAAAATTGGTTAAGAAACTGAAAGCTGAACCTAATAAAATGAATATTTGCTTGGTTCAATAGGACAAAATTACAACTCGAAAACCTACATTCAAATGTGCAATTCAAATGATTTAAAATAAATAGTTAATGCTTTCTGTTGTTCTTCGACTGTTGTTTACTCTTCATGTTAAGAGCATTCAAGACAAGTCCTTGCATTAATTAAATTTGATAACTTCACGCTTGATGTGGATAGGCATAAATAAGTTTAACAATGAAGGTCACAATTCAAAGGAAAAGTAAAAGGCTTCCTACAACTGATCCTCACCAAAAATTTTTTCCAACCAATTTTTACAAGAAAACATTCCAAAGTCATACCAAAAAAAGCAGCACTCTTTATGTTAAGAAAACATTCTCTATCATGTGATTGTTTATGTCTACAACTGATTCCGATCATTGCATAACAAAAAAATTTTAATTCAAAATTGAACATTTAAACTTACAACATGGCTACTAGTTGATGTTGGTATTAATGGTGTTGGCTCAAATATGCAAACTTGCTTTTCATAAGCTGCTGCAATTTTCCCTGTATCTGTTGAGCTGTCGAGACAACTGATTCTGACATAATTATGAACAGCGCCAGGAATGATTTGAACCCTTTCAAAATTACTGGCTAGGATCACTATATTGCAGCCAGCAGCATATGCCTAAAAAATGAACATAAATAAATTGAAATAAAACTGTGATTTTAATTTTGTATTTGTAAATTTTGATGAAAGGGCTTTTAGGTTTGAAATCACATGTCAAAAAAAAACTGGGCATAGTTTAATGCATGGTTAAACACCTGTCATCACAAATATATGTATTAAAAATAAATCGAAATATGAGTTTATGCCTTGATTGAAATGGACATAAAGAAAACCTGTGTTCTACAGAAAGTTTTTAAACAGCTCAAAGGGAAAAAAGTGAAAAATTTTGTAATAAATAAAATTTAAAAGAAAAAAAAACAAAAATAAATACAAATACCAAAATAATAATTATCAAACCTATCCAACATGAAAGAATTGTCCAAATCAAGATAAAAAGAAACTTAATTACACAGGAAATGATGAAAGAGAGAAATCTTACTTTAATTTCTATTGTTTGAAATTGAATATGAGAAAGATTACAAAAAAACGCTTTACAAGTTGATTTTATCACAAGAAATTAAAAAAGAAAAACCAGAGGTTTTGATTTTATTAAATTTTGTTTACTATACAATCTGTCAAAATAAAAACTTCATAATTCTCAATTTAGTTACTCGTAACCTGTCAATCAAACGTATATAAATTCTTATTTTAACAATCAAATAAATATAAAAACCCCATTTTTTAAAATTAGTTTTTCTAACTGCTGACTTACTACCTGTCGAATAGAATTTTCGATCACACGAAAAGGCTTAAAATCAATTGAGCAGTGAAAGGTAAAACTGAAACTCGTGATTCGTGACAGTCTCGCATTATTTTTGGGCAAATACGTATGTATATGATTAGAGGAATTAAAATGAAAGGAAAATGAATGGTATAAGTACCGTGAAAGGTATTCCTTCAACGCTCCCGACAGCAAAACAGTGGTCCCTCGAATTACAGGCACCACTTAAAACTTGATGACGATTCATTTTTTAAATTTTTTTTAGCTAATTAGATAATAATAAATCGAACAAATATTACACTTTACATATCGCGTATTAACATTAGCCATTATTTCTCAATAATGTAATCTGTTAAAACGACAATACATTTGCTAATCTAATCACAATCGGACAGACATTTTTCGAGGACTAATTCACCGCCTTGGTTTAAAAATTTTCGTGGCATTAAATGATCGTGATTTTCGTGCTCACAAGATTAGGACCCCCCTCATAGAGTAATCATGAATTTTTCTTATATCTATGATATTACTTTCCTTTTTGGGGAAATAAGAAAAGGAAATTCTTACCTTCAGACTACAAATATTGTATTCCTAGCAAAACAAACATTTACGTTATTCTGATGCCAAAGCGTTTGATGTCCTTAATAGCCCTAAACTTAGTCATAAGTCAGAGTGCAAAACCCTAGTCCATTCCTTTGAAATATACAAATAATAAAATGATAACTGTGTTCTGTAGGGATTTCAATTTCAATAAGCATAGACAGCTGAATTATGAGTATGGTAGTTTTAATTGGAAATTTATGGAACATTAATAGCACCACCAAGGGAGTGGTGCTATCAAGAATCAGATGAGTTGAAAATCAACTATGAGTTTAAAATAATTCAATAAGGAGGAATTTGACAAATCACATGGCAAAACTCAGAGCTTGATTTAATAATTCCATGAGGAACAAGAATTGTTTCAAATCCTGATGTTCACCCATGGGACTGCCATAACTTCTTTACATTAAAAGAAAACTTTGATTTTGATTGCAAACTTATTCAAAACATCACGATTCAAAAATTTCCAGCAAAATCTTCTTTTATTAACCTCTCGCAAACAAAATTATAGTTAAGTAAGGCAAATCAAAAGTTGAAGGGCAAATTACAATTAAAGTATAAACCAACTGATTATCTACTTTTTAAATCTATTTAAAAAAATCTTTCATAAATAACAGTAAATACAATTAACAGGGAAATTTATTAAAAACATGAGGTTTTAATCATTTAAAATACTTAATAATATTTACCTGACTTAAAATGATTTCTTTTTAAATTATATCACAATGTTGAATTATTTTTTAGGTAGGTAATATGCTAAATTGAAAAAAGGCTAACTATAAAAAAAATAATATTGTTTAAAATAAAAAACCCCTCCTGAGTAAAATGTATTTTGTAACAAAACCTGTGTTAATTATATATATACTAAAAATAATTCTTTTTGATTATTTTTCTGGATAAGTTACCCTTTCATCAACTGATAAAAAAAATTTTTTTTTCTAGTTTTAAGAATTGGCTACTTAATCACAGCACTAATATTCGAAAAAAAATTTAATTTATTCCAAATTTTTAAAATGCATAAAATCTGTCAAAAAAATTCCAACCAAAATTTTACTTTATTTTCGTATCACATTACTGATTTCTTATAACACACAGAATGACCAGATATTATTATACGATTTTTGTCCAAGTCGTTATTAATGTTGTGCGATACTGAAATTTAAGGGCAGATGAAAATTTAGACTTTAGACCTCACTTAGTATCAGTGCCAAGTCATCGAACCACATTATGGCTCGTATTTATTAGATACAGTCACCGTTCCTGTAAACTGTCAATCCTGAGGGAACGTATAAATTATTTTTCTTGGCATTTCAAACAGAACACAAGCGAGTATAAAGCTTATTGATTAGTAAAATGATCATTCGTAGAACTGTTTTCATATGTTTAAATTATTATTAAGATAACGATAACAATTTGGACAACTTTTAAAAAGACTAACATTAAATTTATCATTATAATCAAGGCGTCAACTTGAGCCTCTACTTAATTCAACATGACAATTAAATTTATTGCAACCGATAACATTATTTAAATGTTCACGTTTAACATTCGAACGTAAATAATATCGTATACGTGGTTGATAAAACAATCTTGATTTTAGTAGTCGATAAAAAATCTTGGTCTAATGAAGTTTTTTTTGAAAATAAAACAAAAAACATTCTTTTAGTTCTGACTATTTAAATAATGCTAAATTTAAATAATAAAAATGAAAATTATCTTATAATAGTTGTGTTTATATTAAGGTTAACAAAAACTGTATACAAATGTAAACAAAAAATAACTTTAAAATACTGAGAAACTGTTTCATATAATTTTTTTCATTTTGGCTAGTGAACTTATAGAAGTTTATTCACACTGTCTTAGAATAAACCTGAGAGTAAACCTAAAAACCCTATTTTCAATGACATTGTTTCCTTTTTTAAATAAACTAGAGAACCTTCTCATCTACCTTCAAATAATGTCTTAACCAATGACTATAATTCCTTAGTAACGTTTTCACATGTTCGTCCGATGAACTGATTTTAGAAATAACTTCCTCTTCACTACTTACTAACCTCATATAAAGAGCAACATACAAATCTGAATGTTTAGAATTCCCTCCTGTACCTCCAATGTGATCATATTTAAAATCTTTTCTATATGGAACTCCATTTTTATCCTGATGAACAAATATTCTGCACTCTGAATTATTTCTACTGTGTTCCAAAATATCAATCAACTGTTTGTATAAATAAATTAAAAATCTTCTGTAACACCAAAGTGCTTCATGACCTGAGTAACCCAAACAAAGTGAGTAATTTGATTTTAATTCTGTCACAATCAAAAATATTGCTACCTCGAATAGAGTTAACTCATGTTCTAAATTGATTAAATACTCATTAACTGATCTCTTGTACTGGTTCCCATAATCAAAAGAACTTAAAAATTCTGTAACATTCATTTTACCATTTGTAAATATTGTAGAGACTAAACTACATTGAGCATTTGAATATATGTAATCTAGTTCTGATTGAAATTCCATGTTACTTGAGTGACTTAAAAAATTTTTCATGAAAGAAAATATTTCTGTTAACAAAAATTTTCGAAAATGCAAACCACTGTGATCCGAAACATGAGATGAAATCCACTTGAAGTTGTTGTCAAGTTCTTTGAAATATATGCAAGAGATTTCTGAGTTTATTAAATATGAGTACTCACTTCTGCTAATTGAATGACTCATTATTTGAATCAAATCATCAGAAGCAGTGTCAAAAAGACAATTTCTTTGAGGTTTTTTCTTGGTATTGTGAAAAGGAGTTTCTGGCAGTAAGTGTTGTAGTGCCCACATTCGATGACTCCAAGCATGGTAATTGCTATGATAACGATTGGCAATCATTTCAGATAATCTCAATTCTTCTGCTAAAAGACTTGATTTGTCTTGAACTAGAAGAGAAAATCACAAATTAGTAATTTTCAAAACCAAACACTAGTAACAGTATTTTGGTAAAAGCTAAAAGAATTTTACCATCCTTCAAAGTTTCTGTAATAATCCATTTTCGATGAGTTAAAGCATCATTACATTTTGGTTTCCTTGATAAAGCCATTCTTGTTAATCTCAATTCATCATCAACATGGAGCTTTTTAGAAATGATCAATTCTCTTCTACGATTCCAAACTGTAGGCATTTCTGGATTAAGCAGAGCAACTCCAGTTAGGCAAGGTATCACCTTGCACAGATTTTGTGTTCTGTAATTGTTTTTCTGCATTATTTGATGATGTGCATATGGATAAATGTGAGTAACAATCCATGATTCCAAACCAAGGGTCTGCTCCCCTTTTAGTATAGGTGAACTATTTTTGTTGTCCTCTTCTGATAATGGTATGATATAAAATTCGTTACTAAATAAGAAAAATAACAGGTTTGAAATTATAATCAATGTTTTAATTAAAAATTACTATAAATATATTAATGCAAAGGATCTAAACTTAATTGGAACACTTCATTTCTTTACAATACCAAATTGTCAAGCCTTAATTATGCTATTTTGAACAAAATTTTTTTTTATTTTATTTGACAGTTTTAAAATAGTACCAATGAAGCAATCCTCCTACCATTAAACACATCAGCACACCCAAAAATTACACATTCCTAATGCCTTACGAGTTTACAAGTATCATTAACCTGCTAGCTATAAAAATGTTATATTCAAAAACAATTCTTGAATCTCTTTACAAACAGACAAATTAACCGACACTTTGGCTTATCTAATCAAAAACCTAGCTGAGCTACAATTGGAAAGCATTATTTAAAACGTCCGCTTTCCACCAACCAATCATAATTAATTTATTGAGATCAAATTAAACTAAGGTTATGCTATCTGTAATCGAAATTATAAAAAGAAAAAAAAAACCAAAATACGCGTGACAACTTACATGGTGGGGTCTTTTTTTGATTGCCAATTCGAGATCAAACAAAACCTTTTCTGCAACCGCGTCGTATGAACCGGCAGACATTTTATTGCAGCGTTTAAATAAACAATTACGTTTAACAGTTCCCAGTTACAACATTTGTAAGGAGCGTTCGAAAAACACACATCGTCGTCAAATTAATGGCACAAAAGTCGTGCCTTTAGAATCTGATGGCTTCAAATATTCCGCCATTTTCATTTTACAATTCTTTTTCTTTTTAATTGTGCTTTACGATTTAAAAACGATTTAAAATAGTTTCTTAAGAATATTTTGGTCGATTAGTCGACTAAGGGTTTGTAATGAAGTGATTTATGGTTCGAATGGACAATTCTCCCCAAGTTGTTATGCGAAACGCAGTCTCTCACTTAGTTTAGGAGAAAAGCAGTGCCTAGAGATTAAAGACATGATAAACATTGTTTCTACGTTTATTCGACATAAAAACGATAAGAATGACACTCCTAATGTTATTGTTCTAGCAGGATCTCAAGATTATTTTGTTTAAAGCTTTTATAATTATAATCCTTGTAGATGTAAAGTCAATTGTGACACGTTCCAGAGGGTGCGCCGATGCGAAATATTACTTTCGGCGAAAACGACTTTGAATCCTTATCTTGAATGTTATACTAGCAGATGAATAGGAACTAACAATAAGAATCAAAAACTTTAGACAACTCATTTAGAAAACATTTTACATTTTGAAAATTTCTCCAAAACATTCTGTTTCACGAAAAAAAAGGAAGAGAATATAAAATTTGATGAGAGCCAATTTCAAGTTGAATGATTGTTCAGAAGCCCGGCCTCAAATTTTTCATCCATACACGAATATGAAAACGAAATATTAATTCCAACATGAATAATAACAACATTGTATTTTCAGATTATAAACGATGACTGGAAAAGTATAAAAGACCAAATGAAGATTAATTTGATTTGATGAATATTCAAACACCAAAATACAGTCAAAACTTCCACTTGTATTTAAACAGTTAGAAAGTACTTATGACTAAATTCTTTTCATTTTCAGATCTTCGGTAATTAATTTAAAAAAGCAAAAAAATAACAATGAAAGAAATAATAATAAACTTTCTTTTGGTCTCTGTAAAAAATTTTCAGGGGCGCATAAAAGTCAGTCAATTTTTTAAAACCAAAATTTGGGTAAAATAAACTTAATATTTTATGTATGTTATCTTGTGACGTCATGATAATCTTGTAGTTTGTATCAAAAATTCTATTGTACATGACACTTAGAGCTAAATCTGTGGAAACTGGATTTACACCCATTTTTTTATTCAGTCAAAAACTAATCTCTTTGACCGAACAGTTTCAAATCAAGCAAAACATCAATATTTTCGGTTAATTGATTTGAATGAACTAATTATACGAAAAAACTTTATACTAAATTCGCCAAAGACGTGAGGTGTACTATTGCATGACTTTCAAAATGTAGGGTTTGAGAAAAAAACACCCCAGTGAAAGTCTTACTCCGGTACTGAGCGCTACTAAATTCAGTATAATCTAGTCCACTCGATTGCAATGTTAACTTTTTATATGTAATTCGGCCAACGAGCTCATTCAGTGATTCTGGAGAATGGACGCGATTCGGATGCTTCGTTATTGTTCATTTATTTAACAACTCAAAGATTATTCTTATATTTATGCACACATAAAAAAAGCGGCAAACCAAATTTAACGTCGTAAAATTTAGTGTCAAAAAAATGACGACAAAAAAGTTTTCCCGATTCGACGGCAAATTTTCATCCAAATTAAAACTGGCACTCGAAGTAATTTGGGTGTTTGTCAAAAGTCTGCCGGTATTCGCGACCACTTTTTATAAAAAATGGTTTCCGGGAGAAGGAAAAGACGTCAAAAACAAAATCGTTCTCGTGAGTAAAGTTTTTTTTCTTTTGATTTGAAATTGACTTACTGTTGTTTAATGTTTGAACAAAATGAAATTATTTACGCGTTTTTCGGTTGGAAACCGTTGATTTCACTTCCTTCTCCTCCTAATCTTCAGCCTACTCTTCCTGAATCCACTTTTAATCCTAACAAAATTTCTTAAATGCCTACTTAATTTTTTTTAATCCCTAATTATGTTTACATAGGCGACCATAGGAAAGCAATTAAACACTCGATAAAGAAGGCTGTGATTGTTAACCGACATTTTAGTGTTCTTCCCTTTTAACCGTTATGTTTATCTTCAAAATCGATTTTCTGCTTCGTTTTTCAAAGGCTTTGACTTGTAACTGTGACCTGGACTTGTAAATTTGTAACTGATATAAGCTTTAATTGCTTTTTGCTTTTTTTTTGTTGAATTTTTTTTTTAAATTAATACAAATTTATGTTAATGGATCATAGACCCCTTTCTAAGATCTGGTTAAAATTTTTGAATGGGATTTGGTTAGAGCGATTGAGTGGATGGTCTGTATGCTTTAAAGAAAGGTTAGGTAACTTTTATCTCCTATTAATTCTCTATCTTGATGAGTTTTAAGATTTTCACGGCGGTTAATATAATGTTAGTATATAACTAACGACTGTTCAAGCCAAGAAATTATCTTCAACACTAGAAGGCTCGGTTTCGACCGAAACTTTGTTTTTGAGAAAGAGTTTGGAAAGTCAAAGAATAGGGTTGAATGAACATGCATGAAAGTTTGGTATGACCAACCACTCGCTAGAAAGAATATCAGAGACGACTCCGACTCCTCCAACCTTCGGTGGTAGCAGAGCACTACCTAGATACCAGTCACCAAATCCTCTTTTAAAAGGTAAAATCCTGGCTAAAATTTCCAATCCTGTTCTCCTCTCCTACCCAGAATCCGTCGAAATTATGAAAAACCACCATAACATCAATAGAGACCAATGCCTTCCCTGAAACCCCTCTGGTCCTGGATCCATAGTTCCAACCACAACCCCCCACGGACTTATTCTTTCATATGTACATGAGCCTTTGCACCTTCCCTATAATACACTACCCACTGTTGGATTCTGGTCGAAGAGGACATCTTCCACTTTCAATTTTCCCTGATTCTTCATCAGCTTAATCAACCAATTGAAATTGTAATCAGATAACAGGAGCTGGGAATGGACTGGGAAAGGAATTATCGCTCCAATTCGCCAAACTAGGTTCCAAAGTAATTTGCGTGGACATAAAGAAGGAAGACAACGAGAACACAGTTCGAGAAATCATAGAGGAAACAGAAGACGAGTCCAGGGGCAAGTCTTTTATCTGCGATGTGAGTGATCACCACGCTGTCGAGCTTCTCAAGGAATCCGTTCTCAGGGAATACGGACATGTGGACATTGTTGTCAACAATGCAGGAATCATCTACGGAAATTCTATACTGACAGGGGAAGTGGACAACATCAAAAGAGTTATCGACGTCAACTTAATGTCCTCCTATTGGGTATGAGTACCATTGGGTATAAGAACGAATTTCACGTTGGTGACGGCTGTTTTGAGCTTGGAAATGATATTTTGGTTTCAGATGACACGGGCGTTTGTACCAAGTATGAAAGAGAGAGGAGAAGGTCATATTGTGTTTATAAACTCGATGGCATCGTTGACTCCGTTGGGAGGAGGAACGATTTATTGCGTTTCCAAATTTGGAATGATGGGTAAATTTGAGAATTTTTTCCACGACCTATCATTCCAGACAGATTGACACAATTCTTTTTGTTCTTTCAGGTCTATCATATTCTCTCGTCGAAGATTTTCGCAAAGATCCAGCTTTAGCCAACATAAAAATCACTTCGGCTCATCCCTACTTCATAAACACAGGAAACTGGTACACTCACCACTTGTTCGACATCAGAATTAGGCCGCTGAAAACGAAGACAGCCGCTCGTCACATAATCAAAGGAATCAGGAGGGAATACAGTCATTTTCAAATCCCCGGATATGAAACTGGATTCTGGCTCACTTCTTCTATGAGGTAACCACCTGAGAGCAGACTTTCCTCACCTTTCGTTGCAGTCCTATTTTCCAACTTCTTTGATCTTTCAACAAGATTAAAAGAAGAGAAAGATTTGTTGAGCCACTCGAACTGTAATTTCGGTCGAGGGCCTTACACCATCTTCTAATGTCAACATTGGTTTTAAGTTATCCAAGGATATTAATTATACCAATTTATTCCTAACCAACCAGAGAATCAAAGATGGTGATTAGATTAGGTTTGTTGTATTTGGATGTTAAATTTGGCCACCCTCCCAGGGGTCTCATCTGAATCAGTCAGGACCTTTGACTATCGTTACAGTAGGTGGTAGGCAGAGTCTTGCTTCTGTAGTAGACACTTGACCTGTCTACTGTTAGTTGTCTACTTTCATCATTTATTCACTTACAGTCACAGTATGATCTCTAACTGGGTACCTACATCCCTCCAACTCTTAGACTTTCCCTCCTAATCCTACTACTTCTTCAACAACTGATTTTTTTTACAATCGCTGGCATTTTTCTTAGTTATACAGAGTGTTTTTGACCTGTATAAAGATTGATTACAAAAATTTTCTCAAAAGTTTCCGGAAAATTTTCCTTTAATAGTCTGAAGCTTCCCTTCCACTTTTAGGCAGCAAAATGTCACTTCGGGAACTTTTGGGACAGACTTTATGTCCATCTTTCTATAGAGTAGATTAATACACAACTTCCATCTATACTGTTCACAAATTTCGAACGTTTATATTTGAATTCCGTGACCACAGCATTTTCTCGGTCTTTTCTTTAGACCAATCACTCCCTCAATACTTCTTGGAGTCCTCAACATGGTTTATACTGATCGATAAGTCATCCATGGTGTCTTTTTACATTTAGGCCCAACATCATGACATGGATGTCAACCCTTTTGACCGTTCTTTGACTCACAAAATTGAAAATGTTAGGTAATAGTATCTTGAGTGTTACAGAAGAGTGGTCGGCCATTAGACAGGAGAACAAACTCAGACTGTAAATAGAAATGAGTAAACAAATGTGACGTTGTTCAGTACATATGAAATGAATTCTTAATAAAAATCAATTTTCCCAACGCGTATAACAAGACCTGAAGGCAAATGTATTTCAGGTCAGGAAGTTGTGAATATGGACAATGTGTGTAAATTGTCTAAGGCCACATCTGTAAATCAAGATTGAATTAAAAGTCTAATTTAACAAATTATCTTTTTTTTTTATAGATTGCTACCCATCCAAACTTATAACATGTTACGTGACGTCATTTATTCAGATCTGCGAGTTTTCCAGAGCGACAAAGCCTACAGAAACATTCCTGGAAGAGTCAACAACAGATAATCCCCCGAAAACAGCGACTGGCCAAAAGGCAGTATGGATTTATATTATAATCATTATCATTAAAATAAAACATAAAAAATTTCTTATAAAAACATATTTTCTAAAAATCCTTTTCCTAATATAACATTTCGTGGAACCGCCATCTGGACAAAGTTGAGTGAAAGAGGGAAATCGGACCACCCCCGGGGACGACTTTGATTGAGGAAGCTGTTACCCAAAAAGGAAAAAAATGTTCTTTCATCTTCTAGATGAATGAAATTCATTACACAGTCAGTGGGTGATTGGAAGGAATGAATGCGCCACAGAAACATTCACTTTCTCCTCTCAAACCTGTATGGACGAACGGACGGACGGACAGACCTCCCAATCCTTTCATTTTCTTCCTAACTGTTTAGTCATCGTGAGTATGTAACAATAGAGTTCGCGGATGCTACTTTACAGATCGTTGACATCTTTTCTGAAGTCTAATGTTTATTTTAACGGCCCGGTTGAAAGTTTCAGAGACGGACTAAGGTTCCAAGAAAATAAGTGTGGTGTTTTGATTGGTTTCCTGTTGTCCTATCCTTTTACTGTTGTGGGATTAATGAGGATATGATTATTGACATTTCAAACTTAGGTCCTCTAGTTTTGATCATTTCATGCTTACTGTAACTTTAAGGGAGCAATAGTCGGTTGATGGATAAAACTGTAAATGATTTACAAAAGTGATGCCACTAACTCATCTTCAAAAGGTTCTACATATTTGAAGTTGTATCTGCTTTTGTTAAAGATGACCATAGACCAGCCAGACATTTTTTCATGCTATCATTTATGCATTTTCAACGAATTTTTTATATTTATATAAATTATCAGGTCATCGGTCATTCAAGACGAAAGCGAGTGTTTTGCAATCATCTACATTTATTCATATAATTTCCTACCAATCCTTTCGGGATATTGATGTGATGGAAATATTTTGCGTAGAATAAGATTTTAGCAGACATACAGATCCTCGTGAAAACTTTGACAGGAAAAATCAAACCCTTGACCCTTGAAGTTGAGGCTTGTGATAGAATTGAGAATGTGAATCCAAGACAAATAATGAATTCTAGGATTGCTGCTGGAAAGTAGTTGGAAGATGGAATCCTTTCCAACTATAACATCCAGAAGGAATCCACCTTTCACCTTGTTCTCCGGTTGCATGGTGGTGGCAAAAAGGGAAAGGAGAAGAGTATTTCGACTCCAAAGAAGATCTAACACAAGAAGAAGGTCAAGATTGCCGTGTTGAAATAAAATATAATTCATATAATTATTTTATGTATATATACACATATAGACACGCATATACCCGTTGTTGTTGCTGTTGTAGGTAATTGTGTAGACACAGGGAGTGTCTCGAAAGTTTCCGGCGTTCAAAGCGTTATAGTTGGCAACGTAGGATGACGAGACTGAACTCTGGGTGAAGGAGATCTGACCTTTGAAACGAGATATACTTTGGAAAGTTCTGAATATACTGCCATTAATATTAAAGAAATGATTTTTTAAAATTATTACGGGAACTTTTGCGGTAAACCCCTTACGATCTTGTAATCGATCTTCGCACAGGTTACCAATTTTCTGTCTAAGAGTCTAAGAGTTGGAGGGATTTAGGTACCAAGTTAGAGATCGTACTGTCACTGTAAGTGAATAAATTATGAAAGTAGACAACTAACAGTAGGCAGGCCAAGTGTCTACTACAAAATCAAGACTCAGTCTAGTCAAAGGTCCTGACTGATTGAAATGAGACCCCCTGGAGGGTGACCCAACCGAAGGTCCAATACAGCTAACCTAATCAAACCCTGTACGATCTGTATTCGATCTTCATGTAAACCCCGACATGTGTCATGACATTTCATATAAGAAATGCAAACGATTGTAGATTCAACAGACAAATGTCCCTGCGACACCTCTTCCCCTCAAACATCCGTCCACGTTCTCACTGCCTGTCCCCTCTTTCGTCCCCTTACTCTTCCCATTGCCCGTGAGCTCAGAAATTCTCCTCCTCTTCCCTTTTCTGATCCCGATTTCGCCTTCCGCTTCAACTCTGTTTCGCAGGCCCTTGTCACCCGCCTGCATGTTGTGAATGCCCCTTTCACTATCTAGCTGATCCCTAGCTTCCCTTTCCTTTTTCTGACTGCTTTTAGCTTAACTATCTTTCCACCGTCTACCTTTCACTAGCTCTGTCCCCCATTTTCTATCTATTGTCCATCTGCCTGGCCAGGATAGGCCGGGCTTTTCTCCCTTCTTTCAACCCTCTAAAGAGGTAGTGGGGGTTTAGTGGGTAAAAATCCCACACTATCTGGGCCACCTTCCCAGATGCCTTTCGAAGGTTCCCCACTCCTCTATAAAAACGATTGTAGAAATTAGTCAACGAAGAAGTAGGAGTAAGAAGAAAAGTCTGAGAATTGGAGAAATACAAGTACCCAGTTAGGGATCATATTGTCAGTCAGTGAACAGTCTATACTATAGTATCTGCTACAAAAGCATGACACAGCCCACCATCTACTACAGTTACAGTCAAAGGTCGTACATGATTCAGATGAGACCCTCAGGAGGGTGACCGAAGCGAATGACCAATACAACTGACATAACCATGTTCGAATACTGTCCGGCGACTTTTGGGGCTGACCCCTAAAATGTTAGACTAAATATTACTAAATAAATTTCATCCACTTCAATCCAACAACAATTTTAGTGTCACACAAGACTAATTACCATTGTGATCAAACTGATCGTTGTTACCCAAAAAGCAACCTCGAAAGATGTCATCTTCACGGCAACCTTATACCGGTCCTGATCGAATAAAACTGAATACAAAAAATATCTATAATTCATTATAAACGATTGTTAGGTCTGCCGATAACGTGTTTAGTCGCCGCCTGACCGCCTTTCGACCAGATTCACTTCTTCCGTTTCGATCTTTAAATGTCCGACTGCGAGTAGTGCGGGAAACTGTCGGGAAATCACTTGAATTGAAACAAGTTTCGAAAATTTTCTTTTTCTTTCTCTATCTAACGAATGAAGGATGACGAAAGAGGAGAGAAGATTGCACTACGTAAAAGGAGATTCGAGTCTCATCTTCAACTTTTCCCGGGCTTTTCAGTTTTTCTGGTGTTTGACTCTTAGCATTCCTGATTTCATAATAGCTTTCCTCAGGAAAATTTTCCCAGGAAGAGGTAAAAAGATAAATGGGAAAAACGTTCTGGTAAGCTAATTTCACAAACTTTTATTTTATTTTCGTTTGTTTGTAACGAACCTGTTAAGTCTGGGATGTTCTATCCCATCTATGATTACACTGTTCTGATTTGAAAAACTTCTCCGATTCACTTCGTAAAGACTTCGGAAAAGTGATACTGCTGATGATACACTGTCCGTTCCATAAGTTGCCGGAATGATATCTTGTAACTGACAACGCTTTGTATGATGCCACTGACTTGGTGTGTTAGTGTTGACAAAATAATTTGAGAGACCTCTTAAAAAGGTTCGCCATTGTTGCTCTGGATGGTTTCAGTGCACCTGCTATCGACTTGGACGATAAATGACCAACCAAACAATTAGTTTATACTTTCATTTAAGCATTACTGATGGATTCTGTATATACAGTAGATATAAAAATGATCTGGTTAGTCATTGGTAATCCAAGACGAAAGCAGGTACTGTCCGATCATCTAGGACCATTATCTATCTTAATAATTTATATAAAATAGGTAGATAGGTAGGTAGACAGGTGAAAATTCGGTATATAAGTTGGCACTCTAGATAATCGTATTTTCGTATGGGACCTGCCCCAAAAGTTTCTGTAATGATTCGTCGTAGTCGACAACGCTGAACAACAGAGCACAGAACTTAATGAAGGATCTAAGCTTCTCATTGACGTTAAGATTTTTATATTCCGATAAGTTTCAGAAAAGATTATAAACTGATGCTGAATGTATAACTGTGTTTGACATAAAATCATTCCGGGGATTTTGGAACAAACCCTGTAAGCTGAAATTGGGAACGTTGACTTTCTCCGCCTTAGAAGTCAACATTGACATAGTCCATTGGTTTATGTCATAAATATTTGCTATACATCCTTATTCCTCACTTATACTGACAAATGTCAACATAAACAGCTCACAGTTCAAATGTATACTAAAAATTCAGCTTTCTCACCGATGATTTCGTATGTTTTGAAATTCACAAGAGAAAGTTCACATTCAACAATTTCAGTCTTTCACGGTAACGTGCAGTATAGACACAATTATCTGGAGCGGCAATGTACAGTACATAAATAATTATATATATAATGTTATAGTTGAGTTTTAATCCCGTTTTTCATACTTTTTGGGTATAACAGGAACACGGGAGGAGACTTTGAACTACCGGCCATAAGTTCTTAGTCTGGTACTTAATCACCACACAACAAACCTCCCGCTCTATACTGATATTCTGTGCATATGTCAAATATATATTATACTATATCCTATAGAACCCACTTTCGTAAACTACTTTTAGATGATCAATGATTTTTACAAAGACCGCAAAACAGAAAGAGATAATTTGCCTTTGTCACAGATAACAGGAGCTGCTAACGGTTTGGGACGAGCGATGGCTTTCGAATTTGCCAAAAACGGAAGCAACATCATCTGCGTCGATATAAACAAATCGGCCAACGAGAAAACCGTTCAAGAGATAAACAAAACGACCGGAAATCCGAAAACGGCCAAATCTTTCATCTGTGACGTCGGCGATTCCGAGTCGGTCAAGAAGTTGGCAGAAGAGGTTCATAGTCAATATGGTCATATTGATATCCTCGTCAACAATGCTGGCATAATCTATGGTGAGACGATACTCAAAGAAGAGGAGAACATGGCAAAGAAAGTCCTTAACGTCAATCAAATGTCTAGCTACTGGGTGAGAATAAACACGATATTGAAATTTGTAAAAACCGGAAGTGAATTTGAGGAAGCGCTATTTCCTGGATTTGAAAAGCTTCCAAATCCTATTCCGAATGGCTTCTTCACTACCTTTACAACTCTGAACCTGAAATAATTTTCTTAACCCAATCATCGAGACCAAATTTACATGTTTGTATGATTTTCTTTCCAGATGGTTCGAAGTTTTCTGCCGAAAATGAAAGAGCGAAATGACGGTCACCTCGTCTTCATAAACTCTATCGCGTCGTTGACGCCGCTAGGCGACGCTCACATGTATACAGTCACCAAATACGCCCTCCTCGGTGAGCTTTTTGCAGGAGATCCTCCCCTCGACTAAAAGCATTTAAGTCTTAAAATTCTTGTTCTACTTCTTGTGCAGGCTTGACGGCTGCTTTGGCAGACGAATTCAGTCGAGATCCGAGTTGTTCCAATATAAAAATCTCATCCGTTCATCCCTACTTCATGGGAACAGACGGTCTACGAGCTCAACCGATATCTGCCAGGATTGTCATGATCCGGGTGGAAGAAGCCGCTCAACAAATCATCGAAGGGATCAGAAGGGAATATTTCAATTTCACGGTACCTGGTTACGAAACAGGTTTCTGGGTTCTTTCCCTCGCCAGGTAACGGAGCAATTCGATACTTTTCAACCGAATATGTTCTCTAGAGGTGTTGGCTGCATTGCGGTGAAGACGTTAGCCTTTCTGTTCTAACTGGAGGAACGGTTCAGATAAATTTCTACTCAGAAGTACATATCATCTACAGACACCCTCAAAAATCCACTTAATTAACAGTGACTTGTAGACCTTTCCTCATTGGTGTACCAACAGCAATAAGCCAAATTTTTAAAGAAACTATTTTACTATTTATGGCATAGATAAAAATGCGTTTTAACTCCAAAACACAAAGTTAGTTATAACACAATTCATAGTTATTTAATATGACCAAAGCCGAATTTCACACATGATTACAACTAAACTTATTTAACTTAAATTGTTAATAATTGGTGAATTTGATTAAAAGAACTCTTAAATTCGGAGAGGCGTTTTCCAGACCAACTCTGAGGTTTCCAAACTTTTTGCACTTCAGACCACAATCTTAGACAAGACACAGGCTCACCCACAATAAAAGCATACTAGTGCCTAACAGTTTGATCACAGTATTTAAATTTACAAGAAATTAAAAAAATTACATTCATTAGTATGAGATAAGTAATTCAGACACACAGAAAATTGTCTGAAGGCGCCATGGTATCCTCAAAAACAGGATCGGGAATCCCTGAACTGACTGCTAACCCCAACAAACACAATTGAAAACATGTTTTTAACCATTCAAACAGTAAGAGAAGAGAAAGAAGATCTCTTATTCCAACCATAATTTATATTATAAATAATATTTCTTTTTTGTGTAATTTCAGGCTCATACCACTCAAAGTTTACAACAAACTAGTTCAGAAATTCTACAGTCAAGTTTTACTACCGGAAAAAAAAGGCCAGTGAGACTCAAAATAAATAGACAAAAATTGTGGCAAACCAAATCAATTAATAAAATTTAATTTGCAAAATTCCAAAAAAAAATTCCTTCAACACTGTTACTGTAGATCATTGAAGGATTCTAGAAGCTAGCCTGCAGCGCAAACCAATACTTGCTGGGGTAGTTCGAGAATCATTCAAGTAAAGCAAAAAGAGCGAGAACACCATGATATTCAATCGACTTTATAGCAACAAATTTTCGACAGAATATTAATTTTTTATATTTTGATTACTATAATTAATTGTAAATTAATAATTATCGAATATAACTTAATTCAAAATACATTCTATATTTGTAAGTTTCGATCTGTAGTCAAATGACTAAAACGATTAAAAAGGTCAGCACACAGGTGAGCACATTACCAAAGGCAAAAGAAACCTAAATTTGATGTGCAAGTAAAGAAAAAATCCTAACCTCCCCCGATTCTCATGTCTTTCTTCTCTGCAACCTCTCCAAAATTGATTTCGTTTTCTCTTTCACCAGTTTACAAGACTATTCGACATATTACAATATTTACACGGTTTACACCAAATTAAAAAACAGCATTAACGATCTATTTCGCCGAATACGACGTCGAGAGTTCCGATTATGGCGACTATGTCTGCGAGAAACAACCTAGACCCAATTTTGTCCAAAGCGGCTAGGTGAGCAAAACCAGGAGCTTTGATTTTGCATCTGTAGGGCTTAGAGCTTCCGTCGGACACCAAATATACGCCGAACTCACCTGAAATAAGAATCGGAGACTTCAGATTGTTCAGAGCCTCAAGATAGTGACAGGAAAGCCTGAACCTATTGAATGGAATGAGACGATGAAATCAAGCCCAATCAAAGATGGCCAAACTAACCTTTGGGTGCTTCGATAGCTGTGTAGGTACAGCCCGGAGGAACCGTATACCCTTGTGAAAACAATTTAAAATGATGAATCACAGCTTCCATGGATGTTTTCATTTCCGCTCGAGATGGAGGCGTTACTTTCATGTCATCTGTTTTGATTTCTCCCGGCGGCATTTTATTCAAACACTGTTCTATGATTCGTAGACTTTGTCTCATTTCTTCCATTCGGCAAAGATACCTGTCAACGAAGTTAAGAAGAGTTAACAAAGATAACCTCTAGAAATTCCCTCTTCAGGAAACCCAATTCTACTTTCATCTACCTGTCATAACAGTCTCCGTTCGTTCCTATGGGCACGTCAAATTCTACTAAATCGTAAGCGTCGTACGGTTGAGTCTTACGTAAATCCCACTTTATTCCACATCCTCTCAACATGACTCCACTGTAAATAAAAATGACAAAACATTGTTTATTTAAACTTCTTTCCACTGAAGCGATAGCTTTGGTAAACGGAGGAAAGCTTTGGTGAAAGAGGAAATCACCTGCAACCGTAGTTGAGAGCATCTTCTGCTGATATAACCCCAACTCCCTCCGTTCTTTGAATCCAAATGCGATTATTAGTGACAAGATCGTCTACTCGATCTATAATGCTCCCGAACTTCGAAATGAATTGATAAATATCGTCCATGAGACCTAAGGGCAGATCCTGAAAAATCATTTAAAAATTGATGAGGATGAATCATTGAAATCAGTTGCTAAAAAGTATGTCACACACTTTAGTGGGGAATATGATTCATAAGTAAAGAGCACTGGTAAGGGTATTGAGTATTTGCTCAAAATTTTTATGGCAACAAACTATATTTCAAAGAAACTGCACAATTTAAATTGAAATCATCTTGCATACCTGACTGACACCTCCTGGACGTATATACGCAGCGTGCATTCGAGCTCCCGAAACGCGCTCATAAAATTCCATCAATTTCTCACGCTCTTCAAAAAGCCAAAAGAAAGGTGTCATGGCTCCAACATCAAGGATGTGAGTTCCTATCCCCATCAAATGATTCAAAATTCGAGTAATTTCTGCGAACATTGCTGTAAACGAGTAAAGAGAAAATTGGATTAGTACCTTATGAAATGAAGGAATCATAATTATTTTAGTTACTCTTAGTAATTCTGATACATTCAAACTGGTCTTTATGCTACCTGCCAAAAATTGGCACTAACTTTCCAGATAATCATGTAGTTGAAGTTATTTTAGAGTCACAGCTTATACTTCAAATTCTAGACAAGTACCAATCATTTGTATTTAAATTTAATTTTATGGGCTTTTAGTCAACTTTTGAGTAGTTTCATAATGGAAACTTACTTCTCACCCTTCACTTTCAAACTTTTTCAGACTTACCAGACTCAGAATTATTATAATTTGTCACCCACTTATAAATTAAAAATTTTTCAATAATTTCACTTACTTCTAATATATTTTGCTCTGAGGGGTACTTCAATATTTAATAACTTCTCCACAGCCAATGAATAACATTGCTCATTGCACATCATAGACACATAATCTAACCTGTCAAAATATGGTAGTGCCTGTGTGTATGTTTTGTATTCAATTAATTTTTCTGTTCCTCTATGAAGAAGACCAATGTGTGGATCACACTTAACTACAACCTACAAACAAAATGAAAAAAAAATTTTCTTACAGGGACATTTGCACAACTAAAATAAGGACATATTATCCTAAAACTATTGAATTACCTCTCCTTGCATCTCTAAAATTAGCCTCAAAACACCATGAGCAGCTGGATGTTGTGGTCCAAAATTCAATAATATATTTTTCACTTCAGCGTCTTCTACTTTATAAGCGGATGGATTTACCATGGGGTGCATATATTCAGGCCAATCTTTAAGAGCTCCAGGGTCATAATCGTATTGGTCAAAAAATTCCTTGTCGGGATACCATTTATTAGCATAACTTCTCCTGTTACTATAAAAAGGGAAAATAAAATTTAATCAAAAACCTAAATTTGGAAGGGGTTTTCATAAACTCTTTTACGTTTCTTACTTACCCAATATTATAGGATGTTACCCGGGACTGCAGCGAGAGCAATGGTCTTTGCGATAATGAAATCAATTTCGGAATTCTTCGAAGCGAATATCCCAAAATTAATTCCATTTTAAACGAAGAATAAAATAAAGTATTAGAAAAAATATTCCTTTGCTGCTAGGTCCACGTCGAGCGGACGACGGTTCAGAGGCCCTTCTAATGACACGTTTTTTATTGTTGTAACTTTCTCTACAGGTGAACTCTTGGAATTTATTCCAATTACAATTATTTTTCTTTAAATTTAGTTTTTAATAAGCAGAAATTTGACGTAGTTTAATAATAAATTATAGTTAAACGCAAAGCTGGGGTTGGGATGGCCGAAAGATACGAAAAAATTAGGACATTTAAACTGAATCTGTTCATAAGTTTCTTGTTCTCGCAAAATGCAATCGGGCATCCCCAGAATTGAAAGCAAAATTTTCTAATTTAGCGAAACAAACCTAGAGGAGTAATATATTACGCTTTCTAGGTCTAAAGAAAAACAAAGGGCAAAATAAAAGCAGTTTCCTACCATGAAACTTGAACAGCTGTATTTGACCACCGCTTTCTATCCAAGTTAAATGTTAGGAGAGGTTTACCAAGATCCTGCTTCTTAAATCAAGCTGGTTTAAATTGTCAAACGTTGAATGGTCAAACCACCTGAATATTCTAGAGTTAAAACACACAAATTCTGAGATTCAGACTCTTAGATATGTATTTGGGCGTTCAATAAATAAAGATATTCATTCCAAATGCCATTCATTAACATCTCATATTCCAAATTCAACTCTAAAACTTTTTAAAATTCCTCATGAAGATGTAGTCAGGTATTAAGAAACTAAAAAAAAATTTGTCATTTAAAAAATTTACATTGATATAAATGTTACAAGACTATTTACCAGTTTTGTTTTGATATTCATAAAATTGTATTATACAATTTGTGCTACAACATCTTTTACAATTCACTATGATTGACTAGTTCGCCTAGTATTTGCTAGAGAAGCATAAAAAATTAATTAGTACACTTCACTTAAAGTTTAACGTCAAACTCCTTAACGTTTCTATTCCATCTGGCTATTAGACACCACAAACCTTGACACCTTTCGATGCTGCAGGAATATTAAACATTTTAAGACTACCAAACTGAGGATATACTTCACATTGAAATTTTCAAGTTTTAAAATTATCCTTAATGAAGAAGACAATAATCAGCAAATGACAACACCAAAAGGATTATCTCTCATTTGTGGAACCCCTTTTACACAAATGTAATACATAACTTCTCTTAAGCCTCTAATCGATAGCACACCTAATTACCATTTTTCAAGGATATCCTTTTGTGACATTTTAATTCAAAACACTTTTTAAATTACATGTCTTGAAATACAATATTGATAAATATGTTATAAACCAATTTCTGGTTCTTTAAAACTCCAGCCAGGAAGTTTTAATAAGATTTGTAGTTTCAAATTTTATTAAAAACTAGACTGTTAAAAATTTTCTTTAAAAACCATCTACCAACTTTGATATTCATACAAAAACAAAAACATAAATAAGAAAGTTGAAGTAAAGTAACAATATAGTATCAACAAAAAACCCTTTAAAGATATTATAAAAAGAAAGTTTTAAATAATTAATCAAAACTTTAGTCTTTTCATGAGCTTTATGATTGGTCTTGTGGTCTTACAGAATCAACAAACTGTTTAAAATGTTCTGACTTAAAGTGGCAACACATAAAGCCAGACTACAAGCTTTCAATTAGTAAGTGAAAGACATTTATAGCTAAGAAGCGAACAGAATGAAGATGGAATGAAAGATAATCGTTCTAAAGCATTTCCAGCAAGCGTCATAATTTACCTAAAGCCAATGCAAATCTCTTGTTCCTATGCATATTTTATATAACAGACTGCGATAATGTCTTTTCTTGAATAGACAAGACAAAAATTAATTTTTGATATTTAACTTATGTTAAATTTGACAGCTGACAAACTTAGACAGCTTTTGACAGTTAACTTTAGTTAACCTCTTTTGACAGCATTCAACACGAGTAAATAAACAAAAAGGAAATTAAATTAATGTATCTGTAGGTGTTACGCCAAAGAAATTACTCATGAAGCTTGACTGATTCAAACGAGCTGGAATTTAATAGTATTGAAAAATTAATTTGCCAAAATCAATATAGTCAAAACACTTAGTACAAAAAATAGAATTAATATCAACCAAAATTTCTCTTACATACTTTTATTATCATCTTCTCATACTGTTATCTCTTTCTTATTTCGCAAATTTACTTTATCTCTCATTTGATTATAATGACAAAAAATTTTTTATAATCACTCATCACAGTTAGTTTAACCCTTTGCGTTCGTCAGGCTTCTGTCGAAAACCAAACTGCTTTCACTGAGACGTATATTACATAACTTAATCTCACAAAATTATATTTTTAAAGCCTTAAATATAGATAAACCGATAAAATATAAATTTAAGAATTGTGCGGTTGAAAAAGCCTCCGAACGCAAGGGGTTACTAACTTGAAAACCACTTCTCGCTTTACTACACGACACTAATTTTTCATACAGTTTGATGAGCAAAGAAAATTGTTACTCCCTTGTACGAAACAGAAAACTAATCAAGTTTTCAATACAAAACATTTTTACGACTTACACCAGTGACAGCTTCATTTGCGCTGCGGCAACTACGTTTCCATTTGCACTGGGCATTTCCTGCCCTTAACAGTAGCATCATTTACAATTTTAAATAACGATTAGTCAAATAACTTATACAAAATAAATTACGAACCTAATCTATAAGTTATACTTTCCTCATTTTTTTAATGTGTATGTTGTCACAAAACTGTAAACATTCAATTACATTCAAAATTTTAATTTACATTTATATTCGTCATGTCTAAGTACACTATCCACTGAAAATAAAAAAAACATCTAAACAAAAAATAATTAAAAATTACTTTGTTCACGGTAATTTAGAAATAAATTTTTACAAAAAACCCCATTTTTCCTTAGGAGAGGAAAAGAGAACTTTTACTACTCCGAGATTTACCAAAAAGTCCACACGTGGTAGAAAAAAGAACCGATTAGACATTTCCCTTTCTGATACCATTCTCACCGAATTCGACGGTCCGAATACCATTTGATAAAGAATAAATAAAAAAATTCTTTTAAAAAAAATAATGGCGACAGAAATGTTTGAAACCAGTGATAATGTGACTTATAAATAACAGACTACGACACATACAAATCCTTTCTCTGTTTCCATAGTCTTACGGAGCCGAGTACGGATATGAAGGAGCAAAAACGGGTGACTCTCGTTGCAAGTATGGACTATTTATGGGACTGATGGGACTCAATGTGGGTTGAATGTCCGGCTTGGGTACGGGACGCTTTGGTTTCGGAGAAGGTTTTAATAAAATCGAGACTTCCGTGACGATGAATCTCGTTAATTTAACGACAGCCCACTGCACGGCAAACTGAAGGACCAAAGCTCCGAAACCCTTGTACAATCCGAGGATGCCTTCTTGCGAAACTGTGCTCTCGTAGCAATCAGCGATTCCTTCGTAGCTCGTCAATATTGGTATCACTGACATTCCTGAATCCAAGTTGTCGACTATTGTCCTTGTACCTTGTAGATATAGCCTAACAATGATTGAAAGGTGATTTCAAAATAAGAACTGAATATTACATCAGGAGAGAGAAATTACATTAAGCAGGACACATTTTAAGCATCAAAAGATTCTTCTCTTACCTATGCAAAATTGTTTCCGAATGGATAGCAAATTATATCAGCACTCATCATTCCAATGAAACTAGAAGTGGCTTCAATTTCTTCATTAGCTGCTTGATTTAAAATGTCCTTATGTAGAGCACCCTGTGGGAAAAAAATTCCAATAAGTAATAAAAGCAGCGCGCAAAACAAAAAACCAAATCAGCACAAACCAATATCCACTCCACTGACCCTTTTTTTCCTGCCTTGAACGATTCCTCAAATGAATCGCCCGGCTGGCCACATTCTGAATAACCAAACTGAACAGATATTTTATAAGTCCATACACAACGGTTGGCACTATTAAAGCCCAAACCGGAAGCATTCTTCCCTTTTGTGGAGAGCCCCAGCTCACAAGTCGACACATTCCATCTTTGAAAACATCAAAAACTCCAGGTTTCTCACTTGCAATGTCGCTCTGAACGGTTTCCACCAAACTTGCAGAATAAAATGGTGTCATTACTGCTAAACTTACACTGAAAGAAAATTTTTTTTGGTTTCATTTCATTTCAATCGTTTTGATAAGCCAAAATTCAGCATTAAGATAGCTTTCATTGAAATTAGTGATTTCTTGATTAACTTACCATTTTAATAAAACATGTTGACCAAAAGATTTTAAAGAACTGTGCCATGTTATCTCCCTAGAATAAGAAATCATAATCAATTTTGATCCAAATCAAGTGAAGGCTCTCCATTACCAAAAAAAGGTAACTGACTGGTAAAAGTTCTGACTATTGCAATGAATCGTTTTCTCAGTATCTGCTCATATCTCCAGTTTCTTTACCAACTTCATAATTTTAAAAATTATCACTAATTATCAGTGACAACTTTTTCATTATGTCACTACACATTCAATCATTTCAGATGAAACACAACTATATCATTCAAACCAACTTTCCAACAACAATCACATATAAACTCAATTAACTTCAACTTCAACTTACTTTGGCCAAGGTGTGAATTTTGATAGTAAGTCCTCAATAGCAATTGACATGCCTCTAATTAATAGTGTACTTCCAAGACCCTTCAATAAAGTTGTAAAACCTTGTCTTTTGTGAAGTCGTACCATTACTGGAAATAATGTGACTGCAAATATGTGATATCTCCTTGAATTGTGATGAACTTGACATTGCCTTCTCAAAACAACAAACGGATGACTTAATACATTTTCTGCTATTAGAGAGGCCACATTAACACTGACTCCAACATGTTTACTGACATCTTCATCTATAAATGCAAATTATTGATTAAAATTTTTAGGATATTGCTTTCACATTTTTTAATTGAAAGTAACTTCAACTTATAATTTCTGTAGAATAATTAATGCTTAATTAAACACCCTAAATACAGATAAGTATAATCTTTTTGAAAATAAACTTTCTTTAATGTAACTAGATTGACTTGAAAACATTTACTCATTAATTGTGGTATCAACAGTCTTAGTAATTATGCTATGAAAAGTGATCAATTCTGTAAGAGCAACAGCATCTAACACCTGTAAGTCTGTTAAGACTAGCATTAAAAATTCCAAACAATGTCATTGCAAAGGACAAATAACCCAATTGCTGTTGGATAAGTAAAAACTTAAAAATAAGAAACAGGGATTAGTGTCACTGAACAACAGAATGAGTATTTGTTTTTAAAAAATCATAGTAACTTTGACATAAATGAATAAATTAGAACCGGAACGATATTTTCCATTATGTTACCGTTAAAAAATTTCAAAGTTAGTAAATGTAAGGCACTCGAGCAAGGCAGATAATGGCGCAAAAACAAAACAAATTTTTTTTGCAAACGTGTAATCATAAGCCACCACCAAATACTGGTTGATATACTAAATAATTTCAAAGCTAGATAAATAAAAATTGAATTTATCTTTTTAAAAATGGGGGAAAAACACAACAAACTACGACAGACATAGGAATTTGGGAAAAAAAATTACCTTCATCACTTGTAGGAGCACTATCAACTAATTTTGGCGTGAAACTCATCGGCTGAACGTTAAGCTCATTCGGTCTTACTCTTCTTTGATTTCTAGAATTCAAATCAATCCAACCATAATCATCTTGGTATTCTTTGGAGTACAAATTGGGATCTTGGATAGCAGCCATTTTCCAATACACACAAGACGTGGAAGGAGAATCTCCCGATTTCATTCAGTGATTATGTAATCCAATTTCCTCCCGGTTTTCTCAGTCCTCAAATTCACTCTAATCACTAATACTCTAAAATATATTCTTATCACTAAAATATGTACTTCGAACCAGAGAAAGGTAGTAATAGAACCAATCAATTGCAAAATAAGAAATTATATGTTGTATTAAAACTTGAAAATTTTCTTTTGAAGTATTAATTTTAAGATTTTGGCAACACTGAAAAATTACGTTGAAACGAAGTTTCCGTTAACATCTTCAAAATCTAATTTTGAAATCTACTTTTGAAAAATCTATTTTTTTTAAATGATAGCCAAGAACTTCAATTATTTTATTTATGTGAGTTGAATTGGTATGTATTATGTGTACGAGATTTTTTGATAATACAATTTTCTTAGAACTTACATACAAGACTTATAAATAAAACGCAGAACTCCAAATCACACGGTGCGTTTACTTTACACCTTTTTTTTCTACAAAATGTAAAATGTTGAATATCTCTACCCTTTGCACTTTTATGCTACGATTTATCTCACTACTTAAATTTTACGAGCACTCTATCAAATAAGAAAGGAAAGAACAGATGATATTAAGTCATCTTTGTATGAAAATGGAATTTCACGGCTAGTAGATAATAACTTTTGTTCGACCATCCGCCCATAATTAAATTTTTCTTATTGCTGACTTTTAATATCAATACCTGTGATTTGGACTTCCACAACATTAATAAAATAATTAATAAACTTAAGCTGAGTTCATTAGATTTTCGTGGATATGTTTAAACCGTGTATTTTTGTTACATGATAGTGTTTAGGTAAGTTTTTAATTGATATTTTATGTCTTAGTGTCTTTTAATAGCCTTTAGAGCCGTACCTTCAGAGGACCTGAAGCTGATCATCTACGTTTTATTTATTTTATTGGCGTTACGTTTGTGCAAAGTAGTGACCAAACTACCGGATGCACCTTCGGAAGATTCGGCGCCGAGCCATCGACCAATTTCCACTCAAGAACACAGACCTATATAACAAATTCTACGCAACGACTTAGCGCCTCCTCAAAAAACCCACCCACAATTCTGGACGTAGTCGCACAAAATCTCGAAATAATAGTGGACGAGAACCGCCACTCGGATAAATCGGATAATAGCCTATAGTGGCGTGATCCGCCACTGAGAATATAGGCTTGCGTAGCCTATACATAGATGTGACCCAGCCGTGAGTGAGTGGTCAGCCAAACGTGATAGTTCAGACAACTGACAAGCAAATAGCTAGCCGATCGAAAAGGGCAATAGACAGATTGTCCTCAGCCCAGCATCAGCATAGGCAACATGTACGATTATTAGTAAACATACTGTAGTGGCGTGGATCCGCCACTGATCAAACAGGCTCGCGTAGCCTATGAATGTGCTGACCCAGCCGTGCGTGGTCAGCACCGACCTAATAAACGGACAATGGGGTAGGCAAATGGCTGATGGCCCAAAAGGCCATCGAGGAGTTTGTCTCAAGCTCTTGTAGAGACAACATGTACGACACTCAATAAATATACGACATAGAAAATATTCAGTCAGCATTCAATCATTTCAACAGCCAAGCATCTTTTTCCACTATATGGCGACCCTGCCAGCGGACTATTCTTCGTAAGAAGCAGTTCATAATTTTTTTCTTCTGTTCGGACGTCTAACCATCAAATGGCGACCCAACCAGCCGAGATTCAGCGCATTTTGCAGTGCTAATTCAAGAGAAGGGCAAGAAAGAAGGTCGAGATGACTGTGCCAATGCCGTACGCCTTCAGAATGGATCTTCAAGAACCGAAGACGAGCACAGTGATCGCCTCTGCTCCAACAACCTACGCTGTTCCTCGAGCTGTTGTGTTGCAGACGAAATCGTCCCACGCCAAGGTTTCACACCCATTTGGCCACCTCTGAAGCGGATCAACTTCGTCTCCTCAGCTCACAGTGCCATACACCGCATCCTTGCTCACCACTTAGCAGTAGCCAGTCGCCCGGACCAACCTCTTAAGATGGGCTTTGACATCAAGTCGGCTACCAAGCTGATACCTGCTTTCTCAGGTAAATATGGTGACATCCGTCAGTTCATAAACATAATAAAGTATTTTGTTCTTGAAATCGATGCGGACCAGATCGGCACCCTGCTCCGGTTCGTGGTAGATTCAAAAATACCAGCACGCATAGCCGACAGGCTTGTGTCGACACCTTCCACCGTCGAGGAACTGGAGAAGCACCTGGTAGAGGTTGTGAGGCCCCATCGCTCCGCTACAGTGCTTACGCAGCAGCTTTTACAGGCGCAACAGAACTCAACTAGGATGAGTGATTTCATAGACAGTATAGATTCTCTCATCCAGGAGCTGAGTGCAATCCGAGTGAGCGAAATGGGCGCAGAGTACAGGACCATGGCGCGCACGTTTCACGAGAACATGGCGCTGAGTGCGTTGAAAATGGGTCTTAGGGAACCCGTACGGAGCACTGTCATTGGAGCGGCCCCAAAGACTTACGCTGCCGCTCGAGCCATTGCACTAGAAGCCGAAGCTGCACACGCCGGAGCCACAGTAAACCAGGTACGTCGGCGGGAGGATCAGCGATGCCACCACTGTTCGTGCTGCAATCATGGGTCTAATCCGGACAGGAAGAAGCACCCCAGGCGCAGAGGAGGCAGGCATCCTGGAAGATCGAACCAAGGCGATGGTCCCAGTTCCAGCAGAGCCTTCCAAGGAGAGCCGCATCAGCGTTCCCAGGACAGACCCCACAAAAGTGCCAGGTATGTGCCTAAGAATACGCACGTTAGGTTTGTCAAAGTTGAGGGAAACGCCCAAGGGAGGCCCCAAATCGGGACAATTAGGGAAAGACGCACTTTCGTACCGGGATAAAACGCCACGTCGAGTTCTAATAATAAACAAGAACCTAACAAATTACGTGACGTTACTCACTCTTGACTCGTCGAGATCACTGACCTTACTTTTAGACACCGGTGCTGACATTTCGCTTATTAAGCAAACTGCGATTAAAGACCTATCCGTAATAGATGACGGTGACACACTTAATATATCGGGGATTATTGACTCCACCGTTCAATCTATAGGAACGACTAAAATATTCTTTTCCCTCACAGACGATACCCTCATCCACCGTTTTCATGTGGTTGTTGAAGCCTTTCCTATACCCACTGACGGTATCCTAGGTAGAGACTTTCTTGTATCCTATCGTTCCATTATAAATCTCAATTTGTTTATGCTAGAATTCCGATTAAATGGCCATGAGTACTCTTTTCCACCTTTCACTCAGGGTTGTAACCATACCACCGCGTGCTGAAATAATTCATCCCATTCAGATGACTTTGAATGAACTTTCAGTCATTTGTCAGAATGAGATTCAAGCAGGAGTTTTTATTAGCAATTCCTTAGCGCCAGCCAAAGGTGTAATTCACGTCAAGTTACTCAACACCACTATCGAACCCGTGACATTAGACGAACTAGAAATCCGTGTCTTACCGCTGTCGGACTATGACATTGTTTCCTCATCGTCAACGGTGAAACCTTCCGATGATCCCTGGAATCGTCTCAAACGAGAACGCTCCCATAGAGTTCTCAATGAATACATTAAAACTTTGCAGCTCAAGATCACTGGGATGAAATCCTCCCTTACTTCACCTTCGCTTATAATACGGCACCCCATACGCACCACGGGTACACTCCTTTCGAACTCATGTTTGGAAAAACAGCACTTCTCCCACACGATAAATTCACTGGTCCTTCCTACAACCTTGACGACTACTATACCAATTTAAAGTCTCGTCTCGCATATGCGCATCAAAAAGCGCACGACTTGTTACGACAAGCGAAACAGTCTCGCAAGGCAGACTTAGACAAGGTAGCCCGACCAGCAAATTTGCGAACAGGGGGATGCGGTTCTCCTGCGAAGAGGTAATCCGTCGAAGCTGGAGCCCATCTACGAGGGACCCTTCAGCATCATCAATCAAGATGGTGTAAACTCCACCATCCGCATGGATGATCGCCTGAAGATTGTACACAATAACCGTCTTATAAAATGTAATCGGTAAAAATCTGTACATTATCATAGATCATTTAGTTCTAAGATTATTCTTTGTATATTTTATAGTAACAAATTTTGTAAAGTTATTTGTTTGCCCATTGCCATCCGCAGATAAATTTTTCATTTTTCATTAAAAATTCATCTCCAAAAAGGGGGGATGCAGTGGCGTGAATCCGACACTGATTAAACAGGCTCGCTAGCCCATGGATGTGCTGACCCAGCCGTGCGTGGTCAGCACATACCTAATAAACGGACAATGGGAAGGCAAATGGCTGATGGCCCAAAAGGCCAACGACAGATTGTCTCAAGCACTTGTAAAGACATGTATCATCATCAATAAAACAACTATTGATACATAGTAAAACCGTCAGTTCACAATCATTCTAAGCATTGAACATCAATCCTTTACAATAGTGAACAAACAGGCTCGCGTAGCCTATGAATCTCCTGATCCAGCCGTGCGTGGTCACGCAATAGCGGCCCAAAAAGGGCAACGGACAGATTGTCTTGGTCATCTGCAGAGACAACTATGTTTATAAGAAACTTTCTCAAATCTTAAAGAGAACATAAGAATGTAGACTTTACTAAGGACAAGTCACCTCAATTCTTTAGCACCAGCCCGCGCTTTCATTACAAATCAACATGATATCACCATTAATAATATTGAAATCCCTGATATAAATTAGCAAACTCGCTTTGGAAGTGGCTTGTCAGCATTTTTCCATTCACACAACACTAGGGGATAAACAAGAGTTAGGATTACAGGGGATCAGCATAACGTGACCGACTCAGAAGATTTCTATAACTTTCTAAGTCACCATCAGCAATACTGACAATATCCGAACCGAACTGACAAACTGTTGCATTGAATTAACAACAATAAGGCTATTAAAGTGCACTAAGACATAAAATAAAAAAGAAAAACTTACCCCGGCACTGCCTCCATCACCACCGGTTGCAACATATCCACGAAAATCTTGTGAACTCGCTTGACGTCTACCAATTATTTTAGTAATGTAGCCAAAGTCCAAATTGAGGGGTATTTATACACGAAATTGTAGTGTCGAATAAAACAGTCAGCAATATGAAAACAACGAAAGCAGTGGCGGATGATCATTTCATAAGTATTGCACATTTTCAGCCCACTGAAGAAACTTCTGAATAAACTAATTGTAAACCCTCTCTTATTTCATAAATATTGCACGCTGTCACGGAGGCTTCATTTCGTAAACAAAGTCTTGAAGTCGAGATCGGACTTACTTCCACTGAGGATGCTTTCAGCTGTGAAAGTAAAACTCGACATGGGGATAAGCTAAGAGCAAGGTCTCGCTTATTTGGAACATTTCATAAATATTGTACACTGTCGTGGAGCGTTAGCATCAGAAATATTGCACGCTTTCGTGAATAATTTATTTTATAAATAAACCTTGGATTGGAACCCAAACTTCGTCTCACTGAGTACGTTCTTACTATTAAAAGTTTTTGCTGGAAGTATACGGCCAGCAAAGTTAATAATTTAAATACGCCCCTGATTAGGAGGTTTGCGGTTTCGGGAAGAAATTGGCCGAGTCTGCATAGAGCACAATTCATACGAACCGGTGTCTACGTGCGCACATCGCGTCACGTGTACCAAACTCGGCAAAACTCAGAAACATCGGATCACGTTACCGTTTTTTCAGAATTTTTACTCTAACAGCCCAACACGTAAAATCAGCTAACTCAGCTAATTTGATCCTGTCCTTCATGTTGTCAGTTTTTCCTTCTCTTCGTTTTACTTTCTGTTTTTGCTCCCGACATCCCGACAAAACTCTTTAACCTAGCCATGTGTCACGGGGTGTATACCTTGAATTCGTTACTTGTTCCCACTGTTTCTGGGAAACTAGGCTGGAAGATGGTAGATCCTCCAGGTACCCACTAAAACCTCTGGGTAAACATTGTTAGGTTCATTATTATTCTTCCCTGACCCGGTGACTTTAGATAGTCAAAGTTCCATCTCCTATGACCTGATAACCCAGGCAACAGGTACCGCATCTCTTCACGTTCATCTCTCTGTATCTTCCAACACTACCATTTTTTTTTCTCTAAATCCTTTATAAAGAAATTTTCTGTAGGGAACCATGATTTAACAAATCAGGACTCAATTCCAATAATTATTTATTTATATTTTTAATCCTTAAAAGAAACACAAAAGAAAATGACCACATCAATTTCATAATTATTATATTTATAAAACAAACGACTAGAAAGTTCTTTTATAATAATATAATATAATCGAAAGGTCATGCCGGGAATATGGCCGGAGGACTGGGGAGTACTGTGGGGAGGGGATCCAGAAGGAACAAAATCCTGCCAAATACCACAACCTTCTTCTATGTTAGTTTACACATAGTTAACACTTTCTCCGCTTGCTGATACGCTGCTGTCGGCGAGATTTACGTCCTTCAATAGTTTGTAACATTAACATTTTTACAGTTGACAAATAGGTGTATAGTGTCTGTAGTTCTGACTATTCCAGACAGATATGGAACTCAGGCTTGAAAATCATACTAGAAAAATATTTTCGAATTACAAATTGTCGGTGATAATATCACTTCCACTGTTCAGATCAATCCTTGCCAGAATATAGTTATAGTTATAGTTGAGTTTTAATCTCATTTTTCGGTACAGCAGGATACTGGAGGAGAATTTAAACTCGCGACTATAACTTCTTAGCCTGGCACTTAAACCACTACACCACAGACCTTCCTCATCAGGAATATATCAAGTCTGTATGGAAAGTTCTGTTCGCTGGACGCTTGTTCTGTTCTCCCGTTTAATCACTGACTATAACCTAAATACTGACATAGCAGACGAACTAAAATGAAGATGTTTCATGGTAGTAATAAGTGAAAACGGATCGTCTGTTAATTAGGTTCATTCAAACCTGTGTATATTGAAAGAAATGATACAGAAGTGGTGAAATTTTGATGAAGACGTTGGATGAGGGTACAGTTTCTTGCTTACAGGAATATTCCGAAGGTTTGAAAATTTTTAAAGAGGGCAATTTGGCTTTTCAAATAAGCGATGATACCTGTCAACCTGTTGAAACCAAAGTCGGACAAGCACTATACAACTGTATTAACTTAGTTTTGAATTTTACTTCCGTTTTTCATCCTTGGCTGTAAGAGGATGTGGGAGAGGGCTCAAAATCACTACCATAAGTTCTCTAGTCATGCGCTTTGACGATTATACTATAGACCTTTCATAACAACTGTATAAATTCAAACAGCATTCCAAGAAAAGAGGTCGACGATGTTTGGCCAAAAAACGCTTACAGGACTTCCGAAAGTCGTGGAAGAAATTCTGCCGCATTCACTCGGTTAATTTTTATTCTAAGAACAGACAAAGCTTTCCGGTGGACTTACGGCATGTCCTTCATTCCATGTAATAGACATTCAAAAGCCACAGCAAAAGACAAAGTCACACTACTGAAACCCCTGAAAATGTCAATTAGGAGACAGCAGAAGTCACCGCTCCCGATATTCATTGTTGCACTGTATCGTTTATAAAAGTACTGGAATGAATACTGTTAGCGAAGAGATGACACGTGGGTGTCACTAGCTGTCAAAGTGTTAAAGGGACTTGTCATTATCACTACCAGGTTCTCTAGCGCTATAAAATCCTACGCTGAGCAAGGAAAGAGTCTACGACAGGAGAGCAGATCTCTCAGTTCAGGTAGGCCTCGTAAGAGGTCACGTGGTCTTTTGGTAAGTGAAACGATACGACAGAAATCATTATCTTTCTTCAGACTACCGGTAGGAAATGAGAAACCACAATGGGAGACCATATCTGGAGATTTTCTAAATTTATCAGTTCTTCTCTTTCACTTCCGGTTTGTTTTTCCGATTCCTCAAGATCACACAAAAGCACCAGATCTCTTCTTCAAATTCTCTTGATTTTCAAGTTGATACTTTTCTTCTGTATTTTGATTTTGGACAGGTGAGCGGTGCTTAACCGTCATTTCGTCAGCTGCGAATCGCTCACCGAACTCGTCGCCGAAACCGGAGTCGTCGACCTCGAGTTTGGTCTACACCGACTTCCCCTTAATCCGCTCCCGTAACTGTTCAGACTGGCGCCTGTGTTCTTGGATGAATTCACATCCGGATGGTTCTTGTCCTCCCCGGCTCCGTCCCTGCTGTTCAGAACGTGATTCTTCATCCTTCTTATGTTATCAATGTTAAGGATCTGACTGGAGATGTTCGGCAGGAGACGATTCCTGCTGTTGTCCGGGTTGAGTCGATCCAATTCGGAATATTTCCGAAGGGCGTCGCTCGACTGATCGACTGTTTTGTCGTTTTGGTTCTCGCTTCTCTTGTCCGACCCCCCTCCACCTCCTGCTCCTCCACCTTCGACCGATTTCTCTTTGTCCTTTTCCGGTCTCTTGTCCTCTTTCCTTTCGTCGAATCGCCTGTTTTCGTCTGATGAATACCGTCTCCCGCGATCTTCCAAGAAATTCCTTCTCTCTTCCAAAATGTTTCTCCGATCCTCGATTAAATGTCGGCGCTCTTCCGAATCGTACCTGATCGATGAAGACGAGCCTATGGTGAGAAACAAAAACCCAAATTGAACGTCTTCGCTCCGACAGAGTTTCAAAAAACGTCAAAAATTGAAATCCCAACCTAATGGTAGATGTCTTCTCTCCGTGTTACAACAGACTTGGTGGTGAGTTTCCCAGTCCCTGTGCTGACAATAGGATCCGCAGTACCTGGCGATGTTGCATCCCGAACACGTTTCCTGAGCTTTCCGACCGCAATTCCAACACAACTGAAAACAAAGACCAGACTCAGTTCCCCCGAGTCAGGTTTTCTTTTTCCTCAGGAGACATTCTCCTGCCACGACGATCGAAAACTTACATTTTGACCTCCCGCCTGACCGTCTGACGAACCTTCTTCCACGTCATCTTTGTTTTTGTTATTTTTCATCACGGCTCTCTCCAATTCGATCATTGCTTGTCGTTTCACTTCGTTCACGGCTTCCTCTGCAACAGCAAAAAATTACTTTTATCACAATAACAATTCACCCACACAATCATCCCCTTCCCTCTTCCTCTTCTTCCCACCTGCTCTCCTCTTGATTTCTGCTATCCTATCTTCTGTTATCCTGATGATCTCATTAGCCGCTCTTTTTACATCCGATTCCGTCGTCGTTCCTCGATCTCTCGTTTGTAAAATAGACAGAGCTCTTTTTGTCTTCTCAACCATGCTCAAAATACAGTTCAACATCTAGACAGACCGAAACAAAGAAGATTAGAAACAGCAAGACCATGCGAGACCATACACAGAAATCGAACACAGTACCGTGTTTATGTTTTTCCATTCTTCATCTCCGGACCGTTCATCTTTCCCCGTTCGAAAACTGTTCAGGTCCTGATGAGACGAATAATCTCCGCTCCCACTACCACTGACTAGAAGATGAGGAGGTGCTGCAGCAGCAGCCGCCGCCGCATGATTCAGACTGTTCAGCAGATGAAAGTTAGAACCTAAGAGACTAGTGTTGAAACCGGAAGCGTACTGGTGACTTCCGTGACCGTTGACTCCGGAAAATTGAAAATTGTAATTGCCCGCTGTCGGGAAATTTTGGAATGTCGAAAGTGGATTTAACGAGGCATTGAAGAGAGTCGGCATGGCTTGGGACTGTTGAAGCCTTTCTTTCTTCTGCTGCGGTTCAGGGTTTTCCTTCCCGCTGGAAATCCCATTTTCGTAAATGCTACAAAGACACAACCATAATCAATCATACTAACCTCTCTCTCTCTCTCCCTACCATTTACTCATTGAAATTTCTCTCTAACCTTTCCGATAGTTTTCTTTTTCCATTTTCCATCGTCTGATCCGAATTGAAAATCTCCGATGGTTCGCTAGGTGAGAACGAAGGATCCAGAACGAGCTGTTCGTGATGTTTGAGGTACTGACTAGTAGACTGAAAGAAGCAACAGTAAAAACGTCACAACTTGATGTTATACAATCATATACAAGTGATCTATCAAAACTGCACACTAGTCGTGACACCCTTAGTGATTTCATAATACCGCTTAACTCTGAAATCCGTGTAAACTAGACTTGAATCACTCTTATAATCAATAGTTACACCATTTATTTTACTGACCGATTATAAATTGAATGCAACTTGATTTCAAAGTGATCAAAGTGTAAAATGAGTGGTGTCCCGTGAGTTTTGGGACTTTCGTGACTGTTACCATTAGTATTACTAACGTTAGTGCTTTTGGCTATTGTCAGGGTTATGATTTCGAGACCATTTTGTAAATATTGCACACTTTTGGGATGACCCGTTTCATAAATAGGGCAACAGGTGTAAAAGTCAACAGAGGTGGATGACTTCAAACAAAAATCAACAACATGGGAAACAACTAAGGCAAAAATTAGAACAAGGAAAAGGAACGACAGGAAAACTCCGATATTTTCGCTGTTGAGATGGAAAGAAAAAGAAAATGGAGGACAGAGAGTGTGGGAGTGGAAGAATAAAGAAGTCCTCCTTCTCCTTTTTCTGCTCTACCACTCCTCTTCCTCTTCTTCCGGGTTTCGCTCTCCGATTTCATTAAAATGACAAATTTGCATATCCTTTCTTTTTTCACCCCTTTGTGTACTTACAGGGAATACGACAATTTTAATTACGAGATTTCCGCCATTTTGAAATAAATAAATTCCTCCTCATTCCCACCCCCGCCTCTTCCCACCCTTAAATCCGCGCTCTTCCACCTGGAATGCGGGACTCCCAGCCTTCCCCCGGTCCTCCTCAATCTCTCACTCATCTCTTCAAATGATCCGAATTTTTCTCTCTTCTCCCATCCCTCCTCTTCCTCCTCCGCCTCCTCGCCCCGTTTTCGGAATGACTTTGGAAAACTTCTTCCTTTTCCGATTATTCTGTCATTATTGTTGGGCCAATTTTCCGATCGACTTTTCTTTCTTTCCTTCTTTCATTTTTTTTTAAATTCCCTTTTAATATTCCCAGCACCGCAATGTAACAGCAGTGGCCGTGCCCTCCAACGATCAGCCACACGTGCCGCACGTTTAAAAAACGTTTTGCATAAAAACTTTTTTTTTGTTGCTGCTGCCTCCTCCTTTCTTTCCTTGAAATTCTCTGTAGAGATTTTGGTAGCATCTGGACTTTTAAGCACCGCGCGAGCTTTCTCTCTCTCTTGTGTAACCTCGTCTTCCTCATCCTTTTTCCTTTTGGCTGCCTTTTTGTCTCCCCCCGTCTCCCCCTTCATCCTTTTATCTGACTTCTTGAGACTTTTTTCTTATTGCTGACGTTCTTTATCTGTTTGTGTGACACCATTAGGTCGTCTTAGATTAGAATCGCAACTGTTTGGGTTGCAAAGGGTTAACTTCCAAGGCAGGTTCCAGACAGTCGGTATTCGACTACGACAAATGGTTTCGGGAACTTTTGAAACACACCCTGTACGGCTGTATCTCAGTCTACATACGGTATACACTTAGTGTCTATCCCCGTACGCTGTAGATGTGTGTGTCTGCTCCAAAAGTTTCAGAAATGATCCGTTGTATCCACCCAACAGAGAACATCATTCCGAAACAGGGTGTGTTCCAAAAGCTCCCTGGACAATTTGTCGTAGTCAATAACGCTGGCTGACGTGGAAGATCATTCCTAGAACTTCTTAAACAGGCCGTTTCAACAATCCTCGACTACTTAACAAATCATCTCGAAGACAAGATAAGACACAACCTTCCTCTCCTCAGTCTCCACCCCCGCCTATTCATTATGCAAAGTCTAATGCAACCAACCAACAAAACCTCCCCCTCCCCCCTTCCCCATAAGACTTCTTGGAGGAGGATATCAAAACAAAAAGCTTTCTAAAAATTTTCCCTTTAACGAAAGGCCCTCGCATCTTCTTTTTTTGTAAAGCGGGAAGAGGGATGAAACGAGAAGAGAGAGAGATAGAGAGATGGAAAACTGCCCTTCCCAATGTGGGCAACAAAGGAATGGGGGCCTCCACCACCGCCTTCTTTGAATGAAAACTAAGATGTAAAAAAGATGTTAATTAAATGCAAAATCACGATCGAGTTTTTCACCATTCAATGGTTTTTTCTTTCTTTTCCTCTCCTCCCAATCTCTTCTTCTTTTTCTTTCGTCCTTTTTTCCCTAAATTTGTTTTGTTTTAGTTAAAAAGTTTTCTTTTTACTTTATTTTATGGTTGTGTAAACAACCGCCATCTTTTTCCCCTTTCACCAATACTCTCTCCCGTGCTTCCACCATCCTCCCTTTCTACTCTCCTTCTTCTCATTTGAAAAAATAAAATTTCTTCTCATTTAGTGTTTAAACTTCCCGACAAGAGGGTTGCCCATCCGTTTAACAGCTTCTTTTTCAAAGACAGTAGTTTGCCTCTTTCGAACACCACCCCTTTCTCGCAAACCATACTGATTCGTCCAACAACGCATAGTTACGTACATAAGAAACCAAATTACAGAGGGCACGGCGTTCGCCAAGAGCATTTCTTACGCGATCATAGATTTACTTTTAATTATTTATTGTTTTATTTTAAATCATATTTATACTGTCATAATATGTACTTCATACTAAATATTTAATATCAATAAAAAATTGTAATAAATTCATATTATTTTATTAAAATTATTAGTATCTATGTATTAATTTTAATTTTTTTTTGTAAGAAATTATTAAATAATAATAATAACAAAAAATTATACTGTATATTGTCTCAGTGAAAAACAGTCTTATTTGTTATTTTTCCTTGTAGAGAAGTTACCCTAAGAGGAAAAGTGTTAAAGCATGTATATATATATACTCTTCTTCAAAGAGTATAAATATATTCCCTTTCCCGTAGGGGTAAATGGAAGAGCAAGAACAAAAGATGATATATTATTATAGATTCAGCTGCTAACATAAGTTTTGATAGTTATGTTAAGAATTAAAGTTATATGTGTAAGAATAAAAACTCAAACCGCACCAAGGCGGTCTCCTCACTTCATAATCAAATTATGGTTTAAGTTTAAGTACAGTCACTAGTGCTGCGGCATGGAGCTGCCACTGAGCGAACAGGCACGCGACCTACGTGGTCAGCACCGGCGCAATTGATCGGAGAACTGGCAGGTAAATAGCTAAACGATTTTTTTCCTCGTTTCAACTGCCACCTGTTTCTAAGCGATACATCAAGTAGTTGGTCTGGCCTTTAAGGGGGTTGATTAGAGCTAGTAGTAGAATAGGCTAGGGAAGAGACTTTAGTAAGACTATCATACAGAACAAAAATACAGCATCTAAGTAAACAGAAAAATTTGGAAGGTAGGATACACAAAACGAAATAGTAAACCCCCACAAAAAGGAGAAACCAAAACAAGAAAGCAAAGCAGACTTTACAAACTCAAAAATGAAAAAGTTTTAAAAACCCAAAAGCACAAAAACAAACATAAGAAGTAAGAGAGATGAAGAAGTGAGATAAGAATGAAAACGAAAAGAAAAAAGAGAAAAACAAAGATAAAATTGAATATGACAAGATAAACTCGTAAATAATACAAAAGAAATAAATTTAAAAGGCAGGGAAAGGTAGGGAAAAGAGAAAATATAAAAAGGTCGAAGATAGACAAGATCAAAAGGAAAAGATAAAAAAAAAGGAGGAAAGAGGAAATTGATGGAAAACCCGGAAGTGAGTTAAATATAAAATCAGGAATTCAAAGAGACGCACGGTCCTTCCTCTTTCTCTCTTCTCGAAACCTTTTTTGAAACGTGTTTCTTACTCACCTGTTTGGCTATTCTCGCTTGAAACGAAAGTTCCTTCTGCAGGAGAGGTAGATGAGTCCTTAGAAAAGGTAAGACGAAAGGTCTCAGAGGGAAATTCGTCGCCTCTTGGAGGCTAGTGTGGAATTCTTCTATCGTCATGTTTCCGTTCTGTAACAGGAAGCATGACAGAATTTTGTCTGTGGTGACTGACAGGTTCCTCCCCCTACACGAAACCCGATGACACTTACCACCATGTTGAACACGAGGTTTCGAACTTTCTCCCCGAGTTCGGCGTTGATTTCGGCTCCGAACTGAACGAGGGTGCTTAGAAACCTTTTGAGCTTTCCTAGGTTGGGTCGGCCGCTTGACTGATTGACCGTGGATGCCGGTGGTGAAGAACTTCCGGCGTTCGCATTCCCCGGTGAAAGAGCCATAGTTGACGAAGGCGGTGGAGTATTTTGAAGGGTAGATGTCACGTGACTCAATGACGGCGGAGTAGCGTTTGACTGTCCTTCTTCTGGACTTCCAGGTGATTTTACACCTAAACCTATACATCATAAAACAATATCAGTAGAAAGTTATCCCAGTATTACCCAGTAAGGTATTGTGTCGCGTCATGTGTACACCGGGGAAAATTTTTCAATTTTCTCCTTTTTTGTGCTGTTGCTGTCGCCATAGTTTGCCACAGTAAGATTGACACAGGTTTCAGGATCTCGAAAGGAATACCTCAGTCTTTTATGAATCACATCTGCTTCAACTCCAGTCGAAAAACAAGCATCAACAAGACAAAGGAAACATATTGTTTTTCGAGCACAAGATTGAACTTTCCTTTCGGGGAGTGGGGAACCTGAGGGTGAAGTGGGAACGGACGAACGTGGCAGCACTGTTGTGGCAGCGGTGGAAAAAAGCAAACGTCGACGACTGAAAAGAATAAATTTCAGTGGTAAAAACGAGATAATGAAAAAACATGGCTTATCGTGAAGCCGTGAGCGAACGTCCTGAACAAACTTTCCGTTTGTTGACGAGAGAGCGTGCGGAGTCCCGATAACAAATCCTCACAACCCCCGGTTCTGACTTTTCAAAATATTTGTCCCGGAACTAAGGTTATGTTTTCCAAAAGACCTTTCTCCCTGCTGACATATCTACCCCCATCCTTTTCCTCCTCTTCCTCCTGCTCTTGGACTTATAACTACAGGAACTGGTAACTACAAAATATCGTGCCCACGTATATTACCAAGACTGTAGGGGGGGATTAAGGAGTTGAACGAATTTTTTTTTGTAACACAAACAGTACGAAGAAGAGAAAAGTGAGGCAAAGAAATCCGCTTAAGAAAATTCCTGATGACCGTTTAAGAAAACAAAGTTTACAAAAAGAGTTAGAAAAACATAAAAACAGAAAAGGGTAGAATCGAAGAGAAGAAGGGAGGAAATAAAAAAGACGTGGATATAGAAAGAGAAGGAAAAACGAAAATTAAAAGAAAATTAAAACTTTTCTTTTCGTTCGTCTATCAGTTTGTCTGTCACAGATACTTCCCCCGCACATGCTCCCTCTCCTCCTTCCTCCACGTGTTGCCATCGTGTTATCCGCGTGGTTTTTGTTTTCCTTTCCCCGGAAACATCCCTCTTTGAAATGAACCACCATCCAAAAGGGGGTGAATTGAATCTGTTTTAAGTTTTGACTTTTGAAATTTCACAATCACGAACAAGTTTTTCGCCCGGGGCCATTTTCCTTTTGAAAAGAACCCCCGCCTCTTTTCCTCTCTCTCATGTCGTGGATGAGTTCCTGTTCAAAACCAACCCCCGACCGCCTCCACACTCTACCCTTAGAGCTTCTTCCTCTGTCTGTCTCCTTTTGTCGGCATCTCTGCCTTTTCTCTCTTACATTTTCCCTTCAAATACACTCTACTAACAACTTTTACTTTTTAATTTTGAAAATTATTCTGCTCTGATTTAGCAAATTTTGTAGACGCGTTTACTCTCTCCATTCTTCTCTTCACCATACTTTCAGATAAGGTCTTGTAGCGTCACCCACCAGGTGGAGAGCTATGCAATATTTGTTCCTCTCCAAAACTATAACCGTCAATCCTGGGTCATCACTCTTTTATATCACTCCATCCTTTGCCAGCTCTTACATCATGGGTCATTCCTCAAAAATTCTCTTTTTTTGTTGGCTGTCCACTCATCCGGCTCTTATCAGGCGAATATAAATACAACCGCATTTTGGTTTCGGTGTCATTATTACATTTCCTTCTTGATGAGAATATACAAAGATTTCTGTAAGAATGTTTTGTGATTTTTGGAGTAACATCCTACAGTCTTATGTAGTGGCGGATCCACGCCACTACACTTACAATCAAGGCACTTCATCATCACCGTCTCCAACTTGTCATACTTTCTTCTTTTCTTTCCTCTCATGCAATCTATGTTAGCTATTACACCGCTGTTGTCAAATTTTTAGCTGGACAAGAGAAAGCTTTCCCCTCTCACATCCAAAACACTATCATTGACTTCCTCAACTTCTTTCAAGAGAAAACAAAAGAAATGAATTCGCTTCTCTCTCTCTTCTTCTTCCTCCAAAAAAAAAGCAAAATCCTTCCAATTTACCTTCAAACACAAAAACCTGATGACGGAAAACAATAAATAAACAAACAAAGAAATAAATAAAGGAAGGAAAAGAAAGGATATAAAACAAAATACTTTCAAAGAGAAAGAAGAGAAAAAAAGGAAACCAAAAATGGGCGGGAAATTCTCGACGACTTCCAAATAAAAGACGGAGAGAAAAGTAAAATCTGAAGAGGATTTCAAAAGAAAAGAAAACAAAACAAAGAATAAAAGAGAGGAAGGAAAAGAAAAAGAAGAAGAAGAAGGCGGGAAGAACAAACTTTAAACTTTTGAGAAGATGGAAAAGAAGAAAAGGGAAAAAAATCCGAGGAGGAATAGTTTTCAAAAGAGAATTATGTTCAGAATGGAATTGAGTGTGACGTCCATTGTGTTAAAGCCCATCCATTCCTCCTCCTTCTCCACCTTCATCTCCCATCTCATTCTAAACCCTTTCGAATCCATCTTTTTCTAAGAGAAGAAACCTTTCCAACACCTTTATCCAAAAATTTCCTAAATTTCTCATTATAATAATAAAAACTTTCTGTCCTTTTGATTTCCACTTCCCCCTACAAGCCCTCCTTCAAGAGCTTTCTCTCTTCTATTCAAATTGCTTATATACTCTTCTCCTCAACCTCCTCTCTTTCTTCACTCGTCACAACCACTTTCCCTTTATTGTGTTCTCTCTACCTTCCCAAACAATTTGGTTCTCTTCGTCTGATTGGAGTATTTCATTTACTGGAGTCGACTTCTCCAAACACACTACCAGTATTATTATTATTTGGCGTTACAGCTCGTTCAGAGCCTTGGTCTTCGCAATGATAGCTGCCTTCGAGCCATCTCTTTTTCGGTTTGTTGGGTTGTCGTTTTCGCTAGGGCCGGTAATCTTCCAAGTTCCATTTTAGCCGGGTGTCCAACCCACCTCAAGCGGCTATGCTCACTTCCATAGACAGCGGAGAATCTTTAAACCGCTCCTGCGAAAACCACTTCAGGAAACAAATCTAGTATTGGACGACACAAATGATGGAAGTCGAGATGTACTGGAGTAAGGAACGTAAGACGTCCTACTAATATGATGTAAAACCTGTGTAAAGAGTGTAAATGGTGAGGAGAAACCCATCAACGCCGCCATATTGAAAGCATAGAAGAAAACACTCAACATGGTAATGAACCAAACAGATGATGAACGTTTTAAACAAGGACAGCCAAGTAAAAAAAACAAACACTGCTAACTCTCATAGTCAAGGCACTCACAGAAAGTTATAGCAAAGAATGGCAGAATAAGCCTCTAGAACCTCAAAACGACTAAGATTAAGGAAGGGAAAGAAAAAGGAAGAAGAAGGAAAGAGGGAAATGAATGGAAGAAGAAATAGAAACCAAAATTTGACACCACAATGCCCTATAACACGCATTTGTGCTTAAAAGCTCAACAGACAAAACCCAAGAAACCCAAAAAATAAATTCAAACCTCAGTGAAGACCTAATGAGTTAAACACCTTCCTCATCGTCAATTTGTGTTTAATGACGTCAACCATGGCGGCGCTTGCACGTGTATGTAAATGCTCTACAGTCGTGTAAATCTTCCGTTTTCTTCTCGTCAATTTACTCTCGGAATAATTATTGCTTTTCTTTGGGACTATTCTTCTCAAATTTCCGGTTTCGTGCCATCCATAAAGTGATCTGATATCATTACATACAAGTGGCTTGTCTATCATTTCCAAAACCACCTAGAAAACATTTAGAAACCTGATTCTGACATTCTTCGGATGTGAAAGAAGCCATTTCATGTTAAAACAAAACAAACTGAAGGAATATGAATGATCACAAAGCCAAAGACCAGACGGTAACAAATGGTCCATAATTTATAAACATCAGATTGGAAATCCAAAAACCCGTCATTCGGCTTCAGAGTGGAAGCTTCGGCAAAAAAAATTTAATAAAAGGTCAAAATCCTGAATCCGCTACCGAGAAAAATCATATAAAAATGGATGGAACTAGCCTTTGAATTCCATTCAGTTGCTGGCAATTTGCACTGAAATCCCAAAATTCGAAAAACGGCTCCCGAGCCTGCGGTGACTCCCGACAGATGGCAACAGAGTGGGCGCTCTCTTTTTCACTACCCTCCAACCCCCAAGCCTCTTCCCCATCTGCCCCCAACCTCCGTCCTTCCTTTTTCAACGAACCGCTTCCCTTCACCACCATTCCACCATCCTCCTCCACCTCCTCTTCCCGCTACTTTGAGAGAGAGAGAGAGAGAGAGATCAAAAGAAATGCTGGAAACCTCGTCAGCTGTTTTGGATTTTGTCAAAATTATAATTTCTATAATACTCGCAGCGTTCGGAAACTTATTTTCCCGTGGAATTTTTCCCTTTTCTCCTTTACCCCCGTGTTGCCCCGATTCCTCCTCCTCCCTACCCCCTTCCCGTCATCCGTGCTTCACCTCATCATCTCTTTTGCTTTTCCACTTTACCTCGAGGATAGAAACAAACACAAAGAAACGAAACAAAAAAAAATTCATTCCAGTGGATTCCTCCCCCTTCTAGGTGGTTGTTCTGCCACCCCTCCTCCTCCCGGAAAACCTCCCTTAACTCCGAGATTTTTGTACTGAATGAATGTACTTTGTCGGTGGTCTTCCAAGAGCAGAAGTCCTTCGACACACATGATGACACTCTCACACATCCTCTGCCCACCTCCAACCTTTTATAAAAAAAATTTTTTTTGTTTAATTTGAGGGCAGAAACGTCTCAAGTCGCGGTTTCAAATTTTTAAAATCACATCATTACAGAAACCGAATTTTTTTTAAACAGTAGTTTTAGTGTTTGGGCTGTTACGTTGTTAACGTCAAATAATATAAGAAGTAAGGGAATTTTCAGTTGTCCAAATTCTTCGTGTGTTGCCTTCTTTCACAGCTAATGGCATTTTACAAGGTAAGGCAGTTTGGTATGGACTCCATAAATTCGTTCGTGAAATGAAACTTTCGTGACTGAGTGCAATATTTATGGAATGAATATATCTAGGAAGTAATCCAAAGTTGTAAAATGTTTCTGACTCGAAATCTAGTATTCATTTCATAAATATTGCACACTGCCTGGTGGGGCTAATTTCATAAACAAATTCTTGAAGTCGAGGCCACTCTCCCTATGAGAAGATGTATTTCGCTATGAAACAAGGCGAAGCCCGAAACATGTAGGCAAAATAGGAGAAAATTTGACCCCACGGCCATAATAGCAAGAAGTTTAAAACAACTTACATAATGGTAAGAGGCGGTAAATTCTTATCTGATTTTTTAAAAATATTTTCCTCTTAATACGATCTACCGACCTGCCTTCTCCAGTTTGAAAATTCTACTTCCGGCAGATTTTTAATTTTTAAAACATTTCCGAAAGAAAAGCAATCACAAAACCCCACAGGGATTTCTTGATTTTCCTTTCGTCTCCTCTCTTATTTTTCTATTAGATCCTCTTAACATTTTTACTTCTTCTTTTGCGCCCTTAACGTTCACATCTTTCAATCATCATGACGTCACAACCCCAAAAAACAGTGGTCCGTCATCTCTTCCCTTTCCTTCAGTTCGAGCAGAATAAGATCCACCCAGAAAAAGAAGAAAAAATTTCGACAGACGCCCAAACAGAAAGAAATATCGAATACTCAGGAGGGAACCACATTCGAAAAAGCGACAGCAGGACAGGAGAACAAAACTCACAAACGAAATAAGAAATTAAATTTTGATTGCGTTCGATGGTAAATCCAAAACAGTCCTCCTCCTCCTCCTTTAGTACGTGTCTCGATCCAAATGAATAGACTTTGTGCGTGTGAAAAACTTAGTTAAGCCCCAGCTTTCCCGGTCCCCCGACAATATTCACTAGCTAAACATGAACTTTTCCTCCATCATCTTCTTCTCACCCACCTCCTCTCCCACGGTTTCGAGATCCGCACTTAAAGCTCTTTCTCCCGTGTCGTCAGCAAAAAGGAAAAAAAAAGGTTCTCCTTTACACCTGGAATTTATTTTTTAAGTCGCCATTTTCCCGAAACTCCTTCCCGATGAATGTCGTGTCTGGAATTAGCATCTCCTTCGTTTCCACTACATTTCCTCGTTTCGGTTTTTAAGACAAAAAAGAAATCTCGAGGAAAATCAATTAAAAATGTAATTAATTTCGTGTAAAAATAGGTTTTATGAAAGGCTCGACAATTTTCAAATCGCGTAAATTAAAAATTGGTGAGAGGAAGGCAGAGAGAGAGAGAGAGAAAGATTTTTCCGACAATCACTCGTTATTCCAAACTTAAATTAACTTTGTGGAGGAAAAAACTGAAAAGCCAACAAGACACCAAAATAAAAAAAAAAAACAAAGAAACAGAATCAAACAAAAGGACAGCCTAGAACTTGTCAGTCTCAGAATATACTGATCAAATAATGCGAACACATAAACTATACAGTTAGCAATAATCAACCCATAAACGTGTCTTCCCCGGTACTTTTGAACTCGGCAGTCAGCCTCAAAGTCGCCTACCTCCCTTATCATTAAAATTTTAAATTTTGGAAGAAATACACAGAAATAAAAAGAACATACAGAGAAAATATACAAAAAAAAATAAATAAATGTTACTTTTTAATTTTCTGGTGCTCTAGGACTGGAGAAACCCCTTCCCCCTTCCCTCCCTTTTTGACCTAATCCAAAACAACTGGACCAGCAGAAAGCTGTAACAAAACCCCCACGAAAAAGAGAACTATATATAAACCAAACAGCAAATAAGCACTCAGCCAACAAAACTAGTAAAGCGAACAAACTCTACCACAATCCCCTCCCCATAAGCAGTCTCACAACCCAAGCAACCGTTTCAATCCCACCACCATCTAATATTCAACCCTGTAAATCTGAATACCGATAAAACGTCCGACCTCCAAGGCAACAGAACAAGAACAAAATAAAAGAAAGAAAACAAAAACAAAATTTCGAAAAGCCATTAAAAAATCAAACCCCGAGAGCCTAATTCATTACAAACTGCTCGCAATTTGAGTCCTCCCCCTCACCTACTGCTCCTCCTCCTCTCTCTCTCTCTTCATCCTTCCCTCCATTCATCTCCAGATTTTAATAAAAAGTTAAAGTGTGAAATGAAATGCACTGATTATCAAAAGCTCGCAAATAAAAAAAGTATACCAAAGATAGAGAGAGAGAGAGAGAAAAGAGAGGAGAGGAGAGAGGAGAAAATGAGAAGAGAAAGAAAAAGGAAAAACACTCTATAACCAGATGTCGCTTCCATCTGGCGCGAACCTCTTAACAAAAGACTTCCTACACTTCGCTTACTCCCCAGCTAACGACTCCGGGAGAAAACTCTCGACGGAAACTGACGTAAAAAAAGTTCCGTTAAACCGTATATGCCCTGTCAATTACATCCTTTTTTCTTTTCTTCACATAAATTACGAGATAAGAAGTCGGTTATTAAGAAAATTTTAAGAAATAACTTATTACTTTCTTTCGTTCGTTCTCCCGCCTCCCGCCTCCGTCCTCCTCACCGCTGTCCTCTTCCTCTCCTCTCCACAAAAACACCCAAGCTGGGAAATAAATAAAAAACTTCTGGCTTTCCCTATACCATCGTGGGTGTTTTGTGTCACCCGATCCCACACGAAACTCGTCAACCTAAATCCTCTCCTCTGACGTGTTTCCTTGAATTTGAGTACCACGCAGACATCAGGAAAAACCCACACGGCACCAAGGGTTACGGCGATACTCACCAGAAAACCAGAAAGCAGAAAAAGAAAGCCCAAACGTACAAGAATGTGTCGGCAATTTCTTTCAGGCAGCTTTGAAGATGAAGGTAAAAAGTTCAACCACCACTATACTGTATGCAAAAGTATGTACGAGGAAAATGTTTTTTTTTATTTATTTATTAAAAACTCTGACGAGTTAAACACTAAAAATTTATTTGTTAGAATATTATTATGCTCTAATTAACTAAAAACAAACCCCTCATAAAAAAAAATTTATATCATATATATTATATTATTTATTATATATAATAAATAAGATATATATAATATATATTATTAATAAATTTTAACTAATTTTTAAACATAATAATTTCCAAATGTTATATTAATTACATTCATAAATATTGATATATGATTTTTATAAATTAATACATTAATTACATAAATTTATTACATATTATATTTTGTACAACTATATCCTATAAAATATACATATTATATGTTTTATAACATTTTGTACGATATGTTAAAATATACCATAGAATAAATGCAGAAAAAAAGGTCCCGGAAACTTTTGGGACAGACTATTAATAAAGCACGATAAAAACCGGAAATAGAGGAATTCTTCATCTATGTATTTAAAAATTCGAGAAGACGATAAACCAACAGGTTCGAGCCAAACTCGATGCATAACAGAGAAAAAAGTCAAATTTTTGGGTTTTTCCTGGCCCCCAACCTCCTCTCATTGCTGACACAAATTAAAAAACGAAAATTTCCCTACTCCCCCTTGCCCCCACACTCCCGAAAAGCGATTCCTCGAGAATTAAAATCCCGGAAAATGAAATTTAAGCCTAACAAATTAGAAGAAATATTTCTTGAGATATTTTGAAAAATCGGATGAGATTTTTCTTCAGGGCGCTTTTCCTCCTATTTCCGGAAGTGGATGGGGCTGGAGGCAAAGGCGGGGGTGGAAGGAGATTTTCCCTAATGACGGAAACGTCAAGTCGACATGACGCAGCTCGACATTCTCTTTCTCGCGATCCTCGTTTCCTTCGAGAAATCTTCCGAGTTAAGGTTGTGCTATGAGAAGCACACATGCACACACACAACAATCACGCTTTCCCTCCTTCTCGTTCCCATTTCCTTCTCCATCCACAGGACCTTCGACCGATTTTTGGTAGGAAAAAAAATTGTTTTCCTTTGCACACTTCTCTCCCCCACCTCCCTCGGGATGAGTCCGATGGAATGAAAACCGTCAAAACAAACGTTATTTCGTTGACGGAAGGAAGGAGGAACCTTAATCCTCGTTTCTGAGTAAAAACGCTGTCAAGATATCGTGTTCTCTTTGACGTGGCACGCTATCCACGAATCGACCTGACATTTCTTTTCTCACAACCACCCTCTCCTTTAACCCCCGAGGAAGAGTCGATAAAAGAAAAAAAGAAAATTTCCTCGGGAATCGTCACACGTCACGAGTTTCGCCTTCAACTCCCAAGCAACATATTCGACAGAAGCCATCACACCGATTATGCGAACCGTTAAAAAATCCGGACAGTTTATCTGTTGTCATTATCGCCATTTATTCCTGCTGCAATCCAATTCTACGATTCGGAAATTAATTTATTATTACAAGCTGAATTTCCCCTGTCGGAAAAGGAAAGCGAGGGCAAAGAGGAGAGCAGTGAGAGGAATTACGAAAAAACAACTTCCGGTCATGATTAACCCCTTTCCGGATATGGACGATTGCCATTTGGACATGTCAAACCTAACAATACCATGATTTTCCATTTCCCACCCTCTCACCCCTTCTTTCTCTCAGAATATAAATTATGGTGAAATAATTACGACATCGCATGCCGCCATCGAAAATCCCCGGGAAAAACAAAATTTATAATTGTTTAAATTGCCCCCTCGACCTCCCATCAACCCGCCTCCCTTCGTTCAACAACAATCGAACTGTTTTGACAACCTTTCTAACAAAAACCTTCAACCAGATCCAATTGGTTATGACACTGATCACCACCGCCGTCTAAAAATCAACCAAAAAACCTTAAAGCTGCCACTGACGAACACACCCACCCCTAACACATGGTTTTGTAAAGTCTCACAGGAGGGATAGGATGGATATAGAACATGAAAAAAAGAGGAAGAGACGCCGAAGGCCGAAGGATGATTCAACCAGATAGAAAGAAATTAAGTTTGTTTTTAAAATGATCGTCCGAGTTTGAAGTTCCGTTCGTTGGGGCCTCAGGTGGTCGAGTTCCCGTCACTATTTTGTTTAGCGGTCTTCCGGAAGAAATGGATTCTCTCACAACAAATGGGCACATCCATCCCATTTCCCTTTTATTCTTTTCAATCCTTTTTTTCCTTTTCCTCTCTCTTCCTCTTTCCTCCCTCTCCTCTCCTTTTTCTTCTTCTTCAACCCCTTTGATTCGTTTCTCATAAATTTTGAACTTTCCATTTTTTCCTTTACTCGGAGAAAGATTTTCATTTAATTTTGGAAAAATTACATCCGCCATCCAAGGCTCTCACCGACCACCTGGTTTAAGGTTTCCATTTTTTCTATTCAATGGATGACAGATATATCGATGCACCTGTACAACCTGTCTTCAATGACCTTCTCTACCACTTTGGAATTTTATTTTATGGCGTGGAATCTTCACCTCAAATCGTTTTAAAAATCGTTTCAACTGTTCCTATCCATCCCCACACATCTATGAGACTTTCATGTAAGATACAGTCGTAGAATACGCCCAGATATGGGCGTTTGCACTAAGTTTGACATAGTCGGATACCTTGAAGCGAGACCAAAGTAGCCAAGTCGGCCGATTTGCTGTTAAACTTTTAACAAAATTCTACAAAAATTTGTTCTCCTCTCTCTCTCCAAAAATAATCAAAGCTTCTCACCCATAACGTACACGAGGAAAACATGCGAACCAGAAGATTTTAGAAGACTAAAGAAGGAAGAAAGAAAGAAAGAAAGCTAAATGAAATGTTGAAAGAACTTTTTTTTAAAAACCTCAAAAGAGAAACTCAAACTTTTTTCTTGAGGACTGTCAAAATCAGAGAAAAAAGGTTTTCAACGACCTTTAAAAAAATCCTTTTAATCCATCTTCCGCGTTAAAAACAATTCAAAAACAAAGCAAAACACACTACGCAAGCGTTCTTTTAAGCCTTCCACTTAATTATTTCAAAAAAGTCGAGGCTGAGTGACCCTCAACCAACTTAGGTGTGGTGACAGAAGACAGAACCATCTTACATACAGATACAACCTCAAAAGTGATAAATCAGGCGAATATACATATCAACTCACTACAATTATTCATAATCACCATTTAAGCTCGATAAATGTGATTAATTAATGAATATTTATCACATTCATGGGTTAGTTTATGAAATCTCCAACTGGTAATGGAGAATTTGATGAGGGTTTGTTTAACTCCTTGTTTTCTATCATTTCTGATGTATTCGGCATTTCGAATTCTAAGATTCGCGGACTTTTACTATTTTCCGTGTTCCCTCAAACAATTACCAGAGCAACCACTCCTCAAAATCGCCGGAAAATTTGTGGAAAACTTGTCAAAATCAAAATATTCTTAATGGAAACCAAAATGACACAGCCAATGATTATTCAGAACCACAACAGACGTTTAGAACGCGCATGAAACCTTTCCAAAGAATCAGAAAAGAAGAAATTCACAAGAAGATGAAAAACGAAAGAAAGAAAAGAAAAAAACTATCTCTTTCCTTTGATTCAAAGACTCAGCTCTCAAAACTCGACGAACCGTTAAAAACGGCTTACGAATTACTTTTCAACAAAGGAAAAAGATAAAGATCGAACCTACAACCTATCAGAACGCCTCTCATCTTCTCCCTCCTCCACTAAACAGACAAACAAACCTTTTAAAACCATAAATAAGGGAAAAAAGAAAACCGCCAATGGATGATCACCACAAAATTATTCTTATACGAACCTAAAAAAAATGAAAATACAAAGACAGAATTCAAAATCAACCCCCTTCTTCAGCTCACAAGCCCCATTCATGGTTTTACTCAAAAGAAAATTTTTTTTTAAATAAAATGAAGAGGAAAAGCGCGCGAGTGCTCAAACGTTGTGAACCGTGACGAGACCTTTAGCAACCAGGTGGACAATTTCCCGGCGTTCATTCAAATGTTTATAGTTCCAGCATTTTGAAGTAATTTCCTTTTTCGAAACCTCCCTCCTTTCCCGGGGGGTGGAAGGAGGAGGATGGGGTAAAGCTCGGGAAAATATATACACACGCAAGCATACACATTGCAGAAACACATGTCCGCAAGGAAATTTCCTTTTAAATGGTGCAGATATTTTTACAAAAACGAGTCTTGTGAAAAAGTAACCACCCCTCCCTCCTTTCCTTCCTTAACCATCATATTTATTTATTTATTTATAATAAGGAAAAAATAAAACCGATAATACTAATAAAATGAAATATTATTTTATGGATCTTAAAAAAGAGGAAAAAAGTAAAACTCCCAACTGGGAGAAACCTGCCCAGAGGAAAATCCAAGAATGGATGAACAACTGTTCGTGTATGCCTATTTTCAAATCTTTTCAACCATTTTTCCGTCCCTTAGTTTTCTTCTTACCGTCAATTAAACAGAACCCCCTTGTGCGACATAAATTAAGTCACTTCTTCATCTCATGTCTTCGACCACAGCTGCCTGGCTTTCATGGTTTTTGTCAGCAACTCGTCCAACTATATAGGCCATGCGTTGGGTTGTTGCACCGCACAGAACCAAGAACTATTTGCTATGTAGCAAACGAAATACGTCACAATCACTAACTCTACAAACATATACCAAAGATAGCTGACGTGATCCGAAAGAGAAAAAACGCCTTTTAAGGACACCTGGCGAGAATGGACTTAGGAAAGCTGACCAACAAGGTCTTCAAACACTTCCTAAACTGGAAAACCAACTCGACATGGTTCGTGGAGACTAAAAAAGACCTGAGAGGAGCAGAAGTCACAACAGAAAACACCAGTTTCCAGGACAAACCAAAGCTGTAGACAGGGTCGAAATGAAGAGAAGATAGAAAGGTAGAACCCAGTCGAAAAATTAGAGAATATTGGCGGAAAAGAAGATGGTCCGAACGCAAAAACAGCAATTTATACAGGATATACTGGTTTGTTACACGGTCTCATATTTTTATGTAAAACCGACGTTTCGTCTACTTGAACGGCTGAGGGCAGGGCTGTCCTAAGCCGTTCAAGTACATCATAAAAATATGAGACCGTGTATCAAACCGAGATACTATATATCGAAATGAGAAACCAGACAAACAAATCCACCAAAGCCATAACTAACCTCGACGTCTATTTAACTGTAACCCGTGGAAAACCAAAAAAGGAAAAAAACAAACAGAAAACAGGATTTATGGTTAAACTCAGGAGAAGTTGGCCCTCTGCCTAATTTGCAAACTTCAAAACAAAATTGTTAAAGCTCAAAAATCCGTTCGAGCTTTCAGGGAAAAAACCGAATAAATAAATAAACGGGAATAGAACAATGGGGGGTAAAACCGTTTAAAAAAAATAAAACCGCAATAAATTTTTGGAGGAGTGAAAAGAACAGAAAAGAGGACAATTTCAGAGAATGTCGGCGAAAAAATTTCCCCGGTTCCAGGGTAGGAAGACGACGTGGGGAAAGGGCGAAGGGAGGAAATGGCATTTTGAAAAACACGGAAAACCTAATACTTAGCTGATATGTTAAATAAAATTTTCCATGTATCCGGCTGAGACTATTATTTTGACATCGATTAATTATCGATAAACCCGGGCAACGTCAATCTCAGGTTTTTGGGGTCTTGTTCTGCGATTGGCATCCACGCTTGACCCATTCCATTCGTCTTCTCCCCGTTCCTCCACCTCTTTCCTCTCCTCACCCACACTACCAACCTTTTCCGCTTGCCAGTAATTAAATGTTCTTTTTCGTTGTCCTTTGACTTTTTTTCCCTTTTCATGGTTTAGGACGATTGTGTTGTAGTTTGAGTTTTCCTTCTTCAAGGCAATCCCAAACCTCTTGAAACATACCCACCAAACTAAACAGTGTACACCTCAAGAATTGCACTCTTAACACAAAACCGCAACACCATCCAAGAGGCATAAACCAACCGTAAGTAATCAGTTATTCACTCCTCGGCGACATGTACATATACAGAAGACAGAAGACACATCGGAACCCATTGAGGAATAAAAAACCAAAAATAACCAATTTTTACCTTTAGAACGTCGAGAAGGCGCCATTGATTCGGATGCAGGTGGCGGCGTCAAATCGTTTGAATCTTTCAGGTCCGGTATTTCTTCCTTTATGATCTTAGGTTCCATTTCCTGATAACAAAATAAAACATGGATGAGAAGAAGAAATTAAGAAGTCTGAGAACACAGAAACAAACATATTCGGAAACCAATAAAAAAACACAAAAAATTTAAAAGCCAAAACGAGGACCCCCCTCGCCCCTTCCAAAAACTTGTTTCTAGTGCCAACAGCACAGAACCTAACCTAATATTCATAAAAAATCGATGTGGTATTAAAGTCGTAAAAAAAGAGGAAAAAGAAAGAAATTGGAGGCCAAAGATTGAAAAAGCAGAGAAGAGTTCGGTCGGCAGTCGGGGGTTGATAGCCAGGCCTGGAGTTAGCTGATAAATACAAGTTTCCACGAAAAGAGGACAGGGGTGCGAGGGACAGGAAAGAGAGACAGAGAGAGAGAGAGAGAGAGGGAAAGCGGATGCAAGTACTTACCGAACAACATGAAGCAAACCAATTCTTAATTGGATTACAGCAGTCGAGATTTTCCTCCAGGGGAGGATGGAGATTTAGGAGAAGGGGTGGAACTGGGATGAAAATTCCTTTCATAATTAATTCAATACCTCGTATCTTGTTCTCGCACCCTCATCCATTTTTCTCTCTTTCTCTCCTCCCTCTTCCTCTCTCTCTTCGTTTACCAAACAGCACACACAGAAAAAAATCGAAGCAACAGCTCTGGTTATCGCTACAAATATTCTCATCTCAATACTCACTTGCCAAAAACCTTACCATCACCACTCCCTCCTTCCTCTTCGACAAAAATTCAAACGGCAGATTTTCATTTAAAATTTTGACTTTCTGTGGTTGAACACCAATATTTAGTCATATTTTAGTCGAGAGAGAAGAGAGAAAGGCGGAGAAGGCGGGAAGGGAAAATCGTTTCCCCTGCCAAATTTGGGGGTATCCTGGAAAGTTTGGAAAAGTCAAAAGTCGCTCATGTTACGAAGCAAAACGTCAGTGGAATGTTTGAATATTTAATTTTAATTTTAATTCTCATCCCGAAAAATAAAACCGAAGTGACATTTTTAAAACTTTCTCCTGCCACGACGGCAAAAACCTTTGGCAAATCATTGTTTCCCTTTTAGTAGTCATCACGGTTAACTCTAAACCGCGTCCTATTTGCACGAACGAGTTTATATAGATTTAAACCATTTCGTCCCAAACTTTGATTTTTTTTCATGAAATTGTCCTTTATAAGGGTACTCATAAGACTTTAAATAAACCATATCCTTCCAGTGTCCAATTATGAGGACGAACAGAAGAAATTCACCAGTTTCCATCTACACGGACAGTTGAAGAGACGGCTTGCACGGGCTTCACTAAAACAGGTCTAAAATTCTGACCAAACATATAAAACGCATAAAATTTGGTTTCAAGTCACAAAATCCAAAGTGACGTTCCAGGTACAACAAGGTACCCGGTACTTTCCAGTCAAATATTGTAACAGATAACTACAACGTGTTATAGATGCAAATACTATCACCTGACTTCTCCACTGTAGTTTTCTAAAATGGGCCAGAAAGCTGTTATTTTCAAAGGGGAACAGGTTCAGTATGTGTAATTCTGGAGTCAGCTACATTACGTAAAATGCTACTGCTGACTGAACATTACCGTAACGTCGCACGTCAGTTTTGAATTTGGTCAAAGGTTGAAGTAATTCTAGTCGTTGCGTACTTTTCCATAAATTTCTTTATTCTTCAAATTGGTTCACTTTTACACAAAATTGGTGGCAATAATACTTCTTTGACGACGGATAGTTCGGTCACCTAACAAAACTCGTGGTGGTGAATGGTTAGGTCTTGAACAGTTACCACCGAAATGCTGAGACTGTCGGGATTTGAACCCGTGACCTTTGAGATGATAGCACAGTACTCTGACCTCTCCCTGACCAGATTCCCTAAATGTTAGTCTCGATATTATAACAACATATAGTATTATATTTTCTATTGCGAGTCTACTACCACGACGCTAGTGAAATGATGTCAGACTCTAGATTTGCTCAAAGCCAGATTATTCTAGTAGACTGAAGGGCGACCTAACAAGCTAGATTTTAATTTTTCTAAGAGACAAGGTTAAAAAATTCAGAAAGCTGACACGAAGTGTTACAGGAAAACCAATATTTAATATCAGTACCAGTGAGTATTAATCCTGTTTTCCACCGTTGAGTATAACAAGACGTCGGAGAAGATTCGAACTATCGAGTGGTTAACAAAATTAAAAATTGCGTCTTTACTACCAAATGGCGACAATATTTTTACAAAGGCATACAGGAAGTAGGGAGGTATGGAGAGGAAGTAAAAAAAAAATCCGAATTACAGGGCCAGTGCTAGTTTGAGAGAAATCAAACACACATGACGTTGAAAAGATAATTAATGGAAACAAATTTTTGTCAAATTTGTTTTCAAAATCACGATTCGGTCGTAAACCAAACCGGAAAAGGTTGACCTCCTCCTCCTCTTCCTCCTTTTCCTACAATCTGTCTCACTTCTCCTACCAGCCTCCCATCGAGGGGGGGGGGAAAACAACAAAAAAAGTTTTGGAAAAATAATTTCCCAACGGTTTTCGTTTTAAATATGAAAAAAAAAAAAATTTCCTGGCAAATATTTTCCTCCGATCTGTCGGAGAGAAATAATTTTCTCGACCCAACGACTGTACGCCGTGTCTTCCTTTTCCTTCTGTCCTTTGTCGTGTCCGACAGTGTTTTCCCACCCTCTTCTTCCTTTTCGATTTTTCAAAACGAATTTGCGAGAAAACATTCGCTCCTACGTACCCACAGCAAAAACACACGTTTCATTTTATTCAAAGCTTTTATATAACTGTACCGGTAATTTTAGAAGTGGTGCAGTCGTGTAGAGTTGGGTGAAAATTTTTAGATGTTAGGTCTTAGACTTTCGCGGCTACTACTAATACTGGTTACGCTAGTATTATGGTGCAATAAGAGTGGAGACTCTTGCCTTCACCAAACATTTCGTCTGTTTTCCCAGCTACAAACGGATGTATACAATAGACGCAGAGTGTCTACCATTGAAACAGAGAGGACTTTCGTAATTGCTGCAAGCCCAGAAAAGAAAAATACTTAGAAAAATCATGAGTTCAATCAAGGAGAACGGGTAGTACAGAAGAAGAGATAACGGCGAGTATCTCAGTATACAAGTACCTACTCAGAATCTCAGATATCATGAGAGGGATAACCTTCTACAGACATTTGAGCAGAATGAGTCCAGAAAGACTGACAAAAAGGATTTTTCAGTGATCCACAGTGAACAAGTTCCTGAGATTGGTCGTTGGTGTAAGGTGGCCTAATGTCATATCCAACAAAGAATCATAGCTTCGAACGCAAGCCCTTGAGAACGCAAATAAGAGCGACAAAATGGAGGTGGATTGGACACACCCTTCGCCGAGGATAGGACCAGATCCCAAATCAACCCCCACAACTGAAATCCCCAAGGATATCAAAGAAGGAAGATGCGGAGGCTGAACAGTCGAAGAGGAGTTGGCTGCAGCACAGAAACAGGCCTCAACCGAGTCGAATCCTTGTAGACGTCCTATGACGCGTAAAAAGGAACTTTCATATGATATACAACCCTTCCTGGAAAAAAGAAACAAAAGCAGGGTGGTCTTTAGAGACGGAAAAAAACCTCAAAGGACTGGGAATCACGCAACAAGACCTTAAAGAGCTTGACAGAATGAAGAACAAACTGGAACCACAGGGGTTCCTGCCAAAAACTAGACGGGTCACGCGTGGATAGAGGAGAGGAGAGGAGCTCATAGCAACAAGATGGGGTGAAAAATGAATATGACAAGATGGGTGGATGGCGGATAAAGGAGGTGGAAAGAAAAAGAAGGAAATAGGAAAAAAGTGAAGCAGTGTTGACATCATGGTCCAAAAAAATGGCCGGTACAGAAAAGTCGTTATAGAGCAACGTTAAAGATTTTCATAATTTACTAACTTAAATATAAAATATATTATAAATTTATACGCAATAAATAAATTCTTAAAAAACATAAGCTGACGATTAATTGGGAATGTTGGAACAGGCAGTGTTTTAAAAAATGTACTTAGATCACTTTCAAAACAAATAACTAATTGCCAACTCTGTAACTGACAAAGGGACCAATTTGGACTTTTGGACGAAGGGACTTTGGATTTTGGACTTTTTGAATAGGAGTCAATGCCTCATAAGAGAAACTCCTCCCTTCAAATCATCTCTCTCTGGATCAAGGTGCTGGATTCATAAAAGACAGACTATGACAGAAATGTTGGAGATTCAAAATGGCATAAAAACAAGATTGAGAATTACAGTTACTATTTATAGAAATTATGAAACATAAAGTATACTTATTATAATAATTAATTAAGGGATTGGAAAGGGCTTAATTCGAAATTGTAATCGAAACGGAAAGGATCCAAACCTGGGTCTCACATTATACTAAATTGCCTGTGTTTCATTGATAGAAATTATTTTTGAATCGCCCTTAAAAAAAATATATTTTTAATTTCTTCTCCCTTTTCTCATGTTTTTTGTTTCTTTGCTTCTGTTTAATGTTCTTTGAAGTTTTGACGTTTCTGGTTTATTTTATATTTTGGATTATCAGTTTATTATATATACTTTTCCCTTGGTCGTGTTATGCGTGCTTGCATGAGTCGATTCGATTACTTCTTTACTTTTGAAACGAACAAAAAAAACGAAATCGAGAGGCGGGGGAATGGGGACAACAGCTCCCAAATTTTTTTTTAATATTCACACGAACGTGAGGGAATACATTAATACAAATTATATACATATATACACTACACTAGGGGTGAGAGTGAAAGTTAAATTGGGAGTAGAGGAAGATGAAAATGTCAATATCTACTTCATGTAGGTTGTCGTAATTATTTATGACATACTTAATGAGGACAAGAATGACGTCGGTTGGCGGTTCATCGTCACCCCCATGAGATTTTGGACTTTAAATCCCGATTGGCCAATTTTTACTTGTCGTTGGATCAAGGTCGCAGGAGACTTCAAACCTTAGTTATTTAATTTATTTGTGGTGCGATTTCCTCTCATCCCTTCCGTCAGAGAAAAGGGGTTTGTTTTGTGAACGGTGGATGATAAACATAAGTGAAGATCTGTCATTTAACTGAGCCTGATTAATTATTAATTAGGTATTATTTATTTCCTATTATTTATAAGCGGAATAGGATTAATACATCAAAATTTTTGAATGATATTAATTGCGCTGAAATAATTTTTTACGTGTAAATTTTAAACCTGTGTTTCAAGACAGTTCGAATAATACAACAAAACCTTACTCTCGATACTGCCGCCCGAGGAGAACGTAAAGATCGGTATGAAGATAGTGGAGAAAAAAGAGCAAATTCTTCAACTGCGTTAAAAAACGAGCTGAAGATATAAGATAAGTTCCACAAGAATACAATCTTAAAGGATGTTCAACACAAAACAAGCTGTCCAATGTTGCTCTAATTGAAAGAAAACCTTCCTCTAGGTACTTCTACGAGTAAGTTTCCATGAAAATCTTTAAATTTAGGTAGGGCTCAAGCGAGCCAAATTGAATCAGATCTTGCTGTTAATTGACGCAGATCTTGCTGTTATATTGAACCCTATGAACTGGACTCCAAACTGTCCGGAGCTTCTCCATAATATATAACCCAAAAAATAATGTTTGACCTAATTATTGCCGAGGACTTTTGGCTTCTATCTATCGCCTAATGCTCCCGTCACCACGAAACTTCTCAAAATTCAATCGACCAGAGATCTACCCTCGATACTATTATAATGACACCTGTGCACAACACGTAAAAGGTGAATTCTAAAATACTAAATCACGTATATATCATGTAGTTATGATAACTAATAAAAGAGCGGATTATTAATTAAGATCTGAAAGAACATGAATCTGGAAAATCCGAACCTGTATCTAAGTACAAAAAAAAAGTCAAAGTTCACAAATGGCGGTTACAACAGAACGGACGTTCGTAAAAGAAAAAAAATCTATAATCTCTTTCTTCTTTTTCTTTTTATGTCTTCCATAACTAAATTTTAATATTTCCGAAGAAGGATTTCAGAGAAAAGGTCCGCAACTGTGAGTGAACGACCTGCTGCTTGCAACATAAGGTCCAATAAGAACCACGTGCACTGAACGGTCCTATCCCTCATCTCCTCCTCTCCTCCACAGCTTCCTCAGATTCTCGAAACCCTCTCCCCGCTGAAATATTAGACGAATCCTCAGAATGTATTAGCCCCAGTCGAACGGCTTTATTTTCTTACGATCCGGAGGCCCCCAGTTTTCCGCTGAATCTTTTAAAATCCGCGGTTCCTTCTTCGACTCTTTATTTAGTGCCTTCAGGTGCTTTTCTTTCAAAACTTCTTTCCCGCTCCCCGCTCACCCGCTATCCCTTCTTCCACCTCCTTCGTCTCCTCGGCTGGTGGTGGTTTGGGTTGGGAAAAATCTTTCCTGAACCGACTTTCTTCGTGTTTGAAGAAATTTTCCACTTCTTGCTTGTTCCTTGTGTTTCCTTTTCTCTGTCTCCCCCCCCGCTCCGCCTTTCTCTCTCTCTCGCCTCCTTTCATCCATCTCTTTCCAAAGACTCGGTTTTTTGTGGGGAGAAGAGGGAATGGGGGGAGGGGGGCAAAGAAAGCGTTGGTCGCATATGGCGAACTCGACTTTAAAATAAAACCGAAGCTTTAAAGACTGATTCCCAAAAAAAAAATATTTTATGTTAGAATCGGATTTTACGCTTTTCCTTCTGCGCGAGTTGACTTAGTTAAATGTTTCTAATCGAAATTGCCACCATTTACATAATAAAAGGAAATTTATTTTTCCAAAAATTTCCCTTTACGCAAAATTTGAATTTCACCTTCGGCTAAAGAAAAAAGAGGAAATGGAAATCGCGTCTCTTTTCCCTCAATTCGACATTATTTTTTATTAAAAAAAAATGTATTAATAGTTACCACCCAGTTGTGCATTATTTATGAAATAACATCACTACTCTCTCTTACACCTCCTCAGCTGTTACAACGATTGATTTCGCCCAATCACAATAAAAATAATTAATAACGTCAATATATAGATATTAATAATATCAATAAAGCTAGAAATAATAGTAAAGGAAGACACTGCCACTTTCGAAGTCTAAACAATCGCTTAGTGCATTGACTGATCATTGGACATGGCTACTAACCAAACAGTGGTGCACAAAATTAGTTTCATAAACCGGAAACAAGGCTTTAACATGAATTCATCATCTTCATCGCCTTCGTAGGTCCTCGTCAAAATATCCCGCATCATCAATCAAACTTCCTTTTCCCTTTTTCCTCTCATTAATTTGCTGTTTTGTTTACTGTGTCACGAAATTAGTGTTGCGCTAGACAACTCTACCGTACACACAAGTTACCAGATAATTTTTCTAAAGATTTGAATAGTTGAGATTTGTACAGAGATTAGAACTTTATTAAAGGTAGATAACAAAGGCTGAATAAATCAAAAGTCATTAAATTGTCAAATTTCAAAATTCTAAACATCCAACTGAGAATAGAGGAGGGGGGAGGCAACATTAATTTGACCGCCGATTTTCACAATGAAACCAAAAATAAAACCTCCCACGACCGATCTCAGAACTGTCCTCCTACGACATTCACGTCAACAACTTTCCCTCAGAACCTTACTGACCCTTATCCCACTCGTCAGCCTAAATCCGAGATGAAGATTTCATGAAAACACCGACAGACCACAGCACTACAGTATAGTGAGCTTTATTTTTAGTTCGTGGTATCCTCTCAAACAAACACACTTCCAAGTTACCGCAAAATAGTCGCCCTATCGATAGGAAGAAAGTCAAAAAAATGAGTTGAAGGAAGAGCACCGCAATGTTAATGATGTTCTTTCGGCTATTATGCCGTCGAATTCAAATTTTAATAAGACGATCTTCTTTTACCATTTCGAGACTTTTGGCCAAGGTTGAAATCTCCAGGCTTCTTCAGTGGTAATAATAGTAATAACAGGGAAGAAAAATTTGTGGTCCAGCCTGTAAGGTAAAATTTGTATAAAAAGAAAACTCAAGACTTATAGCAGGAAACAGAAAACAGATACGTTTAGGAAGAGACGTTTCAAATTTTACAAGCATATTCTCAGAATGGGTGATCAGAGACTGACGAAGAAAATTCTGAACCTTGCCATGTCAATGACAATTAAAAACAACTGGCTGCTTCGAGTTGGAAAAGATCTTAAGAAAATAGGTCTTCACAATCATAACTTCTTAGTTGACACTGGCATCACTACACCACAGACCTACTGCAGAAATCTAACAAATTAAAAAACAGCATATAACTTAGTATGTTAAAAAAAAATTTACCATAGTAGAGTATTAACCTTGTAATTTTCCTTTCTAATCCAAACGTGCTATTAATTAGCGATAATAAAAATAATTATTTTTAACTAATAATATAATAATAATTTATAGTCGGAAATAGTAAAAAGTATAAAGAGGGAGGAAATCGCGACTTAGTCGTTCAAACATAACTTCAACTACTTCCCATTCATCACAAACCAAAGCTATAATTGCTCAATACATCCACAAAAAAACACAAAAATTAAGAAAATAAAAAGTGAAATTTGTTTTCTGCGGTAGATAAAAAACTGAGAAGCGATTTAAAAGGTCGGAGCCAGGGGGGATGGAAGAGGAGGAGGAGGAGGAGGAGAAAGGACTTTCGGAAACCGAGAGAAGGAAAAGACGAAACCGGGAAAAAGCGAAGAAGCCGGGGAAGAGGATGAAGAGTTCCAGAGACCCAGGTGTGCTTTCAATCCAATCCACACTTCGGGAAACCCTCCGACGACAGGACACATGCGACAGAAAAACGTGTTTATCACAAAAGATATTTCCACAGCATCAAAACAATGAGGAGAAGAGGAAGTGGGGAGGTGAACGGGGTGAACGGGTGAAGGAGAGGAGGAGGTCGAAGTAAAACTGCCTCACTTCTCTTCCATCGAAAGCCCCAATTTTCGAAATGACCCCATTAACAATAATTTCTTTTTTTTTTCTTTTTAGGCGCGTTAGTACTCTGGAATGCTATCGCCTTCAAATTTTCGAACAGATAACTTACTCTCAGCTGCGGAAGAGATAGAACGTTTACAATATCCTCAGACTTCTTTTACAGTGCAACTTTGAGATGGATTTAAAACCATTGTTTTCACTTACTGCTTCCATCACTGTCTTTGAACTGTTCGCACTGTCTGCTAGTTCAAGGTTCTGACAGATAAGACTCCCAAATAGCTTTGAAAATTTCTTTCCCTTCTCCCCTTTACACAAAATTTCGATTTTTCTTTTATGCTTTTTTTAGCTTCTCCCACCCCATTTCACCCAAATTCTGGCCCAGACTTCGTGAGAACCCGAAGGTAACAAACAATCTATGCAGAACAAAACCTCTTTCCTCCCGTTCGTCTCAAATCCTAAAACTCCAAATTGATTTTCAATTCATTTTAATTAACTAATTAATTTAATTTATTAATTGAGTAGGTCACGTGAGTTAGGAATTTGATGTTGGCTTCCCTTCCCTCCCACCCTCTCTTAAAGAAACAAAAATTTGGCGAATGAATGCGTACAGACATTTTATGTTCCATGAATCATCCAAACCTAACGCTAGTCACATCTTCAAAAACACACAGGCGGCTACGCGCACCTTCTATCAGCTTCATCTTTACTTCCAGAAGGTTACCACATCTACCAATTCACCAAAAAGTGTTCATCGATCCAAAGCTAGTTGCAGTACAATTAGCCAATTAATTTCAATGAACATTCTTGCACCTGTTCCTGTACCAAATTCTTTTTTTTTCGAATCCCAAACTGTTTGGACCTCTCCCGGAAAGGCGGCTAGAGGAGGGAGTGGGAGGGAGGAGAGAGAAAGCCGGAGAAAGAACACAAGGAGGAAGTTAGCACCAGACATAAGTACAGGGTGTTTTACAATTTATGTTTGTAATTTCTCTTTCAGTTCTGACGTTTTTCGGACCAACTTTTGACGCAGGTGGCTTTTATTATCTTAATAACTGCGAGGTTTTCCGCCGTTTTTCTTTTGTTTATATTAGTATGATCTGCCCCTTGTAGCCTTCTCCCCAGCCCCCCAGTCCATGGCTCCCTTCCAACTCCCACTGCCTTCTCATTGTCGACTTCTTTTCCTTTCGCGCCGGAACTTTTTTTTGTGTCAATTTCCCAAACTTCCAACCTAACCTACACTTTCACTCATCCCTTTCGACATTTTCTCCTCCTTTCCCGGGAAGGGAGAAGGGAGATGAAAAACACCTGCTCGGACAGAATGGCTGTGATCGTTTCGAAAATCTGCCAAAGGCGACATAAGTTTGAATCCAAGTTGAAAAATTTTTGGTTGAGAATGGCCCTTTCGGTGTAAACTTCAAAAATTTGATGCAACCTTTTAGTCCAACGTCAAGCCTCTTTCTCTTTTCAAAACATTTTCGAAAGACTTGAACTTGTTTCATTATTTATGTCTTAACTACACAAATTAACAAAAAAAGAATCAAAACTGAAATCACTTCTTAAACCTAAAAAATCGGCTCTGAGGAAAACCTCAAATACTCCTCCCGACTGATCATCCATTCCCATCCCATCCCTGGGATTGAAACACAGGTCCGTTCCCTAGACATAAAGCCCCTTTAAAGCCAGACCAAATACCTAATATCTCGCTAAGAGACTGGTGGCAGTTAGCATGGGAGAAAAACGAATCAAACAGAAAACCCTGATTAACTTGCGAGACTTCCTTTCAGGCAAAGAAGGAAACACTTATAATAATTCGTGTCAGTAATTAAGTCAAACAGAAATCGGAGGACGAGAGAGAGTTAATAATTAAAAATATGACAAGTTTCACTACCGCCCATTCTTTCTTTCTATTCCCACCCCCAACAACCCCTACCTTCGACAGCTCTGTAAAATAAGACTCGCATAAGTCTCGAACTTAAAATATTCAGTTAGTCCCCCGATTTTAAATAAATTAAAAACTCACGCTGAATATCTTAATGGCGACCAGCGGACGAACGAACGGGGTGAGGTGTTAACTGGGCCGCGTTCAATTATGTAAACCACTGCTTGGGAACCCGCATTTTCTCTTTGAGCGGGTGCCCACACCTCACTTGCTAATATTGATTAAATGCAAGCTTTTTAACAATTATTTTTTAGTTTAACAGAATTTGGTTTTTGGAATGAAATTTCTATTCTCCACTTCATGACCGTGGTTTTAAACAACAAAGCTACCGATTTAATTATTTTCATGGCTCACAACACTACAAAAAGTCTCCGTTGAGGAAACAGACTTAACAGTGCCCCAGACGGTAAGGTGAAAGGCAGAAAGTCAAAACCCTTTATAGCAAACCTTGAAAGACATGTCTGGAGGGGGTCGGTGAAAATCAAAATCCCTGCTTACACAGAACAATTTCAATCAAGTTCATTGGAAGTGACACAGTCAACAAGCAAAAGAATTCTCCGCCTGCATACAACGCTGATCTGCAAATGACAGTACACGAAAACACTGGGATCAGCTTATGAACGGCTTTTGACATTTTCCAAATAACTTTCCACCAACCAATTTGAATACGAATCATTTAAGACTTTGGGTCACCCTAACCTGGCCGCCTTCCTGTGGAACAATTTTGTTCGCTTTAAAAGGAATCTGAACCGCTAAATACAATTATTAAGAATTAAAATTGAGAAACTCAAACCATTATTAAGAATGAATGAAGTAATGACTAAAACACATTCTAAGCTGATGGTGAATGATGACACGATCAATTATAAAATAATAGTACGTCCAGTACTTTATTTTCACCCTTAGTTGTATAGAGTTATAATAAACAATATTTTGAGTGTCCTAAACCTAACTTCACTTTTTTGACACTTAAATTGGATAACACAAAACCTCAACTCAATTTCAGAGTCTGTGAGGTGTACGCACACCTCTTGCTCTATTCTCCTGTTGCACACCCCGTTTAAAATTCCAGCAAAATCCCTTTTAAGCTCAGCCTCATTATTATCATCTTGAAGCGGTGGGGAGTGTTTCCGGAAGGGGCTGTGGATGGGACACATAAGGTATGATCCATAAAATTTTTGAAACCTGACTCAATAATTGTAGCAGAAATGATTCAAAAATTTAAACTGAACTACGGATGGACTCCAATATAATTTCATCAACGCTAGACCACGCTCTGCCCAGATGGCTTTGACAAAACCACAGAAAATGAATCGATATGTAAACATAATGAAATTAAAGTGGCGTGTTAAGTTGCTTTACTGTAGTGTTCTAATGATCCGAAGAAAATTGTGGTCTTATGGCTAGTCTGATGTCTTCTGAAAGCGGACATCCGATCGCAGAGGTTTAAACACTTGAATCTTTTACAAATGTGTGAATGTCGAGGACCCACTCTAGTAGTAACACCCTATTTTTGACAATACTGTGTAAAAGGCAGACAATTTAGACTGTTTACAGATGAAATGAGTTGCCAACACTAGACCCCACAATTCTTAAATGACTGTAGCAAAGCTTGGAACATGTTTGTAATCCTTCACAGTCATCAGGGACTATTTCTTCCAAAATCCTGTATGCATAATTATCATTCATTGAGCCCAGAGCTCTACACCACTGAACTGTACAACCCCTCACTCAACGTACATGCTTTGAGAAACCAAAGTTATCAGTCGACTTCAGTTTTTTCATACAAGTCTACGAATCAATATCCACATCCTTGGTCTGATACAAAAACTAACCGAAAGCTTCCACTTTCGAAAGAAACTCAACCGACAACGAAAGAAAATTGAAAATTCTTAATCAGAATGGGAAAGAAAACCAGAAGGTGAGTAAACCAAGAGGGGAAACAAAATTTTGAAAAAGAAAAATTAAAGATTAATAAATTATACTAAGGGGCGATCGATTTGCAGGCTGGCGTTCCACGATATTAAAATTAAAAAAGTTGCCCCCTTCCAAAATGTCACTTGAAAAGTTTCGCCTCCCCAAAAACCTCACACTTAACATCTCTTTGGTTTAAAATGTTTATACATCACACAAAAAGGCAGAAATGACATAATTTTTCAGATAACTTTCAAACTAAATAGTTACCAAACTAGTCTGAACAAATATGAACCTCCTAGGACCTTGTTGGTTTCTTGGGTTACTCTAACTTGAATGAAGGCTAACCCAACTATTACTTAACATTCTGTCCACTGAAATACAGTTCTCGAAAGTTAAATTTGAGTTATGCTTGTCTACTTTCTACCAAGTTAAGGGTACTAATCATTTTTGGTGAATTAACCGATGAGTTTTCATGAATCATTAGAACACTTAAATTGATACCTGCTGACAGTTGACATAACAAATACCAAAATGCCCAAATCAATTATGAATTTCAGCTAATGTGAACTTTTTAAAAAGACAAACAGGTTCTAACTTATTCAAAAATTAAAACAGTGAAATAGCCAAATATAAAAATTTAAAAAAAAACTTAGTCGATGAAGTATCACACTCTCAACCACACAGACATGCAAACACTGAAACCAACCCTTTGAGACTAACGTAAAACATACATACCTTCCCTCCTTGTCTCCAAGGTAAACACCTGAAGCTGTCAGCATGAGAGATATCCACAAATCAAAGAACTATATTGGGAATTTCTCAGAAACAAAATCACTTCTCTCTATAATAAGAAAAAGTTCACAGTGTTTCAGAATAAACACCTGCAAAGTTTAAAATTCATATAAAAACATTTCCCTGTTGTCAAAATCTTATTTTTAAAGAGTTTTCAGTTTAATCCTCCATTTTCAAAAATGGAAAAAAGCCTTTTTTTATGTCCAAAAATTGAAATTTTTATTAGCCCAGTTGAATTTTATGTAAAGTTTAATGGATTCCTTCCAGAAACACTTTACTTCAAATTTTAGTCAAAAGTTTAAGTTTATAGCCGCCTTTTTCTTTTAGAACCATACCTACAAATAAAACCCTCCATTTCTTTTTCTTGGCTTAACTTTTTGGGATTTTCTTTGTCACTTAGTAACACCTGTGAAGAAAGTAACACTTCGTCTAAATTATTAATACAGAATTTAAAGTTGCGATTAAATTCTGTTTAGTTCGTCACACATCACAAAAAACGAAACACAAGATCATACTTTTATGAATTAGAAGTAAAAAAAAAATTATGGCGTTACTACACGTTTTTATTGGAGACTTAAAAAAAATTATAAATACTTCTCAATAGTTTATTTGACAAGCGTCATTTTTATTAGAGCCAGATGTGACAGTCGTTAGCGTTAACTCCTAAAATTTCAAATCGGAATCACAAACCGAAAGGGCAAAAAAGGAATAAAAACAAATCGAAAAAACCGTTAAAATTTTCTTCCCCCAAAAGAAGCGGAACGAAATTTCAAAAATTATATCACGAAAACTCGACACGAAAAGCTCCCTTAGCCGAGAGACTGATAAACTGACTGTCGACCTGTTCCACCGAAATTTCAGTTGTAGTCTGTGAACTTTTTTTTCTCTTCTATAAATTAAATTGATTGATTTTCCCTGTTTTTGGGAATGTGAATGACAACCCCCTTAAAATTCGAATACGCTTTAATGATTGTTTGAATCTTAAATGAACGACGCTTTCCACGTTTCCTTATAACTCATAAACGCTCAGCTAAAAATATTTTAACAAATCAATGGATTTATAAGTTGAAGAGAGAAGCTATTGATTTGGTGAAAAATTAATTCATTTTAGAGTTCTTTTAAAAACGATTTTCCTCGAAACATGAAAATAATTTAATCGCCGTTTACAATGGGTTCGGTTCCCAATCTTCTTAGGTTTCTAACACTTTTCCACAGCTGTGTCCTGTTTGCCTGCAGTACAAGGGTAGATTAGTCTTTATTACTAAACCGTCCTATTTAACAATACAATTCTGTTGCGTTCTGTTTCCGGTTCAATTTTTTTCCCCACTGTGGGCTACCTTGCTTCTTTGGGGTTGATTTCAAACAATTAAACTTTCTAATTTCTTATATACAATGATAATTATATATAAATGAGAAGATAACTTCAATAAACTTCTTAGAACAATAACTTTTAAATGAATAAATCTGTTACCTTTAAATAATGAAACACCAGCTCCAGCTTCAATTTCTGCAAATTCGAATTTACTAAGGTGCAACTCTGAAAAGCCGCACACGGTAACTTTAATGGTTGGTTTCAATGATTACTTATGAAGAAATTAGAATGCCAGTTTTGAAGTTCAAAGAATTTTTAGTTAACCTGGAAAAATAAGTAAATTATTTTACAAAAAACAAGAATGCCGCTACCTGAAAAGAAAGTTAAAATTGTCAACAAAAAATGGCATCAATGTCATACAACATCATTCCATTCGAATTATAAAAACCATTCAGTTAAAATTATACAACAGCCTTAAATATTACTTATTGGAATTAAATATATTATCCAAACATTCTACCCGTGTACTTTTTAAAAATATTAGGCAAAAGGCGGCTAATTTTTATTCAAAAGATTCAACGACAAAATTTCATTTACCACAGATGTAGTTGTGTTCTTGTTCCACGAACTGTAGTTAAAATTCACAGCGAATAAACACAAACACTTCTTTTGAATTTTACCGTGAAATTAGTTCAGCTTTAAATCCACATCAGTCCGACAACTCCTTATCAATCCGCACATGTGTCACACGATGGCTGGCATATGGTATATTTATAAACATTTAATGTGTTACATATGTCCTCCTCCACCTTCTTCCTCCAATTTTTTTTCGAAACATTTTTTTCATTATACGATATTTCATATATATATTTCTGTGTTGTAACATCGTTAAAATATTTAGGTGCGCCCTTACCGAAGTCACTTCAAAGGGAATATTGTCGTCATCACGTCAATGTTCGGTCCTTCTGATTCGCTTTTTTTTGGAGTGAGACCGTTAAAAATTTGAAAGCGACGTTTTGAGAAAGTCGTTTCTTATTCTTAAATTATCAATTTATGAAGTTAATAATTAAATATTATAGAACGAATACTTTTTTTTAGATTTTACATGTCATTGGGTTTGTTTTGAAAGAGAATCTATCAGAATGAACAAATCCTTTTTTTTTTATTTAAAAGAAAGCGTTATGGTTGAGTGGTAAGTGTATCCTAAACATCAAAAAAATTAATTTCTCTCTCTTCTTGTATCCGTCCCTAATATTAGTATTTCTATTATGTTTCCTATTAGACCACAACAATTTTTTTGCTCAATAATATTCAAAGTTATAATGCATTTGTATGGAGTAATAAACAAACAGCTAAGCTAACTTTAGGCGCCAAAATTTCAAATCTCACAATCTTTCTTTTCCTTAGGAGTTGTAAACAAAGTTTTTTTTTCTCTCTCTCTCCTAAGCCTCCTGCCTGTAATGATTAGATAAAGAAAGAGAGGAGAGAGGGTGTGAGGGGTTATTAATGAAAGCCGTTGAAAAAGTAAAGAAGAGGATGAAACGTTTTTTGGGGTGAGTTTAACTAGAAACCACTTCCTGTTATCTTCTAAAGAGGAAAAGATAGATGAGAATGCATGAGGGCCCCGCATCCTAGTTAAACCGCTTTATGTGCAAGGCGTAAGAGATAGAAAAAAAAAGCTCCATTTACATTCCTGTTATTTTCTGGTTGCAAATCACCGGGGAAATTAATTACATTTTATCGCGGTAATAAAATAAAAATGAATATAGTCTCACCCCCTTGATTCTACTCCCACGTCATTTTTCACTTTTTTTTCTAATTTTTACAATGTCCTATTTTCTTGGTATTTTCAATATCCTTCATCGTTTTCCTTCGTGGTGCTTGTATATACTATAGTAAGTAACAAATACTCAAGTTTATAAATACGTTAACTTTATATGCAACTCTAGTTTACTTTTATGTTTGTTCTTATTTGTTTCCTTCTCTTTACCACTCTCACTCTCACCACGTTTTTTTTATTTGAGACTATAATCCGGATATGGTTCGCCCTTGCATGTTATCTTCCCAACTTTTTCCATTAGCCTACTTTGATCTTTATTGAGTTTATGCTTTCTCTCCTACACCTCAACCCTTTGCGGTCGCATTAAATTTGAACGTAGATGCCATGTTGGTGGGATGTTATTTACTAACCGTTCCACTCATCGCTACACTGAAACTAAATCTTTACCAGAATCACATTCTCTATTAGAGTAAGTAAAGAAGAGGTCAAACTGTTCAGACGTATATAAGGTATGGAAGCAACAAAGAAGAGATTTGGAGTATCTCCGAGATATAGAGATACCTCGACATATTTCAAACTAAGAACCAGCCAACATTATTCTTTACGGATTCTGCGACGCCTCCCGAAAGGCCTATGGTGCAGTTCTGTATCTATCATCAATGCATCTATGTTTGATGAAGATTTAGTGGTCAATCTTTTGCAAAAATTTCGAAAGAGAGGGCAACTGATAACCACAGATCCAATAACCGTGCTCGAAAAGGTCACTGGTGACATGTTATCAAGAAAGTCCTCAACTTCCCACCAAAAGTAATTAGGCTGATGGTTCTTTTGTTGTGATGTGAAGGAAAGCATGGTGGTCTGAACGAAATAGAATTACTGCAACAACTACCAATGATTCAGTGCTAATTTCAAAAAGAAAAAAGGGAAAAACAAATTCCGTCAAGATTTAGGAAATGAAAAAGGGACTATATTCGGAGGAGGCAATAAACTTAGGAAATTAAAATAAGATCTGGTTCTGGCATCTGCGAAAAGAAGCAGGAAGAAATAAAAAAAAAAGAAGAAGAAGAAAAATGAAGACCCCGAAAATCACTACTTGAGTTTTAGAACAGGAAAGTAAAAGGGATGGAACAGTCAAAGCCATCTGGCATTCAATGAGGACAAAAAAAAATTGCTTCAAATATAAAAAAAATCAACAAAATTTAACTTCAACATCAGGTTTTGAGAGAAAGGAACGAAATGTTTCACTTGCAGAATGGAATCGTGATCAAAGACCTGAAATTCATGAGAAAAAGATGTTTGGGAAGGAAATCGAGAGAAAGGAAAATTTCTGACGCTTTCAAGCTGTGATGATTCCTAAATCGCACAAGATTTTCTCTCTGTATAGTTACTAAGAAGAGTAGCAAATAATAGTAATAATAATAAATAAATGAAGACGACTTTCGGTTGGATGGAAACATCGAATCCGGTTTGGCTAAGTTTCTGAGGCTGGACCAGTTGCTTTCTACTCCACTGTAAAGGTCTGGTGGTTTCGCTCACAAAATTTTCCTTTTTCGAGAGTTTATAATATATAGTTAAGCGTTGTTTTCTGGTGTCATAGTTCATATTAATGTATATGTCTACATGAATATTTAGTTCAAAGTCCTAAATGGTGAAAAGTCATTGAAGCGAAGGAAGAATACAGACTGTCAGAATCTGCTGCAATCGACTGGTTCAGTTAAAAGAATCCCCAAGAACAGTTCTTTAGACTGGAAACCGATAAGGTAAGATATCTTGAGAGGAGTTGCCATTTGGAACGACTAAACTGATTAAAAGAGGGAAAAGAATTGTTTAGAGGCTATAGATAGGAGAATGAAGGTGGGAAATTCGAAAAAGGAATCCAGAGGAGGCTCATAACAGAAGTGAAAGTAACCGGGATATGCAAAAAGATATTTAGGCCCAAAAGCAATGCACCGAACTTATCCTATTCAAGTCGAATTGTTCTATCCATCATCTTCTTCTATCTCCTTCCAATGTCACCTATTCTTTAGGTGACTGAAAATCAAAAACCTCCGGTGACTTAAGATGTTGTGTTCAATGTTTTCAACTTTAAAGTTTCTCAAGAAAATCTTTCAGAGCTTTCAGCAGGGATTCGGGAAAAGAAAAAACGATTGGAAAGTTTATAAAGACAAAAATTCGAAAATTTTCCCTTTGAAAAGAGGCCGCTTTTCCGTTTTGAGATTTTCCAAAATGAAGAGTAAGAAGAGAGAGAGAGAGGAAGAGGTGAAAACGGGGCCCAGGAGGAGAGAAGGAAATAGGGGGAGGAAAGGAGGAGGTGGTGGAAGGAGGGGCAGGTTTAATGATCCGGAGGTTTTTCGTTTGAAAAGAGTTGCCATCAATTTTGAAAAACTTGAACGTCTGCTGTAAATGAAGTTTTGGAGCATACTCTTTGAAGCTCGGCTCTTATGAAGTTGTCTGCAAATGACAGCTGGGAATATGTACTTTTCCTCTTCCTCTTCCACTTTCCCACTTTCTCTCCCGCTCTCTCTCTCTCTCAATTTTTCCATCCCTTTTCTCCTCCTCGCGGCTTCCTTCTCTTCCTTTTTTTCCACCACCACCACCTATTCCTCCTCCTCCTCTTCCTTCCTTCCTTTCTTTCTCCATTCACCTTCGTTATACATATTAAACCCTTTTCATTTTCACTGTTTCTTGCATCCGTCGATAGATATTGTTCTTGTCTAAAATTTTTCAAGTGCCCTGTCGAAGGGAAAATTTATTGTCGTGTCAAAAATTTGAAGGTAAACTTTTGGTTTTATATACAACCACAGGTCGTTGACCTCCTCTTCCAGTTACCCCTCAAACATTGAATGAGGTAGACTGAATTTTGATAGAACTACTACCAAAGCTACTAACACTATTGAGCTTTCCTACCACTACAAAGAAGCAGTGAAACTATTTCTCTGTCATTATTTTTGTGTCAGAAAAACTCAAAGTCACTTCTTTTCCACTCTACTTGCTTCCACAAACTCTGTTTCTATTTATAATTTGTCACTTTTGGTGTTAGTTCCTGTAGGATGTAACCATGTAACTATCTCTGTCATTCATAACACTGTCATCTGTCATCTGTCTCAAAGTTCGATACAATAAGTAATAATGATTATGGCGTCTGATTTAAGGGTTCCCGGAAAATGATTTATTCCCACCAACTCTTCCACCCTTTTTTCTCCCGAAAATCCGTTTCACCCGTTGGTGTCCGACTACGAACCATAATTTCGGGAATTTTAGGTTCAAACTCTGGTCTCAGGCGCCAGACATGACGGACCTCCGTTTGAATTTCCCACCAAAAACTGTTTCTTCGATCTGACTGAGGGATATTTACTTTGCGTAACCCTTCGAATCTCGGTCTCTCAATTTCGTTTTGAAGATTACATCACCACCCTTTCCCTCCGAAGATCAATTCCGCCAACCAGAGTTACCAGCTACAAACTTTCATTCCGGTGACTTTTGGAAGAAACTGTGCTCTCAGGAGCCAATACGAAGGACCACCGTTTGAATTTCCCTCCGAAAACTGTTTCTCCCATGCGAGTGAGCGGTATTTATTTCATAAGTATTGCACACTTTTTTGGTGTTTCTACTCCAATGTCAATGGAAACCGGAAATTGAGGAACTTTTGTGGCGGATCCTGTATCTGGTATGAGGGGTTGCGATCGAGAGGGGAGTTGCGAGATGGGTGTTTTAGCCTCAGGACCGTAAATAGAGGTTTTCCTTAAAACGTGGGTCTTTGGATGGTTTGAAGTTGTTGAAGGTCATTCCCATAATGGAGTGGTCAAACACCTGGCTGGAGAAGTGATAGTTGAGTTTTAGAGCCCTCCGACTGACTGTTAGACTCAAACCCAAAAACTCAACTCAGCCCTAAGGTCTTGACACTGTTGCCATACCAACTTCCTACCAATGTCCTATAAAGAGATTTACTCGCCATCTTACTTCTTCAAGACATCGTTCGTTTGTTAGGATCGACCCAAATGCGCTCAAATCACAGACCGAAATTTCCGTTTAAGAGTGATAAATTCGACTCTCGAAGACGGACTTAAAAAAACCGGAAACAACCAGAATCAAGATGGGAAACCGCAGAAACTTTTGAAGGAAAAATTTGTTTTTGACAAAGAAAAATCTTTTTCTAGTTTTTCTAGAGAGGTCTTAAAACTACTTCCTTTCTCGAGGAAAAAAAGAAAAAAGTTTTCTTGTAGAAATGATTTAAGTGTTTGATACCACTACTATAAAAATATGTCTTTACGGAATTTAGGGTAGGTGGAGGGTGGAGGGGGAGGAGGGGAGAGAATGTTCGAATTTGAAAGATATCATCGAACGTAGCTTCACTTCGGTTTCTCGATTTTCCGGAAAAACATTCGTATCAGTTCAAATGAATTGTCGTGTCTGATGTTTGATTACTCGATGGTATGACTTCTTGTTACATCACATGCTCCGTGGGATTCCGACCTTTGAAGGCTGTTTTCACTCGATGTTATGTATCGGGACTGAAATTCGTTCAACTTTCCTGCTGTTTTGATAAAAACGGAAGCAGGAAGGATTCACTTCCGGTCAATTCCCGTTTCGAGTGCTTTGTGCTTGGTGTAGAGCGGTAGCGTTTTGAAGACTTTTGCCGAATGAGGATTTTAGAAGTGTTCTTTGAATCCCTTCTAAAAGTGTGCAATATTTATGAAATAAGCACTTACCAAAAATTGTTTGTGAAACAGCTCAGGTAGCGGGGGAATCGACGCAATTGAATCAGGTTTGACTCTTATGGTTGTCATCATTTTATTGATGTATGTGATAGATCATTCTTCCATCTATATAGCATCAGTTCCAAAAGTTCCCGGAATTATTTCTTTCCGAAGACGTTCATTCAATATCAGTTTTTCGATGTTTTCAGAGCTTTTTAAAATTTGAGTTGTTTTCTGTGGATTTTGTTTCGAAGGTTGACATCTTCCATACGCTTCTTCAGCGCTGATTAGTTCAGCTCATTCATCCGATCAATCACAAAACTCGAAACGTGCATTCAACTGATATATAGTAGCTCTGTGATTGAATTTTACGATAACGTAACCCGTCTTTAGCTCACAATCGAAAGGTAGGAAAGGAACATGTGAGAAAGGCTCGGTGGGGAGGTAGTGACTGAAGAGAGGTTTCGACAGAAGAAAAGCTTTTTGAAGGAAAAAAGAAACTAGAAAAAGACATGTGTCCTGAAGTACTGGGAGGTTGAAGAAATTGGTGATGAAGAACACCTTCCCTGTCTCTTCTCCGAATTCGCAACATTTTTCCTCGAAAAGACGACGGTTGGATGCAACACATTTGACTCCTCTTTTCATTTCGATTCCTTTTAAACGATTCCCAGCCATACCTCTCATCTTGTCAATTCGGGGGCCCACATTTCAAAAAAAGAAAACCAAAAGCTCTCTTCTAACATGAAAGATAAAAATGAAGTCGATAATTAACATAAAACACGTTTTCTCGACACAGTTCGTCTTCAAGTGGGTTCTGGTCGACCTCAAGATCGCTCTTTCAATGACTCGAGTGCGTGATTTCTAACACTTCCATCCTCTAAAAAAAATCAAGAAGAGAAATTCCTCTCGAACCATCTCACCGAAAACCTTTTTCTTCGATAATTCTCAGTTGTTATGAACACGTGACTCACAGGAATTGGCATGTGGTTGACCCTCATCAAAATAAAAAAGAGAAAAATAAAAAATCCGGAGGCAATGCTCGTTAACCGAAGACCTGAAAAGTCGTTTTTGGTTCCTTTTAGTTCCCTCTTCAATTTCCGGTTTGAGTGAGATGAGGACACGCCATTAAAATGTGCAATATTTATGAAATGGCTCAGTCCTGGGCTGAAACCAATTTACTAGTATTGACAACCTTCTTGGAGTATTCTTCTCATAAATATTGCACACAGTTTTGTGAGGATTCTATGTCATAAATACCGCACACTTTCTGGGATGACCCGTTTCATAATTGTTGCACACTTTTAGCAGAATTTCATTTCATAAACACTGCAAAATTTTAGGTGGATATTCGTTTCATAAATAAAATGTTGAAGTCGAGACCAATCTTCCTTCCACTGAGGATGTCCTCCTTTGTGAAAGGGACCAAAACGTCGGGCCAAGCTAAGGCCAAATCTTTCTCATAGCCAAACAAAATTTGGATTTTGGTGACGTAAGAGCTCAAAGACAACATTAATAACACTAATGGTAACAGTTGGATAAACCTCAAACTCAGCCTACGTTTAGCTTTTATGATAGCGAACCTTCTCAACAGTTCTCACTTAAGCCACTAAACGTGTCGTTGCTAACGAACTTCTCAGGAGCTTTATCACTGTTGTTCTTTGGGACAGAAATCCAAGGGTCGGTAACCAAAGGGAAAAAGAGGAAACATTTTCCTGTTTATGATGTACAGGCTGGTGAGGATTTTCCTTCAGAATTTCACATCAAATTTGACTGACGAAAATTTTGAAACAGTTGTAAAGATCTTCCCCTCAAAGCTTTTAACCTTGTCAATTGGATGTTTTAATAAATAACTCACATAACTCTTGAGATGAAAGAAGTTGGAAAGAAGAGTTGAAAAATGGGAAAGATGCTTTTGAAAGGAAAAGTTTTCGACGGAAGAAAGCGTAAAATATAAAAGACAACGACGGAAGAAAAATTCACGTTGAAAAATGAGAGAAAGGAAAGGGAAGACGAAGGAAGAGAGAAAAGTCGACAAATTTAGTAAAGTTCAAGACAAAGACAAGAATGAAAGAGGTTTCAGGAAGCCACAGCCGGATGAAAGTACTCGGAAACTGAACGAAACTTAAAAATGATGTTTGCAGGGTGCACCCCCCAGCCCCAACAGCACATCAAAACCAATTTGATCGTCATTTACGTGGTCATTGCCCTTACTTAGAGGGAACCGGTCACCACAATCAACACGACCCCTCAAAATGATGTTGGTGTTTAAGTCCACGTGTAATCATGTGGGTCTCTAGAATGCTGTTGGGAGTTATAGTAAGCACGAGGAATGTTTGTGGCTGAGGGGAGACTAGCTGTAGGGTTTATCACTAACTGGACGACACTTTTTCATGTTTGATTTAATTTTATTTGAATAGTTTAAACAGTTTCTAAGTCAGGGTACAGGAAACAGTGATTAACAGCCGAAAGACAGGAAAAACTTTTTTTCATTCAGGTAAGAAAACCGGAAGTTGAAATCATATTCATCCAAATCTTGTGGACGTCTGAGAAACATCCCAAGTCTGTGTTTTCTTGAGAAGAAAACATTTTCTCAAGGAAATTTAAGATGATGGAAGAAAAATTTCCCGGAAGTGATTCTCCACGTTGACGTTACTTCCTGTGAAGCTGTCGACTAAGCTCTAAAGAAATATTTGAGATCATGGAATTAATAAAGAAATTTTTGTGAATGAAAGAGATTGAAAAGAGGAATGAGAGGCGGAAGGGTGGGCGAGGGGGGTAGGTAAGGGGGTGGGACTGGGAAAAGAATTTCGGGATGAAAATTTAAATAAGTAGGAATGACGAATTCGTTTACAAAAAAAAAGTTGTAAAATCGTGGGGCCAAACTCCTAAGGAAAGGCCTGAATTTGACATTTGAAAAATTGCCTCTTAGAAAGCTCCAGAGCTTTTCCTGATAACTTTCCAATCCCGTTTCGGTGCTTTTCTTCTTTCTCCTGTTCCTTTCTCCTTTCCGCCTCTCCTCCTCCTCGGCATCCGAATTCTTTTCTCTTCTCCGATCACGGGAAAACTTGGAAATTGCCCGACACACACACGCACAGGCCTCAACCAAGTTTTTCATCCCCCCCGCCCGAAAGTGTTTTCGTCTAAATAAAATAGAAAAAGGTGAGGAGGAGGAGGAGGAGAAGGAAAGGGTAGAAAGAGGAATTCAAATCTTGGATGGCATGAAAGGAAAGATTTTGTGTTGAGACGGAGGGAAGAGAGGTGGAGAGGGGATAGAGTGTAAAAGCAAAAGCCTACGTCGAGAGAGACCGGCTCGGAAATGAATAGTCCGCACACATGTGTCCCGGCTGCACGCGTGTGGGTAACATCTGGTTTGTATCGATTAAGCAAGAATGCTGTTGTGACGTTTCACCGCTGAAACAATTGAGGGAAGCTTCGTTCAATGCGACTGAGAAAAGTCGTTCACGGTGGATGGGAACTTTCCTCCTTTTTGGCTGTTGGACTGTTGACTGAAGAACAGTCAACGACTTTTCTTTGCTTGTGACTGGTACGTAGGTTTAGGTACAGTAACAGACACCCCCTCATTCCTCGCTTGTTTTGTTGGCTGGTGGAAAAGCCGTTGCGTCCCTTATACTTCTGGTTTTCTGTTGCTGGTTCGGTCGCCGACGGACACTATATTTTGTAGTTTCAAAATGTCTTCCTCCTCCTTTCATTTTCTTTTCCATTTCGGCTTTTTCCTAAAAACCTGGCTTTTAGATCATCATTATCAACATGAAACCATTTCATAAGTATTGCCCAGTTTCATGAAGGAAGTCGTTTTATAAATACCGCACACCCTTTTAGAGTATACGTTACAATGGATGTAATATGACTGAAGTAGTTCAGGCGATTATTCAAAATAGCCAACTAACCTGGGTGAAAGTGATAAATTACTGAATATTTATCACACTTACCGGGTAGTTTATAAAATTTCTAACTAGTAAGGGGTAATTTAATAAAAGTTTGCTAAGGCATTTAGTAATTCAGTCACTTCTACTTCGTTGATTCTGAGGTTCCTAAACTGTCTCGTTTTTGTCAGAAAGATGACGGAAGCCCAAAATCCGAGCAAACTTTTATTAAATTTTGAAACTGTGCAATACTTATGAAATAATTTCATGTTGATAATGAAAATCTAAAAGCCAGGTCTCCCGGGAAAGAAAATGAGAGAAGGAGGAAGAAGGGTTGAAAGAACAAAAGAAAACCGGAAGCAAAAGACAAGCAACAACTTCTTCACTAGGTTGAACCCTCTTTGTCACATGGCCGAAATAAATCACTGGTTACGGTCCTGAATGGCCAAATACTCACTTTGTGTGTGTGTGTGATTCGAATGCCCCTTTGGGATCTGCCTCAAGTCGATTTGATTACATCTGGACAATTTCAAGTTTACATCAAGTGTTAAAGCAACACACATGGCTGTGAATTTTCTCCTTTCTCCTCTCTCCACCACCCTCCACCCATCCTCTCTTCCTCCTCTCGTCGTTTCCTCTATCACCCAGCCTTTCCAGCTCAGCTTTCTTTCTTTCCTTCTTCTTCTTCTTCTTTTATTTTTTTGCTAAAAATTTATAAATAAATGACGTTGGCTCGCTCGTCTGTGAATGGATACCATGTGTGAATACATATGTGAGTGTGAGCGAGTGTGTGTGTGAGTAAGCGGTGGGCGCGCTTTTTATGTCAAACGTATTGACAGCCATCCGAAAAACGAAATCGCTTACAAATTTTACTGTGGTGGTTTTGTATTTTGTTTTGTTTTTTGCTGTTTTTTTTTTAAACGCAACTTGGACCGCTTTATAATTTTTTGATTTTTCTTTTCACTTTCAGAATCACAGACTGTTGATGAGATCAGCTCAAAACCGGTGTTTCGCCTCCACTGAGAGCTAAATATAATACCATGTGGCTATACCGTAGAGCAGAAGTCTACAGTGGCCAACTTTTCGCAATTTATCCGATCAAAAATTAGACTCCAGCAGCACAACAGCTAAAGATAAACAACTCTAACACTTCTTCCGATGAATGTTCGCTTTTGGAGTCGATTAACTTTGACTGTAGATCTGTCTCCGCTCAGGTGCGTTTAGGTAAATCTCAGCAGGGCTCAACCTCCGTCGTGCAACATTGCACACCCCCCGGGGACAAGGACCCGCCTGCTGAGATTTACCTAGTTCACTACAGTTACAGACTTGCTTCCTGTGTGACACAGGATGAGGGGCTTAAATTAAAGGAAAGAAGGAGGAGAGGAAGACAATGTAATGAAACAAACACACTAATTAAATGATAAATTTATTTATTTATTTATTAATAAACAATTTAAAGCGGTTCAGTTTCAAACACAGGTTTCAGGTTTTTTAATAAACAATTATTAACTAATAAACGATGAGGAGAGGGGGAGGGTGGCAGCAGGTTTTGTCTCATCTACCTTAAATTAAATATTTCAGTTACTTGATAATCGCTGACATTTTTATTTAAATACTTAATAAATAAATTTACTCCTTAAATTATACAGTTTAAACTAAATACGAGACTGAGGGGATGAAGAAAACTCTTTGAACTAATAAGAAGAGAAGAAACAGGAGAAACTGGAAGATGTGGGTTCAGGTCTCTTCAAATCTCTCAGAGCATCTTACAAGTGGCAGAGGACTTCTAAGCAAAGTTCAAGGTATACAGAGTTCTTGAAAAGGTGAAACCAAGGAGAGAAAATAAGGAAAAGAGCGGGTAATGGGAGAGGAGTTGACTCTGTACCTTAACAACAGAATTTTTGAGTCGACAAGGAAGCTGTTGTGACTGTTAGTATAACGAGGATTTGTTTACAGTTTAAGTTCTTTGCAAGACTGGGAGGTTAAAGGTTCCAGAATCTGAGGGAGGAAGGAAATACAGAAAGTTCTCATCGCCAAAACAACACAGGTGGCAGAGGAGTATGTGGTGAAGTGGAGGAGGGTAGGAAGAAGACGGATAAGAAATCCAACACTTAGGAGTAGAAGGATAGGTTAAGAACAAAGAACAAAAGTGGGTTGGAGAGGGTAGGCTGATTAAGGTATGTTGGTGAAGAGGGTAGGAAGATACCTAACCTATCCAAAGAAGACTGTGAAGCAGGAGGAGAAGCAAAAGACAGAGGAAGGGAGATAAAAAACCCAAAATTTTAAACGTACTTCAAGAAAACCCTTCAAAACTGTTGTCCGCTGTTGTCATCATTGGGCTAGTTAATTTGGGTGTCCAGGTCTTAGGGAAACACGTCCGATTGGGTTTGGGTTCGTTTGGTGGTACCTATCAGGGAGGTTGAGGGTAAAGAATAGATAAAAGGTTTCTTGCTTGCTGTTGTTGCCTTTGTTTTGTTTGCTGCTGATTATTTCTTCTTTTGGGCTTGACGATAGTTTTTCTTTCTAACAGTCCTCTTATTAATAAATAAAAATAAATTTGAAATTAAACTTTCAATCCGCTTTTCACATAAATACACAAACAGTATGACAAGGAATAACCTCAGAGAACCTGAACACAACAGGGGAACTCTTAGACAACAAGCTTCTTCAAACTTCAAAATTTAAATACTTATTCTGTCATAACAACAATAATTAAAATTAAAATTAAAATTAAAAAAAATTCTAATAACAAAAGAACAATCAAACCTAAATCAAATGTCAAACAGGGTGTAAGAAAAGGGTCAAACAATAAAAAAAATTTAACGTTAAATCCAACTCTTATCCTTAAACTTAACTTTAACTTTAAAGACTTCAATTAACCTCATTAACAAAAGGAAGAAAACAAAATTTGACGCGTTCTAATGACAAGTCCAAACACAAACACAAACACCTCAATAAGACAAAGACTTCAAATTTTAAATTTCGCAAAATTTTCCGACGGGGAGGAGAAGGAGAGGGGAAGATGGAGACTTCAAAAGGAAATTTATTCATTTCAAATTCCAAACGACGTAAATTTAGTTAAATTTAAAAATCTACCACTAAGAGAAAAAACGACAAAAAAATTTCTTAGACGCAAGGGCGGACCACCTAGGGCCTGCTTTAGCCTTAATCCGCCGACGTAATCTAAACACGAAATTTATTAAAATTTAAATTTGTAGTTTTTCGTTAAATTTATTTGGTAAATTAAAATTTAAAACACTTGTTTGAAAATTTAAATTTGAATTAATATGTGTGATATCTATGGACGAATCTAAAATTTTCAAGTTTAAAATTTCAAATTTTTATTCTTCATAATTTTAAATACTTTTTTTAATTTTTCAATAGAGTAACATTTAAAATTTTATTTTTATAATAACATTAAAATTTTTAAAAATCTTTCTATACAGGAAGTCAAATCGCGGCAACGTGTCTTCTGACTGATTTGTGTGTTCATTAATTAGTTTGGCTCTTGATTACAGCTTAGACCTTCGAGTTGAGATGATGCCGGAAGCTGAGCTATGGTCTTGATGAGGTGAATTGGATGGTGGTGAGGTGGGTGGTATCATGGTGACAAGAGTTTGACAAGTTGGTATGCCAACAGTGTCAAGAGTTGAGTTGAGTTGAGTTTTTAGTTCTGAGTCTTAACAGATACAGGATCTGCCACAAAAGCTCCTCAATTTCCGATTTCCGTTGACATTGGAGTAGAAACACCACAAAAGCGTGCAATATTTATGAAATAAATACCGCTCACTCGCATGGGAGAAACAGTTTTCAGAGGGAAATTCAAACGGGGGTCCTACATGTTTGGCACCCGAGTGTAGAGTTTATACCAAAAGTTTCCGAAACGATGGTTCGTAGTCGGATACGCTGACGGTCGAAACAGATTTTCAAGATGGGAAGAAGTCATTTTCCGGGAAGCCTTAAAACAGACGCTGTAGTCATTTATAGCTATTGTACCAAACTTTGGGACGAATAACAGTTTTGATAAATGGCAGAAGTAAAAGTCTATGAAGACAAAAACCCAAAAACCAACTCAACTGGCTAAGACTCTCGACAGAACTACATAGTCGACACACCTGAGACTGCTTAAACCGAAAAAGGAAAGAACCTTCGGAGGGGAAATTAAAATCATATCTATCTCTAAAACCAACAGGAGGTGTCAAATAAGTAGAACAGGGATCGGCGCATGGTTGTCATCAAAACAAAAACACCGCCATCTCGGACCATTTAGTCTTCTACCTCAAAGCAAACCCCCGGCAACTAATCCTCCAACACGAAGGAGAGAAAAAATAACCGGAAACGGATGAAACAACATGTTTCATGTATAATGTCCTAGGTAAACACGACTTTTTATCAAAGTTTTGGCGGGAAAAGGAAACTCGATTTAAATTCTTCCACCGTTGCCTAATTTATCAAAGCTCATACTGACTCCTCACGCTGGAGCTGTCCAACAGCGGCCTTCCTCAATTATACAGTCTTTCAGGACATTATAATAATATCCGCATACCAACCCGTAATTATTAATTATTAATAATAGAAATTAATTATTAATTAACATCTTAACAATTAATAATTAAAACATTTCCGTCGATTAGGGCGCTGGGCCCGTTTCCAAACCGCAATATCCTTGGATATCCATCTACATACAAGCAAGGACGCACGCATTCAGGGAGGGTGGTTGTTGGGGTCGAGAAGGGTGTGCGGGGGTGAGTGGGTGAAAGGGACGTTGGGGGTACATACTCAGTCTGATATCCCGTTTCAATTCGTTTTCGAGTCGCTTGGACAGCTCTCAGCTAAAGAAAATAGCTTAAAATGGAAACTTCCGGTATAACGACCCTGATTTTGAACATTCAAATATTTCTAGATATATAGAGAGATGGAAATCTATAAAGTTGAAACGCTATATATATCAACTAAAAGTAGCTAAAGAAAAACAAGTTTTGAAAACTATTTTTAGAAAGGAAAAGCTTTTTTTTAGACATCCAGTGAGTATGACCGGAAGTGAGTCTGCATGAGAATTTAACGACTCACGTCTGCTGGACAGAAGACTTATTTGAAGGAGACCAATCGGCCCTAAAACTCGAGACGATAGGCAGAGCAACTGGTTTCGTGATCCTGAAGATTGATGGTGCATCGGCTGGCCGACGGCGACAGGTCGATCTTGTGTTTGGCAAGGATTTCTTCGTTCTCGGCGACCCAGTAGCCCAACACGTCAGTGTCGTAAGTAGGTATGATGGTCACCTCTAAAGGAAGAAGTCGTATATAGTATGAATATGGCAAAGTCATCCGACAGGGCGGTGATAGCCGACTCACCTAATTTCTTGTCCTCCCATGTCTGCTTGGCTTCAAGAAGAGCGTTGTACACCTCCTTGCTAGGTTCCGTTCCACTGAAGACATAATACCTGGCTCGAATCTTCTTGAAAAATTCAACATTGCTGTAGTAGGAGTTCCCATGATGTGGCACATAGGTCAAGTCTAGGTAGAGGTGCGAAACTCCGCCTTTGCCGCTTCTTCCAGTCGATGGAGTTCTTCTTTCCCCTTGCTTAACCGGCGACTCCGACCTTCTGTTTGGGGTGTTGTTTCCTGAAAATACCAACATTTTACTCAACTTCCGGTTTGCTTTTCATTAGACTACCTAAAATCCGGTCTTGGTCACATTCTCACCAGAACTTTTGTTGTCACTGGAAAGATTCTTCTTCATGTGAACTTTCTTTTCCATCTTAGAAGGTTCTTTCGGTTTCGTAGGTAAGGTTTCCATGACGCCATTTTGAACTGCAGGCGGTGCTGGAGATGGTAGACTCATCGGCTGTCCCCAATTAGTCACTGAGTCGCTGTTATCCGAAGGAGTGGACAAAGACGAAGTTGTCGAAATGTTCTGCCTTGGAAAGGAGTAAGTCTTGTTCTAGGAAGAAAATAGAAGACAGATGAGTGTGGGGCTGACCAAAAAAACAGGTTCGGATTCAGGTTTTCGTCATGCACTCACCCTGGGAGGCAAGGGAAGACCCAAAGGCTTGCCCCATTCTTGGATGATGTCTTTCTTCTTGTCTTTCTCCTGACTAGACGCCGCTTCTCCCTCTTCTTCCTCTTCCGGCTCTGTTTCCCTCTTTCCATTTGTGTACCTGGCTACATCTTGTCGAATCTCTTTTCCCAAATATTCCCCACGTGCAGAAATGTGTTCGTCGATCGCTTTCGCAAAGTCCACGTGTTCTGCTGCTTCTTCACCAGAGAATGTTTGAACGAATCGTAACTTTTCTTCTGTTTCCGCTTTGGGTTCCTCTTCCTCGTAGTAGTGCTGAACGAAACGTGTTCTTTCGACTGTTCCCTCTTCTTCGGGTATGCCCGAAGGGTGGTACTTGACTCCAATACGAGAATGCTCTCCCTCTCGCTGATGCTCTTCTTCTGTGTAGTAAGCCTTCACTACTCGGGATCTGTCTCTCCCAGCTGTAGTCGGATCTTCTTCCGTTCCGTAGAAATAAGTTCTTTCCGTTCGCTCTCCGTAAGGTCCGACTTCCGTCACCGACTCGTACCCTCTTCCCCTTCGGAACTCCCTCGAGTGGTGTTCAGATTTCCCAATCATCTCATCCTCGGTTGGTAGGTTCCCGTAGAAGGAGCTTGTCATAAGTGACTCGGAGTCTCCGTGGGTCGTGATGTAGGTCGTCTTGAGAGGCGACATTTCCGTCGAACTCTGTCTGAAATCCTCGATTTTGGCGGAATCCTTCCGGGAAACCAAATCCTCCTGGGAAATGATAGAAGAAGCGGATGTCCTCCGACTCGTCTCCGTCGTCACTTCCTCCTGCGACGTCTTCCCTTCTCCATCCCCTTTGCTTGATCGTTGCTTATCCATCCCTGACTCTGACGCCCCCGAGTTCACCTGACTCTTCTCCTCCTCCGTCTTCTTGCTCTCGAACGCCATGTTTACGCTAACAACGGTTCCTGCGATCTTCCCTCCGGTCGTCGTCGTCTCCTTCGTTGTTGTCACTTTGATGCTTCCATCTTCTTGCTCCTCTCTTTCTTCTGTTAGTATCGTCGTGATCGTTATTATGTCGTTGTCGTCGTCTACTCTGGTCGATTCCGACGTCGTCGTTGTTGTCGTCTTCATGAGTTTCGTAGCTTCTGGTTGACTTATTTGAGATTCTCGACTTTTCGAACGGACAAAAGCCAGTTCCTGTCGCGCTTGCATCAACAAATTTCCCAGTTCTTCTTCTTCTTCTTCGTCCTCCTCCTCTTCCTCTTTTTCTTCTTCCTTCTTCCTTCCATTTTGGATTCGTTTTTCCGCAATTTTTTCATCATCTTCGCCATCTTCTGGCGAACTGTTGTAGGATGATTTTCTAGATCTCTGTGAATCATACTCCATCCTAGCTTGTAAAATCAGGTTACTAAAATCCCCATCTTCTTTCTCTTCTTCTACCACTTCTTCAGCTTTTTCAACTTCTTGCGCTGCTATAATTTCTTTCTTGATGAATTTAGCGGTTTCCTGGATGCAGATTTCCGTTTCCGTTCCACCATCCTCACTACTGGCTGTTATCAGCATTCTTTTAACTTTCGTCTTCTCCCCGCCTTCCAATCCTTCAACTTCTCTTTCTGACTTCTCTGATTTTTCGATGTCCTCTTTCTCTAGTTTTTCAATATATTTTCTACTTTCCTCAACTTCCACGCCTTCTTCTATATCATCGTCATCATCGACGCCCAGTGCTTTAAGTTCCTCCTCTTCACCGCTGGAAATATCCAAGATTTGAGATTCTTTCTCATGTTTCTCACTTTCCAAAATTCCCTTCTCGCATTCTTCTTCGCTTTCCATTCCGTTGGGCAGGGAGCTTTCGGATTTTTCCGGAAGACTTCGATCGGGTGACGAAGTTCCCGAAGATTCACCTTCCTCGTGCTTGATTCTGTCCAAGATGGGAGATTTTCCCGGAAAGAAACTGGTGGTCGCCTCTCCGATATATTTCTTTTCTTCTTTTCTTTCAGTTTCTACACCTTCTAGTTCAGCGACGACATCTTTCTCACTGGTTTCGCCTGATTTCCTCTCCTTCGGCGTCTCCTTGATTTCGTCTAGAGAAAGAGGAGAAATGTCAACCGGAGAAGGTGACGAGCTTTTATCTCCAGTTTCCTTTTCTAGTGAGTATGTTCCGGAAGTTCCCTTTTCGGCAAGCGCCACCGAGAAAGAATCAGAAGTGTCTTTTCCACCCAAAGCGGAAGTTTCCTTATCGGTAGAGAAAGGAGTGACTTTACCGGAAACGTCTTTCTCTGGCAGACCAGAAGAAACCGAATCTGATACGCTTGACTCTATCATTGGCATTTTCTTTCCCACAACGTCTTTCTCCAGAAAGTGAGTGTCATGACTTTCGGATTTGATTATTGTCTCGCTTCCGGTTACATCTGATGGAGTTACTTTCCCGGAAAGATCTTGAATGCTTGTCTTCCTAGATGAAATGACATCTCCGGAAACTTCTGGTGTTCCCCTCCGAACTTCTTCATCAATATCTTTTTCCAAAGAGCCTTTTCTTGAAGATTCCTTTTTAGTGAGTTGTTCTTCTGATACTTTGGACGTCTCTTTCCCAAGGGGTGAAGATTTACCGGAAGCGATTTCAGTAGGAACCTCCATGGGTTTCTCACTTACCAGTGATTGAAGAGAACTTCGCCGGTCATCATAGTCATCGATAGTAGACTCGCGGCGGCTGCTTTTGCCGGAAACAACGTCGGAAGGAGTGACTTTGCCGGAAGTATCAACGTCTTGAGTTATGCTCATCCTTTTGATATCGCGGGGTGTGATCTCCTCGGATTTCTCGGAGTCTATGGGTGTTGCTTTACCAGAAGTGACATCCTGAGGAGTGGGACCCTTTGAAGTGTCATCAAGGGCTCGTGTAGTGGTCGGTTTTGCTTCCAAATCGTGGGGAGGGATTCTTGGTGAAGTTTCATCTTCCAAATGATGGGGGGTGCTTTTACCAGAAACGTCTTTACTCGAATCCTGCGGTGTCACAGTAATCTGTTCCGCAACATGTAGCTCACTTTTTTCTGAGTCATCCTTTTCAATGCCGTGGCTACTTTTAATAGGAACTTTTTCATCGTGACTACTTTCTCTGGATGATGGTCTCGCCATTTCCAAAGGAGTGACCTTGCTGGAAAGATCTTTCACCATCTCTAGCGGACTGCTCTTACCAGTAACATCTTGAGGGCTAGTTTTACCCGAAATTGAGTCCAACGGGGTTGATTTCCCGGAAAATTCTTTTTCCAAAACTTGCGAATGTCTTCTGCTGGCCACTTCTAGTTCCATCGGCGTGCTCTTTCCGGAAGTAGCCTGAGACGTGTCCTTTTTCCCCTCCGGCGGAGTGCTTTTCCCGGAGACATCTTTTGCTGATTCTGCAGGAGTCGCCTTGCCGGAGATATCTCTCCCTAAATCTGCAGGGGTTGTCTTGCCGGAGGCAACTTTTGCGAAATCTGCCGGAGTTGACTTACCGGAAGCGTCTTTCCGTAAATCTACTGGAGTTGACTTACCGGAGACATCTCTTCCTAAATCTGCGGGAGTTGACTTACCGGAAGCGTCTTTCGCTGATTCTGCAGGAGTTGATTTACCGGAAACATCTCTCCCTAAATCTGCAGGAGTTGCCTTGCCGGAGGCATCTTTCGCTGATTCTGCAGGAGTTGCCTTGCCGGAGGCATCTCTCCCTAAATCTGCAGGAGTTGACTTACCAGAGACATCTCTTTCTAAATCTGCAGGAGTTGACTTACCAGAGATATCCTTTGTTGATTCTGCAGGAGTTGCCTTGCCCGAGACATCTTTCGCTGATTCTGCAGGAGTTGATTTACCGGAGACATCTCTCCCTAAATCTGCAGGAGTTGCCTTGCCGGAGGCATCTTTTGCGAAATCTGCTGGACTTGACTTACCGGAAGCGTCTTTCGCTGATTCTGCAGGAGTTGATTTACCGGAAACATCTCTCCCTAAATCTGCAGGAGTTGCTTTACCGGAAGATTCCTTTTCCAAATCTAAAGGTGTTGCTTTTCCAGACATTTCCTTCTCCAAGAGGAGTGGTGAAGACTTCCCAGAAATAGTTTCCGGTTCCTGCGGAGTGGATTTTCCGGATAGGTCGGGTTGCAGGCTCACTTTTGAATCAAGCAATCCCGAAACCTTTTCATCCTCCTTTGACATGATTTCTGTTTCCTTTGCAGGACTTGGAGAACGCTTTTCATCACCTTTCACTTCATCCTGTGGTTGAAGTGTGTTTTCTTCTGGAACTTCAGGCTCTTCCATTGTGGAAACAACTTCCGGTACTTTTTCCAAAGTTTTCTCTTCCTTTCCTTCCACATTTTCGATTTCTTTAATAATTTTATCGTCTACTCTTTCCAGCTGAATGTCTTCTACAATATCCTTCTTAGATTCCGAAGCAGACTTTTCTAATTTATCGATTATGTTTAAGTACTGTGACGTTATCGAATCTCCGTGACCATCTTTCTCCTCTTTGGTCAACTTTTCGATTCCTCTTTGGTCCACAACTTTCTTCGATTCTTCGGATTTCTCCGAACCTTCATCTTCTTCCAACGAATGTGCTTCCTCTTTCACCACAGAGCTGAAATCAGGTTTCTTTTCAGTTGGAGTTTTGTCATCTTCTGTCTTCTTTTGCATGTCCTTCGTGAAATCTCCGCTCGAGTACATTCCGGGATCCACTTCTTCGTGCATCGGAAGATCGGCGACTTCGTCCGGAGTTTTAACAACGTCCCTGGGGTGACGTTTTTTCTGTGTAGTTTGAGTGATAATTCCATCTGAAATTTTGTTTTAAGAATTATTGCTGTCGATGGACTTTGAATTGCTTACTTTCTTCTATCATACCTACCTTCAGCGTCTATGTCCGGAAGTGTTGTTGGTTGCTTCAGTTCAACTTCTTCAATTTTTTTCTGTTGTTTGTCTTCTTTCGTTTCCTCCTGAGTGTATTTTTCCTCAATAACTTCTTTGGTTTCATCCTGTTGAACCTTGGCTTCGTCTGTTATCGGTTCTTCTATTCTCTCATCTTCTGGGAGTGTCGGAGCTGTCGTAGCCGAAGTTTCAACTGTATTAGAAATCTTCTCTTCTGGTAGAGACTCACCTTCTTTGTGTTCTTTAGATACTGTCATGGAAGGAAATATTATTACTGTCTGTCTAATAATAAGGATTGATAATTCTGTATAGTAAAATTTTTAGAGTGTGACATACCTGGTTCTTTGAGATCTATTCCCTCGTCCACGTCCATCAGTTTCTGGAGTTCGGATTCTCCTCCTTCCGGCGATTTATCTCCCACTCGGGCTTCAATAGCTGTCTTGTCCTTTACGTCTTCTTTCGCTAGTCCAGGTTCTTGCTGGCCTTCTGCTGGAACAGTGTCCGGCAAAAAGACGTCTTCTTCTTTTTCGCATTCTATCTCCTCCCGAATTAACTTTTCAAGTTCATCTCGATCTATTTCTTTTGTTTCTCGAGTGATGACTGTTCCTCTAGCGCTTGCTTGAGGGTGGGGGTAGTCGACGACTTGTCTGGTTATTATCAAATATTCTTCTGGTTCGTCTGTTTCTACATCTTCCGTTTCTTCTTCATCCCGTTTGAGTTTTGCTTCTTCTTCTTCTGCTTGTGTGGCATCCATTCCACCCATCACAGTCCTTTCTTCAGTCTCTTGGTTTTCATCCAACCCCCTTGTTACTTGTCTTATTAAGTCAGTCTTCAAGGTTTCCACACCTAATCCTAGTTCCACGTCTATCGACGGATCATAGGTTCTCACAACATCAGGGTCGATATCCTGTTTTTTGACCACCCTTCTCGTAGCTCTTGCAGCTCTCACCGGCGACTGGGGAACTCTCGGACGGCGGACTTGTCTTCGATGAACTGGAGCAGGCGGGGGCTGAGGTAGGGGTTGAGGTGCAGGTGTGGAAGGGATTCCTTCTTTCTTTTGGGTCACGGGTACAGGTTTGGGGGGAGATTTCGTTGCTGAGACTCGGGCTTCGACGACTTTTCGATTGTTAGCCTCTTTCGCACTCTTTGCAGGAGTTACTGTCGGAGATGTTGCTGATGATGACGAAGCTATAACCCCCCGCTCTAGCGACGGGTTTAGGAGCCGCAGCTTTAGCCTTTTCTGCTTTTGATGCGGTTCCATTTAAGGGAGCTTTCTTCGGAGTACCTGGCGGTGATGGCCATCCTCCGCCTGGTTTTCTCTCAAAGACTTTCTTCCGGTCGACGCTCTTGCTAGGAGCCCTTGAGTCTACTTTCGGTTTAACGTTTTTTCATGTCGTATTTGGATTTGTGGACGACCTTCTTTTTGCTTTCGTCCGTTTCCGTTTGCTCTATCTTCTGGATTTCGTCTTTGATGTTTTCAATTTGCTCTTCTTTGTTCAGTATTCTATTATCTAGTTTTTTTGGCGATTCTTCTATTGGTTTTTCAACTTCTTTCTTCTCCTCCACTACTGTGTTCGGTATTTCTTTGACTTCTTTCGGCGGTGATTTCTCAACTTTTGGCTTCACTGGTTTTGGTTGAGACTGGGTCGGAGGCTGAGGCTGAGATTTTGCGTTTGATTTCGCCTCCTTAACCTTGTTCTCGGCCAGTTTTGGTTGTCTACCCTTAGACGCAGAACGAGTCATGCTAACAGCGCTCGACGACGGACTTATGCTCCTCGCCGAACAAACAGGATGTTTGAGAAATTCCAGATGTCTCAACTTTTCCAATCCTTCAAAGATTTTATGCTGAGGCGTGCTTCCGGGAAAGAGGATTCTCGTGATGGTATCGCTTGGATTTGCGGGCTGCCATACCAGTAGCGCGCAGATAGAAACGAGATTTTGAAGTGGAAACTCGAATGCTTTTCCTCCAGCTTTCTTCCCAGTATTACTGAAGAGTTGGCTGTCATTAGTTGTCCATTTCGAAAGGAATTCTTTGACAGCTTGACTGTCACGAGCCGGACTTATGACGTACATGTCGAGTTTTCCGTGACCAACTTTATGATACAAGTTGACTGGGTCGACTTGGTTTCCGTCCCTGTAACAGGGATGTGGCTTGAGAGCGAGATGCCTTAGATTGGCAACGATTTCCTGGCCTTCCTCCGCCAGATTTACGATCAGTGAGTCCTTATCCTTGTCCCCGTCCGGAGACAAAGCGATTTTGCGATCCTGAAATAAACATGTTGTCAAACTTAAACCTGAATCTTGGTAAGACGAGGAGGCCTTCTCGTGTCTTACCCACTCACCTGCAAGTTACAGAAGAAGTGACCAATTTGAGGATAAACGTGATTCATCTTCTTTCTCTGGAGAACGGCCGAAATGCCGTTGACCGTACTGTTATTTAAACGTGTTAACAAAACCGCATCCAAGCGATCCAAATGTCTCGCAAAGTCCCAAAAGCAAGCTTTCCGGGCGAACCCACCGTCTATCAGCATGTTAAATCCGTTGATACCAAAAAGGGCAGCGTCACCTTGACCGCCTGAACAAAAACAAAAATGTTAAGTTGGGTAGGAAAAATGGCGTCGTCGACTCAGAGGCAAAGGATCGGCTACCCACCTGGGAAAACGTAAAGCGTAGGATGAGTAAATCGAATGTTACCGACGACGTCTGTGGGCTGAAGGAGCTGCTGTATGTTGGCCGGCACGAGGAATGGTGACAAGTAATTAATGAACGAGGATATCGCTGGATTTCCAGCGGTCATCACGTCTCCAGGGTTGATACGAATCGTGCACAGCTTACTAACGGGCTCCTTTTGAAATCTTTCCGTCGTCCAATCGCCTTCGGAAGCGCAATGAACATCGATGGAGACGGAGTTACCGTAAGCTTTTAAGACGCGAATCACTTCTGGCTCGTGGAGAGCTTCGACTAAATCAGAAACGGACAGAGTTCCATCCTAAAAATTAAAATCAAAATACACGATCATATACCGGAAGTTATATCCTTCAAACAACTTTTTTCCATAATCTGGAGTCTTGCGGGACAACTTTTTTAACTCTTCCAATTCAAAGTCATCCATTACTAAACTAGCCAACACCCTAACCGCGTAACTTCAAAGTCCGATTCGTTGAAGCAGAAAAAAACCGTTTTGCTGGAAACGTTCTCCTCGACACAAATTTATTTTCTCAAGAAATAATAATTTATCGTCGAAGAACTTCCACCTGGTTCGTGACGTTTCATTTTATTTTATGACTAAGAGTTTCCGGGTTTTCCGAATCGTTATTCTTTACTTTATACAAAAGTGGCTCTCTTCACTAATTCTTGTCAAAAACATTCGAAAGGGAACTGTCGCACACAAAAAGACTTGCAATCAGGAAAAAAATTTTTTTCAAGCTCTAGTTGGGTTTTTTCCTCTCAACCACCACGTCTTCAAAGTCTCAGAAACAAAACTGAGAAGAAGAAGAAAAAGCAAAACGAAAGCTCATGAACATCCATAAAAAAAAGGTTTTGACATAATTCATTTAAAAGCGTTCGCTGTTCAACACGTGTTCGCCGTTAGGACGTTTCTCTCGTAAATAGCTCAACAGAGTCTAGCGCGTGACGAACGTATTTTAAGAAAAACTGCAGAGGAACATGGAGCGGTTTCACCTTTCTCATGATTCGTAATAAATTTCTACAGTAGAGAAGGGGAAAAAAATTTTCACACAACGGCAAAGATACTGTAATCTAAGAGTTAGAGCATCTGGTGTTATCGAGTTTCAAGGAAACATGTCTGAACAAGTCTTATTTGCATTTGTTACAATTCAAATTAAAAATTTTTTGAGTACAGTCAAGTCTTCACAGTCATTACTTGACTGTACCTTAAGGTAAATCGACCTCGGCCTGACAAATACATAGACACTCTCAAGCTCTTAAGACCAAAGTTCACAGGACAACTCAACGAAGAAGTTAAGAGGAAAACGGAGGAAGAGAAAGAGAGAGAGAGCGAATGGACGGAAGCGTGAAGCAAACATCAAAACCGGAAATTTCTCACCTGAAGAATCCAAGATCCGTTTCCAGCAAAGGTGTAGCCTGCATGAACGATGTGCCTGTGCTTCGTGAAGCTCGACAGAAGATTCTTCATGCACTGATGAAGAGTGTTCAACTGCGGATGAATCAAGATTTCCGTGACGAGATTTTCCGTTGCATACTGTATGAGCCTCTCTCCTAAACAAAATAATTTTTAAATAATCTTAAAACCGGTTACTTCAAGCATAACACTTCTTACAGCCACAATCACAACTCTCTTTGACCAACCATATGGAATGAAGAGTAGAAAAAGAGACGTGGAAGAAGTAAGGAGAGCTGTATCTAATGAACCGTTCAACAGGGTAAATAGAGAGCCTCAATATGGCGACCAAATTTACAGTGTATCAGTCATAGAAAACAGAGAAAGAGAGACAATTCTTCTTCTCAAAGCTTTCCAAACAAACCTTTCCGTCTTATCGAATTTTTTAGAAAGCTTACCGTCAGCAACAGAACGTAAAAAAAGGAAATTAAACGATTTCAAGAAAAAAAAGTAGCAATCGCTGTTTCCGGTTTACTGATTTTTAATTGTTTCCCTTTAAGAAATAACGATTTTCAAGATTTTTCTCGGAACAAAACCTTGGTTCTTGAGATCTTGAGAAATAAAAATTCCTAACGACTAAAGCAACAATAAGCTGATAATGAGCTTTTGGGAAAAAAAAGAATAAAAAAGAGAAAGAACAATGAGAGGGGGGAAGGAAACATAAGAAAGACGATTAAAAAGAATTAGAAAGGAAAAGGCCTATGTTTCAATGCTACAGAAAGAAGAGAATGAAAAGATGAAAAACAGAATTATAAATTTAATCAACAGAATTAGAAACAGCAAATTAGAATGTTGATCAGTGCTGATTAGACTTAATTTTCCTCTCCCTATACCTGAATCAGAGTCTACAACCTAAGGAGTATTGTTTCTGAGAGAGGAGGCTCCGAGGAAGATTCTGCCAACAGATCCAGCAAAGCTAAGGTGGCATTAGCCTTACTGCGCCCCATTTGAAGATCGAAGAACCTTTAACTGAGAACTAAACTAATGATCCTCGAGTCAAATGTCAAGTTTTCGCTTCTCTAAGGAAGCGGAAATGACGGGGGACATACCCGTAGAATTCAGTCTACAATGAACAGGTTCCTAAGAGTGGTCTTGAGAGTAAGGTAGCCCAATGTCATGTCCCACGAAAAACTATGGCTTCAAAAACAACAGAAGTACTTGAAAACACAAGTCAGAGCGGGGAAATGGAAATGTATTGGGTCAAAAGCTTTTGACACAAGCTGCCTAGTAGCCAAAGATCTAACAAAAATGGTAACATGAAAATTAACCAAAAAAAATAAGAACAATAAGAAGCAGTGAAAAATGACAAAACGGATAAGAAAAAAAACATAATTTCGGGAACTTACAAAAGAAAATGAGAAAGAACTTCCAGCAGGAAAATCAACAACAGAATAAAAGACAAAAGAGAAAGATGAGTTAAACCAACGGGAGTAAATAAAACTCATGAGGGTATGCAAGGAAAAGAAGGAATTAGTGTATAAAAGGAAATCAACTTTCACCACAATGAAGAAGAGACAAAAGACAAAGAGCTAGAAGATGTACAAAAGAAGCAAAAACTTCCTGAAAACTTAAATATAAAAACAAGATGGCGGAAGAGACAACCGATTCATAAACTTCCCTCCCAACCGAACAAAAGGAAATCATTTTTCAGGAAAATCCCGTAGCTGAAAGAATCATAACCAACACGTTACAACATTGTATGAAAGAACCTTGCTGCCAGTAGTAAAAAACGGAAAGAGAAAAAGGTAGAAGAAGTAGAAAATGATAAAAGACAAGACATACAGTCCAAGGAAAAAACCAAAATGAATCTTCACCTCGCTGACAAAAGTCAAAAAATAAATTTCCGCCCAAACTCACCAAATCTTGCTTCCTCTCCTTCCGGTGACTGAGCGACCAAAACCTGCAGTTCCTTTTCCAGGCTCACGTGACACTGGTTCACATCCCAAGAGAGAAAAGCTGTAACAAACAAAAAAAGAGACAAAACATAAAAATCCTTTCGTAAAACGATTTTCATCGCCGACCATTGTGCAATTGACTTTTCCAATATCATTCGAGGGAAACGTTTTTCGAATTCTAAGTGGCAAAGGCCTTCCAGCAGAAAAACGTTTTCGAGTTTCCATCGCCGATTGAATAAATTGCCGTGTACCCCCTCCTCCAAGGTCCCCGCTCCCGCTCGCCATCATTTTTCATCACGGAAAATATCTTTTTTTATTAAAAGAAAGAAAATTATGAGGCCAGAATGAAACTCCCCGCCCCATCCCCGATTTTTCATAAAAGCTTTAATTTTTACATTAATTCTTCCTCCGCCCTCCTTCCATCGCCTTCCTCCACCGTCCTCTAAGCCCATAATAACATATATATCACTTTCGCTTGTCACTTCCTCTCTCGATTTCTCCTCTTTTTCCAAAACGATCGTTTAAATGATGACAGGCACGAAAAATCTCCCCAAGAAAGGGGGCTGGGCCGAAATTTTCAAAGGGGCTTTAACTAAAGGTCTTGACCTAATTTGAATTCTTTCGTCATTGCCGGTTTTATTCCTCATGCCGCCCCCAAAACTCACCCTGAAAACGAAGAAGGCAAGTGAACACAAAACTACGGCCACACTTCAACTGTATGTTGATTATTTGGAGAGAAACAGAAATGACCCAGCCGGCCGGTAGTTTGCTTCACAGATTGCTGATGACGGATGAGACGTGACCACGTGATCTCTAAAACTGATTTTTCACTGGCCGAGAGGAAAGAAATCGGTTAAGAAGTCAGTGCACGAATGAATTTATCGGTTTGAGAGTTTGGAGATTTTTGTTCTTTGGGTTTGATTTTCTTTTTCCCTCCTTTCGACCCATATTTCTCTTTTTGTACCTATCTACTTATCTTTTTCTCTTTTTATTTTCTTATCGTCTTCGCTTTATCTTTTTGTCCCTCTATCTTCCCTTCTTTACCTTCTTTCTTATCCTGTATTCGTTTATCCATCTTTCTCTATCTATCAACTATTTTTTTACCTCTCTGTCTCTTTAGCTTTCTACCTATTACCCATTTTCTTTCTCTCACTCTCTTTCTTTTATTCTTTATTTCCCTCTTTTTTCCCCTTTCCTTCTCTGCTGGTCTAAGAAATTTAGTTGTTTTCCTCTACATCTCTTTCTCTCTAGCTATTCCTATATTCACGACTCTCCTACTCTCTGTTTACCTTCCTCTTCCTCGTTCCCTCTTTCTGGCCTTCTTATAATAATTTTTAAAAGTGAAAAAAATTGTTTATGCATAAAATAAATATTTTGCAAAATAAACACGTAAAAACTTATCTGATGATGCGACAATTTATCTGCTTATTTAAAAAAACAAAAATTTTTCCTCGCTTATTCCTTCTGCAAGAACCGCCATTTTGAATTAAAAACTTATTCTGTTTAAATCCGACAAGATTGGTGCATGAAGAGCAGGAAAGAGGAAGAGGAGATGGCTTTAAAAGACTTATTCACTCAAAACTTTCGAATTAGAATACTTAGAAAACACTTCCCTAAAGCTTTGAGAATTCGTAAACAGGATTTTCACTTCTCTAACAGCTCGCATAAAAGAAAAGACAGTGACAGTTCTAAAGGATGAGTAAAAACAGAATTTTGTCATGGAAGTGTGAAAATGAGTTAAACACATAGATTGCCTAATCAGTGTAAACAAGGCGTTTTATAAGTCACCACCAATTTCCTCTTCCTATTCGTCATTTTCGACAATTTCCTTGGACGGAGTTTGTCGAACCGTGAAAAAAACGGGAGCTCGCGAACGTCTCCCGAACGCTCCATCCACCCACCCGTACGCCCATCTCTCCAAATGTCAAGCCTTCCCCTTTTTCCCTTTTTTCCTTTCCTTAAGCGTGAATAATTCGAAGAAAAAAAAGAATCCCCCTGAGGAGGAATTGATTCATTCTCTTGTGAAGACATTTTAAAAGTAAGCAGTGTCCTCAGCAAAACGCACAACCACCCATTCGTTCTTTCTTTAAAAGATTTTATAGTCGAACATCAACCGAAATCATGTCGAAGAACAGTAACTTGGGAGTTTCCAATAGATTTTCCCAAGAGTGACAGTTTATGTAACGCTTTCCGATTGATTTCCCGGTTTCTGATCAATTTCAAATCACGTTGAATAGTTTGGGAGAGAAGAGGAGAGGAAGAGAGAGATGAGTGCTGGCGTTAACCCAAATTTGAAAACGATTTTGCTATCTGACTTTTCTTCCCTCTGCTGACTCGTTCTTTTTTGAACATATTGGCTTCTAGCAGAAGATGTTAGTGGCGTTGATAAGAGCTTTCAGGTCTATCTCGACTTGTAACTTGTACCTCCAACTGTTCTTTCGTGTCTCAGTGGTTTCTTCACCTACCTTGTGCAGTCTGAGGCTGTGACCAGGTCTAGGTCGTTTTTGAGATTTTCGCGGTTTATCGTTAGCGTTAGTAATAGCAAAATTTTTGGCTCTTACGCCGCTCAACTCAACTCAACTCAAATTTCAAATTGGAGACTTGTGCAAATACTGTCCAGATGCCTGACCTTCTTTTACAATTAAAAGTATCCTCACTGAGACAAAAAATTGGTCTTGAGTCAAAACCATGTCGTAAGTTTTATACATACTGTAAAAGAAATTATTTCATAAATATTGCACACTGTCTAAAAGCATTACTTCCATAGGTAAACTCTTGATGTCTAGATCAAACAAGCAACCACTGACGACACTTGCAGATTTTAAAGTAGGCCGAAGTCTTGATAGCTGAAAAGGAAATTTTTTATCATAACAAATTTGCATGACAGCCAGAAGTTCAAACCCACCAAAATTTTCACATCTGGAGAGGTACATTTCAGGTAGAGGTTAGCAGTGATGTCATCAAAATTCCCTTGAAACACATTGTCAGCAGTTTGTAGAAAGTCTAAATGTTTGAACACGAACCGAGAAGGAGGGATTGACTGACTAGACCATCATGTGATTCCCCAGCGGTTGAAATGAAAACCTCTGTCGTAGTTCCTATCCCCCTCCCCTCAGCTCAACGACATCCATTTTTCATGTTCTTCTTGAGCGAAACGCGGAGGTAAAATGCTGTAGGAAGAAGGAGAGAGGGTAGAGAGAGATGATAACGACTTTATTTTAAGAATTAAAACTTTTTGCCGTTTCTAGCCTAATTTCCGTTTCCGTTATGAGCGGATATTTAATTTTTTTATTTCCCTTCTCTCGAAAATTCTCTTTCTGTAGCTCTGTGGCTCTGCCATTCCCTTTTTTGACTTTGTCATGTCCTAATATAAAAGTAAGTCATATCTAATGCGGGTTTGACATTTTTTTGACAGTTTTTTAATCCAGGGAAATGGGTTCTGGATGAAAATTCTGGAAGAGATGGAAGCCATATTGAAATATTTTTTTGACTTCTGTTTATTGTTTGTTTGTTTTCTTTTCCTCTTTTATCTCCTTCCCCCCTCCCATCCTCTCCTTTTTTTATAGATTTCGTTTCTCCGTCCGGTTGACCTCAAATACCCCTTTCATCCCTCTTGCGAGTCTTCGAAAAATTTTTTGGGGGGATGAACCCAACCACACTTTCTCTTCTACAACTTTTGGACACGTTGTTATCTGACAATTTTCTCTATGGGGGGGAGGTGGTGAACTTCTCTCTTTCTGACTGAAGGTGACTTGAATTTTTTTCCATTTTGGGATAAAGGGCTTGAACTTTAACCTTTTCTAAAAGACCTGCGCGAAGGAAGGACGTTCCATAAGTTTCGAATGAAACCTATAATTTTGGGGGTTTCTGAAACATTTCTTTTGCTGAGTGTTTCCAGAGGAATTGATTTGGTATATCGGACTGTTCGAAGCCTTTTATGTGACATTTGACTGTATATAAGATACGTTGAGAGGATTTACAGAGATTTCAGTTCCTTGGCATGTGGAGGAATCGGTTTGAAGTAATATTTGACAGTTTAAGCTCCCTCTCACATCCTGTTAAGCTCCAGGGATGATGAAACGGGATTAAAACTCTAGTTTAATACTCCATAACTTGGGTATTCACATTTCCGTTTAGACTTCCTACCACTGAGAACACTCTAAGAATCACAACGCGGTCGAACATCCGGTTTGCCTCGAAGTACCTCGGCTTCGAATTCGCACAACTTGAAAACTTCTCCCAGAGTTTTCCCCTCCTGCTAACTTCAAATCTCGATTCCTCTTTTCCGAAACTTCTTCCATTACTGTCTTTTAAAAGAACCAGATAACAAGCTCAAATCCAAAAATATATCGATCGACAAAGGAAACCGTTTCCGGATGCTGAGCATGAGTGTCGAAACCTGTTTTCCTCAAATACTTCCTCCCCCGACCCCACTCTCTCTCTTTTCCTGACTTCTTATCAGATTTTCACATCAAATATCCGGTTGTCTTGTCGAAGGAGATAAAAATGTTTTCCTTCTGATAACAAATTATTTTGCCTTCGGAAAGGAAGGAGGGAAACCTTTTTTGAAAACTTTTTCTATTTGTAAAACTTCATTGGATTTCCCCGCACGAAGGAAGTAAAAGGATTACCGCGAAGGGGGCTAAGGATGGGATGAGATATACAACGTGTCAGCAGATCTTGGATTAAAATTTTTGAAACCTATTAAATTTTCACTTTGGGTTACATAACTTGGAGGAGGTGAAGAGAATGGCAAGGAAGGGGATGGGTTTGGGTGAGAGAGGTAGGAGACTTCAATATTCTAAATGAAAACTTTACTGTCTCTCTTTCTATAGCACTCCCGCTATATGTTTATATCTGTTGGGAGAATACTATCCAGAACGGATATGCCATCGATAATTCATTATGAACCAGTTGTGCTGTTGTTCGGTTGCAGGACTTTGATTGCGACAGTTAAATTTGTGGTCAAGTGTCAAAAGGCTTTTTACGTTTGTTTTTAATTTCGTTGTATCCGATAACTATAAATTCACAAATTGATTATAAAACTAAAATGAAAGGGAAGTGATGTGGCGTTGAAAATATGTTTCCTGTTGTGTAGTTGTTTGGATGATTTTGAGGCTATAGCCTCTAGAGCACGAAAGGGAAGAAAGAGTGAAACTTACAAACTTCAAAAGATAATAAAAAAAATGTGAGATTCATATATGGCATATAAATAGAGAGGAGAATTAAACATAAAAAGAAATTTTTTGGGAGAGAGAAAATAATCGAAAGACAAAGAAATAAAGACGAAGTGTATACACAACAAAAATCAAGAGAGAGAGATGGGAGGAAGGGAGTCAAGATGAACAAAAATAGTTTTTTTAATAATCGACTTCATTGTCTAGTCAGTTGTTTCAATTTTAAAATGTCAAATTGTTTGCTTAAATGAAAATAGACAAAGATGACAAGAATATACAAAGTTATTCAGACAATGAAAAACTTGTTAACACCTAGAGCACACCCATTGTACCTTGCAGCTATATATTTTGATGATAGTACTGTGGTAAGCTTTCGTTGTATTGTATTATTGATGTTTTGTATATTACTTCCTTATTTCACTTCTTAGTATATTATAAATTAAACTTGGAAAGCATTATATAAAAAATTATGGAAGGCAACTAGTTGGGACAAATGATAACTCTAAAACATCAAATCCGAATCACGAAAACAATTCCAAAAGAGAGAAAGTGAAAGAGTTAAGAGGAGGAGAAAGAAGAAAAGGAAAAACCGACAAAAAAATATGAATAATAGATGAAAAGCGAAATATGAAAGTAAACAAACATTTCCCATTTGTAAAATTAAAGACGTCGAGAACAGAAGACAAGAGAGTGGATGAACATATAAACCTGCCTGCCTGCTTACAGTACACAATGATGATAGATGAGAAACGAGAGAAGATGGTTAAAAAGTATTTCTATTCATTCCTTCCCATATCCAAAGGGGTGGATATAGGTGACTACAAAAGATATCGACTCCAGATATCACTATCACTGACACTACCTCAGAAGAACTTTTAATTAACCGGAAATGACGTTTAAATAATTCTTTTTGTCCCATTGTTTTCGTTTCAGAACAGCAAAATTTTTTGTTGAATTTGCATCCATAGCATTCTGTTGTTGTCTGCATCACTCCATAAAAATATCAAGAGGGATGAATATTCAAGTTCTCACGTCATCAGCTAACAATTTCCTCGCTGCTGGAAAAGCTCAGAAGCAATTTATTTATACGTCATACTATCGGAGTGAAAAGAGCGGATAAATAGAGAATTTTATCTTTTTTTTGGAGAGAGCTTTTTGATAGCGCAGCAGAAGAAAACGAGAAAGAATTTTTATTTGGCTAAAAATGGTTTTATACTCGAGAGAAAACTAGCAAAAATATTTTTTTGCCGCTGTTTTTAAAATCCTCTTTTTGTTATTTTAATTCTTTCGGTTTCATCTTTCAGCATATTTTTGCTAATTTATTTTTTGGGATTTCCTCTCCTTTCATCTCCTTCTTTTCCTTTTTTATCTTGTCAAATGCTTGAAGGTTTGCTATTGTTTTGTTATCCAGGGTTTTCGGTGTCGTGCAGTCTGTTCCCTGCAGCGTGTAGTACTGCGTTGAAGGATTTTGCCGGATGACGATTCTATTCTTCCTTTATCACCGGTTCTCACGGGACCACATACGTGTTTTATGGTTTGCTATCATTTCTTTCTTTTTTCCACCTCCTTTTATTAACTCCGACTCTATTCTCCTACCCTTCTTAGGATTATTATCCTCTATTCACTTCCTCCTTTTGCTCTTCTCCCGGGATTGTCTTTGTCCCTCTAACTCTATCCCTATTACCACCTAAAATGGAATCTATAAACAAGAACCGGCGCTCACGGCTTACTACTCTGAAGTTTACGATACTGAAAATGTAGTGAGAGAAGTTGTAAGAATACAGAGCCGCCACAAGCGAACAAGGTAGATATGCTGACTCTACCGTGTGTGGTCAGCACAGGCGTGCTTAAACAGACAATTGGCAGGCAAATAGGTAAAGGATATTGTAGGCCTGAAAATAAATCGACAGGCTAAGAGATGAAGAAGATTAAGAGTATCACTGAAATGTACAGAGTTTCAGTAACAATTATAACGACATTCTGACAATGTACTGATGTAAGTACAGAACGAACTAACTTATTTCAAAGCCTATTACCTTTTCTTTGAATAAACAGGATGCTGGAGGAGGATTTGAACTCAAGACCATAACATCCAATTCAGGAATATTAACCACTACACTACCCCTCCCTAATGATAATAAAATATTTGAAGAGTGAGGTAGTAATAGAATAAAAATTTAGAAAGTATGAAGGAAAACAAAGGAAAGTAAAAGAGAGAAAAACAACAAAGTATAATTTTATACAATATTTTCAAACCTCACCAACCACTGAGACTCAAATCAAAAGCTCCAACAGAGCAACCACACTCCGAAAATAGAATTCTCAAATACACTAATTATGGGAACACGAACAAAAGAAAAAAGGGTTCAACTCCGAACAAATCTGTTAAGAGAAGACGGATAAAAATGTAGATCAATCAAAAAGGGAAGAGAGAGGAAACGGGGGATGAAGGAGGAAGAGAGGATTAAGACAACAACAAGGAAAAACAATTAAAAAAATAAAACTGATTTAAAGGAAAAATGATTTCCCTTCTTAAATCCTTTCTCTCCTCTCCAGGAACAGAAGGAAGCAATTAAACTGATTGAAAAGAGAGAGAGAGAGAGGAAAAGATCAAACTCCCCTCCTCTTCCCAACTCCCACCTCCTCATCATCAATAAACTCGAAATTGGAAAAATCCTGGAAAACCATTTCCACGCAAAATTTTCCAAAACGTGGAAATTCAAATTCAATAACAACAGAAAGGAAAAAAAATTTTTTTATTTCCTCTCAATTGCCTAACGCAAACTTTCAAATTTTGATTTCGCGCGTAGAGGGATGAGGAGGGAATCGAGGGGGCGGTGGGTGAATCAAGAGCTGGGATTAAATATTTTGCTACGAGTTTCTCTCTAATGAAGCTTCAAAAATCGTTCAATTTCCAGAATTTTAAATTCTCTCTCTCAAAAAAAGTTCATGTTTTCGAAAACTATGAGAGACTGGAATGAACGTGAGGAGAAGCGGAGAATATAATTGAACATCAGGTGCACAATCAACCGGATGACTTTGTACTAAATACACCAAAAAATGAATCGAATCAGAGCGATTGATTAAAATTATCCTGTTTGCTTCTTTCTCCTTCTGACAGAATTCACAGCCATATTTTTCATTTATCTTACATACAAAATTTCTCATTTAACCCCGACATCCAGCTCTTAGTGGAAACCCTGCAGATTACTGATTGTCACATACTTAGAGATAATAATTTTTCCTTTAAGGCACAACTTGAAAGTTGTACGTAACTGGTAGTCGTTGATGTTAAATTAGCCGAGATAGCCTATCGATATCCATGCAGAATGTTTCACACGTCTAATAATAGGATTTTACGGCTATAACCAAACGGAAGAAAGTTTTAGGTATGAAATGAAAGCCAGAATGAGGAAAGTTACGATTGTTTCTATGAATCTATTTCAAGTTTGGGCTCGGTTTCGCATCAAATTTATGGAAAATTTAACTTATTAGTTGACAAAGGTTTGTTTGAGTGTATTCGTTTTGTACAGTTATCTTCATCTTCTTCATCCATACTTGCAATCATCAAGTCGATCGGTATTTTGGAGGCGGCTACTGTGAAACCGTCAATTTTTCGTCAATCAGGGCGAGATTTTTCTTCTGACGGGCCTAGGTCTTCCTTCGATTTTACCCTTTGTAATCAATCGAAGAAGTATTTTTCATTGGAGCTCACGTGCCCTAAATACTGAAGTTTCTGCCATTTGCCGTCATAGAGCACCTCCTTGTCCATTCGACGCAGAATTTTGCTGTTCTTGACTTTGTCGAGCTACGAGATCTTGATGATTCGGCGGTGGAGCCACATCTCAAACCCCTCGATCCTCTTCTCCAACCTTTTGGTCAGCGCCCAACCTTAGCTGCCGCACAAAAGCACAGGGAGGTCGTGTTCTTGAGGTTAGTTGTGGTGGTGGTGGTTTTAATCCCGTTTTTACCCCTAATTTTTTGGGCATAACAGGATGCTGGAGGAAGATTCAAACTCAAGTTCATTCGTCCACGTCTAAATGAGGAACTTTAACCACTACACTACTCCTCCCACTTTTGAGGTTAGTTATTGCACAGTTACAATTGTGTAAAAAATAAATTACAGCCTCGAGTCAAATTTGGCGAAAAAAAGTTACAAGAATTGTTAGAAGATTCAAACATGTTACAGGTGCATGTTAAACAAGTAGAAACATTTTGTCCTCATTTTCTGTTACTCTTAAAAAGATAAAAGAACATTGGAGGAGGCGGAAAGAAGAAGCCGAGAGGAAGTGTTGACGACATGGTCCGAGGTTTAAAAAAGTTCTAATTTAACAGTATTTTATAATTGGTATCTTATAAATAGAAGGAAGAAGAAATGAATATAAAAACATTAAACCCAATCTAAACGTTGGATCTTACATTCAATAAATACTGAACCAAAAGTTTTTGCAAACGCAAAAGGTCAAACTCAAAATATTCAAAAAAATCTCAAAATCAATTTTCCAAAATCCTAGTTTTTTATGGTATTTACAGATTTTGAAATTTTTTCAAAATATGCCGGAAAACTTTTAGCTTAAGATAATATCCTCTCCTTCTTCTTTACTTCTTCACTCCTCCACCAAACTCTAAAGTAAGTTCCATTAGTCGTGATTGACGCCGCGCTAAGGGATTCCAAAACTTCACAAACCTAAATTTATGCTCTAACCATGGAACGAGAGATAAACGAGATCAAAACTTTCTGGCCTTCTTATATGCGGCTTATTTATTAATTTTATGGGTTTATTAAAAGTATTATAAAGATAAATATGTCGGAAGTGAGTAGAATTTTTAGAAGAGAAAGTTGACTTCGGTTTCTGGTGTTTTACTGTGTTTACTATAACTGATATTTCGTGTAAACTTTTTTTACGCGGTTTATAATAAACCTCAGGGAATCTGAAGTCTCAACCATTACTTCAATTTGACGTTTTGGTTACCAAACTACAGGCCACCTACTAAACATGCGAGAAATAGAAAATTAGATTCCAGAGTGAAATATGGCGCCATAGAAATTGCGGTTTAAAACTTTATGAACCCAAACGTATACCTAGCTACACAACCAACGCGACATAAACCTTAACGACTACCTACTTCCAGCTTTCTTAAATGGTCTATGCCATTCAAAATGCATTGGGCACGCGACATGAAGTGTGAATGCAATTATGCTCACCTTCGACGGTTTGATGAACAGACTGAATATCAAATGACACAGGTGATCCCAAGTCACAATTGCTCTTAACACAAGCAAAAATTAGCCTTCAAGTGTAAGTACTACAATGTCAGACGACGCACAGCATACCAACACAAAACTCAACACGCACCCCATACGCACAAAAACCAACGACCTGAACTAACGCCAGAATTAGGCCCTGATCTCAGCTTACCCAACGTGTCATTCCAACTTGACTTTCAGATGTATAGCTTCCCGCCCAAGCTCTTTCCCAAACACCTCATAATGAAATGTTATTACGGTGATGACATTAAGATTGTCGAGGACAAAAAAGGGAAACACAACAAAACCTCAAACACAAAAGAAATTCAAAAAAGTCAGCAACAGTGAGAGAGTTACGATAAGCGAACCGAACGGCGGAAATACTAAGAGCGAGATAAAACCCATAAAAAAGAAAAATGAATCAAAATGATTAATACAAGACGGAGTTAAACGTGTAAGACATGACCAAAAAAGGAAATTAGGACAGAAGGGAAAAAGGTTCCAAAGTCGAAAGCTCGAATAAAATGAGAAAGCTCTCTCTATCTCTTAAAAGGAGAAATTTTCAAAACCCTAAAATCAATTTCCCTTCAAAATGCGGTCGTGAAAAACCTTCCCAAATTACTTCCTGAAAAGAAAATTTCTCGAGGCCTAGAATAAATGGGAAATCCATTTCGACAATAATTCGGGAAAACATCCCCATTTTAAACGCAAAAGAAAAAGAAGACAAAAGGGATTTTCCGACAAAAGAAAACGCGAAAAAAACCGCAAACAAAAAACATGGCGGCATTTGCAACATCCCTATGACGTCAGCACCATAGTCAATATAAAAATTTTTTCTTATTGTCGATTTCAAACGTCTTTCAAGTGGTTCACCCCCGACCCCGACCCCCACCACTTTTAACCCCCAAGAGTAGAAAAGAAAAGTTCCGGAATCCTTTGTCAAAAACGAAAATATTTTTATTCAATCTTTCCAAAACAATAAAATTTTACGGGAGGTTATTGAAAACGTGACATATTTATCTGTTTCCTTCTTCTCTTATTATCATCTTCCTGTACCCTAAAACAGTGGTTTTCAAATTTTTCTGACCCATGGATCCCTTAACAACTGTGCCAAACTGGCCAACTACGAACCATGACATTTTCAACTCATTTTCAAACACAGCTTCCTAGTATTCTTTTATTGAATTCCTCTGTTAAGAGTTGGAAATTTTATAAACTAACCGGTAAATGTGATAAATATTCAGTAATTACTCATTTTTATCAAGCTTAGTTGGTGATTATCACTTTTTTAATACAGAAGTAAATTTGGTCATTATCCATGTACAAAAGATATTGCATAATGATCAATGCTCAAGTAACATACATACATACATACATATATATATATATATATATATATATATATATATATATATATATAATGTGTATATATATATTACTAGGGGCTTAATATTTATTTTAATTTTTTAATAAAAATTTTTCAGGGATCCCCAAATCAAATTTTCTACGAAGCCTTTCAAAGGTAATAAGGATCACTTTGGAAACCACTGCCCTAGAACAAATAAGTGGCCTTTCCAAGATCATCGGCAAAAACCATGTTGGAGGGAAGGGGTGGCTTGAATGGAGAAGACAGTTTGCTATGACACGCTCTGGAACCTGGTCAAGAGGTCATTAATTTTATTTCTGACACGAGGTTTTCCCTGGAAAAATTTTTTTCCTCGACCCCTTTTAAGAATTTTCCTTATAATTTATTTTATAAATTGGAAACCCGCAAGCAGAATAAATTCAGAAAGAGGGAGGAGAAATGAAAGATTTATATAATAAGAAAAAAATTCTGTGGTTGGTGTGAGTAGGCGAATTCAAGATCCATTTTTTGGACCAGGACAATCTTTTCCCCCTTTCTTGGAACAATTTCAGGAAAATCAAACCAAATCGAGACCTGAGGTAAAATTAAACCTGAAAAGCGTTTGCCAAGGTTGTACAGAAGCATCCATTTTCTGTTAAATTTGTTACCAGCTAGCTTAATAGAACAGAAACGCTTCATAACTGTTGAACAGTATGTTATGTTTTACTACATTCATTCTGTGTACAAGAACACAGTTTATCACAGCAGATTATAACAATTAAAAACACAGGCTTTGTCAGTTGTGTTGGCATAACTGAAAGTAAATAACACTTGCTGAAGTGACCAACCTGGGCTTTAAAACGACTAGAACTTCAGCAAAACCTTTCCACACGGATAATATCATACAGGGCCCGTTAGGCCCACGTAAAACGTGGCTGATCTTTTAAAACCTCTGTCAACGAGTGCTAAAAACCGAATAAGACGACGAACGCTCTCGACAAGGACAGCCAAAGAAGAGGAGAATAGATGGCAAGCATCTCTACCTCTCCTCTTGCTTACAAATGAAGAACCGAACCACGGAAGAGTCAGAAGAACATCAAGTTGAGGACCTCTGAAAAGTATTGCCTTCACCACCGGGTCTTTTAGAATCTCAATGACAATACTTGTAGGATTATTAAAAGAAATTGAATGTAAATAGCTGATTCTTTAAGATCATAATAATACCTGGAATCCTAAATCCCTTCCATTTAAACTACCACACCACAGACCTCCCGTCAGAAAGGTAAAAATGTTTTATATACATACTTGCGACTGGGCTTCCTTGGTGTCATTCGTCATTAGGTTATTCACTCAAAAATAGGTACAATTAAGTGCTGAGTTGAAGACGCATCAGTGGTGTAATTGTATTTTGAAGAAATGGATGATGGATGGAGATGGTAACTTTTAATTTTTATGTTCAATAATTTTATTTCTGTCATCTCTATAACACTGTTAAACATTAAACTCTCCCGGTTTAAAGAAATGAAATTCAGGTCGAAATGTCCTCAAAACAATTTTAAAAAACTTCAAAAATTAAGTTTCTTCGAATTTATTCCCGTCGGCCATCTTTATCCTTTAAAACAATTATTTTGAACCAGATGACAAGGACCTCTGGCAGAAGAAACAAAAAAGAAAGAAGTAAAAGAAGGAGAAAAAGACAAACAGATTGACGTTTCCCAATTGTTTCTTAATTTTATCTTCGCTGTTTTCCTTTAATCCTCCTATTTTCCACAGTTGCCCTTCTCCATCCGCAGTTTTCCATTACGTCGTTGCCACGTTTACCAATAAGGAAAATGTAAGCCTACACCTTTTCCTTCCTACTATCCATTTCTCTTTACCCCTCCCCCTTCCTCTTTCCATCCGAAGTTTCAGCAACAGCATTCTGCTGTTATACTGTGACACGGTTTTTCCATTGAACACGCCATTCTCATTATAAGCAACAAAAGGAATTGGATTTCTCATTTGAAGAGGTGTACTTTCCTCTCTCTCCACCACCACCCCCACCTTACCCTTTACCCCATCCAATTAAAAAAAAAAAAATCATATTTCTCAAGTTAATTAGAGACACAAACACAAACTCGCACACACGCTTGTCCAAGGTAAAAGCAATTTTCTCCCATGTCAACTTCATTAATTTGAAAAACGAGGAAGGTAAGGTAGACTAAGAGAAGAAGGAGGAGAGTTCGTTAAAATGGTGGAATCTTTTCTTCCCTTTTATCTCTCTCTCTCTCTCTCTTCCTGTTCCGTTAGCGTTAAAGCATTTCCCCAGCAGAAAATTGCCTCCAGCGTTTTATATATAGCAATTCCAAAATTTTCTTTAAAATATTTTTCATAAACACAGAACGTATTCGTAGACCGATGTAAGGATCATGGGGATCATCATCAATCATTGTGATTCTACGAAACACATTACTTCCAAGTCGAGCTCTTTAAACATAATTTTTTTTCTGTACATAAAGAAGAAGAGGAATTTACAATTTTATGAAGATTCTTTGGAGTGTTCTCATTCGCGGAACAAGGAGAGTAAAAGAAAGAAAGAAATTTACAAAAAAGGAGCACCAAAAGAAAGAATCAGAAAGATCGGCAGAAAAGGAAAGAAAAAATCGAGAGAGCGAACTAGAGAGAGATGATCAAAATAAACTCAACAATATTTCTACATCGCCGATTCTTTCACTAAAAAATAAGAAAAGCGTAAGAGATAGAGATAGAAATTCTAAAATCGATTGGAGAATCTCCTGGAATCGTACACAAGAAAAAAAAATTCCTTCATCTCCTTTTTAATTTTGTTTTTATCATTCGTCTCTGAGATAAGGAAAAAATTCATTTTCCGAAAATTTGCTTATCTCACAACTTTTCCTCTTTCCCCCAAAAAACAAACGAGTTTTCATTTGCATCTTTTAATCTTCTTCATCTCCTTCTGAGAAGCCTTTTTCTCCGCTTTTTCCTCCTTTTCAAAATTCTTTGATTCTTCCAACTGTTAAAAAATTCACACCTGGACCTCCCAGCTTCCGAGAGAAATGCTTTCAGATCAAAATAAAAGTCATTTCATGCGTCTATGTATTTTAAATTAAGTTTTCCCTTTTCCTATCCCTTTTAAAAATTCATTAAAAAGGTTCTCCAGAGTCTGAGAACGGGTTATCAAATAAATTCCTTTTTTTTAACCTCTTTCCTCACGTGAAGAAGAAGAATGATCCTTCTTACGGGATAATCCACAACAATGGACAAATGGTAATAGGGGATAAGTGAATCAGAGATTAGTGACAGGATAAACTGTGAGGATTAACACACTTCTTTAGCCACGGATTAGATGATGAGATTAAGTGTTAAACCGGGGGAAAAAGCAAAAACCTGACTAAGAACTTTGAGAAGTGTTGGATATAAACGCACCTGTGCACCTCCGTGAAACTTTCTAAATAAATTATTTGGATTACAGACTACATATAGTCCTTCTTACAAAAAAGAAGGTGAAAAAAACCAAAATACAAAACGGTTTTGAAGAGTTAGAGCTCAGTGAGAGGATGATTATGGATACGAAGACTCAAATCCCACTGAAGCTTCGTAGAAAAGCTAAAACAGGAGGAGGATGGACTGAAGAGTAGAAAAAAATCCCACAGCGAAATAATAAATGAATAAATAGAAGGAAGTATACAAAGGAAAAGGTAATAACGGCTAAAGGTTTGGAAGCACTGTCCCTAGCCGGCCGAAATCGAAGGAGAAAAAAACTTGGACTCCCAGAAGATTTGAAAAAGTTTTAAGGAAACAACTTTTCTGGTGAAAAGGAAGCCAGAAAAATGCTGGAGGGATACAGCTTAATCTTTAACCAAATCCGTGAATGAATATTACATCCAAAGGAAGGAAGCAAAGAAAAGGTCTTTCCGACCTGATCACGACCTGTGACCAGACAAGAACTAAATCAACATTTAAGCTTATTCAGCCCCAGGGAATCGGATTAGTTTAGAGTTTATCGCATTTAATAGATTCAGTAGATCTTAAATTCAGGTCACAATTAACTCTAACCACTTCCTAGAGGATATATATCCTGAAACGAGGATCAAAAGTTCCAATTATAATTGTATACTTAGATACTCGTTGTATACCCTTCTCGATTTTTTACAATAAAAAGCAAAAAATTAACATTTAATATACATCACATGACAAACACACACAAAAGCGTATATTACATTAGTTAACAGTATAACCAGGGCAGTTTACTTCGACTTCAGGTTTTTGACTTAAGCCTTTTTTAGCTTTGGTCTGTATAGATATATACTCTTAACTTCCTTAGACGGTTTGGGTTATTTTTTACGGTAGCCCCACGGATTTGTACCTAAAGCTTTAAACCTTTGTATGAGATACCACTCACTGAACTTCGCAGCCTACCTGCAAAACATTTCGACACACAGACACCGAGATGTGTTTCGACTACAACCAAAACTGTGGACACAATGTCGATATTATTCGACTGTACAGCATGGCAGGATCTACGAATTCAGCATAAAGTTGATAGAGCCTTTCTAAACATTTGTCACAAAAGGCATAGCTTAAATGAATTTCGTATACGAGAGTGCAATATTTATGAAATGAATTCTGCTCAAGAGTGTAGGGGGCATCTTCCGTTTCCGGAGTTTACTGACGCCCTTCACCAACCTCCAAATCAGAACAATCCAGCCTTAGTCCTTTCTTCTATGTTAATCACATGTTACAATTTTTTTAAACATGGACTAAGAAGACAAGAACTTTAACAAATTTTCCCTTTTCAAAAAGAAAAAAATTATTTCAATTCGTCCTGAAGGCAAAAGATAAGAAATCGAGAACATGTCTCTAAATATAGAACCTCCTTTCCATTCCTCGTCAAGTTAAAAAGAAAAAAAAAAATGAAACAAAAACGAAAAGATATCGAAGCACATCGACAAAATGGCGGACCAAAGTTTTATTTGTCATCGCTACGTGGAAGTCAAATTTTGTAAAAAGTTAACCGTTTCAGAGGGAATTGAGAAATGAGCTTACATAGATAAGAACTTCAATATTAATTAATCAAACTGTCTAAAAACTGTCCCCACCCTCCCGTTCCTTTCTCTTCCTCATCCTTCGCATTCCCGTTCGCCTTCGATTTTTCAATTTTCCTTCATTTTCCTTTCATCATATTAATCGAATGTAATAAAAAATTTTGATTTTCTACTTTCTTGCTATTTATTCATCTCTCATCCTCCTTTCTCTCTCTCTCTCTCTCGTCTTAGTTTTCCTATTACTGATTTAATGATATGAAAAATCTAAAACTATATTTAGGCTATTTTAGCCTAACTAGTGACTCCTTTTTGTTCAAAATAAAATATCTATATTCTGAGAAATGTAACTATAGAATATTTATTTATTTCATTGGAATTTTAATCCCGTTTTTCATAATGCCAGAACACGTGTGGTTCACGTACCATACTACGTCTGTTACATATACAGTCTACATTTTGTCCAGAGCTCTTGGAAATTTAACACCAATTTCCGGAGTAATGCGAAACTATCAATTCTCACTACCAAAACCTCCATTTTCCAAATTTCCAACTCCACCGTCATTCTCATAGCCCAATTCATGACACTCCATCTTTCGAAACTTTTATACAATGCACAATTGTTCTCCTTCATTCTCGTTTCATGATTACCTTTGCGTGCAGCAGAATCCCACACCACCCCAACAGACTTCTTCATTTGTCACCTGTTTCAAATAAATTTAAACACAATTCTCTTGCAAATCCTCTCTTCCTCTCCTTTCCTTTTCTCTTTTGTTTCCTTCTCCGTTTTAGTCAGAACGGCCTCCTCAATTCGCTATCTCCGTAAAAGAGAGAGAAAATTGGATCGAAGCAAAGGAAATTGTTAAAGGGATTTTACATTTATAACGTGACACCATTCTTTGAGAATTCGATTTCAAATTAACATCTCCTTCCTTCTCATTTCAATGACGAAACAGTTCTTTTGACATTAATTTGAAACTTTCTAACATTTCTCCCAAGATACTAAATTCTGTTAACTTTTGTGCTACAAATAAAAGCTCAAACCGGTTCTTTCTAGCTACTTTTGGACTCAGTATATATTTAAAATAGTATTCACCGTTCAAATCGGACTTTTCGGGTTTAAATTTAAAACAACAAATGTTTAGAAGATAAATAAATTTAATTTATCACCAGCAACCACCACACTAGAAAAGTACACTGACCAAATTCTAAAAATCCTCTGAAGCACACAATCTCACAAAAATCAAGTATCCCAGGTCTAAAAGTACCCGGAACTACTGCAAAAGGTCACTACGAACAAATCTATACCAGAACAAATGTTTCATAAAATTTCCAAACGAATCGTCCTCTGAGTTAAAATCTTTGCTTCGTGAAGCCATGGCGTTATAGTGCTCGTTCCAAAGTTGACACAAACAGAAAAAGTTAAAGTGTTCAACAAATCGATATCAGGATGAAAGGATAAAAATTCCTCCTAGTGTAAGACTCCATTTTGTTCAGTCTTACGCTCTCATTTCTTCTCAAATTTTTTAAATGCTTTAACCAGGAAAAGAAAATTACTTTTAACTAAAAAAAGGAAACGTATAATTTTCTTTTCTTAATTTTAATTGAAGGAAAAAAAATAGAAAAAAAGAAGAAAGGATAGAAAATAAAGAAAAACTTTCGCTTCTCAGATAAAAAGGGAAAAAAACTTCGGAATTAATTAAACGTGGAAAAACTGCGTCTTTCTAGCTAACCGGAAACTTTGTCGCTTTCCTTCAGACACGTTATTTGCATTAAATCATAATTAAGCTCGGATAGAACAAAATAAATTGTTTAAGAATCTTGGAAAGAAGTGAGTTTCCCATTCCGAGCGACAAATTTTCTACATAAAAAAGAATTTTGAAGAAACAAAAAAAAAATCGATTGCACAAAATAAATCCACAGCATCCTTCCGTCACTCGAGTATGAAACGCTGATGAAAAATTTGAGAAAACTTTCAGTATAACTCTTTTCCGTGCTTTAACGAGTCTGCCTTGTGATGAAAATTTTGGCCCAAAACATGAACATAACATGAGCATTCGTGCGAACCTTTTGAACTTCAAGCACCATGTTCACCAAAAAATATTGATTTAATGCCCATGAAATATAGTTTGTATATTTTTTATAAATATAATTTTTAATATATATAAAAATATATTTTTTTACTTACTAATTCGTGAAATATAACTTTGTAACTGTCACCAATTACAAAATATAATACATTCTCAATATCTACAAAAGGAATTTGGCTTGGTCTTTGAGCTCTTGACCTTTTTAATATTATATTATAACTATATTCAACCAGATAGCATGTGGTTTTCTTTAAAGAGACAAAAAAATACAAAAAAAAATACGAGAAAGAGTTTAATATATTATAATATAAAAGGAGAGGCCTATGGTTAAGTGGTAAAGTGCTAGACTAAGAAGTTATAGTCTCGAGTTCAAATCTTCCTCCCACCAAAAAAGGGTGAAAAACAGGATTAAAACTCAACCATATTATAATATAACCATGTATATTATAACTGCTCAAAAACAGTTCGCACAAAATAAAACCCAGCTGCATTAATCATCTTCCACTCAAAGATGATAGAACAATTCATCAGTTCATCCATTCAACTCATACAAACATCTCCAAGACCGTGAAAGTTATTCTGAATAATCATTTTTTATCTCAGTCAAGAAAAACAAGCGACGACAAAAAGAGGGAAAAAGAAAATCCTCATGGAAATAAAAAACAAACCTGAGGGAACATAAAATAAGGGAAATTCAAATTTTTGAAAAACGTGAGAAACAAAAATCGAAAAAGGGTTTAAGGATCTTGGGGAAAAATATTATTGGAATCATTCCACGAGGAGAAATATAGATAAAATATTTTGAGTTTTCCTCTTTATGGTGAGGCAAGAAGAAAAAAGGGCCGGATGTGAAAGAAACCAAGGCACACAATGAACCAATAAATTTGTCGTCTGGATGCTGGGAATAATGGCCGATAACTTATACCAATTTAAAAAATTTGAACTCTTTCCTGTGGCGATTTATTTTCTAGTGTTTTCCTTTGACACTGGTCGGTATCCCGACTAATTTAACATCAACAACTACCAACACCTTCATAAATTATTCTAATATCTCATTCAATACAGTATATCAGAGTTTAAACATTATCTAGGGCTCGTCCTTTCATCAACACCAAAAAGGACACTGACTAAAGTGAGCTTAAAAAATTCCCCTAGACAAAACCATCATACAAAAACCAAGGCTAATCATTGCATAATAACATATATTAATATAATGTATAAATATATACTTGGGTATGAGTAAATAAAACCAGATAAGTTGGGTTAAAGAGGCGAAAATGGGTACTAGGTTCAAAAACACCCAGATCTGAACTATATAAGCAAAAAAATATATGCAAAACCCTGACTAAGACACATAAAAATAATCTGGAATCAACCTTTTATGACCAAATCAATAAACATGCTGAAACGAAAAAAAATTAAAAATATCTCCCACCAGGTGGGGCAGGAACAAGCAGAACAATGGCTTTTCCTCATTACAGCAATAAACAAGTTGTACTAAAACAAGGCTTATAATTTTCAAAACAGATATTAACAAAGTTTTTTAAACATCTGCAATAAACAAAAGCTCAAATATAAATAAGAAATCCACAATTAATCCTCTCCAAGCTTTTTTTAAGAACAAAAATGTTTAACTAAATTTTTGAAAGGGTCAGAATCGGATTCAGGTTTTGTTTTCCTTCATCTCACTATTGAAGCACATATGCAACAACAATTATGTAGGCTGCCATTCACTGTCACCACCAATTCAACTTAAACCATAAAACCATTAATTGTTGCAGTAATGCATGACCTTTCTCTTTTTATTCAATTACCTCAATTCTGTTCATGAAAGTCCCAGAGTTAATGCACGAATGAACCTAATAACTGGTAGAGACAAACTAGAAAAACTTTTAAAGTTTAAAAAACTCAATTCTAAAACACTTCCAAACCCTTTCAAGATTTTCAACAACCAAACTTCCTCTGAATTTTAAAATAAGCCATTTATTTAAATCTTGAATAGTGATTCTATTCGATGAGGGAGGTTTTAAACAAAAATTTTACCAGAACTTCTTATTTGAATTAAATCCTTTTTGAAATTTTCATTAACATTTCTATTCAAAACATAATTAGTTTTAGGAAAAATATTTTTTCAACCAGATTTTTCAAAAAGAAAACTTTATGTAAACAATTTTGAAAGCCATGAAAGCAGCATTTTAAATGAAAATTTGACAAAAACTCACCTTACAGAAGTGAACATCATTTTCGTTGTCCCTTTTAATTGTTAAATTTCTAAAATTTTGACACACTGTCACTATATTCACTACCTATTACATTCTCATGTTTACAACACCTATATTCAAGGTTATTTTTTACAAAACAGGAACTTTAATAACTTTGTAAAGTGTATTATTTTTCACTAAAGCCTTAACTGGAGTTAATGAATTCTGATTGAACTATAAATCAGGTTTTCAAAACCTAAAACTGTAAAGGGTAAACCTCTTGAGAAGCTGTAGCGATTTGTTTACAGTTTTTTTCGTTATGAAACAAGATGAAATATGTTACAAAGAATTAAGAAACAGAGAATTTCGGCACTTTGTCATGGGGTTCCCTTTTCGAGATCTACTAGAAAAGTTTAAGGATCTTTTATCTAATACAATTTTACTTCTATCTATAAGAAATTTAAAGTTCAATTTAAGAACTCTCCGGAAAAGTATTTCAGAACCCTCATCACTCGAACTTAATTTGCATTTTTCAAGAATAATTCATTAAAATTTGAACTGAATTGTTTCTCACAAAACCACAGCTCAACAACATAAAAATTGAAAAATATTTTTAGAACGAAAATACGTTAACATGTAAATCATTTGAAAAAATTTTTCGACTATTTTCTGATTGGTCGACAATTTTTCTGCTGCCACGATTGTCGTATTTTGAAACGGACTAAATTGAATGCTCGCAGTGAATTTATCGAAGAAAAGTGTTCAGTAGTCCTCTTTGTTTTTAATGAATTTGTTTTTTAAATTTCATTTTCATTCTTTTTTGCTGCTAACTTTAAAAATCGCACTTACAAAGAAGTTAAATTAGCCCATAAAATACTTTGATTATGATGTAAACGAAATAAATTTGAAAAAACTTCGAAGTGGTGGATTGACGTCATTCGAGTACATAAATTTCCTTTTTTTAATTTTATGAGGTTTCATTAGCTTAAACGCGAAAGTTTTGTTTGCACAGATCGAATAATTATAAAGTTAACTGATAATAACACCCCTTTTTTATTAACATCTATATAATTATCCCTTTTTATTATTAATTCCCTTCGCTTTAATGTCTGCAATAATCATCGCATAAGTACCAAGTTGAACACAAGTAGGGAAATATGAAAAATACGAAATTTGCCTATAAATGAGTCACTTTACACAACACAGAGATGATAAATTATAACGATTCTATGGCAGTGACAGGACAATTTTAGGATGAGAATTCAAAAGAGAGAAATTGAGAAAATTGTATAAAAGAAAAATTGAAATGCAGTCCAACCTCTCATGTGTTTATTTTTTTATGAGCTTTTTACATTTTGCAAATGAAAGTATTGATTTCTTTTGTGCCTTTGGAATGTTTTTTCTCCTGTTTGCTCTGATTGTTTTAGTGACACAAAGTGTGAGCTGGAGATTAAATTGTATTTTTCTGCTGATGGCATTTTAGTTTTATCTTTTTTATGTTTGGGAATTTAACAGGGAAAATAACTGACAGTGCAAAAAAAATTGATTTTTAAAAAGCAGGGAATAAATATTGACCATAAAGTTTTATGTTCAATTTTTAACTGTGAAATCTTTTTCAGATGTCTTTTAATCATGAATGGAGTTGCAACTGTAGGAAAAAAGTTTTAATGTTTAGTTTAGACCATGAGGTAATTCAAGAATAAGTAATTAACAGCATATTGTCTTCTGGTGAGTTTGTGAATATGAATGTTCATGTTAATACAACCAGCTCATAAAATATTTGAATGTACTTATGTAATTGCTACACAAGATATTTTCAGTTTCCTCAGTCATGAGGGAGGTATCAGGATTTTAGAAATGCTTAGGTAGGACATGATCCAAAATTTGTTGGGAACCACTGGTTTAAACCAAAGAACAGTATTCTTAACCTTAATTTAACAATAATAAAAAAGGAAGACAGCTCAACATTTACTTTTGAAACCCTTTATGCTAGTAATTATGGTCTTACTAATTTTAGCATGTTTATTAAAATGTAACAAAAAATGTTGCCATTAAATAATGATCATTATACAAAAACTGGTAATTAAACTTTTAAATCTTTTTGAGTTTGTGAGAAAAAATATTAAAAGTTTTGTTTCATGAACGAAAATGCTAATTATAAACTAGTAATTTCTAGAAGAATTAATTAGGAACTTCAAAATGGCATCGTTCTCAACGAATTTCTACTTTGATCCGCAAACACTTGACCAAATCTTCTTAGTGGGCTGATGTAATGAGAAAGTCTGATTTTGTGGAAAACCAAGTAGTGGAGAAAAGACCGCAAGAAAGAGAACACAAATGTGGAAGGTCAACTTCAATTAAATTAGCTCTGAAAACAAGAGCTCACCCAGCTTAAGAGATGTGGTTGAGTTTTTCAAAAACAGCGGAACGTAATTGAATTAAGTTTAGTTTGTGTAAACCCCTTTGAATTTTTTACTCATATCAATAGATTATGATCTTTGAAGTATATGAAGTGTGTGCATGTGGAATAATAGATGTGGGACTCAACTGTAACAAGCCCTCATTGAAAATAAAGTGCATACTTATCTCATTATAATTTTTCAAAAAGTTAATGAGATTTTGTGTTTTGTTTGAGGCTAAAGGATTAGGTCCTAAAGTTCGAATCTAACAAACTATGGTTCAGAAACATGGGTTGAAAGCTACGAAATAAGTAACTATGTTTCAGGCTGGCTTCAGAAAAGGATTGGGAACGGTCGATAACATGTTAATATAAAACGAACTCATACAGAAAACGATTGCTAAGAAATGTTACCAAATTTTCGGTATGTGTCATAAAATCAAGGACTTGAACAGAAATGAGCAACAACCGGCCCTTTAAACTTGTTTATGCGGCCCGCCAAGCATTATGGATGTAGGGTTTTGGGTTTCTTATCAGCGTGACTTAGCATCTCAATGGTCTTAATGTGAATCTTCAAGACAAGACAGTTTATTCACAATTTGCATTTTAAAATTCAGGGCGTTGAATCCAAATTAAAATTGTGGAAACAGCATCTTTTGCAGAATAATGTGTCTCACTTTCCACATTTAGAAAAAGAAAACCTGGTACTCCTCAAAAATACGCACAATCTATAGACATTTTATTCAACTAATTGCATTTACGGTTCCAAGTGTTCCCATGAAAATGATTCCTCGGGAAATGAAACAGATTGACATGCAGAGTAATACCGATGTAAAAAATTTATTTTTCTCAGTAAACATGGAAAATTTTTTAAAATCTTATATAAGCCCTGAAAAATTTCCGCTTTTGACAAAAATTGCAAAACAAATGATGTCTCTGTTCGGAAGTACGTGTGTTTGCGAACAATTATTTTCAACCATGAAATTAATCAAAAATGATCACCAGTCAAGACTGAGTGATGCACGATTAGAAAGCTGTCTACGTGTCGCTGCCTCATCAATTTCGGCTGATATTGATCAGCTTGTATCGAATAAACAGAGCCAAATTTCCATAAAAAATTTTTCTGTTCTTTTCTCTTTTTGGTTTTTATTTTGCATCAACATTTGCGTATTAAATCTTTACCTCTTTTAAATTCTATATTTTTTATTCTAATGTTTATTATAAATAAGGCTTTGTAAATTATTAATAAGTGTTACTTTATATGCGGCCTGTCAACAAAATTTTAAAATTTTAATTGGTTCGTTGATTCAAAAGGTTGCTCACCCCTGATCTAGAATATTCATTTATTGAACAGAGTTTCGAATAAGCTCATTTATGACAATGTATATGGATATCGAAGAAACTTTCAACATAAAGAAGCTCTTGATGCGTTGAAAACACAACTATTCCAAATTTGGTTTTGTCAAATAAATAAATAGTTTAAGAGCAGGAAACCAAATTAGAGAAGACTCTTTCTCGCTGACTTTTCAGATGAAAGACAAGATTACGACGACAAAAGACCGATTCCATGTCGTAAGTCAGAAACAAATTCAAGAACGTCCCCCTAGGCTCCGCTGACAATGATCCAATTAACAGCTTGACACATCTTCAAGGACATTCAGTCAAATAAACCGAAATCCAGAATATCTTTCTCGGAAAAGGTTATCCACAGAACAAAGCTAATCAGCAATCACACGAGACTTAATAAATCCTCGTTCAAAACAAATTTTCAAGAGGAATTTGAGATTTTCTTCAGTGAGCATCTTCAAAAAGCTTCTTTGGTTACCAATTGTTTGAGGAAATTTCCACATTGAACAGCGCACGCGTTCATTTTCTTTAAAGTTTCTCTTTCCACTTGTACCAAATAAAGGGTGCGGTTTATATTAAAACCACTCAGAATTTATAATATCGGCTTGGAAAGGAAAACATATTCGGATAAACAAGATGGGAGTACAGCGGAGGAGGAAAAGAAGAGAAAAAAATTTAAATACATTTTTAAAAAATGATTCTCTTTAAATAATTGAAAGGCAAGAGGAAAATTCTGTTTATCCTGTTGCATAATTTTTACCTCGAAGGAACCAAAATGGAGGACTGATATTAAAAGCGTTCCTTCTTCTCCTTTTTTTTTGCTCAATTCATTCGGAATTAAATTGTGCAGTTGAACGGAGAATCTCGTTAGAAATTCTCTCTCTCTCTCTCTCTTGTATTCGTTTAGATTCCGTTTGGGTTTGAACAGCGTTGGAAATATTTTAAAAGGTTTCACGTGCATTGCCTGCATTTTCCACCGTCGAAAATTGGAAAATTAGGAATTTCCGAGAAGGTTGTAAAAATCGAAGCGAATGATTGTTGTTTCGGGAATAGCTAGACTCTCCTTACTTTACTTTTTATTTTGTTTTCTATGGCGTATTATATTATTTTTATGGCTTCATTCCCCTTTGGTTCTGGCTCTTTTTCCGACATTAAAATCGAATAAGTGTGTTGTATATACAGCTTGATCTCGTAGAAAATTAGTTTCCTCTGTTGTGTTCCCAACGGATTTACGTGTCCTGATCGCTTTATTGCGAGAGTTTTTTTGGTTAAATTGTCTTTATATTATTTTAAATCTTATCTCACTTCCAACTTCTGGACCACGTTTTCAAAACAAGTTTTGATGTGTTTGTTTAAACCTCAAATGAATGTATGAATCCCGATTATAATTAATTAACTCTGGTGGTTATATGTTGCGGTGAAAGTGATAAATGGGGCAAATATATCAAAAAGTTCGTCTGACGAAAAGTTCTGTCCGTTTTTAGAATAATACAAAACTATAAAATTATTCAATAATATAAGTGTCATCGTTATTTATGACTTATTTATATCGGGAATGTCCGATGCTGTCAAAAATAAGTTTTGCACTAACATGATCTTGATACAATGGTGGCTGATTAAAGATGGCCGCTCCGACCAAGGCTCATCAGAAAGGTCAAAATCATCTAGTTGAAATTTCTCGAACCTTCTTCTGTAAGTTTATGAGAAACTGTACTTCACCCAGCATTTTGGACAGATTATCAACTCCTTCTGTATCATTTCCTTCTTACTGGAATTATACAAAATACAGTGGCTTGAATGGACTTAAAGTGTCATTCAGCCAATCCGTTCTCAATTAATACTAACATGATTCATATTCGGTTTAGTTCATTTGTTAGGTCAGTATTTATACTGTATAGGTGATCATACGAGAGAACCAAGAAAGCGTTAGGTGAATATACGAAAACTTGTTTAAACTTGTTGCTGAGGTTTGAACAAGCACATCAAAACTTGTTTTGAAAACGTGGCCCAGAAGTTACAAGTGAGATAAGATTTAAAATAATATAAAGACAATTTAACCAGAAAAACTCTCGCAATAAAGCGATCAGGTGGGACAACCCAACAAATGGAGAATTGGACGTCCGGGAGGAGGGATTCTATACAGCACCCTTAAACAAAAAGGTAGAGCAGGACTGGCAATGGTTCAGGTTGGATGGGTGGAGGACTCAACCGTACAAGAATTATAAGGAACCGGATGATGTCTGGCACTTAGTAGAGAAGTGTATAAGGACGTAGCCAAAATCAGTAGGTCGACCGAGTGACCTCTAAAATTGGAAGCACTGAATTGAACTATTCAGTTAGTGACAATGTGTTTTGTGTTCGTAAAACTGTGTACATGATATTTTACCCCAAGGAGTTACTATCGCTGTTACCATATGAAACAAAATCACAACTGTACATTGAAACAAAACTCATATAAATATACATTCCAAGAGAAATGGAGGCGTTCTTTCTTTTGCTATCCCTTGATATAATTCATCCAAAATATTTTATTAAATCTTTTCATAACATTCCTTCATAACTTTTTATACAGAGCACATTTCTCTCGGAATGTACATTTAGCTTTGGATTTTGTTTCATGTTTTGCTTCGTTTGAAAAATATGACTGCACGACACTTACTGCAGTCACAACTGTATTGGAGTATATCACTGGGCCTGTAGCGCAAACATTATGGCTCCATTATTTCAATCCATAAACTGGGCTTTGCAACGAAATAGAAGACCCTGTCAGGAAACAGTGAATACAATTCGGAGTGTGCATATGTAACAGTGATAGATTGGCATTGGAAAATGTTGACTTCAATAAGGTGAGAGAAGAATGCGATAAAATGGGAAAAGGCATAATCGAGAAAGGATAAAAAATTTACTCGATCGATTCTTCGGAATTTCTAAATTAGAAATTTTTTTTCGAACGTCTCTTGGGAGACGTTGTGTCCTCAGTAGCGTGTTTTCCTACAAAGAGAAGGATCGGAAAGAAGTAGAGCTCGTGCAAATTGAAAGACTACGTGGTAGGAAAAAAAATCTCGAGTTGTTGAGAAAGATCTCGTTCTTCACAAAGTCTGAATGCAAGGAATAAAAATTTGGAGGAAAGAGTTCGAACCTTCCTCCTCCAAATCCAGATTTGAATGCGAATGAGCATACTATGTGAAACTCATCCAAAACAGTTTTTTATAGAGCAGCCAACCTTATGTCACCTTCAGAGACTTTTATTGGAAAAGAAAATCGAGAAAAGACTTAGAACAAAAAGTGGAAGATAGAAAGTGTTAGAAATGTTATTTTGTTGGCTGTTGTGTTGCTGGAGTCAAATTTCTTGGTTACATAAAACAGAGCTTTCTCACAGCCAGTTTAGATGGTTCGCATTTCGTCTTCTTCCACAGCTGAAGACATCTTCAGTAGAAGGAAGTTGGATTTCGACTAAAGACAAAGAAGATTTCGAAAAAGACAAGAATTTATTTATAGAATTATTCCTTTATAAAAATGGAATGATCGAACCGAAATTGAACTTCACCACTAAGAATGCCTTTAGCATTGAAAGCGAATTTTTGTTAGCTTGCCCAGACGTTTCGCGTTTCGCCTAATGTCTTCGAGTCGAGACCAAATTTGCTTTCACTGGAGATGTCTTCAGATGTCAAAGAAGGCGAAACACGAAACATCGGGACAAAATGAGATGAAACTCACTAACATGTAAAATTTGAGTTGCGTAATAGCCAAATGGTAACGGCCGCTACAGTCACAATTCTCACCAAAGTTCAGCAACCTTCATTGCTCAAATTGATTATACAACTAAAAAGAAAGCGGGGAGAGGAAAGGAGAGAGGAAAATTCAAATAGAAAATTGGGGAAAAGGAAAATAAATTTAGGAAACGATAGCCAGGCACACGGATAAAAGCAAGCACGACTCGAAAACTCTCCAAACCGAACCGAAATATCGACCGAAGAACTTGGATAACCTGTCTAGTTTGGCTTGCAAGGGCAAGAGAGCAGGAAGGGTGGAAAGAGATGGAGGTGGTGGTGGGTTTCCCTTCGCTCGATTACCAAGAGAAAATTTGGAACAAGCCTCGATAGCCCGTTTCGACAATTTTTCCTCTCGAATTTTCAATTTTGATGTCGGCCCTTATCGTGAACCAACTTTTTACTCGACTTAATCTAGGTCTAATTCTAGGTTTTCCTTGCCAAAAGTAGACGGCTGTATTATGTCTAAAATCTCTAAAATGAGAGTAACTTAGGCCGTGTGCAAACCAAGGAAACGAATTTTTTTGTAAAACACAAAATTTCGAACTTTGCGAATTGTAAGCGGACTTAGGGATGGAAAAGGTGAAAAGTATCGGGGAGGGGGGTAAGAAGTAGAAGAGAACTTAGGTTGTCAACGAACAAGAGAAACTGGCAAGTTTGAATGGTGCATCGCGTTCTGCATTGCAGTCAGACGCTATCCGTTCATTTGCGGGTTTTGTAATCGACTTGTAAGCGATCGTGGCTCATAATTTTTGGTCCCAATCTCTTTCCCGACCCCCTGATCCTCCCAATCCTTCTCCCTTTCTCCGCCTTAACTGTAACATTATGAGTTAAATAAAATTGATTTGTGATTAAAAAGGAAAAAAAAACTTTTCAATTTATTTTTCAATTGTTTTTTTCATAATTTCAATAAATAATTCTTTATCTCGAACTTAATCCACTCGAATAACTATTGATCATGTTTTGTTACGAGCTTTCGCCAAATTCAAATCAGAAAAATGAAAATCTGTTCCAACAGTTCTTTGACTAACTTTTATTATACTATATATAGTTCATAAAACTAAACACGTTGAGAACTGGGCTCTTACACCGCGTCATATTATAACTGCTAACCAACATAGAGTCCACTTGTGCTGTGGACATCGTCAGGGTTGTCACCCTGTTATATTTGTGGGTTGCGAGTAAGGATTTCATGAAATGCTGCTCAGTGTCTCTAGTTTCTGGTTATCTCGCGCAAAAAAGGAGCTTCAAGTGTAAACGGTTAATAAATTTATTAAAATAAAAGCTCTCCAGCTTTTTTACACGCTCCTAGAAGTAGGACTGCAAATGAATGAGCTGAAAATCTGGGGACATGGTTGCCCGAAATGAAGAAAAAAGGTTTTACGCGCAGAATTCAGTCTTCGTAACGGACGCCTGGGTCAGAGGGCCCTAAAAAACAGGTCACGAACTAAGATTATTATGTTCCCCGAATTCCGTCCAGATATCGCAACATAATTCTTCATAAAAGTAATAACGGAGAAAACCCAAAAGGGAAAACTAAAACTGCCAAATTAGATTTTGTTAGTTCACAAAAAAAATGGTCTGAGGCAACGGGCAAATAAACAAACATTAAATAAAGAAGGAAAAATGGAGGAAATACACCGGAAGTTAGAGGAAACTTAATCAAGAATTGGAGAAAGAAAGCAAAAGGGATAAGAGCCTCAGTTCGACGGGTAATTTGAAAACCCCGCCGAAATGGATCACCTTCCGGGTTTTGATTCTGCTTCCACTTTAAGTGTTTATATTTATGACTTCGGGTTGATTAAAATCTGCTTTTTTTTTCTTCCTTCTTTTTGTAATATTTTTGTTTTCATCTTTGGTATTTAATCCGTCATCCCCTCGGGCAAGACAGTAAGTCAAACATGGTGATCACGTGTAAGAAACCGTGCAAGAAGAAAAGGTCGACCATGCTCACGGTCGAGCAAATGGTCGACATAGCTCTGGGAACGCCTGAGGTATTTCCTTTTCTCTGACTGAATCATTTTGATATCTTTCTCACCTAATAGGGAGGGGTTGTGGTGTTTCTTCTTTTGTAGATAGGAGCCGTCAACTTCAACGTTCTCCATGCTCTGATTCACGTCATCATCCAACAGCTCAACATTCAAAAATGTTTGGTCGAATTCAAGGGATACGATTCGGAGAGAATGGAAGGGATAATACTAACAGCAAAACCTGGTTAGTGATATATTGACTTTTGATACACCCTTCCTACCCCCTAGGGACACAAATTTTCTCCTCCAACTTTGTCTGTAAGGTACATTGATTTGACCCAAAACTGTTGGAAACAGATCAGCAAACAAACAGATAGAAAGCTCTCTCACAAACAATCGAATCGAACGCCATTTTTTAATTAATTTTTTCATGTTTACTTAGTGAAACCCAAAACTTTTTTTTGCTTCTCCTCCTCTTGTCTTCCCAACCCCCTGCTTTCTTCCTTTCTCTCTGTGTACAAAAAAGTTGCGCGGGCGTTTCTTTACTCAGAGTCGAAGAAAAAGAAAACGGGAAAAAGTCTTGGAATTAATCGTACGGCAGGGGGTAGCTGGAAAAGTTTGAGAGGGGTGGGGAGAAAGAGGTGAAGGCCTCTGGGGATTTTCTATAAAAATCACGGAACTGGAATTTTGTTTATTGCGAAAACGTTTCTTCTTTCACGAAACCCCCGTCCGCCATTTTGGATTTTGAGGATCGGATGAAATACATAGCAGCAGGTTGGAAGAACCACTACCATCGGTCAGCATAGCTTTCCTTTGAATTCGGTTTATGGTTCTGTGACTTTCTCTTAATATACATTAATTATACATAATAGAAGGATGGTGGTTGGTGCACAATGATAAGCTGAGTACGAATCCCGTTTTTGAGCTTTTAGTACAATAGGATGTGGGAAGAAGCTCGAACGCCCAACACGGTGATGACTTTAACCACTCAACCAAAGGCTTGTCACAGTTAGGTGCAAAGTAAATAAATAAATAAATAAAATCCATGATGACACCGGAGTGTTTGGCAGTAAACATATATATACAAAACGGGGGTGGAGGGGTGGGAGTAGGGAAGCGACTCGGTAAAAAGCTGACTGAAGTCTCTCAAGCACCAAAATTTATTTATAGAAGCGATCGATTCTTCAAAATGAAGAAGGGAACACCAGGATGCAACACCCTCAAAAAACGAAACCTCCCGACTTCTATTTATAATTTCTTTTAAAATATAATTATTACCAAAATTAAAAGAGCTTTCGAGAAATGTCTCCGCCATTTTGATTATTTATAACCTCAGGGATTAACTTTAAAGCTTTTATTTTGTTTTGTTTTTCTTTTGCTCTTGATTCATCTGTCATCCCTGAAGGCTTTTTGTTGTGTTTTCCTTGGTATTGATTTTTCAAACCGGAAGTAACTACCAGAAATGATTATTTGACCGTAGGAGACGTGAGGGAACATTAGTGGACCAAAATAATCGTGTTTAAACCAAATTTCAGGTCCCATCTTAAAATTATCCGAATACATGATAGACGTGGGTGATGGTAAACCCTGTCCGCAGAAAGAGAAAACAAGCAAGAAAGGCGAGGATGATGTCGGAGGAAACGAACCCACGACAAAGAAAACACCTTGCGAATGCTCGGGGAAAAAGAAAAAACCTGTAGATGAAGAGAAAGAGAAAACGGACAAAGGGAAAGACGATTCGGATGTCGAGGAGAAGAAGAAACCAAAGAAGGAGCCTGTTTCGGAGGAATGCGAAGAAGTCGACGAGCCAGAGCCGAAGAAAATCAGAGACTTCAAGCCGAAAACGAAGCCATGTCCGTGCAAATCAGGGACAGGAGGAGTCAGCGATTCGGAAGGAGTGAATGCGGATGAAACTGTGAAGGTTGTACCCTCCTCCTATTATGGATCTGATACCGAAGGAACGTGTCAGACGATTGTAAGAGTAGAACCGATAAAAGAACGATGTGATAGTTGGAGGTCGAGGCCGGCACTTGCACACGAGAGCATGGTTAAGCTCGAGGAAAAGGTAACTGGATAAAAGCTATGACAGGTTAAGGTGTTCGAAATGTTTTACTGACACTTTTCTATTTTGATATTCAGGTGGCTATGCTGCAGGACGCTTTCGAAGCTTTGGAACAACTCCCCACTAACGAAGAGCTTAAGAAACGAGCTCAGGGAGGTACCCCCACTCCTACCCCCGTAAAAGACCTTTGGCAATTGTACAATTTGAACAAAAGAGTCGAAAGCTGCGAGGGAACCATAGAAAAACTGGCTTCTATGATCGAGGACCTCGTCAAAGAAACCTGCAATTTCCGGGAAGCCATGCTGGTCATAGCTGATGCCGTAGACGAAATGGAGTAAGTTGGTTTAAAGTGTGTCGGTGTGTTGGTTCAAAGTCGAAAAGAGTGATATTAATCCAACCTTATTTAGATGTGCAGATAATTCCGCTCGAATGACCTGTTGTGCTGCCCTTCAAGGCCAGACTAACAATCCATTTCAAGCCCAGTCCATTCCTCCCAAAACAAATCCATCCAATTCAGGAATTCAAAAACCAGAAAACCAGACCGTCACCTTTTCTCCTTGTGGCGAGCAACCATGCCCAGATGAGAAAGAAGAACCTTCGAAAAGTGTTAAAACCCCACCGACTTCTGCTCCTCCTCCAACTCCAACTTCCGTTTCTCGTGGCAACAACAACAACCCGAAAACGCCAGAATTAGAAAAACCAAATCCAGAAGTCCCCGCCGAGGAATCCAACGCCACAGATCAGGACAAAGCAGAAAGGAATTCGCAATCGGTGGAGGGTCTAGCTCTGTCAGCAGGAGAAGTTCCGCAAACTCAACTGCAACAGCATGTAGGAATCGGTCCCGAATTCTACAAAATGTCTGCCGCGGAGAAATTCTGCACTTTGAAGGACCATATCGACTGTCTGACATGTCAACTGAAGACCTACATGGAAAATTTCCCGTCTCAGCAGATGGCTTCAAAAGTAAGGCAGTTGACTTGGGTTGTATTCCCAATTGAAGGGACGACACAGTAATTTCCTGTTTTCATTTCGACAGCTCTGTGCTCTCGTGAGTATGCAACGACAGCTCGACGCATTAGAAAAAGAATGGAGAGCATTCCTGGCATCGTTCGGTGAGGAAGGAGTCGGAGGACTCAACAAGAACATAAACAACATGAGAAACGACATTGAGAACCTCAACAGCTTAGTCGCGAGATTGATGATGGAAAAAGAGGAAACGGATGAAGTCATTAGGGTAGGTGAGCAGCTTCCCTTTCTAAATCATTCAAAGAAAAGCTTTGAGAACACTCATCATCCAGTTTGTCATCATTCTCGTTCCCTTCTATAGAACATCCTTCGCGAAATCGAAATGCTCAAGAAGACCAAAGCAGATATCGAAGTTGTCGAAGATCTGTTGGCTGAAAAAGCAGACGCTTCTGTTGTCAATAAGAAAGTATCACACGATCAGTTCGATGCTGCTTGCGACGACCTGACAAGAGGCTTGGACGAAGCTTTGGAAAAACTCATGCAACAGGTAACCAGAGTGGGGAGGGTGGGATTTGACGAATCGAGAAACTTCGTGTAACTAACAAGAGAATATTTCGTCTTGACAGGAAGCCATGTGGAATGAAGCAATGGAAGAACTACAGAAGGATGTCGACAATAAATTAGACAAAACGGAAATAATGCCGCTGAAGGAATTCATTAACAAGAAACTGAAATGCCTCCAGGAGAAGTTGAAACAGTTGGCACAGTTAAAGAAGGACGCAGAAGCAGCCGGAGCCAAGAGCAGGATACTGAGGTGAAGACAAAGGAAAATTTGGTCTTTGAAGGGAGATTGATTTGCCAACGTTTAGCCAATCGAGAGTGACATCTTTGAAGGATTTTCAGTAGTTTTTTGAGATAAATTTCATTTTCCTTGTTTCCCGGAAGTTATTGCACCAACCCGTGTCAATCAATTATGGTCAGAAGCTGTCGTTTTTTGTCGAAATCCTCATTTTTCCTGTCACCCCCCCCTCCTCTCCGGCTTTCTTTGGGTGTCTGTCGGTGTTGTTGTCTATTTACAAAATTTTGCCACTTCTTACGCTGTTTTTTTCGCTCCTTTCTCTCTTTACCTCTTCCTCCGAAAGAAGAACTGAATAAAGCTTAGAGCAACATCGTTCGCTGAGTATCATAGCTGTAGCCGTTTTAGTTGTCAGTTTGTTAGTTTCTTGGTTGTCCTTGTCTGGCACGTTCGTTATCCGTCCAAACTTTATCAGCTTTTATGGAGGCTATATGATGCTTTCGTCAGGGTGGCAACCCTGACGATGCCCACAGCTATCAAAGTGGACGAAACGTTGGTTTCTTGTTCAAAAATGACGCTGTGTAAAAACACGGTGTATAATAATTTTAGTACTAACAATCTTTTTCTGCTTCCACAACGTTTGTTGTTGTTATAACGTCTCTTACAGTCCTGAACCCGAATGGAATCAGACAAAAAGGTAAAAAGGACATTGGGACAGTATAAACTTTTAGCACATTCCTGGCCTCAGATTGATGATTTTTAGACGTGGCCTGAAATATTGTCCTCAAGGTGGTAGTGTTTGTAGATACTAGTGTAGGGACAACTAATTCTATGGAGAAAGACACTGAAACATTTGTATTAGGGACACACATCGAAACTCCTTCCGTTCTGTCGTCCATCTATAAAGTACATCTGTGCTGATAGGTTCCTCCAGATCCCTTATGTTGCCGAGGTATTGCGTCCAAAGGTTGTACATATCGTTAGTAAATCGTCTGTAATTTTTATTCGGAGTTTAAAGACTCATAAAGTGATTCAGAGAGTCGTTTCGAAACCTTCTTTGTATCCTATTAACCACAAAATCAATATTCAACAATTTGATTCGCTTTTCAGAAACCTGAATTGCATAGCATGCGACGGAGATGTCGTCATGAAGATGGACAACATGACTTCTCTACCACGAAGCGGGTTGTACCCCTCGAAAACGCTCAAACCCATGCTGACCTACGAATTGGATCAGGTTCGAAAAGCGATGAAGAAAGGTCCCCCATGCCGAGCTGTGAACCACGTCGAGGAAACCATTTTCGACGCGCAAAAGAAGTCAGCAGGAATCCCGCTCACGGCTCGAGAAGCTGTCGACAACAAAATCTCAAAGCAAGTGTTACCAACCTTCCATTGTAAGGAAGGGTGTTGATTCCTTTCTCCTACCACGTCATTGTAATGTTTTTGTTTTACTTTTCGTAGGTTGGCACATTTCTGCAACCGTTATTGTGGCGGGAGTCACACCATCACCACGCCCCAACAGAGAGTCACGAGAATCGGTCATTTTCTCACAGAGTTCGGACCTCAAGCCATGGCAATGTTCAATCAAGAGAATCCTTGCGATGGGAAGTCAGTTCAGCCAGGGTTGACGCCCTCGGGGATGCTTACCGAGGAAGTCGATTTCAGAAAATCCTGTTGATTACTTTTTTTTTAAATCAAATAAAAATAATTCTTTTGTACGCTTTTAGGACGGAAAGTAAATAATAATAAAATCTTTTTTTCCTGGTAATTTTCCTGTTTTCTGTTTGTTGTTTTCTTCCCCTGAAGCTTTATTCCCAGATATTTTTCATTCTGTCTTGTTGCCTTAAATCGAGGTACCGAAATCAGGAAAAAACGCCAAAAATAGATTCCGACTGTTATCAATCCACATTCCATACTACATAGGCAATATGTAATGAATGAACGTCACGCATATTGCTGTCGCTCCGAAAATCATGCAAATATTAATCCTCACCCACCCACCCACCCCATGGCCTATTGTTGTGAGTTTCAAGTTGATGGAGAAATTATCGACCTGGTTTGTCATTTCCAAGTGACAGAGACCTCCTTCTGTCTTTCTCCTTCCTTGAAAATAATCTTATTATCATGTTCAGTCGTTCGATTGATTGGCTCACTGTTCCGGGATACTGGTTTTGAGTTTCCTAAACTTTCCCACCCCCCTTCCACTCTTGAATTATCTTCTTAGCTTGGTTGTCATATTAGCAGATGTGTTTTGTTCCCGCGTTATAGATTCGCTTTCTATTTCACTTCCGGGAAGAGAAACTCAAACCAGAAATAAAGTTCATAACAGGACTCATCGTGAAAATCACTGGATTTGAAAGCAAAACCATCAGAGCTTTGGAGCTTTCTTTATTACTTGCTGACAGTAAATTTCTCAAAGGGCTTTGGAGATTTCGCGAACATCTTAAACAGAGAGATTTGAATTGAAAAGCTCGTTACCCTATCCGAATGACTCCATTACAATAAAAATAATGGAATGAGAATTGCGTGACTTCATTTGGGGAGTCGATATAATTTAAAAAAAGAAGCGAAAATATTTTGGGTGGGGGATGATTGGAAAAATTGAGAGCAATCGATCAACGAGAAGCGGGTAAACGGTTCCCTGAAATTCATCCTGTTCATTGCCCTCAACGAGTTACATGACTTCAGAAACATTTTGCACTTACGTCATCTTATCTTGAAGACAAGAAACAAATCAAGCGATCGTTGCCCTGAATGACAAATGGTAAGACTAACAGGTCAAGGAGTCAAAGTAAACGCACTGAAAAGATCCAAAGCAAAAAAAGCATAGTGACTACCTAAATCTTGTTGTTGAAGGTATTGTTGGGGTAGAAAGGTAGAAATGTAAACTTTTTTTAGTTTCTCAAAGGCTGTGGTTGATTTTCTCATCTCTCTTCTATTATCTATTATACCATGTTTCGTATAATTTTTTCTATAGAGAAGATAATTGCTAAAATCAGAGTAGTTGTCACGTTCTTTCATCTTTTAGAAGACACTAGTTAGCAGCCGCCCAAAATTTATATCACATTATCCACCATTTTTTATTTATTTATTTATTTATATGTAAATTACAGAAATATTTTAATACAGTTTGTTACGAATGACTATAGTTTTGTTACAAATTGAAGTTTTGGTAAGTATCTTATTTGCTACGATCAGGCTGTGGTTTGTTGATTGTCTAGGAATGAACCAATCTGGTCAGGAATGTTCCCCAAATTTGAAAGCTTTCTTCAATGTTTGAAGGAAGGAAACTTGTTGAGTTTAATTGAGTTAGTTCTTCATTAGTTACTTCGTGCTTGACTTCAGCACTTTTGATTACAATGTTAAAAATTTCTGATTGATGGGTTATTCGACTGACTGTACAGAACTACTACTAAGTCTGGCGTAACCATATTATTCCAACGTCGTCTTTAGCAGAACAGTATACGGAGCATCCATCTGGTTCGAGGAGAAGAAAACAACAAAAAATTAGAACAGAAATTGACTAGACTACAACGACGAATAGCTCAGGGAGTCTCCCGAGCCTATAAAACAACTTCGGCAGCCGCTGCCATAATGCTACATTCCTACACCGAATAGAACGAAAGGATACGGCAATCTACGACTACTGTCGCAATGAAGAAGACACCGCAGAACACAACTTAGTGCGATTGTCTAGCCTGGGCTTTAAAACGGCTAGAACTTAAGCAAACCTTTCCACTCCTCGACACAGACAGTATCATACAGGACCTGCTGGTCTCACCAAAAAAGTGGCTCTTCTTCCAAAACTTCTGCCGACGAGTTCTAGAAACTAAAGAAGACAACGGTCGCACCCGGCAAAGAAAACCAGGACAAAAGGGATGAAGAGAATATAGAATAGAGAAACAAAACCACGGTCAGAAGTACCCCAAGCCAAGGACCCCTGGAAAGTATTTGCCTTTATAGCGGGTTTATCAGAACCTCAATGGCAACATTAAGATGAGAATAAAGGTAGTGTTATGTCTGATAATAATAATTATGAGAGGAGCAGATCTTTGAGATTTTGGTACATCTTCTGAGGTTACAGCGTTGGTTGAAGAAATATTTTGAACTAAGTTAGACTAAAATATGAACCCAGGAAGTTACTGAAGAGGGCCAAAAGATAGATGGCCTCTAATGAATAACTTGGACTGCTGAGCAGTGTTGTGTTTTTAAAACCAAAGTTTTTCCAAATTTTGGAGGACACATGACTTAAAAACAAAAATCGTGGCTAAAAGCAAACACAAACCTCAAATTGGTCATAACAACGGTACAAAATATCTCAACTCAGCATTTCTAACGATTTTGTTAAGTACATACAGCATAAATTTGGGGAAAATGGGTTAATCGTCCTTGAAAAAAACCCTCCAAAGGACACCAGGAAACAAGTGGCATCCAAATCCGCATTGTTCTCCACAAAACCCGCCATAAAAACATTATATTAGCAAAATTTATTTTTAAAAAAAGCCGGGAAAAATTTCCCACGAACCGCCCAAAGAGATTCGTTAACAAAAAAAACGGCAAAACGCATAATTTATAGGTAATTAACTTGAAGGCCTTCCTCCCTCGCCACCGCCTGATTTCAAAATTAATTTAAATAAATTTATTTTTATTTTTTAAATCCTCATTTCGCTCTCGTGCTTTTCTAAAAATACAATGGAAACATCTTTTCATTTAAATGTATAAAACAATCGGGACTCAAAAAAAAGTAAAAAGCCATAAATAACAGAAAATTTTTGAGGAATTTTTGTTTGTGTGAAAGATCCCGGCCGTAATTTTTCTAAAATCTCCTTTCTTAACGGTTCGGTTGGAATGGAAAGGAAGAAAACCGTTGGGCCGCCATATTGGAATCCAGTTTTTGTTTACGCTAATGCATACAAATTCCCTTTTTTCCAAAGCTTTCCCGTATTTTTCTCACTCTTTTGTTAATTCTAATGAAAAAGGTGAAACGTTATTCACATTTTAAATATCTTTATCTAGAGAGTTTAGAAAACCGGGGGTTACGGGGAGGGAAGGGAAAGCTCTTCATCAACAGCGAGAATAGACGTTTTAATGACTGGTATTTAAAAATAAAAAAAAGGGAGCAACCGCCCTGGGAGCCCCCTGAATACTCTCCTTCTCTTCATCACCTTCCTCATCTTCGTACAAGACAAAAAATAATCGAAATGTGTACGGTGCTGTTGGGGCGGGGGCTCTCTTCCGGCGAGCTCCCTTCCTTCACTTCCGACTTCTATTTGTGATTTTAATCTTAAGGAGTTTGCTTTTTAAGTTTTTCTGCTATCGGGTGTTTGCATCTTGGTTGTGAGTTTGTTTTCTACTTTCCTTCTCTCTTTCATTAAATTTCCTCCGTTTTTGTTTATCCAGCTTCATGAGATATGGCTTGTGTGGGTTTCCACGGTTTTTTGCGAATTTGGATGACTTAAGGGAGAGCTGTGGTTTAGTGGTCAAATCACCTGACAGCAGAAGTTATAAGTTAGAATAAAGCGTGAAAAACAAGATTAAAAGACCAACAGTTACTTGGTTATATTTTTAGTTAGCTGAGAAAATCCCTTGATTGTGCCACTTTTTGTTCGGTCAGGAAAAAGGAACAAAAACAAAGGCAAGAGGAAATCGTTAAGACAAAAAAGACACCCCGCCGAGTGTTTTTGTTCAAAAACTGTTGACTTAACACAATGCCGGCCAAAATTCCCTGATTCAGCTCCTGAAAATGGAAAATCATTTCCCAAAAAAGCTCTAAAAACAAAACTCAACCTACCTTTGGCGATTTTCTGAAGAATGACTTCTTTGTGCCTGTCAGAATGAGGTTCTCCAACCACTATAAGGAGATAGCATCCCGTCAGCGGAGACAGCGGTGGAGGAGGACGAGGCTGTTGTTGTGCAGAGGAGTCCACCAAAGACTCGGATGTCGACTGATCCTGAGTGGGGGGGACCGCAGCAGGCGGAGGATCCTCCACGGGATCAACTGATTCCCCGGATTGTTTTCCAAGATTTTCCATGGTTCACCCGGGCTTATTGATTTTATACCTCCGACGTTCTAAGTGTCGGACCTAAGTGAAAAAACAAAAATTATTCAAAATGCCACCATTTTCCTTTAACCCTTCTTTCAACACAGCAGCTTAGAGGGCTGTTCTTACAATGATGAATGTTTTTGGGGGTGGACTTGCATTTAAATCGAGTTGTGTATCTGCAACAGTTGCAACCATACATTCTTGACTCCCTTAATTGTTCCCTATCATGCAATGTCACTTAATCTGGGTATCTTATCATGCAAAGTATTCATCAATAATGCAGTAAAACAGGGAAAATCGGTTTTAATAAAATTTTATACCTTAGACTGCTTATATATTTAGCTACGATGTATTCAGTTTTATACTCCCTTGTGCATTCCTGTCTATAACTTTTGCACCAAATTTACGACAATATACTGCAGTTATTGAATATCATTATGCACTCGTACATCTCACGTTCCTGAACATTTAGAATTTAAATAATTGCACCCAATAATTCAGTTTCAGTTACGTCAATAAAGGATTACTGACTTCAGTTAGAAGGAAAAACTAGCTTCACCTTTATACTGAGTCAACTATATTGTACCCACTCCTTAAACTGTTACTATATCTACTATTTAAGGTACATCATGGATGGTAACTTGTAATATAGTTGAAATAATAGATAAAACACCGGTTCAAAGCAGTGTTTTCCAGTCCAGTTTTCTTCCAGAGCAGTAACCATGTATCAGAACTGCCAGAAACCTTCATTAAATCAAAAGCAGTATTGCCACCTTCAAGTTCTTACAAAATGAATAAGTTTAAGTTCGAGAAAAAATTATTATAATGACTACAGAAATGGTGTTGGTTGTGATTTGTTGAGGCAATAAAACCTGACAGTCGACCGAGGAAGAAAACAATTTATGAAATGAAAAGTAGTTTCAATATTTTATGTTACTTCTTTTGGGCAGCAGTGAAACAATAACTTGTTTGTTGGTCTAGTTTTAAGAGGTAAGATGAAGGAAAGAGACTACTGTCTTAGTCTAGGAGCGTACAAAGGAATTTATTATTATTATTATTATCTCCTACACAAAGATGGCATGCAAAATCGTGACGCGCTTCATATTTTTGCTCCTTAGCCTGAGTTACACGGGGGTAAGTCTGTAACTGTAGCGAACTAAGTAAATCTCAGTAGGTGAGTCCGTGTCCTGAAGAGTGGGCAATGGCAGAGTCCTGCTGGGAACCGCTTATAACCTGAGGGAAGACAGCTTACCCAGTCAGGCAGTAGAGAAACCAGACCAACAGATACCCCGGAGTATTCTTACATAACAGCCCCACCAACCGTGCTAAAACAGGATGGCCGATTCCCACGAATACTTAATCAACCAAAAGTTACAAAGGAGACAAACCTGACGGATAATAAGGACTTGGGTCCTCAATTGAAAGGACACCAGTCTCCTAGCCCAGGACCGTCAGAAGTGGAAAAGTCTTCTAACCTCGACACCGCAAGGCGCAAGATGAAGGACTAAGTAAGTATCTCGAAATTAACTGTCACTTGACTCCAAGTTTAGGACAATAAGTAGCTGGCCTAGCTTTATGAAGATTTTATTTAGGAAACAGACCAATTTCGCGACCCCAAGAATTGGAGGCATGAGCAAAGTAATGCAGAGTGGTAAGAGGTAGTAAAAGTAGTTGAGAACAAGAGGAAGAGAATATAAATAAAAACGAAAAATACAAAATATATAAGAAATGAGATCGTTTTAGAGTAAGAATTTAGAAAGTTATAAATGATATAGTTATGAGATCAATGACTACGATGAAATAAAATAGAGAAGAGAAATATAAAGTAGGCAGGAGAGTGTAGCAATCAAAAAAAAAAAGTAAGAAAATGAAAAAAAAAGGGAAAAAGAAGAGAAAATTTCGAAGATTAAAAAAAGAATACAATGCTGTCGAAAAACTATTGAACAGTAAAAAGTTATGGTTGTTGTGGTGGTCAGCAACAATAATTTGAATTTGTTGATTAAAAACTATTCCAAAGCATTCTTTTAAAGCTTCCATTGGCAACTTAGAGACAATTCTGCTCTCCAACGACATACAGTGCACACTGTGTGTGTGTATACTGGGTCAGTGACTCACCATCTCTGTGAATATTCATGTTTTAAACTGAGTTTTGAGATTTAAATTAAGCAAACACATGTTTTTCAGTGATGTGTTCACCATGTTTTCATTCGCATAGGTGAATCGTTAGCAAATTTAACACTTGACTTGTCTTGGTTTTCACACATATTTATGAAATGGAATTGAGTGTCGCCATTTGTAGCTCTCTTCCTGACCAAACCAATAAATCTCCTCTTCTCTGCTATGTAATAAAACACTGGCTTCTAGTTCGGTAGTGCAGATTTTAATGTAATCCCAAATATCTATATTTTATTAGTGTGAGGTTTTGTAATTATACAAAAGATATTAGGTCTACGTTCTGTTCGTTTTTCACTTCTGGTTTTAACAGGATGAGTAAAAAGGCTCCAACTCTCACTTTGCTAGTCAGGAAATTTTTCCAACCATCTTCTGTATGCAGAGACTACACTAATCACGCTCAATAAGTTTCCATAACTTCTGTACTATTTCATTTTTGTTGGAATTCGTACAGAATACTGTTAGCGCCAAAATAACCTTTCACTCATGGACAGCACTAGTGTGGAGTGTTTGAATAAAGCAGAATAACGTTGAAGTAGACAGTAAGGAGTGGTAACGTTAGCAGCTAAGTCAGTAGGCCTATAATATTTTTCATCCACTCTATAGAAAAGCGTCTGGCATAAATGAAGACTTTTAAAGTTTTGGAGTTCGAAACTGAGAGGTTGTTGGTGAGGAAGAGATCCGAATGATGGGAAAGAAAAGAGAGGGGCAAAGGCTGTACCGACATGGAGTGATTTATGTCTAGTATTAGTCTTTGCCAAAACAGAAGTGCTTAAGAAAATAAAACACCCAGGTTGTACCGTATGTTACGACAGTAAAAAGTCAGTTAGAGTGTTAATCATGGACACGCAGTCAGCACTTAGTCCAGAATCCTGAGAGATGAACACCACATATTATTTGTTAGTGCTGCTATTATGATTACAGGTATGTAATAATTTATATTTTAATCATTATATAATATATTTATACAATTTACTTTCTATTTACCTATTTTAATGGATAAGGGAATTACTGTGAGCTTGCTATTAATTAGCAAGCTTGTGAACTTTTATATATTAAATAGTGTAAAATTCAAATAAAACAGTTTTCTAACTCTTACAAAACAAACAATCTTCCATTTTATATTTCCTTTTCCACCTCCCCATCCCTCTCTCTCTCGCTTTTCTATTTCCCATCTTCATTTTTCTTTCAGCAATATTTCACTCTGAAAGTCGTAAAGCTTCACCGCAGTAGAACCGTTACCTTTAGTGTTGTGGTGAAGGTAAGGAAAGTTTATTTCTTTCCGAACTTCTTAACCTTTTCTATTAACTACAAACTCAAAAACTATTTTTTCAACCTTTTCCTTTAGTTTTAACTCGAAACACAAAAAAAAATGGCCGCCGAGGAAGCATTTTCCAAAGTAACCGTTAACACATGGATGATTAACAAAACCCATCGATATTTTCGAACTAATGCTCTCAGCAAAAAGGACCTTGATAGAGTTTTTTTTGTGAAAATGGGTCTCTGGAAACAACTAGAAAAAACCAATTTCATTCTTTTTCCACTTCCGCCAGCCATTTTCTTTTTCTGTTTGAATCAGAATTCCAGTTTTTTTATCTCTTCTCTCTCTCTTTTCCTGTCGTTTAAAAAATAAAAGAAAAAATCTTGAAATTGATAAAAAATGAATGAAATTCTTCCTTTCCGAAAAATTTCTGCCAACATTTCTGAATATTAGCTTCCTTTTTCCTTTTTTATTTATTTTAAATTTTAAAAGGAAAGAAAATAATAAATAAGCTCGACTGCAATCTGTAGGAAATTCTTTGCGAATTTTTTATTAGAAAGGCTCCGAAGAAGGCGAGAGGGGCTCAGTGGAGGAGGAAATGGCGGAAGGGATGAAATTAAAAATGCATAATGACTTTTTTCGTTTCCCCTGAAATAATGATAAGACGAACACAAAGTTTTCTGAATTTGTTGGTTGGCTTCCTATCTTTGTCGTTCCAGTTATCTTACTCCTTTCTTATCTCGATGAACTGTGTTTTAAACAACTCTCTTCCAGTTCTTCTGGAGTGTGAATTTGAATTAGATTATCATCGTTCTGTGGCTGTGAATCTAAAGAACAGCAGTCCTTCATCACAGTTTTCTTTTGTGAGCTAGATCCAGGTTCCTACACCCTTCCCCTTCCTGACTAGCTCCTTTCTTATTGGGAGGTCTGTGGTGTAGTGGTTTGGATGCCAGACTATTGAGGTGGGCTGGACACCTAGCCAGGATGAAATCTGAGACAATACCGGCCCGGGTATTCATGAGAAAACCCTGGGGAAAGTGACCACCCGGCAGACCGAATAATTCTCTGAATCCACCCGTTTGGTCTACTCCCAGTGACTATCGCCGATGGGACACCTAGGAAACCACCTCAGGAGAAGTGTGAAGAGAAGAAAGGTAAAAGGGGACAAAGAAGTAATAAGAAGATAGGAGAGCAAAGATTTCGGGTATCACCTACTGTTTGCCAAGAGGAAGGGAGGCTAGAGCCACATAGAGTAAATGTTAGATTAGATTAGAAAGGTCAAGCTAGAATTATGACTCATAAATCGAGTTATAGTTAATATTATAGCACATTACTAACACTAACATCCTCGAAAATCTGAAAATCCCTAAACTTTTCCTGACATCCCTGAAGAAGTCGACTCCTAGCAACAAACACGAGTACTAGAAGCAATCTGCTACTTTGGCAAGATGCCGTATTTCCAAAGAAATGGCAATCTAGCAGAAAAATAATGGAACATGATCCAGTCCAATCAGAAAAGAGAGATTTTTTCTTCTGAACAATTGCTGAATCAGTGATTTCAAAATTAAGGGCAACAAAGGCAAAGTCAATGCATTAATACCTTTGACTGCTCAACCAAAATCCTTTAGAAATGTAATTCTTTTATCTGACCATCTATAATGGCCTTTTATAGTACACAATGGAGGATGAAGAGTTGTGAGATTCATCAAAAGCTCTCCAACTCTAACAAATGGCTGTGATTCTGTTTCTCATCTCAGACATTACCCCTGGTCTACGAAAAAAAAGTTTCATGTCGAAACCAGTCGTTGGATGAAAGAAAACACTTCAAGTGTAAACACACTCAATTAAAACTACATTTAGATAATTAACGAATTTTAATTGACTTTTTAACGACTTCTTTCCGGTTTGGTTTTTACTCACAATGACTGTCGTGGTGCAAATGAAAACTCAATTTGGGAATTTTTTCTGGATACTTTGAGATCCAGTAATCAGCTCTAAAGTATAATAGTATTCTCATCTCCATTAATATATACCATAAACTAACTAACACACAAAGTGCCAAAACCTTCTGTATTTAGTTATTAGTAGTATTATTATAGTTATTAGTTCTGTGTATTGGCTAAACACGCTATCTATGGTATTTGTTCTATTCGTATTTCTATTGCTAAGGATTTTGTTTTTAGTTGGCGTTTTTAGGACAATATCTTAATAAGGCACATCTAAATAAATAAATAAAATAAATATTATCAATTTTTAAAATTTTGACTTCATCATATCCACAAAGGCGTTTGTTTACAGATTGGATTCTTCAAAGTACAAATTTTTTGAGAACATAGTCATTCAGTATATCGTTATAAATAATATTAGACATGAAACCCACCTTTAAGACTAAAGTCAAACTTAACTGGTTTTTATTTACTAAAATGAAAGTATATATTAGGTCTACCGGAAAGTTCTGTCCGATAATGTTACAAGTTTGAACAAGTTTGCATAAATTCGTCTGCGACCCTTTTTGGGTTCTTTCCTTTTATCACCCACACATACTGACCTAGCAAATGAACTAAAACGAGTATGTTTTTTGTTAGTATTAGTATAGTTGAGTTTTAATACCATTTTATACCCTTTTCGGCTATAATAGAATACAAGAGTAGGATTTGAAGTCGCGACTACAACTTCTTAGTCTGGCACTTAATCATCATGTTAGTATTAATATTAGAACGAATTGGCTGATTGCCTGGGCTTTATTTTGTGTGAACTGATACTGAGCGATTATAATATAGTATTATACTACAATACATTGAACTTTTTCGTCTCTTCAAGGAAAACGCCTTGTCATCTGGTTAAACATCACCTGGTAGGTTAATATATTGGACCTACAGAAAAGTTCGCACCGATAATGTTGCATAAAGTTTGAACACGTTCTTGTTTTATAGCTGACTGCATATATACTGACCTAGGAAATCAGTTAAAACGAAGATGGTTCGTGTTAGTATTAACTAAGAACTAATTGGCTGATTGACAGATTTGAAGTTCATTCAAGTCGCTGTATTTTGTATGAAATCCAGTAAGAAAGTGAGTGATCGTATATGGTACTTAGTCAAAATACCAATCAATACCTATGTAGAATGGTATAATTCAAGGTTTTGAGTGGTACAATTATTAGGAAGAAAGTTTTTAGGTATAAATGAAATTACCATAAAATATCAGTAGATAAAGGAAGCAAAATAACCGTCAACCGAATTTATTTAGTGTCTGCCAGGTTTTAGCCGAAAAATCCTTTCCCGACCCTTCTTTATTTGCAGGCAAATGTCTAAACCAGGAAGAGGAAGAAACAGTGTTGTTAAATCAAACACATTTGTAGGTTTGGTTGTCGGTTTTAGTGTAAACATTTCAAATTAGATTGAAACGTTCTAAGAACATCCGGCCTCGTTAATATTCGCTGCTGGTGTTGGTGGTCGTGTGGGATGAATGTTCTACAAGAGATGGAAGTTTCGGGTTGGTATAAGTCAATGTGGGATGCATGGAGGTGTAAGATTCCACACGTGCCAAATACTAATTCACGGACCAGACACCTAGATTTACCAACATCCACTTGAGGACGATACTTCAAAGCCACCAAACAATCTCCAATAACCTGGTATCCTGCAGTTATTCGAAAGTTGAACAGATTTTGCCAAAAGGATGCTAGGCTAACAAAATAACGCGACTAACATAACCTTAAACGATGATACTTTGAGTTCTTCTGGTGCTGTTGTCCACAAAACACTTGGCATTGAGTTCAGTTTCACACTTTTAAATACACATATAAAATCTGCTGACACTCTAACCCTCCAAATAGTCATTCAAACGTGATAGATGGATGAAAACGTAACAAAACTGAAACTGTTGAAACAATTCTAAGCCATTGTTCTGCTTAAACAGTAAATGGAAGTCATTTAGTCCTCACGCCTCACCTTCTTTTGATCTCTTTGTGTGGCCTTCATCCCCAAAAGTGAATCCTCTCTACGATAAATCAATTAAATTCTAATGGAAGCTTCGCCTTCTTTCCTAATCTCGGGTGATATATACTTCAACTCTTGATCAAAACACTGATTTAGAGTGACAGACAAACAAACAACGAAAGAACAAATCCAGGAGCTAAGAAAAAATCTTTTATTCAAGTAAAGTAAACATCTTCGGGCGAGACCACTTATGCTAAAGTTTTTTCAGACGATCAGACAAAGATCTAAACAATTGATATTTTCAGAAAAAGGTTTTGGAAATGCTATTCAAAAGCTCCCCAAATCCTATCATTGAAAAAGGACTGATGACGTCTTTCAAAACCTCAGCAATTTCAATTTTTTATTTCTGGTTTGGTCAAAGGTTGAGGAGAGGTGAGGGGTCTCCCACATTCTGTCCAATTATTCAGTGAAAATTTTAGGTGGACCAAAATAATCTTCCTCTGCACGGAAGTTGACAGTAGAGTGGTATATTGTAGAAGCAAAGCCTCAGTGTATATAGAGGAATAAGTTCTTGGGGGTAAAAACAAAACAGACTGAGAGAGTTGGGAGTATAGTTATACCAACCAGGCTCACAACCTCACGACTCTCAACCTCAGGTAGAAGTTGGCTGCTCAAGTTCTGGTTATATTGTGTACTGATATAATATACGATTTTTTAATTAGTAATGTAATCAGTGTAAAAATCCAAGAAGGATATTGAAAACAATAAATATTTATGCTCCGGTAAAAGTGATGAGTCGGGTGCTTTGTACAATTCCAGGCGATTAGTCTTGATAACCAACTAAGCTCGGCAAAAGTGATAAATTACTGGATATTTATCACATTTACCGGTTAGTTTATAAACTCTCCAAATGGTAACGGCGAATTTAACCAAAGTTTCCTCAGATATTTGACTTCGGTCAGGTTCCCACATATTCGCCGCTTCTTGTTAAAAGTTACTCCCTAGCACAGCTGTTTGGGTTGCTTGTTTTTGGCCAAAAAATTGAAAGAGGCCAAGCATCTGAGCCAATCAACACTGATTAAACTCCTCCATTACGAGGTGGAGATTTTATAAACTAACCGGTAAATGTGACGAATATTCAGTAATTTATCACTTTTACTAAGCTTAGTTGGTTATCACGAATAATTGCCTGAAATTGTACTTAATATTCCATTTATCACTTTTACCGTAACATTTTATCATTTAAAAATGAATTATTTGCCCTCTGATTGCTGAAAGTAAAAATGAATTCAAACTTGAGGAGGAAAATGGGAGGAAATAATTTTCCTTCGACGTTTTCGCTGATTGACATTTGACCAATCGAAACTCAACCTCATACGTGACACGTCACCATCTTGAGAGAAGAAAAGCAAAAAACAAAATAAATCAATTTCAAACTCTATGAAGTGAAAATTTTCATCGCTCGTTTTGTATTCTCTACCCAATTTCATCCCCCCCGACCCCCAACTCTTCCCCACCCCCTACCCTCTTTCCCTCTCAACTCCCTACAGCAAAGAGTTTTTAACCAGTGAGCTTACCAGCTACAACTCTTATATGCCTTACTTCTGCATAGACTATATTTAGACTAACAAAAACTACCATCTAATGACTTCAAGTTCTTTTCCTTCTTTCCTTCCTTCCCCCTCTCCCATTCTTTCCAGTAAAACATGAAAAGTATTTTAAAAGTACTTACGTTTCAAATCTACTTCCGGCAAGCAATTTTGACGTTTCGTCGCGGTTCAAAAAAAAAAAGAAAGCACACGATTAATGTTCTTTTACTTTTTGATTTTTGACTGTATGTACGGACACAACTATGTCAGTATGAACAAGCAAAATTAATAAATAAATACATAAGAGATAAGGGATCTCAGATGGACTGAAATTCGCGTATGGAAAGTTTCGAACTCCAATGCTCACGAAACAATTCCAACTGATACAAAAAAGCAGAAGAGGTGCTGCCGCAGAGGTATTGCGACGCCGCGTCACCTCACGCAGACGCACAAAACGAGTCCTCACCCGGAGGGAGAAATGTATCGGAGAAAGTCCAAGATGGAGGGTGAAAGATCGATAATGTTTTTATTTTGCCTTTTGGAATCAAGTGGAATAAGGGTTTAAACGACCTGTGGTTATGCGTTTGCCAACAGCCAAAAACCTTCTGCTATTAGTGAACAAGAGACAAATCGTTTTGGACACAGAATCTCAAGAACAAACAAGCCGGAAATCTGAAAAAAGCGCCCCTGCATCCTCCTCCACCGCCCTCAGACCTCGACCTCATATCCTAAACCCCTCTTCCATCTTGTTTTGAGAGATTTTAAGAGACGCTTAGGCGGGCGTTGTACTGCTTACTGATATCCATGTCGGTTAGGTTTCTGAAAATGGATGTTGTGAAGAGTTATTGATTTAAACGTTGTTGACCGGTCACGAGTTAGCTGGTGCTTGCACTTGGGTTTAAACTCGATGACACAAAGCGTTTGCAGTATTCTGTTGTGCCAAGGGTTTCACAAATTCAAATTGCTATTTCAAGATTAGGTACGAGCTAACTCGTGACCGGTCAACAATGTGTTAATAATAAACAAATAAGGAGACTGAGAAAAGACAGTAGATACTTTCGTATGATCGACTTATTGTATCTACGAGAACAAGTTACTAATGTAGACAAGGTAGAAGTTGAAATTGAAGCCTAGAATTAATCCAACATCTCTAATTGAGAAGAACTAGCATCTAGGAAGAGATGAAGATCTATTAGGACAAGAACAATGACAAAAAAGTAACAAATTCAAAATATAGAAAGATATACTGTATGTAAGAGACCAGTATCTCAACCCCAGAAATAGGATAACCCTATGTGACTGGAGGTACAGTGGGATAAAAGATGGTCAAGAATAAAAGAGTAATTGTAATAATAATAATAATAATAGAATAGTAAGAAATAGAATCGGAGGAGAACAGAGAGAAGAGAAGGGACAATAATACTAATATAACAGGCAGAAGGTGATAGGAATAAAAATAGAAAACCGTGTGGTTCGGCAAGAAGGCATGATATAGAAGGATTGGGATCTGTTACATTCAGTGTATGTCTGTATGTAAGAGTAAGTACGGGGAATCTCCTAAAGTATCTACAAGAAGAAAAAAATAAGAAACAGACCACAAATCTTGGCCCGGTTCAGACTTGGAAATGAAAGGAGACATTGAATGAAAGAAAAAGAAATTGGAGCTCAGAAATGCCACCTTGACTCCACCAGGTCTTGACCATGTAATGGAGGAACTAAGAGACCTAGTGGCCTGACAACTGGCTCTCAAATAGACTCTTCTCAAAACGTGTAGACAGACACTAAGTTTCGCGAACGGAAGTGGAAGTGGATCGGGCACATTTTGAGGAAAAGCTCGCAGCCAACGCTGTAGAGGAAAACTCAGAGGTTTATGGAGAATAGCTATAGCTGCTGAACTCTCTAGATCAGAGCGACCTATGACATGGTCCCAAGCAAAGTTTCGAAATAAATTAAAGAGAAGAGAAATGCCTCCTCTTTCTTCTTCTTCTCTTCCTTCACTTCCTACTAACTCTGACTTCAAATTAGAAAGACATTAAAGAAGAAAATTTTCCAACAGGATTGGAACACTTCTTACAGCACTTTCTTAGATGTGCGAATTCGGTGCGCAGATATATAATTGTTTTGTTCTGTTACTTTAAAAGCAGATTCCTAATTCGCTGGTGTAATGTCATGAATATACAATCACTATAGTATAATTTTATATATTAGAATTAAACTTCTTCAAACGCAGGTAAGATTTTCTGAGTCTAAAATTAGTCCGGAGCGATGAATCGGGCACTGCATTTTGAGCAAATTTTTCAACTTCATAGTCGGGGCACCAGAACTCCTTGATTTTCAAAAATATTGCACTCTTTAACCTGAAATTCATTTCAAATATGTTGCACACTTTCAACTTGGAGAATTCATTTCAGAAAAGATGCACAAGCTTTTGAGGTGAAATTAATTTTTTAAGAAAGAATTAAACAGAAGCTATATCAATTTGGTAATTGCTATAATCTTATAATTGTATATGTCGAGTAAGGAATGTAATGCTGTACATAGTCTAAAGGCTCTGGTTCATTCGCATAAAAAAAGACCTCGAGTGCAAAGGGTTGAAAATGGCAGAGAAGCCTTCCTCAACCAATAGACAAAATTTTCTTAAAGGAAAGGGGCTCATGTAAAGATGAACTAAGTAGGTTACTGATAGACTCGAGACTATTAGACATCTCAAATTGCAAAAAAACCAAACAACAAAAGCAAATTTCGACATATTGAGGTCAAAAAGGAAATCAATAAAAAAATGAAAGCGCTAAAATCACCATTAAAACAGGGAAGAGGAAGAATGAGAGAGAATGAGGAGGGCTGGGCAGGGGCTCACAGGCCCAAATCGATTTCGGTTTTTGTTCGTGAGGCCTTTTTCGCCCTAAAAATTCCACGTCTAGACGCGCAATCGTTGACAGTCGGACAGGAAGACTACAGGAAGGGGAGACTTATAAATAGTTTTGAGTGATTTCCACAAAGGGGAGATTCATCGTGTTTCAAATCCCTGTTGCTAAGTCTATCATCCTTCCCCACAGCATCCCCTCCGCATCCCATCCTCCTTCCTGTCTCACCTCGTGATTGTCGAGCTCTCGTGAGTCTTACACCTAACGAGCACGACCCGTGCTTTAGGTTTCTTTGTCACCTAGTCGATCTGCTTTATTGTCTTGTGACGAACTGGAACTAAAAGATGACTCTGTGGGTTATCAAAGTGAAAGTGGTCAGTTGGACTTGTTCAGTCTGTTATTGAGTACGTCCAATTCCAAATTCATTCTCATGTTTTTATTTAACAAAACAAATACTACCAACAGTAATGTCTCGTTGGTTTGGAGATTTCAGAATCGTGCTGAGGAACCCAGTCAGCGCTCCTTGGTACTTCAGAAATGACAACCTGCACTGTAATCTGAGGATGAAAACGCTGCAAGGGGCTGGTGGGCACGTGGAACGTCTGCTTCCTCTCCAAAACGGTGAGATAAGCACCTTGGCTCTACTTCCTAAAGCAAGGAGACTATGACGAAGAAAATTCACCGACTTGTTACGTGTCTGAGGATTACAATCGCAAAGCAGTTCTAATTCCTCCCACTTCATTCATTCTATATTGTATTATATTGTATATTATAAATGTATAAGCTGGATGAATGAGTCGTTTAGTTGCTTGTATAAGAAACAGAAGAAACAAAACATATACTGCCACTATCTAACACGTCCCAACTAACCTCTGTCAGAGGCAAACATTGCAACATCTGAGAAGGATGTACAATCAATTATATTATATTGTTATAAAAATTCTTTAAAATTTATTTTAAAAAATATAATATAAAAATATGATGAATGTTTTGTACCAGAAAGGTTCACTTAAATAAATTGTTACTCAAACCAAAATTCTTGTGTCAGTTCTTTATTTAACACGGACCATCGACCAACTAACTTGCCAACTCTCCCACAGTGCAAAAAAAAAATTTTTAATACTTTAAATATAATTATACACGATCAAATCTGTTTATCAAAACTGGACATACCCACCAAGCCATGATTACTGGCAGATGGAAGTTGTCGATTCTATGTTAGCAACGTTTTCAAAGAAAACCGCAGAGTTTTTAATAGATATCATAATGTCTTAGCACAAATAATAATTAACTTCAACATAATAGAAATAAATATAATATAAAATAATATGTATAAATGTAGACTTTTGTTGACAAAATTGGTCGCTGACACTTGTTAGAGAATCTTTTAATTCGATGCTAATTTTTCCTGGTCTTAAATATTTATATAGTGTATGAATTTTTAAGTTATCTTAGGTCTATCGGGAAGTTCTGTCCGTTTTTATAATAATATAAAAGCATAAATTTATCATAATTTAGGTAATCTTTACTGAATACGACAATTGTCATCATCATTACTAATTTGTATCGACAATGTCCGATGTTGTCAGAAAAGGGTTTTGCTCTAACATGATCTTGAGAGCATTGTCGTCGATTAAAGATGGCTTCCTAAAGTGAGACTCATCAGAAAGATTAAAACCACATAGTTGAAATTTCTCGAGTTTCTTCCACAAGTGTATGAGAAACTGTACCTTCAACCAACACCTTGAACAGATTATCTACGCCTTTTGTATCATTTCTTTCTTATTGGAATTCATACAGCAACTTGAATGAACTAAAAATCTGACAATCAGCCTATTCGTTCTTAGTTAACACTAACATGAATAATATTCGTTTTAGCTCATTCGCTAGGTCAATAAGTATACTGTATAGGTAATAAAACGAGAGAACGATGAAAGCGTCGAAAGAATATACTCAAACGTGTTCAAACTTGATATATCATTATCAGACAGAACTTTCCGATAGATCAAATATTTCGACGATGACCATAAAAACCGACAAAGTTCTCGATCTTAACTATTAGAAAACCAAACAGTAGTTCATATTAATACAGAATATCAGTCTTGTCAATCCCTCGCGACCAAAACCTTACTAAAATCTCCTTCTCCTCGTTAGCTGGTCTATTTCCAAACTAAACTTCGAGCTCTGGTTGCTGGAAGCAGGTACTGCAGAGCGCTTTCTCTTTTTCACGCCATCTACGCCACTATAAATATATTTATTAATTACTTTACTTATACTTCATTTCATGCTGAGATATTAAAAACAAAGTTTCGTGAAAATTAGTAAAAAATTAACACACTGCTAAAATGGAAGGACGATTCACTCAAACCACACAAAACTTCTGGAATTTGCGTACCTTAGTTGTGATCAGTGGTTCCTACGGACCCCTGGTCCCATTAGAGACCCGTTTCTTGTAATTTTTACATATTGCTGTTCCTCTAGTCTTAGTTGAGTTGCTAGCTTGAAAAATAAAAAAGGAATTAATCAGTCTATTGAACTCATTTCCGGTTTCAAAAGCTCTTTAAGGCAAACAGTTTTGAAGTAAATTATTAAAAAGATGGACTGCTTTTATGGCCTCTCAAAATCCCTACAGCAAAGGTCAGTACACTTCGAACATGTCATGACGACAAATATAAAATGAATTGTTAATCCGATTACTTATTAATAAATAATTTCACGTTATTAGAGGCTAATTACAAATATCAAGAATTATTTATTGGATTTGTAATGGGGTGTTGGCGAGTACAAAACAAAATTCGAGAAAACGAAAAGAGCGCCAGCACCATCTATCGTCTGTCGTTACTACTATTCCTTCTATCTCGTTTCCTTTCTGTGGCTTTTGGGAAAAGCTCTTCAACTTCTTGCAGTTCTATGTTAGCCTGATCAGTTGGTAACGTAGTGAAGAAGAAATTCGGGATACAGGCAAGGAGGAATCAAGAGAGGTGGAACTGAGTCCCGCTTGAGTGTGGAAGATGGGACTTCTACGTACCCCCTCACTCAGTTCCACCCCCTGTGCCGCTTCCCCTTTGCGATTCGTGAGCTTTCGCTGTATGCTTACATCATTCTTCGTCTCTCTTCGTTTCACTTTTTCTACTTTCTCCAGAAGATGGCCAGCTTTTTCGTGAAATTGAGAAGATGGCGTCAAGATGGCGACTGAAAAAGTAAAAACACGAACTATGTAGCTTGTAACTATAGTGTAGTTAGAATATTGTACAAAAAAAAACGGAAGATGATGAAGAGAAATTAAGGAAGCGTGTAAAGAAGATGAAGAAAGATAGTAGTAGTAGTGGTGGCATACTTTATTTAATTTTTCGTCTTGCGGTATTGGAATATTTACAAAACGACACAATATTCTAAAATGAACACTTCAAGTCAGCACTACAGCGGATTCTTGCTAAACTTCTGATCTTTGTCTGATACCCCATAGCTGTTTCATCACTGGCGTAGCTTTGTGAAAAAAGATATTAATAATAATTTTAAAACAGTCAGGAAGCTCAGAAATTCAACAAGAATTCACTTAGTGCTGACTTGCAGTCTACATCTTTCTTCATCTTCTCTCCTGTGTTTGGTAATATTCCGTTTTTTTTGTATAATATTCCAACTACATTACAACTAGAAGCTACAACAGTTGATGAGGTTGTTCGAGAATCGTTGAAACGAAGACGACAACGGCATGATGGATGCTCAATACCGCAAGCTCATTTTCCAGCAGAAAATTATCATCCTTTTGTTTTGACTATTGTAGTTGATTTATAAATTAATATATATCAGCTGTGTCTTAATTATTACTGAACACTCCAATATTCTTATAAAGTTCTGCGTTATTTTACTTACAAGTTCAAATTTACATCGTGTTTTCACTTCTTCAATCGCCATCTTGACGCCATCTTTGATTTCGAATTTTCAAATCCGAATTTTCTCCAATCCCGCTTCAGAAACTCAAAAAATATGTTATTTAGTGTCATCATCCTTTATATTATTGATATTTTGTTAACAACAAAAAAACATTCTTATCGAATTCAAGGAATAAAAAAATTTTTTTAAAGCCAGAGCACCAAAATGGAGGAAAAAGGAGAAGAAGAAATTGATGACGTCACTTCCCCTAACTCTGTTTTATTTCCGTCTAATTCACAATGAACTTTCTCCTCTTTTGACTACCTCTCTTAGCTCTTCAACCCCCCGCTTTCCAGTTCCAGGTGGCGCCACATTCGAAAGCTTCGTTTCGCTGTTAAACTCCGCGTTTTCCAACCTCTCACGCTTATACTCGTCTGATGATCGGGCAACGTAGTGAAGAAGAAACAAGGGATTTAGGCGCAGGGTCGGAGGTGAAAGTACCCCTACTTTAGGGTGGATGAGGCCACCTTCCGAGTTTCCGCTCTTTCCCCACTCCTGAGAGGAGAATTTGGTTTCTCTTTGGAGCTTTTCCTCTTTCAAATATGGTTTTAGTTGGCGAAAGCGTTTCCAGATGACGGGACGATCGATTCAAAAGTTCCTGCCAATTTTCTTTTCAAACCAAAACATATTTTATGTATTTTCCTTTTCTGTCTTTTTTCTTGAAGTTTTCTATAAAAATTACTGTACACAGAAGTGTGCTACTTTTTCTTCGGAAATCAATCGGTTCTTCTACTACCATTATACAACTCACAATTCTTCAAATTCTTCTACAATTATAACTACAACTGTATAAATATTGCACTTTTTCATACAATGTTTAATTCATAAATAATGCACAAGTCTTCACGGTTGAACGTTATATTTATACAAGGAATTGAACACGAGTTTAATCAGCTTTGAGAATGGTTATAATTTTATAAATGTATGTCTGACTGTTATAATTTATGTCACGAGTAAGCAATTTGTCTCTGGTTGCTGGTAAAAAAGAAGGCCTCGAGTGTGATGGTTTAAAAACAAATAAAAAAAGAAAAATATAAAAAATGAAAGCCGAAAATATGAAAGTGATATGAAGTGAAATATGAAAAGTGAAAGCCATAATGGCGGATACAGGAAACCGGAGGAGAAACACGAATTAAAGGAAACGAGTTTCCAACTCAATGGAAATGAATCACTCAAAGAGGGATGAAGTGGAAGCAGAAGGGAAACGAATACGAAACAAAAGAAAAAATTTATTTTTCTGTTTCCCTGATTGATTTGAAAAAGGGCAGACAAAGGAAGAGAGAAAAAGGTTTTTCCCCCCACAAGGAAGAGGAGCCTTTTTGGGTGAAAATGAAAAAGGTCATAGCAGAATTCCTTGCCGGATCAGATATACATGATACGAGAGAGGTAGAAAGGTTGGTTCGTGCGATTCAAAGCAAAGACCACGTGTTGAACGGTATTTTCCCCTACTCTTCCGCCATCTTTCTAAAACTTCCCCTCCTTTCTAAATGGAAACTCGTGACGGACCGAACGCGACCGAGCTTTACCGAACGTGTCGACATGACTACAGGAACGAAGCTTTTCCGAGTTTCCATGCCTTTCCTCTCCCATTTTCAACTTTTACAAATTTTAAATTTATTAATTTCAGCAGTTAAAATGTTCGGCTTATACATTTACATAGACAATATAATATACAATAGTATAATATAATGTGATTTAATGATTTACAAAAATAACATTTAACCTTGAAAGCTTATGAATTATTTCTGAAATGACTCCTTCATTAGTGTAAACTACTTATGAAGTGAATTTTGTACAGAAATGTGCAATACTTATGAAATAAATTTTTTATACGATTGTGCAATAACAATGAAAGAAATTCTACATAAGAGTGTGCAATATTTTTGAAATAAACACTTTTTTTGAAAAGTACAAAATTCATGAGACAAACCCAACAAGAGCCAAACTGAGCCATTGCTGCGTCTGAGGCTCTTTATGCATCCGAGTGCCTGCCGTTAAAACGGAGAGGACTTCTGAAAGTGCTAGAAACTAAAGAAAGGGAAATACTTTAAAAACTTGCCCGTAGAAGGTTTTCTACGGGCATCCGATCTGATCAGAATGGATCCTGGAAGGCCAACAAATAAGAAAACTCTTCCAGTGCTTCTTGAAGAAAAAGACAATACCACCAGAATGGTTTCTAAAAACTAAAAAAGATCTTGAAGAACTGGGAATGACGCAGCAGGACTCAAAACAGTGGGACAAGATGCGAACCAAACTAGAACCTCAGAGGCTCCTCCCCTAGAGCCAGACTGGAGACAGGAAAAGTGTGTTTCGAGGAAAGAAAGAGAGGACATAACAGGAAGATGAAGGAGTATTGGAGGAGGTAAAAAGAAGGGGGTGTTGACGACATGGCCCGAGGAAGTGGCCGAAACAAAAAAATTAAATAAAACCTCCAACACTGTGTGCAATATTTATGAAAATAATTCCTTACAATAGCGGGCAATATTTGACTAAATTCAGAGGAATCACCAAAAATAAGTAAAGCAAAAAAACAGGATTTGATGGGAAGAAGGCACCAAAGAATGTAGGACCTGTCAGAAAAGCTAAAAGTGTTTCAAAGCTTTCACATATGGTATCACAGATACAGATAAAGATAAAGATAAAAAAGAAATGAAAAGAAAAATGGATGATGAATAATTACTTGCCTCCGATTCCAGTTTGTTTTGTTCGACGACAGGAGTAATTTAACATTGCGAACGATTGGTGGGGAACCGAATGGTGGAAAGAAGGAAAACTGCGAACCAGAGAAAATGCGGTGTGTGAGAGAAAGGTAGATAAAGCTCCGCTTAGGAAAAAGAGACGATAGATAAACTTGGGTAAATTTTCCATGGGATCAAGTCCCAAAACCTGTTGCGTTTTCTGTTTCCCTGATACTGGAAAGTCCCACGGGAAACCTGCTAACTATATCAAGAGACTGATTTCCTTTTTTGAGGTCCTCAGGAAATTTTTCCCCTTCTCTCTCTCTCCTACTAAGTCTCTCTTTGGCCTCTCTTCTACCTCTCTCCCTTCCTCTCTCTCTTTCTCTCCATTTAATTCCTGCCTTCGCATTATCCCACTTTTTCTTGCTTTATGCTTTCCTAATAAAAGCATTATGGAGTTGTGCAGAAATTCCTGTGTTCGCCTACGACATCCCGCTGAATTTTCTTTTTCATGCGTTCACAATCAAATTTTTTTTCCGCAGGGAAACGTTCATGTAGAAAACATAATCGCTGGCATAAACGGAAGTCATGGTTGGGTTTAATCTGACAAGGATGTGAGATTACATCATTGGTATTAGTGGAGGAAACTTGTATTTATAAGATACAACCATCCTGCAGTATAATAAATTTTACCAAAACGTCATACTCACAAACTTTTACACATTTTAATGGACTATTCATTTCAAAAAAAAATTGCACACTTCATTGGGGAGTTAATTTCATAAGATAAATTTCTGAAGTAGAGACCGAATTTCTTCCCTCTGAGGATGCCTTTAGCTGCCAGAGAAGGTATAACACCTGGGCTAAGTAAGAGCCTAAGTTTCCTTACCCAACCAAAAATTTACACTTGGGCGGGATAATAGCCGAAAAGTTTGGCATCAATTATCCTAAAAGGCAAACTGTTCTTTCCATCTTTCATCCCTTTCTCCCCTCCATCCAAAAAAATTTTCTGTTATATTTATGACTAGAAAACAGAACAGAATCACTTGGTTTCACCTTTTGCTGACACTTGAGTTTGCCAAACCCCGCGAAGTTTTTACTCGCGCGTCATCTATTCTTAGAACGAAACTTATCATCGCAGGAGGTCTGCGAACATAAATACTAAGAGACCTCGAGTGGGAATATCAGTTGATTCGCGGATTTCACAACAGAAAGAAAGAAAATGACGCAAAACGGTCAACAGTTCGATTCGAATTGCATGACGCTCACGCGATTCGTTTTAGAGGAACAGAAGAAACACAAAAATGCGAGCGGAGATTTGACACAACTTCTGACAAGCATACAAACTGCAATAAAGGCCATAAGCACAGCCGTGAGAAAAGCAGGAATCGCCAAACTGTAAGTTTTATGCAGGTTCTAAGTGTTCGAAGGAGGAAAGAAAAAGATGAGGGGAAGTACAGTACTAGTAAGTACTAGGAAGTACTTGTCCTAAGAAGTACTTCCTATTGGAAGGTAAAACACTCGTCAAACCCCAAACTGAATGACATTGTTGGCTGACCAAAAAACCGGAAATGAATCCTAATTTTATTTTCCTGTTTCCTTTACAACAGGTTGTCCCACAGCCTTCTCTCAATTCCTTGAAGTTAGTTTTCATTGAGTTAAGTGGTCCTTCTCAAATCACATTCGTACCTAAGCCCAACTCCTAGACCTCCGAATTTTACCGGATATACGTGAGAAAGATGCCATGAGAGGTGAAGGGGATGAAAAACCTTCATTTTCTCACTGAGCAAAAATACATTAATTTGTTTGTTAGTCTTAGTTATCAAGTAAACAAATTGACGAAATTAATATTTGCTGATGACCCTTGACCTTTCCCTTGAATGCGTCATGGTTTTATGATTCAAGGTTAACAGTTCCGTTGATAAACCCATTTATAAGATAGAACATGTGTTCCAAAGCAACCTTTGACGGAACAGCCGAAAAAATTGACACATAGAGACGTCACGATTAAAGGCTAACATTTTTAATTTTGCTGTAACCATGTCAGTTGTAACAAATATTAAATTTATTGTAAATTAATATTAGGCCTACAGGAAAGTTCTGTTTGATAATGTTACTTTTATGGTTCTTTCGTTTTATTACCTATACAGTATATCAAACGAATATGATTCATATTAGTATTAACTAAGATCGGGTTGACTGAGTAACAGATTTGAAGTTCATTCAGGTCACTGTATTTTGTACGAATTCCAGTAAGAAAGAAGTGATACAGAAGGAGTAGGTAATCTGTCCAACTGGTTAGATGAATGTACAGTTTCTGATAGAAAGATGGTTCGAGAAATTTCAACTTGGTCATTTTGTACTTTCTGATGAGCCTCGCTCTAGGCGACCATCTGTAATTGACGACGATTCTATCAAGACCATGTTAGAGCAAAATCCTTTTTTGACAACATCGGACATTACCGATAAAAATGAGTCATAGAAAAGGATGGAAATTATACTATTCAATAAAGACTATCTAAAGTACATCGTGCATTACTTATGAAAAGAGATCTTTGTAAAGCAAGATAAGAATTAGGCAACAAGCTCTTTCAATTTTTCACCAAAAACAAGAGTTGTCCCAATGTTAGGTTCTTCTTTCGCATTATCTTACCACTCTTAAGTTAGTCGTCAAATCAGTGCATGACTTAATGCCAAAACTTTTCAAGGACTCTCCAAAATCTTTTCAGCTACGGAATCGCAGGCACGACCAACGTTCAAGGCGAAACCGTCCAAAAGCTCGATATTCTTTCCAACGAGCTTTTTATCAACATGATAAAATCTTCATTCACGACATGTCTACTCATAAGCGAAGAAAATGAAACGATAATCGAAGTTGAGAAAGAAAAAAGAGGAAAGTACATCGTTTGCTTTGATCCACTTGACGGATCATCAAACATAGACTGTCTCGTGAGCGTTGGCTCCATCTTCGCCATTTACAGGTACAAATGAGAGGACTGAGATTGCGTAGGAAAGCTTCGCTAAATGAACTCTAACAAAACGAATTTGTTTTAAGGTGTGAGAACAGCGAACCTACAGTAAATGACGCACTCAAACCAGGTAGATCACTCGTGGCTGCTGGTTATTCTCTCTATGGGTCGGCAACGATGATGGTGTTATCTTGTGGAGATGGAGTCAATGGATTCACACTAGATCCGGTAAGGAAAGACATTTTTCTGTTTGCTCCAGTGATTTGGTGACCTTCCAACAGGAACATTCAAATCTAAGCAACCAGAACCCTCTTTTTTATAGGCGATCGGAGAATTCGTTCTAACAGAGCCAAACATGAGAATCCCTAGTAGGGGAAAGATCTACAGCATTAACGAAGGGTACAGCTACCTCTGGGACGACTGCGTTCGCGAATATGTTTCAGAGAAGAAGAATCCTCAAAAAGGCAAACCCTATGGCCTTCGTTACGTCGGTTCCATGGTCGCAGACGTTCATCGAACCCTTAAATACGGAGGAATATTTATGTATCCGGCAACCAAAGACGCACCAGAAGGAAAGGTATGTTGGACTTGACAATTTCACCCAAACCTCAAATTCTATCCTATAAAACATTCAAAAAATGTGTCTGTTGCAGCTTCGACTTCTGTACGAATGCAACCCAATGGCTTTTATCATAAGCCAAGCGGGGGGTTTGGCAAGCGACGGCCGAATTGACATCCTCGATGTTCAACCCAAGAAAATTCACCAAAGGTGTCCCATATTTCTAGGATCTCAAGAAGACGTTCAAGATGTTGTGAACGTTTTCAAAAGACGTTCTGGATGTTACGATCGTTTGATGTGAAAACTTGAACCGAAAACAAACTTTTAGGTCAGATGAATATGATCCGGAAACATGTCATTCAACTTTTTGTCATCGATTTTCAATAAAAAGAGCTTTGAGGGTTGACTGTCATGAACCAACCGGTACACCAAACCTAATTCCACACTAATAACACCCTAAAATTAATTTTTAATTAAGATTATAATTGTACAGTATAATGATTGAAAAATAAACATTTTGATTTTCTAATAAAAGTCAAAAAATTAATTTTTACTTACTTTGAACTCCTTGATTGAATTCACAGTTTTGAATAATGTTTGATGGTATTGCTGAGTCAACATAGTTTCGGCTGGAATCGTCAGCTCTTTGACCAGATATTGGTTTATGGTGGAAAAGATATTTTAGCATAAAAAAAAAATTATCTGGTTGACCACTTAGAAACGGGTCTTTAGTTTTAGTTCAGCATCAAAACGACCTTTATACTTCTCCATTATTTTCCTCACAACTCCTTTACAATATTCTTCTTCAGATCCATGGAGAAGATCCCTCCAGTCCACCTTCGTCCTCCGTCTCTTTCTTTCAGGCATAGTATAACACTCAGAGCATCTCCTTTCGGACTCAGCTAGCCAATCCTCTTCCTCATCTTCCTCCTCTTCTTCTTCTTCATGTTCATCTTCATCATCATCGTCTTCTTCCTCTGAATCACTTTCCGGAATCTGAGCGCAGTCAACAGGAACGATCTCTACCGGACTTCCTTCTACTTCCGGCTTGCATTTCTCAAGTTTTTCCATTTCCAGATTCGAAACCATCGTTCTTACCGGTCTACTCAAACCGTATTTCTGAAGTTTTTTCAGTTTCTGACGATCTACGACCATGTTGTATATATCAGTACAGCATTTTGGATGCTTTCGCGGAAGGTCGAGTAGACGTTTGTTTCTTATATGAGTCGATCGGAGATCTTGATACCAGGAATTTTTGCAAGGTTCTCTTTCATCTGGATGAAAATTGACGGCATTTTTAAAGTTTTTAGCTGAAAAGGTGGTGTAATCGGGATAAATTACTTTGTAAATTTTTACACCGCAGTCATTTACAACTTCTAATTCACCCACACGCATTTTTTTTTGTTTTATATATTTTTATTTTTTTTAACTTTTAAAGTTATAAAAATAAACCTAGTTTTATCATTTTTTTCTTTAAAAAGGCTGTGGGAACCTAAAATGAACTCAAGCAGAGCCTCCGTGTTGGGAGATATTATCATAGATCTTCAAGTAACTAGAAACTGCTCGAAAGTTTCATTCCGAACGTGATGATTTTATTATAAACCAGAAAAAAACCGTCAGAGTGCTGAATAGCGGTAACCACCATCGACCAAATCGATGGCCGCATTCAACAGCATTCCAGTCAACATTTGAAAAACTCATTTGATGCCTTTCTCGAAGGAATTAATCAACGTTAACACGCTCGAGGAAATCAAATGAATTGTGTACAAATTTATAAATCGTTATTTTCTGAACAGATTTCTAGGAGTGGTCGTGAGTGTAAGGTGGTCTAATGTCACCTCCAACGAAGAACTATGCCTCCGAACTTACCAGAAGTCTTTTGAAACACAAGTTAGAGCGAGGAAATGGAGATGGATCGGGTACACTCTTCGCCAAGGACAGAATCAGATTCACAAACCAGCCCCGACTGGAATCTCCAAGGAAACCGAAGAAGAGGAAAACCTCGGAAAAGGTGGAGCGAACAGTTGAATAGGAGCTGGCTCCAGCAGGAACAACTTGTGGGTGGCAAAGAAAATATCCCTCAACCGAGTAGGTCCCTTGCAGACGACCTATTAGCTCCAGAGGCCTAAAAAAAGGACTTATTATATATTAATAAATTATTTCTGTCTTTCAGTATTCATTCCGGATTATTTTGGAACGGAGTGTGTACATGAAAAGTTTAGCGACATAATTATAACTCTACAGAAATTATGACTACATTAGAGCCAATAAATATAATTTGCTTAATTTTTATCATTACTATTATTATTATTATAATTATTATTGAGAATATATTTTATCGCTATTAAGTAACAAATTAAGTTTTTATAATAATTTCCCTCGAGCGCCAAATTAATGGAGTCTGCATCTGCTTCCACGTCAAATAGTTCACCTTCATTACAACACTTGATTTTATGATAAATGCACAATTATTTTTAAGCAATGGTTGATAAACTAAGACGATATGAAAAGATTGAATTTTTAGGTGAAGGACAGGTGAGTCAGAATTTAAAAAATCAGAGTAAAATTTATATAAATTATTTCGATTTGTCAAATCATTTTGAGGTTAAAATTTGAAGCCGGCTTCGTAAACGTGACATACTTTCAGGTAAACAAAAGTTGGAAACAATTCTAACACAATTACAATCTTTAAAGTTTTTAACCCTGTTTGTAATTTGTTGATGAATTGTAAAAGTATGAATTGTGGGAATGATGTATATCGTTCAAGCCTTTTTTTGTTTTGAAATCAACTTTAGGTTCTTTATGTTTTGTTTTTAGTTTGCAACAGTTTATAAAGCCAAAGATGTGGAAACAGATGCGATAGTAGCTGTGAAAAAAAAATAAAAATAGGAAGTAGAGCAGAAGCAAAGGATGGAATTAATCGAACTGCATTAAGAGAAATTAAAATACTTCAAGAATTAAAACATCCAAACATAATTGGGTTATTAGGTGAGTTTGATAGCTGAAACCAACCATCCCTCTGAAGGCTAACAAGGCTAAATTTTATTTTTCGACTAAAACTGTTAAAACAGTAATAAAGCATTTGTTCATATCAATTTCTCATGTTGTAGATGTATTCGGACACAGGTCAAATGTTTCATTAGTTTTTGATTTCATGGATACAGATCTAGAAATCATAGTTAAAGACACAAATATAGTATTAACTCCATCGAATATCAAAGCATATATGCTGATGACCTTACAAGGATTAGAATACATGCACAATAACTGGTTCTTGCATAGGGTGAGTCATGTTTACAGCTCTGTGGTGTGGCTTTTGTGAGAAAAATTTGCCGATGGCATATGTGGTACATAATGATTGTTGGATTGTCAAAAAAAATTTCAAAAATTATAAAATAGTTTGATTTTAACTCTTGCTTGTGGACACCACATTGACTCCAAGTTTAAAAATTGGCCACTCTGTTTCTTAAATATATCTACTAAACCTTTGTGGGAGTCAAATGCACAAAGCTAGTGCCCAATAATAGTTTTAATGTACTTTTTTGATTTTTCAGGATTTAAAGCCCAACAATTTATTAGTTAATAGTGAAGGTATATTAAAATTAGGAGATTTTGGTTTAGCAAAATTTTATGGATCTCCAAATAGAATATACACCCATCAGGTTGTCACAAGATGGTATCGATCTCCAGAATTGTTGTTCGGAGCAAAAATGTATGGAGTAGGAGTGGATATGTGGGCAGTTGGGTGCATTTTAGCAGAACTTTTACTCAGGGTACCTTTTCTACAAGGAGATTCAGACCTTGATCAGCTTACCAAAATATTCCAAGTGTTAGGAACTCCTACTGAAGAAACATGGCCGGTAATTTTTTGAGGAAATATTCTTTGATGCATGAAACTTAAAAAAATGAGTAATTAAATTTTTCTGTTTTATTTGTCCTAGGGAATGAAAGGGCTTCCCGATTTCATTCAGTTTAAACCACTTATAGGCACTCCACTAAGAGATATTTTCACAGCAGCTACTAACGATTTACTCGAATTATTATCTAAGTTACTGGCTATGTGTCCAGCAGAGAGGTGCACAGCCACTGAAGCTCTACAGATGGAATATTTTAGGTGAGTCTATCCTACACAATATGAAGCTCCTAAGTTTTGGGGCAAAAAGAATAACACCTGGTTCATACAAAAGGAGATCAACCTCTGAACTAAATCAGCTATTTAGGAGCCCAAACACAGCATAAACTTTATACAGAGTATAGTCATGACTGGCCACATTTTTAGGGGTAAGAACAGCCTCGCTCTGGGAACAAGCTTTCTGGATAATGTCAAGAAAGACTTTCAGATATAGAAACAAAAGAGCAAACCAGGTAGTAGAAAACTATCGTGAACGGGATGGTACTTGTTCTTGTAGGATAGTCTATCTCGTGTCGTTCATTTTATTGTATTTATGACTCGAGGTTGATTTATTTCACGATTTTTTTAGTTTAAGAGTGGATATCTTACTCTGTTTCTTATTGTTCCTTGTAACAAAATGTTTTTGAAGAATCTTTATTCCTGGAGTATAGACATCTATTGTCGATCAGTTGATCCCAAATTTTGGTATTTATAATACGGCTATTAAGCGGAACGGTTGTAATTCTTCCTTTTTCAAAGAAATCGTAGTGGTCTTGTCCTTTTGTTGGATTTTTAAAATGGTTTTAACACCCCCAATTATATTATGGTTGTTACTGCCGCCTGATGTTTTCTTAAAAATGTTTTATTGTTCTCGAGAAAGAATACATTTTTCTAGATTCGTAATTCCTGAATGGGTACCTGAAATGTCCTCCTTTTGTCTTCAGATTCTTTATATTCGTTTGACTAACATTTGAAGTTTTAAGCCTTCTAACTTTTATTTACTGATTGGAACATATTGCCTTGATGGTCTGCAATCGATTTTCATACCCTGATGTTGAGGATTTTTCCGTGTCAAAGTTTTTCACAATTGACACCACTAGTTTGCGAAATAAATTTTTGTACTTTATGGTTTGATGTTATCTCTTTTTCAATGTGTTTTACATTAAATATATGAACACTGAGTGAGCGTCTGGACAGCCCCTATATTGAGGAAGACTGAGTTTTCGTTTATATTCAATATTTATTTATGTAGTTAAATTTTGTGCCTCGTTTTTGTGTCGTGTTTGTTTTTTTATTAGAAGAGAGTGGAAGGTTTACTGACAAAATAGTATCCTTCCTACGAAGAAAGAAAGCCAAAGGAGTATGGTTGGGCGAGGTTCAAAAAACCTTTAAGAGAGAAGAATATTGAAATCTTACCAGGCCTCCCTAGAAAAGGTCAAATTGAAAACAGGGGGAAGGTGAACAGAAAAGAAAATAAAATCCAACAGTGAGAGAATGAATGATTCCTGCCGTGAACTGAAAGCAGGAATCATTAAAAATGGGAAAGAAAGTAAAAACGACAGCAACGTCGGAAACAGCGTAGTCCCTATTGGTCCAAAAACAGTCAAAGCAGAAGACGGTTTCAAAATTATATTATTAACCGGAATCACACTATTAGCAATCATATAACACAATACATTGTTATTTTCTTTCAGGAACAAACCATATCCGACTCCAGGAAATCAGTTACCACTTCCAACAAGTATTCGGTCTAGGAAACAAGACGAAAGACAAGCGCTTAAACGAAAGCTAATGGATAATGCTCCAGAGGGATTGTCGGCTCCGAAAAAATTAATCTTTTAGCAGTCGGAATATGAAATGAAAACTTCCTCGGCGGTGAGGGGACTTTGAACGACATTTTTCTCTCTTCTCTCGGTTACGAGAATTTAAAGAGGCGACTATACGAATACCACGAAGATTTGAAGTATTTTATTTGTTTGTTTTGAAAGAAAGGATCGAAATGGAAATGGCTGACTGAATTTTTTTTTAATTTAATCGAACAGGTGCTCAATACATTTTTTATTGTAAGGAATATGTATAAAAATATAAAAAGTTTGCGTATAAAAATGGGTATTTTTTCTTCTGTTATCCCAACATCTGTCAGCCATTAACAAAAAACCCCACTGTTAAGTGTATGAATCGCCCGGGTCACCAATCATAAAACATCATAATTAATGAGCTCCTAAAAATATAGGTCGGAGCCTCTTGAACAAGGTCAGATTTAGGGTGCGGAAATAAAACCAGATGATTTCTCACGAAACCATAAACCTGAAACTCATAAGGTAGGAAGTCACTAGCAAGGCAGTAAAAAAAGGGAAGACACTCCAACTTAATGGACAGAGAAACCCATATGGGGCGCTCATTTAAATGTACCCGGGCGGATGGGCGATTATGCTTATTAGTCCACAAGTCGTCAAGGTAAAGTGAGAACAGAAAACAGTGTAGTATACTGAGTGAGACAAATACAAGGTTGTTTTTGTAGAGACTACCATTAATCATATCGTGGGAACCTTCCTTGACTACGTTACTGCTGTGTAAGTGCTAGTCTGTTCCAAAAGCTCTCCATCTTTTAGGCAACTTGAAAATGCTGCTCTTCCAGAATTTCTCAGATTTCTCAGTGAAAGCCTTTTCGTGACTTCATATTTATATCAGACTTGAAATGTTTTCCATCGAGGAAATTTTGCAAAGATCGGATGTAAGTGGAAATTTGAAGGTTCGAGGTTCTGGAGACCGTTTCCAAACGGTATAAGCTGAGGGGAGACAGTTCAGCCGTCTCAGGCAGTTGACCCCAACAGGCACCCGAAAGTACTCTTATGTGGGAATGGACGCGGTGGCAGTCCCACCAACCGTGCCAGGACAGGATGGCCGATTTCCACCTTGTCCGAAGACTAAATCAATGGAAAGTTTTAAAAGGCACCGAACTGGCGAGGACTTAGCTCTACGATTTTCGGAACATGGAGTATTAGGTGTGTCAATGGAAAGGAAACGGAACTGGTGAAGGAAATCAATGTGCACTATCTAGCCATAACGGAGACAAAAAAGAAGAACCAAGGCGCAGAATCATTTCACGGAAGTTTCCTTCTATTATACAGCAACCACCAAATGGGAGACAATTTGAAGGAGGTCCTGGGAACAAGGAGTGTCAATTGGAAGAACGCCAGTGTCCTAGCTCAGGACCGTCAGAAGTGGAAAAATCTTCTAACCTCGACTGCGCAAGGTATAAGAGGAAGGAGTATCTTTTGGTTTTATTAATTCTAATATAATTAGCTCTATCTACGCCACCTACTGAAAATTGGAACCAAATTTCCGAACAACCCAATAGATCAGAGGTATGCAAAGATCAATCGACCGCAAAAACTTTGTTAATAAAATGGAAAAATATTTATCAGTAAAGTACATTGCATAAAACAGTAAATACAAGTAAATAGTATATAATATATTATTCTAAATATAGAGCTTGAGCTAATTTTTTTGTTACCCACACTACACATTTTTTTGTAACCCATACTTCACCCTTCACATTCAGTCTTACCTCGACCCTGATGATGCTAACAGCTCTAAGTTAGCGAAACGTCGGTATTATTTAAGTAATTCTTTTGAGTGCTGCTTTATATTCTAAAATCGTGTTCATCGCGTTAGTGTTGCGAGTGCTAAGCGTTTGTGATAAAACCAAGAAGCTTCTCGTTTAACATAACAACAGTGATTCTCAACCTATTATATCGTCACGGCACACTTTTTAATAATTTTAAAAGCTTGGCAACCATTAATTAACTTACAAGAACATAGTTAATTAACTGTTACACCTATATTAATATGATATATTTTGTAAAAATAACAGACGATAATAATATTCGTTAGGATAAAAGATAACAGCACTAAAATACCGAGGTAGCAAAATGCTTTCTCCAAAACTCTCCTCCGCTATTTTACCGTATAATTTGGAGGCATATTGATTTAGGATCACTGTATTAGAAGATGGCAGGAAGTATAAACAAAATTAAAAATAAAATAAAACAAATATTTATTTTAAAAAATCTTATATTGTGCAAATATACGCCATGAAACTACTGTAAATTAAAAAAATTAATTTGGTTTTTTGCAATCCCCACCTTCCCCACCCCAGCAGTCGTCTTATTAAATTTTAAATTCATATTTTGAAGTTATCAGAGATTTCTTTTAAATCAATTTAAAGAAAATAAAAATTCAAAAAAAATTAAAATAAAATTGACAACAAAAAAAAACATTTTTTATGCTTCTCTATTAGGAACATAAAGTTTAAAAGAACAACTCAACAACTCAAATAAAACTTTTTTCACTGTTCGGCTCTTTTGCCAGTGAGCTTTTTTGTAATTAAAAACTTTTCCTACGAACCAAAAACAAATTTGTAAAACAATAAAAAAAATTCAGACCTACGATGATTCTGTGGGAATATGGTGGGAAAGCGATTGCTTTCAAGTAGAAAAAAGGCCGCACAGAAGTAAAGGATTCAGGTACCAAAAGTTCGTTCACGAGTGCTGCCAAATGAATCAACCCGAAGTTTTTTTTTTATAAAACCTCTCTTCTATTGAGCACCTAACAGTTAGTCCATCTCTATCTATTGCCTCATCCCTTCTTCTTCCTCTCCACCCGCCCCCAACCCCAAACCTTTTCCACAAGCTTCTCAGAGCCGGTTTTCTTCGGCTGAGTCCTTTCTATTTTAAAAATAACTGACCTATTTTTCTTCTCTCTTCTATTTTCTTTAAGGTATATGAGGAGAGAAAAGAGTTGAGGAAAACAAACGATTTACCGGGGAAAATTTCGGGGATCCAGAATTTTGTCCGAATCGATTCAAATTCCTCACAACCAGAAATCCATTCCTCAACCAAATCCTCACTCATTTATTAAACTGATCTTTTGAACATCCAACTTCATTTGGAAATTATTCAAAAATTTTGGCTCAGTTTGAACTAAAAGTATTTTCCACGTGACGACAAGAACAAAAAAACTCGAATACCAAAGAAAAACCGACTCTGGATGGGTTCCTTCAGGGACAAACTTCTCAACTACTAATTCAAACACAAAACACATCCATAATTCTTTTCTTCTCTCGTTCCAGACTCACCCCCTTCCCTCCCACCCTATCCGCCTCCCTTAACAAAGGGAAGTAGTGGCTCAGTTACCACAATAAATATTAAGTCTTAATTAAATATATAATTTTTTGTTCATAGTTTGTTTTTGATTTCTTTCATTTGCGAATAAAATTGTCACAAAATTTGAATTCTATTTTAATTTTACAAATATTAAAACACCCCCCCCCTTTTATATTTTTTCTCGAATTTCGTTAGTTCAGTCTTTGTATAGCCTACTGTACAACCGAAATGCCTTTCAGTGGCAAAAATATCGTTCCAGCCGCGTCAAATTCTACTTCAAAAAAATTTTTTTCCATCATTAAATATTACTTTTTCAAACAATTCCAACCGCTCCTCTTACTCCCTTTGTCAATCCAACCGCCGGGCTTTTGGTAAAGAATAAAACAGAAAAGTGTGGACGAGGACGTGGCGTCGAATTTGAATAATAAACCTTTCTGCGTTCGAAAAATAAAAAATCGTCGGAGATTTGATTAGAATTATGTGAAAAATTATGCTGTTGTCTCTCTCTCTCTCCCTCTCCGGCAGCTATTTTCTTTTCACGGAAAGATTATCAGAAATAAAATTTGAAACTTTCCTCGATAGTGCCTTTTTCACTTTTTCCTTCTCAACTTTTAAGGTTTTTTTGCAAAACCTTTTATTCGAGGTGACAAACCGGAAAATACCATTAAACAACACCTTTCTTCGGGGGTGTTGTTTACCAGCGGTTTCTGGTTTACTACCAAAATCAAAGCTTTTCCCAACCTTCTTTTAAATTATAATTATTTTATCCACATATACAACAGAATGGTTAATTTGATTCAGAATTATCTTTTGAGCTCCAAACCATAAGAAAACAACAGCAACAGGAATCAAAAACAAAAAAAATTCCAAACACGAGCGAAACTGGTTTCATTTCATCACAAATTCAAGCTCTTTAATGATAACAACCCCTTACATGACCAACTAAACCTATAAATCTCTCCCCAACCCCATAATAAATTTTAGGTCATCTAAAACCCAGCATCTGCATCTCCGACATACTTTAACTCTTTCCATCACCAACAGAAGACTTCGAACGCTTGAACGGCTTACACAAAATATTAAGAGCAGCTTCCCGTCGTCACATATTGCCATCAAAACCAATCTGACTCTCGTTATAATTAACATTTAATAGTAACAAAACACCCCCCTCCCCAAAGCCAAAACCATTAATATCGATCATCAGTACTTTCTATCTTCGTTAGAAAAAAAAGAAAACAGACAAAATGGCAGAATGCAATTGTTCAAATTAATTAACAATTTAATTTATTTATTTGGACAGAAAACTTTTTTTGTTTGTCGACCCCTCCAGCGGTCGGCGCTGACAATCAAAACGCACCAAAAATAAAAATTCGTTTCTTTTCCCTTTTTTGTAAGCGATCTTTGCTCATTCACCCACCCACCCACCCCTTCAACGGGCTATATATAAATATATAAAGTTATTCAATAGGCGTAATGAGTCGTGTTCCATTGAGCCCAGGGATCTTCCCAGGCTGTGAACCAATCCCTAGCTGGTTCTCTGTCTCTTTGCGGCTGGATCGTTCTTATTGTGTTCCAATACGTATTTCATCTGTGGCATATACTGCATAACGTCCCGGACTTGGATTAGAGGAAGATTATCGTTTTCAGAAACGCATTTACCGGCCAGTTGAAGAGTTTCCATTTGTGACCTGTCGATGGAAATTAAAACAGTTAATGAAATCCTTTTATCTCTCTCCTCTCCTCTCCCCTCTCTTCTGGATGGACCTTCTCACCTGTTTCCTTTGTACAAATTAACATTAAGGACATCCTGAAGTATTTTCTGTAAAGCGACTACTGGAGTGTTAGGAAAAAAGTGTTTAACGAGATCAGGAAGCGTCATCAACAGTTCTGAGTATACGTAGGGTTTGGCGTTTATGCAAGGAACCATTTTGCTGTCGACTAATACTTTCTTCACCTACGGAAAACAAAACAAATCCAATCATCTAAAAAGTCCAAAATATAGTCGAAGTCCTCACCCCGTCATCATAAAAACTCACCTGATACGGAGTATGAGTCCCCGTCGTCGGTATGTCGCTAATTTGAATAAGTCTCTTCCCTCCACCGATGTCCTTCGAAGACATGGTCCTACCATTTTGGTGTTGTACCTGTTGTTGCCTCTGCACTGCTTGACTCGCCGATAAATCCATTACGTCAGTCCCCGGATATGACCCGTACCTGTTGGTTCCATTCACAGGAATTAGAGGAGGCGGGGGTTTTGCGCTACTGGAATATTTAGTCACAGAAAAAATTATCATTTACGGTTCCAAGATCTAAGTGGTAAACAAAATGGTCGCAAAGGGTAGCTACTCACTTTTGCTGATTTGAACTAGAGCGAGACTTGTGAAGGCTGGAAGAATAACCGACACGATTCGCCGGATTAGCGTGTAGTATATGTAGAGCATCTGGTACGTTCGCGTTTGAATACGTCGGCGTTCTGAAAAGAACAGATTGTTAGTTGATAAGCGCCTTGAGCATTTGATAAACGGAAAAAGCGATTCTGAGGTAGATTATAGACTTCTTTTAAAACATATTACCAAGAGATAGTGAACTTAGACAGGGAAGGTAACAATCCTAAATTTGTAGGTAAGGAAGAGTGAGACTCTGGAAAGAAGAATTGAAGCCTTTGAGATGTGGCTAGATGTGGCCTCCGCATACTCAAGACTACCTGGACGAGATTAATGACAAACGTGGAAGTGCTAACCCGTATGGGCAAAGAGGAGGAGACGCTGTACGAAGTTAAGCGCCGAAAACTGCAATACTTCGGACACAAATGACTAGTATAAACTACTCCAGCTCATCATGGATGAGAAAATAGAGGGGAAAGTGACGTCCTGGAGGAAGAACAGCTTCGTGGCTCAAGAACTTAAAGAGATTGTGGATCGGTATTCCATACGAGCAGCAGTCTCTAAGGTCATAATGCCCCCTGACTACCAACCTTCGACGCGGATGGGGTACATAATAATGAATGGTGGATGGGCAGGGTGAGATTATTTTTATCTACGTGAAATCAGACAATCAAGTGATCGAATTCGAATCGCTAGCATTCTGAAGCTATCTGGCCACAATACGCGACTGAAAAGAACCGAGTACTATTTTGTACGTGGAAGAAACATTGCAAAGGGTGATAAGGGCAAAGGGAGGTAAGATCGAATTTTTCGCGATCTGTTTAGACATGTTACAGTGCTTCACAGCGATGGTAACTAACAATCCAACTATCCGTAAGCAAAATTTGATTCCGTTCGCACAAATACAATAGATCAAAAACAATGATTATTCCGACTATCCTCCAAATAGAACACTAATACGATGTGGTGTATTTAGTATCTCATGAAGATCCCCAATATCGCCAAAAGAATCCATATCCCCTCACAAAAATTTGGAACCAAATGAGTTAATACTTATTTGAGTCAGCTATGTTAAAAATATATATAATATTATAATTAAAATTATGAAAACCACAGATTCGAACAAAATAATAACTTACGCTATTGGCAGAGGATTGGCAAGAGTTGTTCTGACTAGAGGTGGTGGTTGTTGAACCATTCCCATTTGAGGAACCTAAAAGACAAATAAATATCTCAAAATTTTTTCCCCTAGTTAATTGCCATCTGTCTCAAAGTAGCTGCTCTAGTTTAAAAAGTGGCTTTTTATCTAGGGAACAGAGTCTTGACCTCAGGAACTGGATAATGGATACAACTGAGAACTGATACAAGAGAGAAGATAGTAATAGCAAGAGTAGTTTTGAAGAAGAAGTGATACAGATATTGAATAAGTTACTTGAGAAGTATGAAGTACGGAAGGGAATGTAGTGGAAGAAAGTGAAGAGAGAAGTAATAAAGAAGAGAAGTAGTGTGTAGTTCTGACTATCTTCCCATAACCTAAACCTACAGCAACCCTCCCGAGGGTCAGATACTACCCACCAAAGACAGGATCATAGTTTTGGTGGCTTGCCGACAACAAAGCCCCTTTATTCGTTGGAATCTATTTATTAATCACCATCAGCCACACTCACCTGAGGATAGTAATAAGTTGTGCTTCCAGTTGGTCCGGATCTAGGTCTAATATTATTGTACGTTGTGGTAGCACCCATCTAAAAACAAAAACAAACAAAAAACATTATTAAGCGATGTCTTTGGACCCAAGTTCGCCTTCTCATGGAAAGGCCAACAGATTGACCAATTACGGTTTTGGGTTATGTACTCTTCGCGGCACGAACTCTCCACGAAGAAGGGAAACAACATTTTGCTCACATTCCTCACTGCACACCGGCACTATGATTCAGCTTCCCTAACCCCCTCAAACTCCTCTCACAGTCTCTCCAATGTTGTCATCAAACCCATGTCTCGGGACAACAGACAGAATTATTAGAATCTCGCATCTTGGATCACACTTGATTGGCTGGGATATCGAACTTTTTGAGACACGGTGGGATTAAAACTGTCTCACCTTACCCGGCGGGAGATCACTAGTCTTACCCAAAAATGTGCGCTAACAAGTAGCATTCATAAAAGAAAGTGGCACGGTGGGACTATTTGACTCAAATTCTTACCATTCTTTTATTGCTAAAAACATACCAATTCTGTTTCATTTACTGTACAAAATGTCTGTCCCACATGAACCTGTTTTATTATTACAAAACCTACCGCAAAGAGCTAAAAAAACGGACCACTGAATGCCAGTGGTAATCATGGGCCATTTACACTTATAAATTTTATTTCTGAGTGAAAATCAAGGAGTATAAATATAATAATTTAAACACAGTTGAATATGTAATCCAGGTGTTGCCAACTAGTGGCCAGCCTTGGACAGTTTTCCGGCCCGCAACATCAATTACGCTGTTTAAATACCCAAATTGAGATAAATTTGCAAAAGCCAAGTCAAGGGGTGGTCAAACAAGAATCAAACTAGTAAAATAAATATTTTTAATGAATTGGACACCCTTGATTTCAGCTGCTGTTTTGATCTTACCTCAAAAGTAATAGTTTACTCGTAACATGTCCCATTTTCATTTTATTTTAAAGTTCTATTTGCCATTAAAAAAAATGTCCTCAGAGGCCACAATATAAACTAAGCATATTAGTATATTCCAAAAATGTTTCTTATACTATAAAGAAAGGGAATAAACATAGAAAAGCAGCCTGCATCTAGACCTAATAGAAACCAATCCATTATATCTGTCTCTAAATTGTAACATTTCCCTCTATCGGGCTTGTTTAACTTTGGGAATGACACATCCGTCACTGTACAACCCCCAACTTCCTTTCATTTCCTTCTCTTCTCTACTTCCCTTATCTCTCTTCTCTTTTCGTCCAACTGCCTCCACTCTATACCAGGGAGCAAATGTAATGATGGACCCTTTTTAAAAAACTGAAATTTAAAAGAAGCTTGTTCTCCTCTTCCCCACAGCTTTCCTCTCTTATTCTCTGTTTCTCTTCTCTCAAATTGCTCATAGTTTGTAACCAATCGGTCCATAGACCGAAATCCGAAAATCGGCTGACCGCATTTCACTGTTGCTTCCTATTCACCTTTCTTTTACGTTTTTCCACAAACTACCCTTCCCTTTCCCAAAATAAAATAAAAAAAATCGAGTGCTAGACATCTGACTGCTGATTCCCCCTCCTCAATCCCCGGGGCTAAGTCTTGATACCTTTCCAATTAAAAACAAAACAAAAAAAAATTGTCAAAATTTTTGGATTCTTTCCAAAACTCCGACTCCTCTCCCTCAGTCCCTCCACTTTCATAATTCTATTTTTGTTGCGCTAAAAAACTTTTCGCTCCCGAAAGCTTAAAGCTGAGTTTTTGCGTGAAGTTTAGAGACTAGAGGGTGGAACGTAAACCAAATTCAAAAAAAAAGCGAACGGTTGTCTGCACTTTGATTTGCTACAGCCACTGCCACTGCCGTTTGAGCCAAAGTGACTCCAACCCTTAAAGTGAAACGAGAAATGGTGCACCCTCATCTCATACTACTATTTAACATAATTGTTATAATTATACTTAATGATGCAAAAACAATATTTTTAGGTATTCCACCCATGAAATTGTAAAAGCGCATCAAAACGATCAGAACAAGTCTCGTGAAAAGAAATGAAATGTTGAATCAAACAACCAGAACAGAGGAGGACAGAAGAGACGGAGAAAGGAGAAAAACTTTCTTCGAGCTTTAACTTTTAGTTCAGATGTGGAGGAAAAGAAAGAAGGAAAGCAAAGGAAAGTAGCTCACGGGAAGAAATGAAACCGGAACCTAAATTAATCAGCAAAATGGAGCGTTAAACGCATTCGAGATACTTACATTATTTTGAAGAGATTGAGCCTGCGCCATCCTGACTATACTGTTTTGTTGCGACACCATCGCTTGATATTGCTGACCATTGATTATGTTGGCGGCAGCCCAACCATTTATTACGGCGGCTGGAAGATTTCCGTGAGGTCCAGGAGTGCCCGCGATGGGTGGTGTATGAGCCACGGGTACACTCCTCTGTATGGGAGCCACAGGTTTGGTTGCCGACACTGGTACCGCTCCAGCCGGCTGTTTAGTCCAACTAGGATTTGTGTTTTGACTCTTCGAAGTTACCAACAACTGACTATCGATCACTTTGCTCGGCCAATAATCCTCGAATGACGTTCCCGCGGGAAAATAACTTTTTATGTCATTTAAACTGATCACGCTACACGTCTCGCTCGCGAACAATTCGTTTCGAATACCCTGAACCTTACAGCAGAATTTCAAGTAGGCTAAATCCCAACCCTCCAGCTTTTCCGCTTTTAGTTTCAGGCTATCCGTTTCTCCCTCGAAATAGAAAAGCGGAACGAATTTCAAGTTGTTTCGAACGGTGTACGGAACGACACTTTCACCGTTTATCCGTATGAACCCGCACTTGTCCTTTGGATTGTTTGAACTCAGCAGGAGTTTATTATAGCAAACGTCTAGGAAATTATAAAACTCGGCCGCATCTTGCAAACGAACCACGAGGTCTTTGTTGGTGAAGTGATCTCTTCCAAACTGGGCATCACAGTGCCTCACATTGATCTCATTCAGTATTCTAGCCTCCGCATCCGTTATATAGTAACTACGTATACACGTGCAGTTGTATATGTCCGCGTGTAAATAACTTAGATACTTGTTAAGCAATTTGTTTTCGACCATCCGTACCGCACAATATTGCTCACCCTGTCGGATTATATAGGGAATGAAAGCTTTGCCAAGGGTCACCCAACCGAATCTTCCCCGCTGACTGTCTTCATCGATAGGCTTCTTGTCCTCGGGAATGATATTCGCTTGTTTCTTCTCCAACAATTTCGGGTTCATACTGCTCCTATTCACCATGTTTAGGAGAGATGCTTGTGAATTTGTGTACATTTGACCCTGCAAGCCGCCTCGAGCTTGATGCTGAACGCTCGCATTCTGACTGGCTGCCACCATTTTCGCTTTATTTGCTTCCACCATCTTAGCAGCCAATTCCCGTATCTCAGCTTCATCAGGACGCTCTTGCTTTATTGCTGTTATTGATGTTTCGCCGAACGTCGTAGGGGCACCTAAAACAAAAAACAGCTTCCATGAGAAACGTTCACATCTGTCGGGCTGAAAGTCAAAGGTTTTTAGCTCTCCCCTTCCCCCATCTCACATAATCTATTTTATGTGACTAATAACCATTCACGATTTCGTCGGTAGGAGTAAGTAAAGTAAGGTCGAGACCTTCAGATTAACGAGCTACATCAATGTCTCAATCTTGGTCGTCAAACAAAGCAACCATACCACCGATAAGAAACATTTCTTTTTAACAAGTCTCGACTCTTCGAAAACATCCAAACCGGTTTTCCAATTTCCAGCTCTTCGGGTTAATGGTCCCATCCTCTAAAAGCCACATCCAGCTCCCTCCACAAAAGAGCTTTTCCAGTTTCGCAACGAAACTCATCCTCCGAGCATCGACTTCCATGTTTTCCAACTTGAAAAAACAATGTCGATTGTTATCCATCTTAATTTTTTTAGTGTACAGGGTCAACTCCAACACCTTCCAAGGTTTTGGCATGTTTAATTTGCTTTTCCCCATCACTGAGGAACTCTGCGCAAAATCCATCTATTAAACATCCTAACCTTGTTCCTAATAAAAAAAAAAATCTCCGCGAGCTTTTCTCTCAATGGCATTATTCTCTATTTCCTCACTCACTCTCTAATTTTCCTGCTGGTCGTGTTATTAAAGATGGACCCCATCACCATCACAACACTTCAAAATGCTTTTGGCTACTAAATAACGAGACTAAAACTCCAAAACATTTTTCTTTGTTTTCACAAATATATACTTATTATAATGTTCTATGTACACCCACGCTGTACACTCCGTGCTCATCGTTTATTGGTTGACACAGTGTTGGAAGTGTTCTTCAGTCCATCTGTCAATTTGCTTTTAAATTTCACGCCATTTTTTATGTTTTGAAAATTCCCATTTTTAATTGCCAAAACTAAGACAAAATTAAAGTTAAAAGTGGTCATTCAAATACTAAATTAGTTTCTAATTTATTTGGAAATTATTTACCAATCAATTGGAGAATGTCGACACGCAACAAACACGCCAATGAAAGACCGAAACATTTGCTATTATACTTTTATACACTCGAACCATCAACAATAGCAATGCTTTGGTCGAGGTCAAAACAAGAAACCGATAACGACAGAAAGACGATTATATACCACCAAACCCTTCCTTCGCGATTAAAGCAGCAAAAGAATTCTCCAGGTAAAAAAAATAGAGTTCAATAACCTCTAGCGGTTGGATAGGGGTTTAAAACACAGAGGAATTGAACTACAAGGCTTCCAGGTACAAAAAGGTATTAAGAAAGCAAAAAACTGTTAATCAGCTCTTATTATTAAATTTGCTGTCAATGAACTCTACTTCCGTAACAGGAGAATTGTTTTACTGTACAAATTCATTCCTCTGGAAATGCCTTTGTGTAAGAAAAGAGGCAAAACGTCAAGACAGGTAAGAGAAAATTGATTTGGCATAACAGCCAAAAGTTTAGTAAGTACTAACAATAATGATAGTAGCCAGGAAAATCTCAAACCTGACCTAAGAAATAAGGGAATTAGGCAAATTATTCGGACATACACCAAGCGCTTATATGCCTCTAGATATTTGCCAGAGAACGTCGACATTTTCCAATTTCTATATATACATCTCCATATCTAGCGATATACAAATTATAAGTAAATATTTTATACGCAATTATATTATATACTTAAATCCAAACATATAAAACAGGGATGTCAATCTCAAAAGCTAACTTGGGCTAAATAAACAATGTTTAACTTTACTATCTTTGGTAACCGCAAGAAAATCTATGTTCATAGAAACAATTTTTTTTTGAATAGTACTTTGTAATCATTGTTTAAAATAATCCCTATAGTTTATAAATAAAATATATTATAATTTTATATTCTGGCTTCATTTCTAATTCACTTCTTTTTATATTTACGATGCATCAGATATATTGACTGGGCCACTAAAATGTTCACCTCGGGCCGTGAGTTTGACACTCCTGATATATAATACAATAGTAACGATACTAAATGCAAATTATAAAGAAATATATTGTAAAAAATATATAAGTATAAATAAACCAAAAATTTTAATTTTTTCTCACAATGTTGACGTAATGAAGCTCGCGTTCCCAAAAAATTTCTCCGGTTTCCCCCAATTTAAATATTTATTTTAAAATTTAGCCAAATTCTAACACTCAAGCTTCCCTGAAAAACCCGGCCCTTCAAAGACCTCATCTTTCAACTGAAATCGACTGGCATATAACCGCCGCACATCGCTTACATGTTTTTCCCTAAATGACAGTTCCTTATTCTTCGTATAGTCGTTCAAGTGTACAGCGATTGCTCACCTAACTATACGATTGACCAGGTTTTTAAATATTATAACAACTCATTTATAAAATTATACTAAAAACAATACGAGATTTCAATTAGAACGAATTCTTGACTTTATTTCCTTCCTTTTCAACACAAAACCAGTGACCTTTTATGAATTAACAAGAGACAAAAAAATTAAAAGAAAAAAATGAAAACCCTCCCACCACTTTCTGTTTGTATTCGCGTTTTCTTAAATAACCTTTCCAGCAGAAGGGAAGAACGAAAAAATTAAATAAAATACAAACGAACGTCGAAAAACATTCGTTCGTTTGGAAAATACTTCAAAAGACATTCCAAACAAAACAAAAGAGCATCGAGACAAGTTGTCATTTTTGAATAAAACGAAAAAAAAACATGGCCGAACTGCAGAACCCAACAGGGAAGAAAAAAAAACAAAACGAAACAAAAACTGAAGAGAATAATAAAAAAACAAATACAAAACCTTGAGGCAACAAAGTTTTCGTGGCGTCATCACCAACACGTGTGGCTCCCACACAAACAGACATGATTCCAAACCCAGAAAGGTAACGAAAAAACCAAAAACAAAGAAAAACCGGCAAATAAAACTCCTCCTTAACGACCACCCTCGAAAAGCAAAAGAAAATCGCGAGAGGAAAAATAAAAGAGAAGCAAAAACGGAAACACAAAAAAAAGAATTCCAAATGTTCTTTTTGTTTCTTCCTGTTCGCTCCTTTCGAACGTTTCGAAAAGGAAATCAAAAGTTGACAGAAAACGATTGTGAAAAGCAAGAAAAACAGGTGAAAACAAATTTAATACCAACAGATTGGAGAAAATGTGGGCTTCTTTACCTACAGAGAAGTGAAAAATTTTCAAACAGGTGTCCAACCCTATGTATTGAGGAGCACCATGGTCCCCATTTTTATATTGTGGTCAAATTTTTGTAGCAATTGTGTGGTATCATGCGACATGTCTTAAGTCTCACAAGTTTTTCCCTCTGAATAATTAAACAAATAGCAAATAACAGTAATTAATAATCTTAATAATTAATAATAATAATAAATAAATACTTTGGATAGAGGGATCGAACGGTCGCGTTCCTGAGGCTGGGCCATTTACCTCCTGCTCCATTGCGAAGGTCAAATGAACGTATCTCCTGTAATAGGTACGACTACTTCTCTGACACATCCACAAGGATGTTGTTTCACGAGAAAATTTTTGGCACCCGAAGAGTTGTCGTACAAGATAGTAAAGTGCAGAGAGTTCCTTTAATGATTTTGCTCTCAATTCTTGTCTGTCTGCACTTATAAAAATACGCCTACTGGGGGAGCCCTACTACGCCTCTGGGGTGCATAGGGCGTCTACAAGGCTCCTCCATTGGACTCGGTTGAGGCCTGTTTTCTTTGCTGCAGCTAGTTCCTCTTCGACTGTTCACCTCCATATCTTCCTTCTCTCTTCTTTTTCGGTTTCATTGGGGATTTCAGACGAGGAGGTTCCTTTGGGATTTGGTACTATCCTCGGCGGAGAGTGTGCCCAATCCACCTCCATTTCCTCGCTCTTACTTGTGTTTTCAAAGGCTTCTAGTAAATTCAGAGCCATAGTTCTTCTTTGGAGATGACAATGAACCACATTGGACCCACACCCATTCTTAGGAACCTGCTCACTGTAGACTAGATCCTATGGGTTATGACGCCCGCTTTGTTGTAAGCTTATAGAATATATTTTAGTGCTGTAAGTTGTCGAAGTAATTTAATTATAATTTATATTTATACCTATAAACTTTGAGATGATAGGTGGTAGATGAGATGATTGAGGGTAGACATATATTGACAAAGTGTTAGCCAACCATTAATAATAAATTTCTACTGAAAAAAGAAATAGTGGCTGGCACCCGGTCGGTATAAGTTACTAGAAGAATCCATCATCACCATCTATCTCCAAGTCTAATATACAAAGGCAAAATATGAACAATAAAACCTATACAAGCAAATTAAAAACAACTGAAAGAGCGAAGAACAGAAGAATGTCAGGTATAACCAGGAAATCAGCAATATTATAGGTATAACACAAAGTACAAGAAACTACTGAGCGTAAAATTAAAAGCTACCAAAGCATCACCTCCAAAATGCAGATATATAATTGACACATCTTCAACTCAACACTTAACATAATTATACTTATGATTTGAATGAATGTTTAAATGATGAATGACCCCTTGAACCTTCAATCGCGGATATTTATAGAAAACATTTTCCATTGTTCAGTCTTGTTTCCCACCCTTCTGACAGACATTTCAATCAGCAGTAGATGATTGTCCAGAAGAGGATTTAGCATCAATTAGCACCTTCAATTGTGTCAACACAACTGGCAATTATAGGGTTGTGTTTTTATATTTCCCAATAACTAGGGGTTGTTTTTTGTTATTACCTGCTATGATAATCTGTCTTTTCAAATGAGTGACTTATCATCTTTGGGTTTATAACATATATCAAAAGACGGTAAAAGCAATAAAAAATTAATAGGATGTAATATATGTTAGTAGAAAACTAATATGGAAGTGACATATTATGAGAGATAACGATCAAAGATGGACCAGATTAATCAGTTTATGAGGATCAACATAATTCGGTTACAATGTATCATAATTCCAGCATTAAATGTAACTGATATACTGTATGTTAATACAGTATCAAGTTTTATGTAAAAATAACTGTTTGGACTTGCGACTGTGTTGAAATTCAAAATTCATTCATTCCGCTATACCTGCGATTTATTACTGTATTGTAAGGTGACCCAAGGTGCCTTTTTTAGACAAAAAAAAATGGAAATCTAAACAATAGGCTTGCCGGATGAGTCATTCAGTATGAAACCCTTCTCGGGGGTATAAATACTGACCAACTTCATGAAAAAAAAACCATTCCAATTTTGGTAATCAAAGAAAGTGTTCCTTTTCACGTTTCCTCGTGGTCGCCACCAGAAACGAGCCCAAGGAGAATCAAATTGGCCTGCAAGGTTTCCTCCGTTCTGTCAAGGCAACGTCCTGTTCTGGGCAATTAAAATTTATAACTTATTTATAGAAAAGCTTTGGTGATTGAGAGTAGACACATGAGCACAAAGTGTCAGCTAAATACCAATAATAAATTTAGAAAGAGTAGGCGTGAACAGTGGTCGGCACCTGGTTGATATACCCGGCATATGGTTGGGTTGGATTAGACACCCCTGTATTGGAGACTCCCATGCTTCTCATCAAACTTTCTCCACAACAGGAAAATCTGAGGAAAACAAGCTAACAAAAAAATTAATTAAAAAATTAAATTGATAATGTTCAGAAAATCGTTGGAAACAATCTTTTACTTTGGGAATATGTGGAGAGGAGAGAAGGGAAAGGAGGAAACGGAAATTTTCTAATTAATTTGAAAAAAACTTAATTGAATATTATCAATGCGGCAGCAAAAAAAAATCAAAACACGTTTTTGATTATTATTACGAGCCATCGGTCGCCTCGGAGGAGGTTTTCCCAAGAAGATTCGCCTAACTACACTCAGGTACTAACTCACGCAACGAGAGATAAGACGGTTTCGTCTATGTGGTTTCATTGGTTGGGTGGATGTGGGAGGGTCAACAAATTTTGACCGAGAATATTGGCCCGATTTTCCATGTTGCCAGGTAAACTGTGTTTGACCGTTGTGAGAGATGCCCTGAGACACGTTTCTTTGTGCGAGGTTCACCGGTGGTCACATATTTCTAGTGTCATTCCAGGTGACTTGTAGAGCTTATTACATGCTTTCCTCTTGTATTGAAAGAAAGCTTTTACCAGGATCACCATCAAATGCCTAAAAATTTCGCCCAACTAGCTGTCCATAAGGTAGAAGTCCATTCCAGATGATTTTTCATTTTACAAAGTGCCCCCCCCCCTTCTTCATCAATCAAAAATATTTTACCTTAGTCTCTCTTTTTCTTTTTTTTTCCACATTAGTCTTCACCTACAATTAATCCTTCACTGAGATTTCAAAAGTAGAAACATTATCCTCAATCCAGGAACGTCTACGAACAGTCTGCTTGGTTCCTTCATCGCCTTTTAAGGTAACTAGAGCTGTGCTATTTAACCTAAGAAGCATCTCATGTCTCAGTACCCCTACAGCGGATACAGGAAGTGGTCATGAATTCAGAGGGGAGAAGAGGTGTTAAAATAAGACACAAGAAATTACAAATTAAATAAATAAATATTAGAGGGATAGAAAGAAAGGGCGAGAAACGAAGACACAAAGAGCAACAAAGGAAAAGAAAATAAAAATAATGGAAAAGCCAAGAACGAAGAGAATGCTGTCGAAAATTGGAAGAAAATCTGAAATAAGAAGGAAGATGACAGAATAAAAACAACAAAGGAAAGTAACAAAGAAGTACAAGGATGAGACTAAGAGTTTTCTCCTGTCTTTTGAGAGGTCAAGAGGTCTTCACCAAGAGCGGATGCTGCGGAAGTATGATTCAACTCCGTCATCATCTGGAGATGGTGCAAATTCCAAAAATCTTTCAATGAGCCTTGAAGAAAAAGCTTACTACAATTGGACACTTCATTTCCTACCTGCCCTCTTAAAACGGATTATCCCAAAGATTCAAGTAGAGAGGAGAAGTAAAGAGAAACAGAGGGGAGAGAGAGTGGAAAGAAAAAGCAAAAAAATGAGAATACTATGGACAAGTATAAATTAATAGATAAAAGCGAAGAAGAGCGAAAAAAAAGAGAAAAAAATAATTATAGAGTAAAATTATAGAAAGTGAGAATTAAGAGAAAGGACCACGACTGATTTGTAAAACAACAGAAGTAATAAATAAAAAAAGTAGAAAGATGATCTTAACCCACACAGCGGAATTACTACCACAGCATTTTCACATAATAATTAAAAACATAAAGTCGGAAGGAGTTCTAGTTAATCGTGAAAAATTTAAATCAAATGAAAAGTAATTCAGGAAAACACTCAGGTCTAGTTAAAGTAAATAGGGACTACAGAAGACGGTACATCAGCGAATTATACGAGGGCCTCCCTGAATGTCAGAGATCATGAGGAAAGACTTCAGCGGACATAAAAAGAATGAACCCGGGACAACTGACCAAAAGGGCATTCCAGTCCCTCCTAAACAAGGCAAGACCGCTGTGGTCCTGGAGACAGAAAAACAACTAAAGGAACAAAGAACTATGCAAACAGATCAACAACAGCCCCACAGTATGAAAAGGAAAATACGAGACCAATTCAACGGCCAAAATTTTTTAAAATTCAAATTCCGGAATTCCGGTCTTCCACCGGAACTGGATTTCTCTCCCATTCTGTGCATTTTTCAGTTCAAACAATGTTATTCCTCTACTTCCACTTCCCCCCTCTCTCCTCTCATCTCTAGAGCGTCCAACAATCCAGACAAATCCATCCGGACGATTCTCGGATCTTCAGGTCGAGCAACATTTATGGGTTTGGCCTTAAAACCATCTGCCTGTAGGCAAAAAGAGAGAAGAGATGAGGAGAGAGACGAGAGAGAGAAGAAAAAAAAACAATTCGAAATATCCATTTTTGTTTACACGTGAAATGACGTCAAAACAGCGTTTAACAAAACCAAAATGGCGGCAAGTTTTTTTAAAAACAAATCAGGGGGCTTGGGGTTTGACAATTTCCTTTACCCGTTTTTCGTTTCTTGGTCTCAGCGCTATCGGCTGATAAAAAGTGAAATGAATCACTGTAAGCAGAATATTAAGAGATAGAAAACGGGTAAAGACATTTTCCCAATGTTCTTTTCAGGCAAGTTAAAACAAGTCCAAGGCGGACACGTGCAGATTGAATCCTGTCGACAATTAACTCCGACCCTACACACACTTTAATTTTAATGAGTTAATAATAGTAGGAAAAAAACGTGCAGGAATGATACAGATCAGAGAGAAATCCCAAACCTTTTCCCTGAAAACACCAACGACAAATTATAACAGTGGAGGAAGGTTGTTGATCGTAACAGGAAATCGAAGACGTCTTACATCAGGTCTCCAATCAGGAAGAAAATGTGAAAGCCAGAGAGAGGAAAACTCGGGTAAAAGCAAAGCACATGAAGGAATGGGTAGGCGTGCGTGGGAAAGTTGTAGGTGAGGCCTACCAGTAGCGATCATCACTACAGTTTATGGTCCTTCGGGTGTATTAATGCTACAGCCATATAAGCCTAAAACTTGATTCTATCCCCGAAGCTTTTTAAGAGAGAGAGAGAGAGCGAAAGGGAGGGGATACACTACAATAACCCCTACATCCGGGAACACGTGGGTGGGCAATGACGTTATTCCAGGAGCGGCTTTAATGTTTTCACATTCCATACAAATCAAATTACTTCAGCAGGGTCGTTTTTTTTTTTCTTACTCAACCATAAATAATTTTACAACAGTGTCTAATAATATATAAATAATTATAAATACATTCATTAATCATTCTTTGAGTATGTATGTCAAGAAAAAAAAAGAGAACATCCTCAAAATTGATCAAAAATCCCATCAGTCAGAGAGAGATTTTTGTAACTATCCATCAGTAACACACAACAAAATTAATTCCTCGAATGCATTACCATATCTAAATCACCTCAAACTTTACTTCAGTACAATCAATCTAACTCAATGGCTGATTTAAATATATTTGGACAATCAAAAAAACTATCCAAACTGTTTTCATAATTATCCAAAAATAACTTTTCATGCACTCAGTGGTAATAAAACATACTCAGAATACAAATTAGAGGCAGACAGTTTCATACACAAATATCACATTATCATTTTATACTTTTCCTCTAATCCTCCAAAAAATAAATAGTTATTTAACTGAATCCATTGCATTTAACATAAAAAAAAAAAAAAATTAAAACATTTTGGCACTGAAAATAGTACCCCACAGCATCATTCATCCTCAAATAAGATGAAAATACCTGCCATAATCACATTTCAACATAGCTTTGCACAAAGAGTAACCATCTGACTATGTTAGGAAGGTCAAGCCTGGCTTACCCTTGCAGAGGCCATGAAATGCTATAGACATGACCTCAGAGATGAAGGGACTTCTTCCATGACCAGAAAACGAGTCAAGTCATTCCAAAAATTCTGATGAAAATATCACACTTTGAAATCTCTCCTTTGAGATACAGTTTACATGAGATGTGTACACAACAACTTTCTCAAACTTTCAAATTACTGTATCAGTTAATGAAAACAGAAGATAAAAATGATTTTTTTTCAACTAACACATCAAAAAACTCAAACTCACTATTTGTTATTGCAAAATTAGCTCCTCACCTTTCGAACAAACCATTTACAAAAATTTAACATAAAAAAGGTTTTTGAGACACAACTTTTCAAGTCACAATTGACAACTTCATACTTCTTAGCCAACTACAAACACAACAACTCATAATATATCACTTGTGGAGTTAAATTTACTTAATTACAAACTACAACTTGTTAAATGATATTACATTCTTCTGTATCTTTTTTCCAATTATTCGAAAGGTGAACGAAACAAAACAAAAACCATCAAGAAATGAAACTGACAACTCTTTCACTACCATTTAAAACAAACAGATCTCAAGATTCACTAGATGATGTTTTATGTGACAAATCTCTTTTGGTTTGTGTTCCTCTTTCAAAACATTTTAAAACAATCAAATTATGGTTAGAAAACCTTAAGCAAATGAGTTATTCATTCATTCAAGTGCACAATTAAAGCTTCACATTCATTTACAAGTTTGGAAAACTGACAGAACAAACCAAAAATCATTGTTATCACTCAAATAATTAATTAATTACACAGACGAATAAAAACAATTCAACTGTCAAAGTTGAGACGCCAGTAAATCATGAAAATGAAAAGAAATCTCAGTTGTGATTTCCTAACCAAAATTTGTTTAAAAAAATATTAACATAAAACCGAAGACATTAAATGAACAACGTTAAAAATTATTCTTAGTACGAGTGTGTAAAGGACACATCAAAAAACAAATAACAGTAGTAAGAATAATAATAAGAAATAAGTATTAATGAAGTGTGTAGAATCAGCTGATTAATGACACCGTTTCTCGTACGAATTTTTTTGTTTTTCCGCGGCAAATTCGGCCATTTCATCTCCCCGCCAAAAAATAAACAACTTACCCACTTTAAATCCTAAACTTTTAGCCATGATTAGTATGAAGGGTAGTGAATATAATTAAATATCTTTGGCACTAGAATTAAAAAAATACAGTAAACACTAATCACTGGAAAAGCGAAATTTACTCGATTTTTGTTTACGCGCAAAAAATCGAAGTACAAACAGACGCATGTCGTTATTAATTATAGTCAAAAATTTCAGCGATGTTCATGTGTTTATCGTTATTCATATTATCATATTCTCTGATTTTTGGGCTCTAAAATTTTTTTCTACAAATCTAGCAGACTATTGTGTATGTCCCTCTGCTCTGAGAACCGAGGGAAATGTCGAATAATCTCAATACACGGGTACAGTCAAACCCAAACCAGTTTTTCTTTCGGCTGTGAGTCATATTGCAAATGGCCACCGCCGACGATTTTCAGCCAATGAGAAGCCAAGAAATGTAGGAACAATAGCATAAATCCCTCCTACTATGACGTCACACGGGACATAGAGACCCACGTATTGAGATTAGTAGTCCGATTTCCAAGGTCTTTTGGTACAGCCGTAGTCAAGAGCGCGTATTTCTTTCTGTACTTAACCATTCTTTAAGGTCGTCTGTTGAAACTCCAAGGTTTTTTGGGGGGGTTTTTTGAATTCTGGCAAAAATTCGTCCCTTGCGGTTTTATGTTTTTTCTTTTATTCCTTTAAGAGTTCCCGGAAAACTCTGCCATGCCTTTTTGCTTAAATTTCTCCTTTCTCTTTCGTCGACACCCAAAGGAAATTGTAAAGGCGTAGCAGTACAGTCGTCGTCAAGAGTGCTAACTTTCCATTTAACGAGTCTGTACTGAATAAATAAATTACCCTCCGGGTGGCTGGCTTGTATTCGTGTACAGTTATGTCAAAAGTCTTCTCTTTCCTGTTAATAAATTCTTTAGAGGAGTATGTCTTTTTTTTTCCTTCTCTCGTCTTCAGAAAACAAAATAGAAACATGGAAGAGGTAAAACTTCTGGTCTTTGCTTTTAAGAATGAGACGAAAAGCAAATTTTGTCATAATTTCGAAAGCTCAGTCGTCGAAATATTTTACAACCACTACTTGTATTACAAAACTCTTAATGCAAAAGTCTTATCAAGGAATTAAATCTTGTTTTATACTTTTATAAATATAATTTAACGCTTATACCACAATGAGCACAATATTTTAATTCCTTAAAACTTGTCTACCGATTGTTACAACTGTTTTATATTTATTGGTATGAATTCTGCAGGTCATCCAACCTAAATTCGTCGTAAATAGAGTACAGTCGTTGAATTATTATTTTTCTTGTTCGGTCTTCATCTTTTCTTATCCCCCTTTTGGCAGCATCTTGTTCGAATGATTCTTGAACCACCCCTTAATTAATACTTACAGGGGTTGCTTTTGACAAAGGTTACTATAAAATCTTTATTCGCTTCCCCTTCAGATAGGGGTTTTAATATATAACTAGCTCAGAAGTTACAAAATAGATACTTATCAAACTAGTTATACAAATTAAGTCAGGGCAGAGCTATGTATACTAACTAAAACCCGTTGTAATTTATAATTTATACTCTTGGTTTATAGGTTCTGGTAATTTAACCTAATTAATTGTTTTTATACTTCATCTTACTTACAAACAGTTTGAGTATAAAAAGTTTGGCTTGACGTACCAACTCATGCTCTTACCAGAGGTGTGGTGGTGAGGTCACAGACCAGAGCATCTACTATTTTAGTGTATGTAAGTTTATACAGACTCACAGTTTTAAAATACCTGAGAATTTTTTCAAATTGTTTTTTTGTATGTGTTTGTACCTGGCGGAACAATCACCGACTCCATCTAATTCTTTTGTAAAATTTATACTTATTTCTTTGTGTATTGGGTCTTGCTACCTGTCACTAAAATGGAATTGAATTAGAAGTGTTTTTAGTTTGTTTCTTTGTCCTTATATGATGACACTGGATTCTGTGGGTTTCTGGTTTTGTTTACTGTATAAGTATAAACAGAATTACTTAATTTGTATCTCAATATAGTCACCGTATCTCTTCGCCATCGAAAGTTTGGAAGGATCTATTTACGGTTCACTAGAGTTTATAAGTGCTGTTGGAGTGGGATGCTGTAAGAGTGGCGACAGCACACTATATTTGGATTATTCGTAGATGTTGGTTAGCGGAAATCTCGAAAGAGAAAAGCGTTATTGCACGGAAACCGATTCGCAACCGGATATTTTTATAAACAAGGAAAACCCGTTTGCGCATGCTCATTAGAATTCGCGTGAAGTCTTACGTTTGCCTTTCCAGTTTTTCCTCTTTTATTCTCTTTTTCTTCTACTTTTTTATTTACTCGAAAAATTCTTTTGGCCGACTGAATTCCTGGAATGTTCAATGAATGGTCCCACATGACCGAATCAATATACACCCGAGAGAGAGTTACGAAGTTGCGAAAACGGACTTGAAGAAAGCGAGCTTTGACAAACTCTCACATGTTCGAACCTTGTCGAAACCTGTAGTCTGTTGGAAAACCAGTTGAAACCGAACAGACGGTTTTCCTTTTCTCGATGAAACATAATCACATCCTTCTAATTGTTGTCTATTTGAGAATAATCATTTCCTCGAAGTCTTTTTTCACGTTTAGACAAAGTCCGTCGAACGCTACTGCAAAATGAATCCATTCCCTTCATTCATTCATTCATTCATTCATTCATCTTCTCAAATCCCTTGTTTCTTTTTGATACTTTCCTCATTTTAATGGCTGTTTTAGCTTTTCATAATCCCTACAGTGTTGTCATGTAAGCTTTTTCCAGACACTTTCGAAAGGTTGAGTTGTCTTATAGGAAACGTTTATTCAGATACAAAAATGAGATTTCCGGCAATTTGATGACGGTTTTCGAACCGGAGACTTGGATGACTCACTGGCGGCGGTGATGGTGGTGGTGGTAACGGGAGGAAGAGGAGGATGGGCATGTCGGCGGCTCCTTCGTACGTTTGGTCGCGTATAAGATAACATCTCTTGCATTGATGCTTGGTCGTTTTTAAAGATTCTGGTGGATTAAAAGAGAAAAAAAAGTTCGATTCTTTTCCATTAGCCATGGCCTGGTCTAAAATTAAAAAAATGCAGGCATGGGTTCGGATTTGGCTCGGAGTTGCCATAAGCTTATCATGATGTTTTCAGTCGTGGATTGAAATGTCTCAGACTTTGAGGTGAAAAAGTGCGTTAAGGTCATCGACACCCGTCGTCTGCTTTTTTTTCTTCTTATTTTTTTCTCGTATTTTTTAACATTTTTCTAAACAAACCCTCCAAAGAATTCCTTCAGTTATACAAACTAAAACCTAAGTTAGTTTTGTCATAATTGATAACTGAAGTATTTATAAAATGTGTGGGAAGGAAAGAGTGAGAGGGCGGTTGGAATTTTCATCACCCAAAAACTTATTCATTCGGAAAAAACTATTCGTCACTATTTTAAGTCATCAGACAGTAGACCGTGTTTTACATTTCCAGACAGCTTAATTAAAGACATTTTAATTACTTGCGATGCCACCTAAATTTCCAAATAGGTCAAAAACTCGCTCCAAATCACAAAAATCGGAAACCAGTGGGAAGCAAATACTCCGGAAGGTATATAGCAGAAGAGAGTACTAAATAAAAGGTAGAACGGAGAAAAAAGGGAGGAGATTAACAAACAAAAATTACAACGGGAAGGGAAAGAGAGAAATGCTAAAAGATAACCAGGAGAGAGAGGGAGAGTGGTGAAAAGAAAAGAGAAATTATGATAAGCAAACAAAAAAAGAGAAAAAACAAGACAACGACAATTGAAAAAAAACAAACCAAGCAAAAAGAAAGACAGAAGTCTATTATGAAAGATGATAAAAAACGAATACAAAAGAAAAGTATGCGAAATAAAAAAGTTGCAAAACCATAAGCCAAAGACTTGGATGAAGATGGACAATAGCAAAAGATGGTAACAATAATAGAAAAGAACAAAAAAGAAGATGGCATTTTCCTACAGGTCCTTCAACCCTCAAGTTGAGTCCTACAGAACATTGAAACACTCTGAGGAAACAATTGAAATTGGTTATCTAAGGACCTAAAAAAAAGATGAAAGAAGAAGAAGAAGAAGAAGAAGAAGAAAGGAAGAGGAAGATGAAGGATGAAGGGTGAAGAAAAATTAAAAGAGAAAAAAGAAGTTGCGATGTTGCATGATTACCGATGGGCTCAAACACTGCGCGAAAGAAGGAAAAAGGTCGATAAATGATGTCTCCGTTCCGACGTTGCATGACTTCCTACTCCTCTCTCCTCAATCAAAATTTTCTCTTTTTCGACTTGGCAACATCGCATTCGCAGGTTATTTAAGTGATAATCATCTGCGACGATTGCGAATCCCCCTTTCTTCCTTTAATTTTGTCGTGTTTGAGGGATTTTATTATGAACGACATAGCTTAATTAAATCGTGTTTCCTGAATATGACAAAAAATTACAATAAAAATTATAAATTTGTTGTCCGTAACAGAAAATGGTCCCAACGCCTACCGAGAAAAAGGCTTCCCAGGATACCCACGTGGAAACCGACCGGAAACGGATCTGTTTTAACTGTCAACTGTTTACTTACCATCCATTCGGAAATTGCTTTCGTAATATTGAAGCGCATCACGTCTTCGAAATATACACTGCAAGATGATTGGTTTCTGCAAAATACAATATGACATCGATATCATGAGGTATGGTTAGGAGTCCATGATAAGGAGACGAAGAAAGCGAAATTTATTCAGAAATTGGTCAACAATTCAATGAATGACTAAGACGAATATATACACATGAAGTAGTGTTTAACACCAAGTATAATTCGAATATATTAGTTTTATATATAACAAATTTATACAGATATACTCTTATCCGGTTTCGGGTTGGATTAGTTCATGTCCCTCATAAATAGGACACTGAAATAAGCCTATGATAATTTTTTTTGAGTCCTTAAATTTTGCTTAATTAAAAAGAAAAATCTATCATAAATTCTTTAGACTGAAACGAACTGAATTGTAATTTTTACTACATTATATTACCAACATCTTTGATATAAAATATTCTAATACAAACATCATATAATTCAGTTCAAATTAATAACAATTTAACCGTAATAGTCACATACTGTATCACCAATGTTTTATTCTATTAGTACATTTATTATATCCCATGTTTATGATAAGCTAGAAAAAATATAAGTCAATTTTTGAAATAAATTTTGTGCCGCTGTCATACAAATAAGACACTGGTGCCTAAGGTTATCAAAGGTTTATACTCGTAAGTTAGGATTTATCATAAAAGTGAAATATCTATTTAATTGAACTAAATAATATCTTCATTTACTATGGGTATTTTACAACAGTTTGGACAGAATAGTACAGGTATTTTACACAGCAACTTACCATCATAAAACTGGAATATTTTTATTGGAGTTAAGAAGCGCCAAAAATATTTTCAAAAGCGTCTATTTTAAGTCTGAATTTTATCATTTGCAAAAAATACGTTTTAAATAATTTTTTAAATTTACATAAAAATTAAAGAGATCGTGAAACAATATGGTCTTTTAAATAAATAGTTTTAAACATTTCAATTTTGAAAGGAATAAATAATTAAAACCTTTTTTCTAAAAAAATCAGTTTTCATTTTTGGTGGTCTAACTAAGTACTTTAAATACGTTAACAATTAACGTTCTTTATTTTCTGTTTAAAATAATTATTACTGGCTTTTCTTAGTATTTAGGTTTACAAAAATATATTTAAAAAATAAAATAAATGATGTATGTTTTTGAATGATTAAAAATTGTTTTTATTAATAATATTTTTCAAAAAGTCTTTGATTTGATTTGATATCCGTTCGAATGTTCAAGTTCGTAAAAGCCATTTTGTTTTATAGGCGTCCTTTCCAGTAAACATTCTTTAAAAGTTAATTGACTGTTATGTCAAGTGACAATTCTTTTTCAAGGTAAGTTTTTCTGCTTTCATTAATTTAAAACATCGTTTTTCTTTATTAGATAAAGCCTTTAACATATATTTACATTACAATTAAGGGGAAATATGAACGACCGGGCTAGAGACAGGAATCGCCGGGAAGCTCGTGGAGGAATGGGAGAAAGAAGGCCCGGTGATAGAGACCGGTCACCAGTTCGAATGAGGGCAACTCGCACTGATTGTAGAGTATTCGTTTCAAATTTGCCGTACGATTACCGCTGGCAAGATTTGAAAGATTTATTTAGAAAAGAAATAGGCGAAGTCTCCTTTGTGGAGTTGTTCAATGATGAAAATGATAAATCCAAAGGTTGCGGGATCGTTGAATTTGAATCGCAGGAATCTGTTAAGAAAGCCATTGAGAAATTACATCGATATGATATAGAAGGAAGGAAGATAATTGTTAAGGAGGTGGGTTTTGACTAGTTACTCAAAATATATTTGCTGGTGCTGGTATAGCCTAAAAGCCTGAATCATTAGTTTCAAAACCAAATGTCACGTTAGTGTTCAACAATTTTTTAGGATAATGGTGCTGCAAGAGATAGATATGGTTCTATTCTCAGACCAGGAAGGGATCGTGATAGAGAAGATCGTTGGGAAGGAGGTAGAGACTTACCTACCTCAAAGCCTTATGCCTGGGGTGAGACGTATGGGTTATCTCCAAGTTTTTTAGAAGGCCTTGGAATTGCTCCACCTTTAGTGTGCAGAGTTTTTGTTGCAAATGTGAGTAAAAAAATTTTTATTTCAAGGGTATTTCAGTCATTTTTTGTGTGTGATGGATTGATTAAAAATTTTAGGGGAGTTGATATGACTTATTCTTTACAGTCACTTTAAATATTTTCATTCGTTTTGTTCATTTTTTTAGTTGGACTACAAAGTTACAGAAAAGAAGCTTCGAGAAGTATTCAAGCTTGCTGGTAAAGTTCGTGATGTTGAATTATCAGTTGATGCAGATGGAAAATCTAGAGGCTTTGCAGTTGTAGAATATGATCATCCAGTTGAATCTGTACAAGCCATTTGTATCCTTTTTGTACATGACATTTCTCTTATTTGATAAAATTTAAACTTTGCATCTGGCATCTTATTTGTTTTATTTCTATATTGTCTAATCTCTATGTTATTTTGTTTACTACTCTGATAAGAGTTAATCAGGTTTGAGGTTTTCCAGTAATAGTGTTACTTCTTTGTTACAACCTCTTTCATCTAAAGAATGAATTTTTATCCCTTGGTTTCCTTAACAAAATTCATCAGCTATGTTACACAATCAGCCATTGTACGATAGAAGACTAACAGTGAGAATGGACCGTGTAGATCCATTAGACACCAATTCCAGATTGCCTGAGGGTCTTCACAATATCGGAATGGGTTTGGGTGCTAATGGAGCTCCTTTGAGGGATGTTGCCAAAAACCTTCCTAGTTTGGCTACACTTGGAAGTAATCTTAATTCACTTCAAACAACAAACAGTTTTAACAATCTCACAGCTGCCGCGGCTCTCTCTGCTGCTGCTGCAGTTCCCCCTCTAGGTAAGCTATATCTTTCTATTGTTAAACCATGGTTAGATCATAAAGACAATCAAACATTTAAGTGATTTTTTAAATAATTTTGATAGGGCTCCAACAGCAAGCCGCGGCATTGCAAGCTGCAGCTGCATTGAATCCAGGAAACAATTCGCTACTTGGTCCAGCTGGGAATTTAGATTTGTTGGCTCGAACAACAGGTGATCTGACTGCTAGAGATTTGGCATTAAGTAATTTAGCAGGTTTGGGAGGAAATTTGGTTAATCAGAATAATTTGAATAATACTTTGGGTGCCAACACAGGAAACAATGCTCTTGGTACTCAGGGTAAGAAAAAAAAAGCAGCTGATGGTTTTTATCTCTTCTTATCTGAAATATTTATTTATTTATTTTTGTGACTGGGGTCTTGTCAAAAATGTATTTATTTTGTTTTCCTCTTTTATGTTTAAAGCTCCTCCTAGAGACGGCTTTGGTGAACGTGATTTGAGAAACATGTCAACAAATTCCAATTTCGCTGGAAATTCAGCCAGAAATAATATTCTATCGGGCGCTGGATCTAAATCTTCTGACACGGTCATCGTTGACAATGTAAGAATCGTGTTTTAAGTTTTTGCTGAAAGTTTTTCCATGTTTGCCTCCCCCAACATGGTTCCTAATGTTGTTTTTGTTGTTTTCAGTTACCACATAATTTCACGTGGCAAAATCTGAAGGATAAATTCCGTGATGTTGGCAACATAAAATTCGCGGAAATGAGGGGAAAGCTTGGCTTGGTTCGTTTTGCATCTGAGTGGGAGGCTCTTCGTGCAGTCTGTATCCTTTGAAAAATGGTTTTGTTTAACACGTTTTTGAGAGGAGTTTTGGTTTCTTTGTTTATGTCGTGCTGTTGGGGGTAATCATAAGATACTAAATATACAACATCGTCCCAGTGTTCTTTTTTGAGAACGGTCGGAATAATTCTTTTTTTTTAAATGTATTTTTGCATATGGAAAGTTTGGTAGATGGTTCACATGACCAGAGTCAGTACCGACTATAACAGGTTCCAAACCAGTGGTTCCCAACCAATTTTGAGACATAAATTGTTTCGAAGTGTCTTGTCTTATTTTCCAAGTTTCAAACACAGAAAAGCCGAAATAGTAAATATTTGAATGGAAAATTATTCTAAAATACATGTCTGCGACAGAGATTTTATATCAAGCTCCAATTATGTCAGCTTAAGCCTCATGTTTCCTCGTTTAGTGACATCAAGTCGAATTCTTTTCGTCGATAACAACTCAATGGTAGACTAAGGCCACATTCAGCTAAATATGAAAGATGGGAAGAGTAGCTACAATTTTTTTGCAGATTTGGTTCTATATGGGTCTTCAGTTTCTGTCTCATCACAGAGCCATGCAAGCACTTTTTTAAATATTGAATTAAATTTTAACAGACTCATCAAATGACCCACCGAAATATTCCGGTGGGGCCACAAATGCCCTCCACGTTGGGAAGGACGGATTTTAGCTTAAAGAAAGCAAAAAATTTGTTAAGTCACCAAATCCAGTGTGTCTTTTGTGTACAACAAGGTGATCGGTTTCCTAACACAATCGTATGGATCCGAATTCGATGACCTGGTGAATTCTTTATGTGCAAAAATTAGGTGAAAAATATGTTGGCCTTAAATAAGGACAATGGAACGAAACAAGTTAAATTATTTTATTTATATATCAATACTTTTGGTGAAAAGGAGAGAAGGGTGATTCTTTCACAGTAAATGAAAAAAAATTTTCTTTAACTAATTTTTCTACAGCTCTGATGGACAATGCTCGAATTGATGGTCAAGCCATAGATGTTCGTCTTTTTTGAGAGCTACAGAATAAGGTATGACGAAACCTAGGGTGAACTCCTTAATTTTTTTTTGTTTCAATTCACAAATCATTTTTTTTTGACTAAGTGCATGACGAATCAAATAAGAGAGCGTTAGTTGTCTCAATCGGAAGCTGTCAAACGAAGATGAATTTTGTCAGGGGCTGCTCACGGGGACAGGGGAAAAGGTAGACATCATTATTCTTAAACGTTTTTATATCTTCGATGGAAGGTTCTTTGTGTTCTTTGTTAATCGTCGGCTTGAAGAAGATTTTGAATTAGTTTCACGGTCGAAGCCTGTTTCCTTTTGATTGATAGTTGACAATTCGCTGTCGCAGAAAACCGGAAGTAATCTAACGGAGTCCCCTCCAAAGAGTTGAGGAAAGCCGAATGTTTTGGGGCGTGATAGGATCGTTTGAGGATTTAGTGAAAATGGGAATATCCCTCCGTGAGATCCCCCGAGGGCTTCTGGAAATTTTGCTTCAAATTTGCCGAATCGCTTTTCAGGGAGAAAATCCCCCAGTTTCCGTACAAAATGAGAAAACTATGAAGGAGTTTGGGGATTTGTAGTCATTTCCCCCCGACCTTCTTCGCATCAAAAGGAGGTTCATCAAGGTTTCAGAAACTGAGTTTTGTGTCGAAGTTGTGGATCAGTTAAAATGGCTCTTAGCAGGGACATGGAAGGACCACCATGCATCGATGGATTTTGATGAGGATTTGTGTGTGTTTAAATTGTTTTGTATTAAATAAATTCGGCGGGAGTCAGAGATTGAAAATTAATTTTTTTTAAATGAAAAAATTTTTTGCGTTATTTTGTCAGAGTTGGCTCATGCTTTTAGCAATGAAGAAGAGATTTATGGAGAAGAGGTACAGTTTTCGGACGCTCGTAGTTATTTTTTTAAACCATTGAAGTTTTTTCTTTTAATTTTTTTAACAATCATTCGTTTTGAAAGAATTATGTCGCTGCTAAGTTTTGATTTTGTGTTTCAAGCAATGGATTGATATGAACATTTGTTTTTATTTTATGCCTTGGAAGAAATGCGGGGATATCTGGACTCATTTGTTTAAAAGAAATGTTCTTTTAAGTGCTTAAACTTGTAGCCGTGACGTAGTAGCCTTCTCGAATAAAAATTTAAGAAATATTGATTGTATCTGTTGTTTTGGTTTATTCATTTCTTATTGTTGGGAGTGGACCTTGATGTTGGGAGATCAGACGTTCCATCAAAAACTGTTCGCACTTTTATTGGTTGTTCGTCGAAGTGGTGAGGACATTGTGGACGGGTTATTGTGTTAAGTCTGATGTCTGGGTGGTTTTGCTTTGCTGCAGTTAATTTCTTTTGGAATTTATGGCACGGGACGGTTGGGATGGTAAGCATGCAGAGGAATATTTAGGTGTGGTTTTGTACTCGAACTAGATTCGTCTAATAATGGGCACGTTTTTGACTTGTATGGTGGAGGGTTTCTAAAGGGAATGTTGCTAACGTTTTTGTCCTGCTTTATAACCGGATGATTGACTCAGACAACAGTAACAAGAAAAATGTCACTCTTCACTGCGGTTCTTTCCGCTGAGCGTTGGTCTGGAAGGTTGAAAACAAATTTTGTGGTCGCCCAAAAACGTGATTCGGAGGCAATAAAAGTGCGGACAGGGTTTTCGATCCTTTTGCTGACCTTTAATAGTCCCATTTTATTGTATTTTAAGTAATTTTGTGTAGTGGGTGGTAGTGATTTAAAAATCCGCTGAGAAACAAAAGGAGGATCATTGTAATGAAGTTCACGAAAGAAAGGCCGCTGACGTTTAAGGTTTCTGTCGAAAGGAGATGGCATGAAGATGGATTTTGGCGCAGGAAAATAACAGTGATGATGAAAAGTGTCTCACATGAGGAAAAGATGTACCTTACAAAACGCTTGCGTTTGTTAAAAAAAAAAATGTCGCAGAAAGGGGGTTCAAGAAGCTTTTACTTCCGCGGAAGCTTTTCGTCAGCAGACGATCACTCAAGAGTGGAAGAGCAGAAGGATTTAAAAAGGTAGAGAAGAGTTGGTTCTTTTGCTAATTTATTTGTTCGTTACTCAGTCTGGTAAGTCCTGTTGTGACATCATGGTAAGCAAGATTTTTTGTACCTACTTCGATTATGTGGAAAAAAATTTTTTGGTTTTTGGATTTTTTTTAAATTTTTTTGTTTTTTAGAAAAATGGAGTCGCTGGGTTCAGTTCTGGATTTGATTTTGCATGTTTATAGAAAGGTGAAGAAAATCCCTTTCCGTAAGACATAAGACGATATCGATCTCTGATGAGTCTTTTGATCTTGTGTCCGGTTTTCATCTCTTGCTTTCTCTTTTGTCTCTTTTTGGGGGTCAACGAATTGGAATGTGTTTGTCTATGTATACGAAATCGTTTTATGCCCAAATTTGAATTGTCTGTCGGTTCGTTTGTGTGGCATCTGAGTGACAACGTAGTTACTTCGTTTTATTATTATTATTATTATTTTTTGGTAGATCGAAGCTTTATATCAGCAGGAAAATCGTAGAAGCTTGTTGCATTACGACAGAGATTTGGGTGTTTGCTCTGTGTATTAAGAAGCCAATTTCAGTGTTAGTTGTTAACAACATCAAGCCGTGAGTTTGTTCCATTTGGGATTTTGACAATTTTTTTCTTGTCTCTTGAGCTTCCCAATACTTTTAACTATTTCCTGTTGGCATGTTTACTTCTGAATGCGTTTGTGGAATCCCACATCGCTTTAAGCTTTTCTTAGGCACTTCTCTGTTATTTTCTCCAGCCCCAATTATTTCAGATCAAACGTTTTAGTAACAGGTAATTTTGGTTTCAACTCTCTTGGTAATGTGCTAGCGAACCTTGTATGTCCTTAAGTCCTTTATGTTGTCCTTAAGGGCACAAAGGTTTGTCGATTAAAACGAAAAATTTAAAACAGAGTTTGGTGGAGGTTAAACTAAATTTGGCGATTCCATTATAGTTTGGTTGACGTTGAGGGATTTTTCTTATATCTCTGCTTTTAGGTTCCAACTTGTACAGGTTCTGCCTTTTTCCATGTATTTATCTTTTTGTTTCAAAAAACCCGTGGCTTTGGAACGGGTTTCTGTTTTTTTTAGGATTTGAGAAATAGAAAAAGGTTTTCTCACTACAGGGAAGTAATTTATTTGTCTTCCCTCGTTCCCGGTGAAGGGGAAATTTCGAAAATCAACAGGGAAATTTGTCTACGGCGTGCTGTCGGAGAGTTGTGGATGTGAAAGGCGTTGGGAGTTGTTGGCGATTCCAAAAAAAGTCGTCGGGAGAATTCTGGTTGTGATTATGTTGGGGAATGGCGGTAAATGCGGTGGGCTGCTCATGCAGACGGTTGGTTTTGAAGGTAAATTTTTAATTCTTTAATTTTTGTCTTCAGATGGCGCCGGGGAATAGTCTCAGATTTTATGTTTTAGGGTTTTTGTATTTTATCTTGGGAATTTCTCGGCCGTCCGTCTGTTTTTTGGACGCCGCTTTACTTTTTTTGTTTCACTCAATCAGAGGAGTTGTGTGGTCTTTGAAACCCTCCTAATTCGCTCCTTTTGAAATTTCTGCTGAGGGTTTTGGTGTTCGGGTTTTTTAGTTTTTAGGTTTAATGTTCAAATTTTTTTTCTTTCAGCTTGTGCGGCATGAGATTCATTCGTAAGAGTTTGTTCTTCCGCTTTGAGCGTCGATTATAAAGAGAATTCGTGAGGAGCGGTGGCTTGGATGATGAGTTTGAGGAAGATCTTAGTGGTTAGTATATTGCACTATAAGTTGTCATACGAACAATATTAGTAGTGCATAAAGAGGAGAAACTGCAAATGATATAATATGCTTTTGCATAATTTAACATTGTGACGTCCGACGACAGCACTTTAATATCGTTTGTACCCTTTTGTTGATCTGTGAATGCGATCAATAAACTTCCGGTTTGGTAAAGTATTGCTTTAGCAGCTGATACTTATTCCGAAACTATAGTTGAGTTTTAATCCCCTTTTCCACCCTTTTGGGTGGAGGATTTGAACTCGCAACTGTAATTTCTTAGTCTGGCACCACAAACTTCCCGCTTATTTCCGAAACTCGCGCACCCCACAATGCTATGATTTAAGTATTTTCAAATCGAAAGCATCACTAGCTAGAGCAGTGGTTCCCAACCGATTTTGGGCCTTGTCCCATTTCAGTATTTCTAAAATCCTGATGTCCCCCTCCTTCGAAGCGGGAAATATTGTGTACCAATTACGTGTACATAGTCTTAGGTATAGTCAGCCGGAGGATTCCTGTTCTTGTCCGAAGACTAGTCCTGCCTATGACCCACCAAAATTTTATATTTCTCCACCGGTGGATCCTGTGCCTCGCGTTGGGAATGACGAAGTAGGAGTGATATGAATGCTCTCATTCGGGACTAGAGAATGCTCACATGTCAAGTTTTCTGCAGATGACTCCCTGTGTAGAGCTGGAGGGAGGTGAATTCAGTTGGAACCAGTGTTACTCGGCTGAGACTGTAAGGGTTATAAGATTATATAGGATGTATAAGAAGACAAGAGAGAATATAAATTTTGGAAACGAAACATTTCCTCCATTTCTCTATTGACTTTTGGTCTTATACAACACAATTTTATCTAGGGACCAATGCTCTGTGTTGTAGTGAGCTAACCTCTGAGATAATGCGGAGTTAGTCATCTAAAGTATTTGTATTATCTTTCAGATACATTTTCGGTATCATTCACCCAGTTGATATGATTACGTGGATATTCTCACGGTGTTCAACTTCTTCGCCTTCGTCGTTAAAACGCCGACTCAACATTTGTATTGTAAGTTCATCTTACATTACTTTTTCGTAACTTAATTGGTGTTCTGTTTTCATCGGTTCAGTTTCTCTTCGCTTTGGATTATATGAGTAGCGGGCCCTCTTGTTCATTATTCATTTCACTCTTTTGTTATTTTTTTTTTTTTAGTGTGTGGGTGTTGGAGACGAGCTTGTATCAGATCGGTGACGGTGGTGTTTAGTGGATGGGGTAATAAAGGAGAGGTAAAATAAGACTTCAGAAGTTGAGAGCTGTTTGAACACAAAGGCGACTGGTGCTCGAGTTTTGATGATGTCATAAGTCAAAATCCTTTTCTTGTCTTGTTTCCAGTAAAGTATTTTTTCAATGATTGTGATCTTTAATTTCTTCTCATGTTCATATCCAACATTCTGTTGATTTTGCTCTGACCTTTCCCAACCCCTCAAGGTGCTAGTGAACCTGACAAGTAACGTTGGATTCTGGTTTAGGCTAATGAGAAGAGGGTAGTCCAATTCAAGTACACGGTTTTTATTAATAAAAAATATACTTCACTTAAACTAAAAAGAAAAAACAAATTTAAAAATAAACTCAAAAAATGCCTTTTAAAATTTTCTTTAAATCACTGAAAAAATTTTTTTTTAATATTTTTTATTCGTTTTAATTTATTAATTACACCACGATCTATGTGACTACAATAAGCATTCCGAAAGTCACTTTTGGGTGATACATTTTTAAAAAATTGCTTACTCGTGTCTTCCCCCCATTGACCTAATATATCTATTCGTGTATGCCATTGCAAAAGACGAGTGTTGCTTCAAGTCAAAATCTCTCGATTTTTACGATGTCGATGAGAAGATTTACCACTTTTCACGCCCCTCTTCTGAACAGACTCAACGGGTCAACAGTGATCTTCGACGAAAGGTACCAGACTCTTGGGGATTTGATCCCGATAGTATTCCTTACGGAAATTTTTCGCCACGCAATTGGCAGCCAGACAGGTTAGCGTTTTGTATTGTACCGGATTGACTATTGGTGGATTGAGTTGTTTACATAGAATGACTTCCGCCGTTTTCTTGTCTAAATTGACGGAATCTAAGTGAGCTCCCTTTTCGAGGAGAGACGTCACGAGGACTGGATCCACCGGATCCGCGGCCGCGGCCAGATGTAGAGGCGTATTTCCGTCGTCATCTTTTGCTTTGGCATTTGCCCCAACTTTGAGAAGCAACTGAGCCAGAGAAGTTGAAGGGAACTGACAAACCGCATATTTGCTGTAAGGATGAATATACAAAAATTATTTCAAAATGATCGCAAGATTCATTAATGCTTTCTTCAAAGCTTTCGGAGACTCACCTTCGAACAAGTCCAGTGTCTCTGGCACAAGCCAAATGAAGGACGCTTCTTCCGTTCTTTCCGGTGATTCCCAACTTGACGAGTTCATATGTGCTCTTGTAAACAATTTCCCGCAGTTCCTCTTCCTCCGGCGTCACCGACCCAATGACTTTCATCAGCAGACAACCTAGGTGAAGGGAAATTACGACGACTCTGTGCAGACATATCAAATCTTTCTCGTGTACGGGAACCTTTTCCATCATGTCAACTGTCGACTTGACCTCGCGTATGGCTTTTATATAAACGGTCGCGATGTCCGTGAACGTGACCGGAGGAATTCGTCTGCTTCGCGCGCTTAACCGACTTTCTTCGCTTAGCATATACGCAAACAATTCCGTAAAGGAGAACAAAGAGTTTTGAGACATTAAGTTGAGTGGTTCCGTCATGCTTTGCTGCAAATCCAGGGCGTAATTCCAAAGGTCCATACACCTGGAGGTGAAAATACAAAAATTAGAAAGGCTCCAGAAACGGGGGGGAAAGGGGAGGAAGAGACAAAGCCTGCCTACCAAGTTACCTTTTAATTTTTCCAGCATCTGCATATATCGCCCCTCGGTATCTGATGTAATAAGTGGTGTCGGGGTGAGCGGGTCCTAATATGCGTTCTCGTATGACTAAAGCTTGCATTCTCATTTTGTCTGGATCCTCTAATAAGTCTTCTAAACTCTTAAGGTCGTTTACTTCTCTTGCGTGATCGTAAGCTGCGACTGTATGTGTCTGTGGAGGTTTCGGTAATTCGCAAAGTGAACAATGCAGTCTGAAAAATTCCAAGAACCGATTTGAAACAGTAATTACAACTTCCGTAGCATATTATCCACAGACCATCTAATTGCTTTATTTACCTATCTTGCATGGCTCGCGTCCAAAGTTGCAAAGCCCCGTTCATGTCTCTCTTCTTATCGATATACGTAGCACCCAATATTTCTAAAGCGTTCAAACGTTCCGAACGCGAAACTAGTTCCCGAAACTGTGAGCTAATGTCATGCCTGCGGAGGGAAAAATTGAATTATTTATAGGCTAAATGTGAGCTCTGACCTGTGGCGCGAAGTGGTGTCGCTCCCTAATCCCTTCCCAAAACTGGACCTTTTAATTAGGCTCCAGGCTAACTCAAAACTGGACCTTCTGACCGTCATCCCCCAGGCTCCAGGCAACTGGGAAAGATCTGGCTCTCCGTGATGAATCCACGTCCATAAGCATTTGAAGAATTTCCAAACTACCGGATTCAGCGCAGTCGTGAAGTGCTGTGTTTCCTTTTGAGCTTTTCCGGTTCACATCTGCCCCAATGGCGATGAGGTATTTGGCAATTTTGAAATGCTTTTTGAAACAAGCTATCATCAAGCACGTGTGACCATGTCTGTTCGCGATCTCGATGTCTGTAAACGAAATAGAAAAACTTTAGAATATGACTGAACAAAGGAAATGGTTTCGGAAACAACAGCAGAGCCAAAAAAGCAAATCACTGATATCATTAAAAGCTCAAGCTCTTATTCTTGCCTTCACAGAAGCCAATGAAATGATCCTATGGAACATAAAATACCAGATAAAACAACTAACCAGCTCCGTTTTCCACGAGAAACTTGACGACTTCAAAATACCCGTCAAAGCAAGCAGCTCTCAGTGGCGTTGAATTCGTTTTGGTAGTACTGTTGACGCATGCCCCGTTCCTAATCAGCAATTTGACGACATCCAGGCTACCAGCTGCTGCGGCGCACCAAAGTGGAGGAGCTCCTTCGATGGTTTCGCCTTCGAAAACAACTGCAACGACCCAAAAATATTTTGCTTAGGACACGCTCTTCTGTCGGTCCCTGCAACCGTTAAGAATATATAGTCTACCTGAACCAGGCTGTTCTACGTCCGCGTTGCATTTTTGGATGAGAAATTCGGCAACATCATAATGTCCATTTCTGCAAGCGACAACTAATGGCGTTGCTCCGTGTGTCTTGGCCGTCACTAACATCGCCACCTCGACTTCTTCCCGGTGTTCCAGGAAAACCTGAAAAATAAAACAAAAACGAAACATTTAGAAAACTCGTTCATGTGCTAATGCAAATGCAAATCCAACCGGAAGTGGAAGCTGTCAGATTGTTAATTTTCTTTCTCGCATTTTCTGCCAGGTCTGCAAACTCATCCTTCATCCGACGACCGCAAGGCGGAAACCAAAACAAGAAACGCTAAGTTACAGCCAGAATGGCGCGGCGCGGTAGATCGAACACAAAGGCACCAACCTAGGTGATGTCCATGAGACACGTGTTTACGTTGTGTGCGAAACCAACGCAATCATCACGTGTGTCAATCCTTAAATGGAAGTTGATTTCTTCCTGCACAATAATTCCATTTTCGGATCTGGTGGACCCTGACAACAAGACCCTGAAATTGAAATTGAAATTCTTATAAAAGAAAAAAAAGGATAAGAAAAATTCCGCCATTTTTTTTGTCCAACGTCATTTTTGGTAAAACCTTCTTCAAGGGAGCCTTGATCGAAAAGAGAATTCATCTCGTTGCCGAACAGCTGCCGACGTGGTTCGCGATAATGTTATCACTCCGATTGTTGTTTTTTCTTTCTCTGGGTGACGACCAGTTTGCTTGATAACTTTCCACTTGAAATTAATGAAAAATATCCTGCTGTAGTAGTGATTTATTAATTTGTCATGAGACTATTAATGTCGTTAAAACGAAACCGAAAAATTATTGACGGAGGTGTTGCATGAGGTTTTGGTTCCAACGTGGATGATGATCACCTCTCTAACAAGCACAGATGATTCTGAATGCTTAACTACATTCCAAACCACGCGAGTTCTTATCGTTCAGGCAGAATACCAATTATCAAAAGAACTACTCAACTATCTCATCCCATGTCCCAACTTCGCGTCTTTTTCGTTCAGCCGGTACCAAAAGCGAGAACTTAATTGATAGCATAAATCCAACTACGGCTTATAAAGGGTATTGTACTCTATCAGATCCAAATTATTTATTATTAGTTATTATTTTCATTTATGAATTTGTCTCAAGCGTTTGCACTTAAGGTCTTTATTTACCCGAACGAACCATCGACTAGGAATTTAATACAATAAAATTATGATACTTAAAGTTAGCTCCCAAATAATTGACCGATTTAGCGATTTCCATCCCTGATGTTTCGTTCCCACCCAGTCATTTTATAATCTCATCTTCGAACCTAAGAAACCCCCGCAATTCTTAGGAGAGCAAAGGGGAACGTGTGAGTAACACATCAGTAGAGGACTCGGGTGTTGGCGTTTCACAGCTATTGACCCCGTTTCTTCCTACAACCTCCTCCTTGCTCTCTTTTATTCCATAAAACGACTTGCGAAAAAAACCGTAAAATCGATGAATCTGACTGACAACTGTCAACAACGAATCCAACAAACATGTAGTGAGTGGGCCCCCCTAAAACGCATTAACGGTAAACATAGTCGACTTATTAACAACGGAATTGCGTTTGGGGGCCACTCGATCGGCCACCACCTGGACTACTCTCTCGCGCACTCGGGAAAAAAGCCTTGGACCGTTCATTTTCTTCAGCCAGAGTGCGGAAACCTCGGAATATGGCTTCGATCCAAAAATCTGAAAAGGTCCTTGAGATGCCTGACTCCAGAAACGAATTTTTCCAGTCCGAGTTAACATAAATTACGTAAAAGAGCGAGAAGATATCGTTGGGCGGCGTGAAGTCACGAGTTATTTTTAGGCGACACCCGAGAGTTCGCCCAGGTTTTCGTTTTTTAAATAGACATCTTTGCCAGAGGAAAGCGTGAGACCCTTTTCCACGTGTCCCGAGGGTCAGAAGTGGGTTTTGGGAAAGGGGAGGAGGCTCCTACTAATCATCCACCCACCGTTAAAAGTTATTTTTGATGCATCTTGGTTGTATTTAAACTGCGACAAACGTGTCACATTCTTGCTTTATATATATACTACTTTGAGATTCGCAATCCACAGAAAAATCGTCACGCGACAGTGGTTTGTCATTGTCTGTCATTTACCAAATCCCAACGTTTTATGTCTAGTGTTCAAGGCCCTTTTCTCCCCAATCCCATTTACAATAACAAATCACCTTTTTCTATTCCTCTTCCTTCTTTGCTTTTCTCGTTTTTTATGTGTTTCTTTATCTTCGGTTTTAGATTGGGTAGAGTTATAATCCCGTTTTTCACCCTTCGGTATAACAAGAAATCGGTAGTTAGGATCCGTTGCATGCACGGTTTGATCCTTTTTGGAGTATAATTAAAACCCACGTGATTCGCAGAATTGCCTATCGAGTGGTTACTGTTTTTTTCTGGGTGCCGTGTCCCCACTGTTTCCGCTACACGGTAAAAACATAAGACAGTAGAAATATATAGCATGGGAGGAAAGGGCTCGATCAAACTCTTAAAATGCATCTTAGGACAAACTTTAAGGTCGTTGTCAAAAGCAAAAAAAATTGCCAGAGCCAGAAAAACAGATTTTTTGGCAACCATTCAACCGTTTTGGGTCCAACATTTTTTCCCCAAACTCTTTTTCTCTAAAAAAATCGACATCAAAAAGAGCAATTTTTTTCTTCAACATCCATATTTTTAAAAAGAAAACAAGTCCCCCAGCCAAAAAGTAAAAGCACAAATCAACAACTTACCGATTCGCAAAGACCAAAATCAACGACCAAACTAACAACGCAAAGAGGAAATCACATTAAAAAGTACAAAAAACGAGGAAACTAGATACAAAAAAAAATTCTAACGTAATTTGGGTCAACAACAAAGGAAATTACGCCAAGTCGAGAGAAAGTGTCTTTGAGGAATAGGAGGACAACAGAAAAAAAGGGCCGAACCAAAAAAAGAGAAGCAAATCCAGTGGCTTACACATGGAAAACGCATCCTGACTTGCATCATACCTGACACACAAATTACGAGCCCCGTATCGAACCCGGCTCGCATTTCCGGCGATGTAGAAGACCTTGGAAATTCGATTTAGGACCCGATAGGAGTCGGCTTTCATGCCAACACATTCATACCGAAAATCATCTTGACCAGGACCCTCCAAGGTTTCGGTCATGGTGCCACTATACAGGCTTCTTTGATCTCCCTCCTCCTGACATTTTATTTCCTTCTTTTGACTTTCTCTCATTTCTTCTCTTTCTTTACCAATTTCTCACTTCAACGACATCTCACTGTATCTACCCCCTCCCCCACTCAGCTACCCTTTCCCTTCCTCCATCACGAAGGCCAATTTCCGCTCCAAATAAATTACACTTCAAAGACCTTTTCCTGAACTCTTTTCCGTGTTCAATGACCCAAAATTCCTCCACCTCCACCCCGGTTGCCATGGATTTTCTCGCTCTTCATTCATTCTCCTTCTCGCTGTTGCCCAATCGTCATTTCTACCTTTTCTGCTTCTTTCTTCTTCCTTTTTCCATCACGAAAAGAAACTTTTTTCTTTTCAATTTTCTAACAAGTCGAACAATAAACACCCTCCTAAAACTTTCCTTTGTGTACCTACATGCCCATCTTTTCTTATTAATTAAAAGCATGGTTGCACAGGGGGTCACCTCACGCGAGACGCCGAACTCAAGATGAACCAAAAGAAAAAAGAAATTAATTGAGCAGAATCACGCGACCGAATTAAGCAAAAGGCCAAAGAAAGTAAACGAGTTTTTTCGTTCTTTTAATTGCCTAAAAGGAAACGGATGTGTTACATCGCAAACAAAACAAACCTGAAAAAAACGCCGTGACGTCATAATGTTTTGGGGAGGTGGGCCAATTAACGTCTCCGATAAAAAGATGCATCTGAGCGAGAAATTGGCAGCGTTTTGAGTATCTGTCTGTCTCTCTCTTATTTCTTTTCCCTTTTCCATCTTCTCCTCCTCCCTGTATTTATATATAGAGCAACCATTTTCCCTCTTTAGCAGGGCCTAAGTGAATACAGCAAGGGAAAGCTGACGTGATAACCGAAACCATTTAACATGACCTCGTTATGTCCGTTAGCGCCGTTTTAATGGGATGCAAGGTCACTCGATTGAAAATTCAAATTTCGGACTCTCGAAACTCTTAAGAAACCCTAATTATTGGCATTCAATTTGCGGAAAGGAACTGACCGGTGGGTGGACCTACAAATACCCCGTCATCCTGATCCTTCCATTTCTGGGTGTAGGAGGAGTGTGAACTAATTAAACCTGAAACATGACACTCACAGAACCTGTATTTTCATCTCTTGCTGATGAATGCGGCACTATCAAAAACCCCCCAAGGAAACAAAAACGTTTCTTCCCATTCTAGCCGAGTTTGGTCTTACGAGTATACTCGTGGTTGAAAGGCGTGTCCAAGATCTTTGAAACCTTACAAACGTTCTTTGTCTTCTCCGTGGCAGCCTTAGGACAAACTCACTGCCCCATTCCACCTCCAAATGGGTCAGTTGAACTCCTTGGTTCGCGTCTCCGAACGCGGATATTGCTGCTGACTAACTGGCATTGCCTTCATGACTATGACGTCATTCGCGTTAATTTCTTTAAACTTTTGACCGAGGCACACTCCCACGCGTAACTACTATCGAAGATGTATCTTGGAACTTATTTCAGGTTTTGAGAGAGAAAGGGGAGAGGAATCTTCCTTGGCATTCGAAGGAAAACTTTTCGCCCTTTCCAGTAGAGACTGTTTTTGTGCGAACTAATCAGCGACTCGGGTAGTTGTACAGCACCTCATGAATTTCTTACTAATAACTTGTGAAATAAATTCTCTACATGGGTGCATTAATTTAAAAATAAACTTTTGTCAAAAGTGTTTGACAATATTTATGAAATGAATTTTGTATGAGAATGTGCAATTTTTTTGAAATACACTCCCGATCAATATTTATAAATACATCAAAATGGCGACATTCTCAACTTCCATGAAAGTCTATAATAATACTGAGAGGGGATTAAGAGATCAGAGGCTCCAATCTTTCAAGAAACTGTGGTCAAAAGCATTCCAAAGCAGTATTCGAGTGAATGCCTTTCTAAAACGGAAGTTGGGGAAAGTGTATAGAAAAACCTTTCACAATTTCCTCTCGAAAAACGATCAACTCACAAAAAATTTTTTTTTGGTATTGGCCAAATCAAAAACACACATCGTAATCTCACGAGTTATTGACACCGTTACACAAAAATCTTTGGCCAAACACCTGGAATAAATATTGAGAACGCGTGGGAAAGGCGGAAAGTTCTTGCCTCAAGCCCACAAATGGACGCAAAATCATCTACTCCAATTGAGGACTTTTGCGGATGGACAATTTAAAACACGTTATCGTCACGTTCGTCTGTCTCTTCTCGTTTTCCGTTATTTTGATTCCGGTTCCTTTTCACAAAAAAACCCGATAAGTACTGCCTCGGCCCCAAATCAGTTGGTAAATTTGGTTCGAAAATTTTGGCTCAAATTATTGGCTAAATTTCCTTCGAGGGTCGACTTTGAATTTAAATTTGCATTCCAATATTTGTGTTTATTACTACATTTTATAACAAATACTGAAAACAGCAAGGAGAAAGGCGACATAACCTCGAAGTCCCAGCATCTCTCAAAACTGTCAGGTGTTTTGCGAAAGAAAAGAATCGCCTTCTACGGCCACCTAGCTCGCATGAACCCCAATAGATTAACCATCCGGATCTTTTCCTTCTTTGGGGACAAGACCAAAGGAGACTGACTCTGGGAGGCTAAAAAGGACCTCAAATAACTGGGAATCTCCAAACAGGGTCTGATGCGACAGAAGAAACTCGACTAGCAGTTTCCACAAGAAGCCCAACCAAAAAGGGGGAACAAGGTGGACGGAGAAAAGGAAGAAGACCCACAGCGAGAGGATGAAGGCCTACTGGGCGAAGAAAGCAGTGACCCAAAATTCAGCGAGTTGAATCTACGTGGTTTCTAGTCGGCCAATTTGTAAAAATTATTCGAAATAAAATCGAGTTCTATATATAGGACAATATTGAATCTCATTTGGTAGTAATGTTCCCAAATTAGATAAAATATATTTTACTAAAATAGTCAAATGTAGCAACTAATTTGGGACGGAGGTACTAACATTCTTAAGAATACTTTCCAGATATAATATAGTCCCACAATCCAGAAATGAGGCGACACACATCAAATCCTAGACAATCCAACAGTGATAATAGGTTTCCAGACAAAGAGTCTGGCATAGATACATGATAGACAAAACTTCCGGCATCCTATCCTATCGACGTAATGCAATTCGTATTTTCTTCTCACCGCGTTGAAGCAAAACCGAACCAAAGCAGATCAGTTGAAGACCATTACCAGTTGGATTACCATTATCCAAAGAACAACGACAACAACAATCCAACCCACAACATAAAGCAGAAAAAAAAGAATCGACATCGAATACAAAACTTTTTTCACTCAAATTTACGTAACTCTTCAACAAAAATCAATAACCAATAACATAGCGATTAGAATCAATTAACTAAATCGAACAGCCCCCACGTGCAGATTAACATGATTACGCTGAAAAATCCTGTTTTTTCCTCTCTTCCATCCACCTGGACAGAACGGGCTAGTAAAAACTCAAGGAAAAATCACCGCCGACTTGACAAACAAAAAAAAAATTTCCAATTTGGAATGGCTTGGAAATGATCCGGAAGGAATTTCAAGGTCGGAAAATTTTTTTCAAATATTTTGCGTCTCATTTTGTTGAGGTGGCTTCCTTCTCTTAAAAAGCCCAAGGTAAAGGAAGAAATCATGCGTGGGTGAAAAGGATGCAACAAGCGACTCCCAGAGGAACAGCTATCGATGGTGTTGGGTTCGTGTGTCCTGTAATTACACCTTGGTCAACCTTAGGGGATAGAAAAGCAATACCTCATGGAAAATGTGAACCGGAAATTCGAATTAAGTTTCCTTTCTAATTATCTTCTTCCTTTAGAGTAATTGTTTACGCAGGACCCGACGATATTAATTATGAACAATAACGCTCCCCTGATAAGGAAATGTCAACTGAACCTAACAAACCCCCATTGACTTAGAAAATAAACCATCTGAGAAACTCTGTTAGGATCTTCTCATCTAGAATCACTAACCCATGTATCCTCGATTTTTAGATAAGTCTACCGATTTCCGGAAATGACAACGCTGAAAGTGTGATGACGTAGACAGCGACGAGAATGGATGGACAACTCTATGACAGAGCCACTACAGAGGCTAAAGACTCCCAAAAGAGAGGTAAGCTCACTTGCAACCATTGTATGGGGGTTGGAAAACTGCTGAAAATTCATACGAAAGCGAGCGAGCAGGCTAAATCCAACAGCGGATGTACTTTAAACCAGAGGTGACGAACACGAGACTTATCACAGTTTTACAAAAGATATCTATTAATATATTTTTATATAAGGCCCATAAAGTTGGTCCGCAAGACATTTGGCTTGGCCACCCCTGGTTTTAAACCCACGACCAATACACATTTCAAGATGCCCAGGGTCGTGTAATTATGATCAGACCAGTCTTTTAAAAGGTTGTCATCACCATCAACGCATCCTATCCATCACAACACCTAAGTAAAATTCACACAGACTGCGTCAGAAAATTTCTTACTTTCAAAGGTTGTACGATCGAACCTATAATCTTTCCGTCACCAATGATGATACCTTGAGGGGATTAGGAAGAAACGGGACGAATAATGATTCGGACGTGAGGTTATTCTCATTGCCATAGCTTCGTAAACTCGCGGTTAGGAGCTCACCGACACATTAACCACCACCTCATTCCGAACCTTTATAAAGGAACCACCACATCACCACCAATGACTTCACTCTCTCGTGGACTTGAAACAAGAAAACTTCAGACTATACAAGATAAGGATGACCTCACGGAGACCCAGACACCTTATTAATAAAACATCTTAAACTGTTAAGCAGACACATTCCTCTTTCTCCTATCAAAGAATCGGACGGGGGTTAGACGACTCAAATCCAAAATCATGAATTTCCCAAGACAAAGAAAAAAAAACAAAATAGCGAAAAATTTCTCCTGGTTCCTTAATTTGACCGACCTTGGCTAGGTTTTAAATTATTTTTTGACAACTACTCAACCGAAAGTGATTGAAGATTTTCAAACAAATCCTAAAACCAAATTTTACGCCATTTTGAAAAAAGCGGGGGGCATGCGAATTTCCTTCTGTTTCTTTGCCCTCCCAACTACCCTCTCTCCCTTCGGCTTGACTATTTGAAATTGACTTTAAATCCTCTCAAAATGATTTCAATTCATTATTTTCGAAATTTAAATTCCCACCCCCCACCTCTCCCATCTCCCACGATCAGAAAATTTATTTCATTTCCCTAAACAAATTGACCCTGCACGTCATGACATTTTTAGTTTCTTTTCTTTTAATTCTTTTGCCCTTCTCTATTCCAAATACGGCGGACCCATGAATATGATTCATTTTTATTTTGATTCAATTGTTGACTTAACACAAAAACTTCAGCGTTAAGTAATGAGCTTCGATAAAAGCTTTTTCCCTATTTACAAAACCTCCACAAATCCGCCCAAGTAGGCTTTCAATCTTTTTCTATAAGGGTGGTTACCCTTGATGCACAATACGAAGCAATTTGCAAGACTGGCGTGGTTTTGATTGGATGGTTAGGGGAAAAAAATTGTCCCTAGTAAATTTTTAGGCCGTTGGGTTATCAAATCTTCATATGACCCTCCACAGAAATACGCCGATTGTAAGCTGTCACTGTTAAGGCCATCATGACCAAATACAGAAAGAACATGAAGAAAAGCTTCATGAAGATGGCAGATGAGAAAACTGTTAAAAATTTGCAACCAGTCTTATTCTAGTCCATGAATCCCGTTTGAATTTTAGACCCAACACAGCACAGTACACACGGTGCCATCTGAGTATTTTTTGGGTGGCAGTGTGGGCGTGGGTTTGATAATGTGGGTCATCACATCTCTTAGTGCTCATGTTTTATTGACTTGTTTCATTTATTATTTAATTTCTTTTATTAATACACTGCTGACTATTCAAACTCCAACTGCTCACTCAAGTTATGAGCAAGAGCTACCATATCCAGTCTTGTTTGTAATGATCATGGGAAACACTTTCTAGACCTTTAAAACTTTTTTGCAAACCACCAGTTCTCAGGTATTTTAAATGTTCTGACATCAAAGGAAACTCCCGAAGCCCCTTCCCTCCCTCTCCGGGTGTGTCATAAACAATATTTAAGTTTTCTACCTTTCTAATAATATAATTCCGCCTATCTACCATGTCTTTGATATTTTTTGTGCATACGTTACCGTAAAAGTCAGATGCTAAGCTTCTCTGCTCAGTAAGAATCTGTGCTTACCAGTAACACTTAAGGAACCTCCCAATAGCGGCGAATACATGAGATGAAGTGACAGAAGATTAAACCTCGCCATTACGAAGTTCACTACTAAACTAAATATTCAATAATTTATCACATTCACCAAGTTTAGTAGGTAATTATGAATAATAACCGGGAATCATATACACTCTCCCGATTTATCATTTTTAACGCAACACGTGTACAAAATTTATCTAAAATTCAGATAATTTTATGAGCAGCACACGTGGATACGGATCATTTAAATCAAAACTTGATACTGAGATAGTAACAGGGGGGTATTCGAAGGTAAGCAGGAATGAAACGAAGCCTAAACATCTCAAAACAAACGTTTGGGAAACTTGAAAACATGGAAAGATGAACGATTAGAAACAGGTAGAACCTGACAACCAACCACATCCGTGATTACTTCCCAGTCTCTGAAAGCCATCAAGACAGTATTATCCTCGCGTTATTGATGTCACATACTCGTTAGGCTAACTCAAACGTAATTAGATTTCCCACTCGTCCGTCATAATTAAACCAAATTTTCCCCATTTTCATTACCCTATTTCCCAAGTTTCCATTGACGGTTTCCTTCACCCCCTTGCCTCCAGACCACACTCAAATTTTAGTGTATTGGCATTATCAAAATTTCTCACCCCCCCCGTTCCTCCTCCTCCCCCAAAACCAAAAAATTAGTTTATGACCACTTATTAAAACCCTTTCACGTTTTACTTTCTCTTTATTAGTCTTCCGACAATCGATTTTATGTTTTGGCAACGGACGGACTTTTTATTCTTTAATTCCCCTCCCCCCACCCTAATGACCGTTATTACGTCATATAATCCCGATGACGTATACGCCACAGAAAATTTTTCAAAAAACAAACAAAACACCGAACATAACCGTTCATTCCGTATTACTGTAAAACCGAACGTGATTTTAAATCATAACTTCCTTTTGAAAACCTCTTTCAAAAGCTTCCGCCCCCCAAAAAAACATTCAGTCAGAGCTTTTTATAATTTAAGAAAAACAAACAAACGAACGCTACCAACTTTAAAAATAACTTTCATTTTGTTGACATTTCACTTGTCTGTCTTCGCGTCACTTTGTCAGTTCCGTTTTGAAGAAGACAAAAAAAAAATCGAGAAATGTCTATTAACCGTGAAAAAAAAATGCTCAACAAATAAATAAATAAAATAATGATAATTTGCGCTTTACTGGCAAATTCCTAAGCGATAAATTTGCTATAGTCAGGTTTTCGCTAGTCTTTCCTTGGTTTTGCCTCAAACACAGCTGAATACTGCTTAAAGGTAAAACGCACGAGGCGACTCTCCAAAAACATTTCTCAACCACGACAAGACATTCTGTATACAAACATCGAGTCTCTAAAATCTTCAAAACCAATAATCTCACTCTTATATAACCAATTTTGCCTCAATTTTTCGTGAAATCATGAAGATCCTCATAAGACGCTAAATAAACATTAATCCCTGTGTTCTATTTTGAGTATGGTCGGAAAAAAATTCACCATCTATTCGTGCAAACTATATAGCAAACGAACAGTTGGATAGATGGTTTACACAATCTGAGCCCCCTCAGCCCCTGTGAACTATCAGAACAAATCTCCAAAGTCACCAAAACTCGACGTACATTCCAGGTACAACAAGGTACTCGGTTCTCGTATTATATGCGGATAACTACAGAGTACTATATATGCAAATTCGATCACCTGGTCGCTTTAGTGTTTTTATTTCATAAGCGAGAATAAACTTCTGTCCTCGAAAGAGGACAATGAGATGAAACGAGTTTAAAACGACATCATAAACGAGTCAATTTACAAACAATTATTATTATAAGATGATAAATTTATAAGGAGTCTTTATGACTCGGGGAAAAAACCCAATCAAAATAAATTAAATAATAAAACTAAAATATAGTTAAGTCGGATAGAAAAAATTGTTTAATTTAGTTTCAAGGGCCACCAACTTTTCGCCAGACTGGAAGGCAGAACTTATAAAACCTCAAAAAACCAGAGCAATAAAAAAACCTAAATAGGACATATGGACATAAAATTTACAGGCTAAAAGAAGACACACTGACCAAGCGGTTGCCAACAATTTTAAAGTTAAGAATCAAAAGAAGAAAACCTTTAGATGACAAAAATCAGCCAAAAGACGACTAGGAAAAACAAAAATGGCTTAGGGGCACATATGTAGGCGAAGAAACAGAAGCCTCCTCCCTTGACACGTGGTGTATGACACGATTCACATAAGGATGTGATTTTTATGACGATCTCTTCTGCGTCAGATAAATTTCAGAATCTGAGAGATGAAGCTTTTGCGGTAACAATTCTCTCATCCCGTTTGAATGTCCCACAAAAAACCGTGTGGGCAACCCGCTTGAAGGTGTCAAAAGTAACTGTTTCTCAACAATCTGATTATTCTTTGAGACAAAAAAAAAACCAAAACCAAAGCTCAAAATCCACTCCCCGTCACGGATATGACTTTGGAAGCACTCAGCCAGGCGTGAATGAAAAAAAAAATGGCGAAACACAAACAAACAAAAATCAGGCCGAAGCACAAGAGACAAACGTGTTAATAATCGCCTGGGAGGAGGGGGGGCTACCGAGGGACACAAGCTCAAGTCAACCACAAAAAAAATTAAAGAGACAATAGGGAGCCCAGCAAACATACTTAAACAATGAACGCTTTTGCTCTTTTAATGCTCCTTCCACTCCTCCCAACACCACAACCACCGCAGAAATCATCAACAAACTCAAAAGAAGGCAATGAACCGACAAACAACCAGACAGCTAAAATTATTAACAAGGAGATCGATGAGAAATAATTTACATCGTGATGTATGAAACGATTTCTATTGCTTCCAGTGTGCCTGCCATCTAATAAGAGTGATTTGCAAAAAAGAAGAAAGATTTCACTGAAAAGTCGCAGACCTGCGATCGAAAGTGAAGGCGAAGAAGTTAAACCCCCCAAAAAATTTCGACGAGCCCTTCGAACCAAATCACAGGCAGTCAATATAGTTTTTCAGAGGTCTCTTTAACATCGTACAGCGTGTCACTTGCCATAATCCCCCACTCCGTCTACCTCGTGGCTATAAATATTTTCCATATGTTCGTACGTAAAAGTAACGGGTTTGTTTTATCGCAGATGCCCTTAAACCAAAAAATTGGGAAACTCAACCCAGGAAATCCTTTCACTTTCTTAAACGCTATACTAAAAGAGCAGATGGAATGAGAGACTGACTGCGAAGAGTCCTTGGCTCGGATGACGGATGGTGAGACTATTGAAATGATGATGACGATGAAAAGGAAGAATATAAAAACCGGTTCTTCTCCTGGGTCATTTTGTCAACGTGACTTTGAACGTGGTATTGAGACTGGTCCAATACTAAATCATCGTTCTTCCTCAATGAAACCACATTAATACCCATCAACGAACTCAAATTAAACTCTTTTTATACTTAACAATACACAAATAATACCAATCTCCTTCGTGTTGTGCCTTAAAAAAGGCTTTGAAACATGGCAGCAACTTCAATCTTCAACTACCACCGATTTTAGGCTTTTGTCACTCTTTAACCTTTCTCTTCGTCGAGCAATCGCCATTTCCAAAGCTCGGACGCAGGCGCCCAAAATATTTCCCTGCCACGCCCTACCACTTTTAAACACTACCAGACCCCAATTATCATCACCTTTCCAAAGGTTGAATGTTTTCTTTATGTATAAAGTTTCCAAACAACTTTAATAATTCTCACATTTATACTTTCCTTTTTCTTTTCAGACCTTCCAAAACCAGAAAAATAACATTATGACGTATAAAGACCGTTCCTCTACTAATGTCAATAAAATGAAAGTAAAAATAGTAATTAATGAACAAAATGCTCGCAAAAACGCTTCCACAACTTTCATTTATGATCATATTATACTTTATAATATAATGATTATAATTGAGTTTGAATCCCGTTTTCCACCCTTGGCTATAGCAAGTTGTTGGAGGGGGATTTAGCTGTTAGCAATTCCTTCACTAGTCAGGTGCTTTGACCACTTAACCACAATCCTTCCCTAATTTATACTTTAATCGCATATTTGTTACGGTAAAAGTGATAAATCGACCGAATATATATAATTTCCGGCCATTATACATAATCACCATCTAAGTTTGGTAATTGTGACAAATTACTGAATATTTTATCACATTCACCAGCTGGTTTATCAAATAAAATGTCAAACTCGTAGTAGGGAATTTGATAAAAAATTTGCTTCTGTTACTTCTTCCTCTCACGTATTCGCCACTTCTAACTTGGAGATTCGTACATCGTTAAAGCTGTTTGACTTGCTTACCCATTGTCAAGTTATTTCTAAAATTGTCAAATTTTTATTAAATTCCCCGACTACGAGTTGGACACTTAATAAACTAGTTGAAAAATGTGATAATTACTCAGTAACTCATCAAACTTGCCAAAATTAGTTGGTAATTATGAATAATATCTGGGAATTACACATAGTACATGGGGAGAGAGAATGAAAGAGTGCTGCACAGAGGACCAACTGCGAAGAACAGTGCAATTACGTGGTCCACAGAGGGCATAAGACATGATGACAGGGGTCATAGGATAACAAAGGCCATAGAGTGAGAAAGGTATGAAGAGGGACACAGGAGGCAGGGAATTGAATAGGCAGTTCTATGATGGTTGTTTGGTTAGTTTGATTATACAGAAAAAATATTATTGATACAGTACAACTACTCAGAGTTACGAAAGGTTGCAGCCAAATAATTTCACATTCTTGAAAATAATTTTCATTACTTCCTTTGAGTCTTGTTCATTCCCAGAATCTTGTCAATAATTCAGTTTATGGTCAGCAAATTTTAAAACTGTGAGATATCAAGCTGTAACACATGTTCCTGGAAGCTTTACAAAATTAAGTAATTAATTTCACTTTATTAATACATAATCCTATTATACATAAAATAAATTTTATAATTTATAAATATGCAGGTTTATACACAATTTCACACTCTGTACTCCCAGCTTTCAATTAAATGATACTAAAAGCTTTTACACTGCCACTATGTTAAAGCTTCTTCCCCTGCCCATTATTCATGTTGTCACTCTTTCATCATACAGTCCCCTCTTAATCTGCAACACAGCCAAAAATTTTTCCTTTTGAACAAAATTGTTCAAAGGACCAGTCTAGCAGAGTTTGAGTTTCCTCCCACATTCTGTTATATCCAAGTGTCAAAAACAGGATTAAAATTCAACTCAACCCACCTTCATAATGAAAGGAACAAAAGAGATATGACAAGATCAGTCCACTTACCAAACTGAAATGGTCAACTCAAAGTAGTGCCTCACACAAATTTTAATTCTGGCAATAGCTCAATAAAGAAATAATCATTTCCAACAACAAAAACTAATTTCAATTCACACAACACTCACAAACGAAAACTTTCATCACTCAATTTAAATTAAAAGACTAAATTAAAGGGACCACAACAAACGAAATCAAATTAACAAAATCGCTTTAAGCATCTATACCAGCAATAAATGAAAAAGGTTTTTGGCTGAAATTTATAAATAACATCCTAAAAGCTTGACATAATTAAAATGTAAAAATAGGACAGGAAGTTTGGAAAGCACTTCATTAACAATGATGACCTGTATATTGATGGAGTTTGATATTTCCTGGTTTTCACACCAACATAACTTCATTTGAATTTCCCAAATGAAATTCATTTTTCACTTTCAAAGTGAATGCACTCACAGCTAACTTCCAATTGACCAAAACCCATATAAAATGAGACAATCTTTATTATAAATGAAACTATCACTGGTCAAATTGTGAAAATGGTTAAGGAAGGAAGACACAATTATGGAATAAGATGAAGTTAGAATCATAAATAATTCATCTCCTGAATCATGTTAATAAATAAAAATCACTAAGGAAATAACAAATTAAAATGGAGAAAGCTAAAATTTTGCACAAATGCACAAGGATCTGCCTCTGGGGTAGAAATTTATATGCTACAATATAATTTTTATTGTTACCATTTTTTTTTCTCTTCTACAAAAGTTTTAAATCGACAAAATAAATAAATAATCTTTATCTCTTCAAGCTTCAAATTAATTTGCTTTGAAGAATTTAAAAAACCAGGATGTGATATGTGGATTAAGTGGCCCTAACTTTCACAAACTAAATTAAAATCATTTTCAAACAATTCCTTGTTAGTCAATCTTTGTTCAATTAAAAAAATTTCTTTCAAGTCAAATAGTCAAAAGTATTGGGAAAGAGGTCCACCAAAAAATAGAAATTAAAAGGAGCTTGCTCTCATTGAAAAACGTCACGACGGGCGAAAATTTGAACGGATTCCAAGTGAAAAAAAAATATTTGCAACGAATCCCAACCAAGAATAAAAAAAAAAATTTCTCAAAATGTCAGACGATCATAGGTCATAAAGCATAGAATCGATCGAAAACCAGGAAATGAGAGTTATATAGATTAGAAAAGAGGCAAGGACAAGATGGCCGTGAATAAAAACAAAGAATAATAATGTTTTGTAGAAGAGAAAAGGAGAGAGAGAAAAAAAGTTGAGAGTGAAACGAAACGTAAATACCTTCAAACGATGGAGCTTTCCATCGCGGGCAACGTTGTAAATGACTTTTTTAAAATCCATAATGCATAATTTACGAAAGTTTTGTTTTAAATTTGTTATCCAAATCTAAACGTTTTTTAACTTTTTAATTTTTTCAAAATAGTTTTTTTTTAAAAACACGCGAGAACAATAGAAAACAACACAGCTCTCCACACGACTTAACTGGTAACTTCGACTGAGAGCAACTGCGCGCAGGGCAGCCATGCAAACAGAGATGAAATCCCTTCTCCAATCAATTCGTTCTCAAGGAGGCTTTCCTTTGCCACCAAATAACGGTCACTTTTTTATGGCTGAAATAACGCCCAAAAACAAATTTTTGCCATTTTTTCTTTTAATAGCTCATTTTGTTTATCAGATTTATTTATTTTATCACTTTAAACAGATAACTAGTCCGTCTATTTTAAAAATAGTGTAAGTCCAATTTTTTAAAAATTACTTTTGAGAGATTTAAAGGTTTGCAAGACAAGTGGTAGTTCAAATTTAATGGCTTCTTTTTTTTATTCGTTAATTTAGTTTTATAGTTTATAATTTTCCTCGTCTCTTACTTCTTCGGTTTTATTTTTAACAGTATTCTCATCACACTTACTCGTTCCATTCCCTTATCACATGTACTACTGTTTCCTGTTTTATTTTCTTTACCACCCATATTATCTTTCTCAAAGTTAAACCTCTAGACTATTTTAGCCTCATTCTTTTGCTCCTTTCTAACTTTTGTTCCTCCTTTATTAGCATTTTTCCCATGTCTCTTACCTTCCAATTTCTTTTTATTTTCTGTACCGATCTCTTCCTTCTTACTTTTTTTATTTTCTCCTTCATCTTTCTTATCCCTTCTATCTATCTCTTTCTTTTTCCCTTTTCTTCCTCTCTCTCTTATGTTACTTTACTCCAATTACACATTCTTATTTCTCTTTACTTAAATCTCTTCTACTGACTGACTTCACACTATATCCTTTATTTGGTTAAGGGCTAAGATATTTATCTATTGTAAATACAACCCCTTAAAGTGAAAACATGTGACAGTGTCTAGGGGAGAAAAAGAAGTCAAATCAAACCATTAAAATAAGGATCATTTCATGATTTGCTTAACATGGAAGTATTTCAGTACAAAACTAACTACAATTTAATAACTAAAATAGTGCTTATGAAATGAATTCTCAACATAAGTGTGCATTATTTATGAAACAAACTAAAGATAAAGTATATCATTGAGACATTAAATGAAGGACTGTTAAGCGAATTTGACTGAAAAAGTTGTAAAGGGGAACCAATAGACTTACATCACTTTTAAAGTCAACCACTACTCTAACTTTTGACTGACTGATTTTTAAACAAAAGAAACAATCTGCTTAAGACATTAATATTAAAAAATCATGCTTAAGGATCTCAGATAACTAAGTTTTAAAGAAAGGACTTGACATTTGGGGAGTTAATATAAACCTTTTTGGTTTTTCAAAATTAAGAAAAATGTTTGAACCGCCATCTTGATTTTAATATCATCATTATCATTTCCTAGTATAAATCTGTTCTTTTCTTTAGATTCCCACAAAAAAACTAACATTTAAAACTTTAAACATTACTAGAGAAAGTATTATTGAGATTTTTTACCAAATATGGGAACTCCTGAAAAGGAAGAGAAGTTTGAGTAAATGAAAAGTTCTGGTATGATTTCCTTGTTTGATTTGAAAATTTCCTAAAAGTTCCAAATACTTTATGTTAATTAAATTAATATAATTTATCATGAGATAAGACGATATATTGGTTACTATAAACAAAAAACTATAATTTCAAAGCCAGGTTTTTCAGTAGAGATATTTTGGCCTTATAGAGACAAGATCAAAAGCAACAGATGATATAGGTGACTTTTTTGACCCATGAACTTCTTTTTATAGTCAAAACTTGACCCTGAAGCATTGCATGAAATACCAGATAATAGAAATACTGTGTGTAAATATTGTAAAAATATGTTTTAAGTATTATATATAATATAATATTTTTGTATAAATACCTTATACAGTAAGTACAAGGTGTATACACCTTATATACCTATATATTTATTTAATATTTCATTCAATACCTATATATAGATACAAGTTTAGGTATATATATATCCACCTATGTGTTTGTAAATATAATATATAAGGTTATTATATCATAGTTAGGGTTTATTTATATAAAATGTATATATTATAATATATAAGATGTAAATAATATATAATTATTAATATATTTATAATATTTTATATATTGGTAAGTGTATGTATTAATTTACTCATAATCATAAATTATTTACATCTGATATATTATAATATATATAAATGAACATTAAATTATATACAGAGTACAGTGCTTGTGTATAAAAGGTTTTTTTTTTAAATGAAAATATCTCAGTATAAGTAGCTTCAAAGGATTGTATTTAGAGAATAGATCAGTGTCTTAGCCCTTAGCCAAATAAATGATACAGGTGAATTCATTCGGTAGAAGAGATTTAAATAGAGAAGTAAGAATTAGATAGAAGAAAGTAGTAACTGGAGAAAAATAATGTGAGAGGGAAGAAGAGGGAGAGTAAAATAACGGAAGTAATTAGGAAGAAATGTAGAAAGCAGTAGAGGAGACTGGAGGTTTATGTCTTTTGAGAGGTAAATGATATCATTCATCGAGAAAACATGACTTGACACCATCCATTTAGATTTTTCATCGGCTCATCTGCAAACCTTAAATTGTCTCGAAGTAAAAATTGAGTCGAACCCTTTCAAAACAGACATCTTTATTTTAAATATAGGTTTATGATTTCGATATTCTGAAAAAGTCTTTCAACGAGCCAAAAAAAGCTTTCGACATTTTTGACACTTCATTCCCCATCCGCCCTCTTGAAAAAGAAAAATCAAAGATTTTGAAGTTTACGAGAGCGAGCTCTGACGGCGGCGACCGGAGGTATTAATTCCGAGATTCGCCATCAGGTGTCGCATTTTGGAAACAATTCGCCAAATCCTCAACGTTGAGTTGACACTCATTTGTCAGTGTTCGTTCGTGTTGAGTTCGGTGAATTGTGTTGAGGTTGAAATGGGTTCGGTCGTTTGTGAATTTTTGTATGAATAATTTGGTGAGCTGGTCACATTCTGAGACGAATCCAACTGTTCTAGGGAAAGAAAACGAAAAGAGGATGGATTGTGATTGGCAAGGGAACGTGAATGTGGTTCTTGAGTGTCAGCCATTACGAATCTAGTCTGCCCCACGGTTTTATGTTTTCCTTTTTTCCCTTTTTTTTAGCGGTTTTTAATGTGTTTGAAAAATATGTAACATGGGATTTTGCACTTGCTTGAAAACCGTGAGAAAGAAAAAAAAAGACAAAGCGATACCCATTAAGTGAGAGATTTGTAAAAAAAAATAAGAAAAAAGTTAAAGCTTAATAAGTAACCGATTTTCTTTATGTACATACGTATTTATTTATCTTTGAGATTTGTTAAGAGGTGACAAGTGTGCGCGTTACAAACCGATTTATCAAAAATGAATTTGATTTTTATAATACCCGCGGAAATAGTGAAATAAATTATAACAAAACAAGTGAATTGAATTTACTTTTGTGGATTTTTACCCGGTTACTTCTACTCATTATGTCAAGGTGATTTTGGAAAAATTTGCTGGTGACGGGAAATGTACCCTGCATCGACTCGTCACCCAGCTACAGCGGTAAGCATATTTTTTTGTTTACTCCTTCATTTATAAATAACAAAAATCGCTTTGCTATTGTTTTAAACAAGATAGAAAGATATCTGATACTACCAGATAACCCCTCATCTCACTTATATTATAACTCTTGTATAAGTATCAAATTTTTTTTTAATACAAAAATGACATTTCCCTTTACTCATTGTAAAATATGACAGCTTGCTATACTATGAGGCTGATTTAGTGCATATAAATTAGGTATAAAACTATAATAGAACTATGTATTGGCAATTATAGGTGTACAAGTTGCTTAAGTATGGTAGGCGCAGCTGTTTGTGTTGCAGGTTTCCACAAGCCCTCATATTGGCTAATGGGTTAAAAAGGAGTTTTTGAAGTTTGTCCCTAAACAATTTTTTTTGGTTTTAATTTTATCTGGGGCTTGAGTCTCTTCTAAATTCATTTTGCATATATTTATCCCCATGAGGAATTATAAATGAAAGTTGATGGTTTCCATTTTGGGGGGGTCGGAATGGAAATTTTCTTTCATGACCATCCAGTTTTGGGGCTTTTCCCCAGGTGGCTAACATTAACCTGTTTTCAAGTTTAAATCCTTTATTATTTACTGAGTATGATTTGTGTGCTTTAAAATTCCAAATTTTTTTTAATTATTAAAAGTTATTGTTTTGTACTTGTTCACTCGGAGGTCATTTCCATGAATTATCTAGATTGGAATGATTTTTCATTCGAGACCTCACTGGAATTGTATTTAAAATTTGGGTTTCCCTCCCTCTTTCTTGTTAAACTTCTGTCTTTGTTGTCCCTCTCATCTTTTTCTTGTAATACTTCTTCCTTTTTTTTTTACCCCAAACCAACCTACCTCACTTCTCTAATTCTCAGCATAAAACTGTATTCTGTACCACCTAATGCCTTGCATTGGGGGAAGACTTTTAATTAATATGGAATTTAAAAACCAGGGTCTTTTAATTGAAACAAACTTTTACTTTGTAAATTTAACAGTTTAATTTTGTATTATAGTTTACAATTTTCAGGTTGAGGTGGTTTTGGAAAAAAATTAAATTAAAATGAAAAACATGTTTTCGATAAAAAATGTCCTTTCAGTATGATTGTTCTTATACCAGTGAATATGTACCTAATGACTGTGATTGTTATCCATTCATTCTTGTGGTTGGTAGTAATGTTATTTTGTTTAAATGAACTTAGTTGCTTTTTCTTTTTTTGTTTTTTGGAATCTGCACCACTTTATTCTCTCTTTTCTACTCAACTCCCCATCTAATCCTTAGGGTTGAAATCCTGGTCTGTTTCTTACACAGAGTCCCTTAAAACTTTATGAACTCCCTGTTGTTTCAAGCTTGTTTATCTCTACCAAAGTCTTTCTGATTAGAATTTCATTTAGCTTTGGTTGTGAAAGTGTTCTAAAGTTTTCATATGACTAATGAGCTCCTGCTTTGAGTAATGATTCTTGGCCAAAAGGAAAGGGCTAGCAAGAAAGAGATAAGAACAGTGCAGAGGATTGCTATAGTTCTGAGGTCATGTGCAATTGAGTTTTGAATTGTTTTCAAGTTCTCAAGGCACTATTACCACTCCCTAATATCATTTTGAATTAGGTTTGTCAGGGAAGCAAAAGACCAGGGCTAGTCTTCTTCCGTACCAAGGTTTTGTATAGAGCCAATGATGACTAAAATTGTTGGATGGATTTTTACAGATTTTGGGTATTAAACAAATTGTTAGGGAACTAAAAATCAGTTAAACAAAAATATTAAAAGCTAGAATAGCAACCAGTTACTACCTGAAAGCGTAGAAGGCATTGTTCAAAGATGGCGGCCAGTGTTTAGTGTGTAATTGTTAAGATTTATTTGTAAGGGTACAAGTATTAAATAATTAAAACAGCCTCACAGTTAAACTGGGAAAATTTTGACTGAAAGATTTTGAGGTGTTTAAAAAAAATCCTGCTTGTTATAGAAAATGTGAAAATACAAAAAAGGTAAAAACACCCTATAGGGTGGTGTTTGTAGTGGCGGCGGCGGTAATGGAGGTGGAGGTGTGAGAGGAGGAAGAGGAGGAGGAGGATGGTAAACGCTAAGAACCAAGGTAATAAACTATGAAATCGAAGGTGGCAAGCCCCCTCAGATCCTATCAAGAGTCTTTTCCGTTAAATCACCATTTAATATAAATTAGGTTTGTTCGGACTCGTTAAATAGTCGTCGTTCAATACAAGTTAAATGTAAGATAAATGGATTTTTGTTTTTTTCCCCCATTTTTTCTTTCCTTCCCCGAACACGAACCGTGTTATTTAATCCTTGGCGAACTATGTTTAGACTGGAGTAAGCTGATATTTATTATAGTTCCTGCGAAACAAAACCTAGGAAGGCAGTGACTTCTGTTTTTTTTGCGGCCAAATATCTTGCGCCATTTTTTTTCCTTTAGAGAATGCCTCCCGCGCGCGTCTCCCTCTCCACCGCCTTCTCCGAACATCCGAAACATCATCTCGGTTGGAGAAGGATTGGCGTTTTCATGAAGTACGATTACCACTCGATTCATTATCCGTCTTCACGAGTTCTCTCTCTTTCCTCAGGCCAGGTTCACTAGCCTGACCGAAGCAGTTTCGTCCATTTTTGTTTTTGTTTCCTTTTCTTTTTTTTTCTTTGGATGGTCGATGTTTTTGTTGTTGTTTTTGTTGCGTGTTTTGTCGTGGTTATTTCAAAAGACTGCTCTTTGTAGTCCGGTCTCATTGTGGTTGTCCTTTTGGGAGGGTGGTTTTGATTTTATTATCGGGAGAAAGGAGCTCATCGATTGCTTTCTTGTTTCTTAGAATTTCCCTTCTTTTCCTCCTCTCAGGGTGGGAGATCTCGGATTTCCGCCTTTCGGCTGAGCTGCTTTTTTTCCTCGTCTGGTTGACTTTCTTTTCTTATTTGATGATATTGGAGTTTCCCTCTTTTTTTCTTTATGTTGAGAGTTTTGTTGGTTAGTCATTTGATCTTGTTCGGTGGAGTTGGATTTCAAACCATCTTTTGAGTTTTTTTTCTTGTTGTTTGACTTCTCCGAGTGTCCACGTGCTTGGACTTGAATGTCGGATGGTCCTTTGGTTTTTTGTTTATTTTTTATGCTTAAAATTGTTTTGTGTGTTTTGAGATGACCCTTCTTACAGGGGTAATCGTCAACTATAATTGACAAAACGAAAGCAGTTTGTTGTAGTACTGCGTTCAGTTTTTTGAAGGTAGAGGATGAGAAGTGTAATTTGGACGGTTGCCTCTAGGGCCTTACAAAACACAAGGGTGTGGTCTTTACACAGTGGACATTTTCTTTCATTTTTACTTCAAATAAGATTCCTTAAATAATATTATAATAATAATGTAATATTTATAAAGCAAAAGCTCAAAAGTTTCATCGAATCTTTTCAGTGGCAAATTGAAAAAGAGTAATCTATCTCGTATTTGATTCTTAATCATTCAGATTCATTCAACTGACATATGTTCAACGTTGTCAATTTTGATTCATTTGGCAAATCATAGATACATTGGTGTTGGTTATAGCAAATTTGTTTTTAACTAATCTGCAAAATTGTCAAGACTTGGTTAACAAAGTAATAGATATCCTCTAGCGTATAGTTGAAATAGTAGATAGGGTTGTGGTGGTAGTGAAGTATTTTAATCGGCTCCCAGGATAGTAAATTAGGATTTATGTCTTTCGTCAAATTTTTGGAAGTATTTTACGCTTTTAAATTCTCCTAAAAAGTGTCCAGTATTTATGGAATTAGCAATAAATGAATAAATAAGCTCTTTTATGCGTCTGGGGCGCATAGGGCATCGGTCTTGGTCTACATCGGACTTGGTTGAGGGCTGTTTTCTTTGCTGCAGTCCAAGTTGTCCCTGCTGCCTCCTCGTCTTTTTAGGTCTTCCTCTTCTTTTGTTTCCTTGGGAATTCCAGTTGAGGGCTTGTTGTGGGATCTGGTCCTGTCCTCAGCGAAGAGTGTACCCAATCCATTCCCATTTCCTCGCTCTCACTTGTGTTTTCAAAGCTTTTAGTGCATTCTGAGCCATAGTAGTTCGTCCACGATCACAATTAGGAACCTGTAGACTAGATTCTGTTCCCCATCACCATGAATCTATCATGAAAGTGTGTATTATTTATGAAATGGTTTAGAATTGCACTTGCACTGAGAATGACTTAGGTTACGAGAGAAGGCGAGACGTCTAGGCAACCTAACAGAAAGCTGTCTTTTTCCAATCAAATATTTGACTTGAGGGTCTTGACAGCCGTAAGATTAAAATTACTAATATAAATGCTAACAGCCGGAAAGGATTCCTGATGTTGGTTGGTTACCATGGTTATGGATTCTTAAGGAGAATTTTCATTTTTGACGGGAAATTTCTCTTTTTCACGGCTTGAAGTATGAAAAATGAGGGAAAAAATGTCGCGTTGGAGTAACCTTTGATGGTAGAAGAGGAAGAAATGATGAGAGGAGAAAAGCGTGGGGCGGAAAAAGAGATGAGTGGGGTAGAAATGATATCGAAGACAAAGAAAGGTTAGTAAATTGTATTTGAATGTTGTTCCGGTGCCAGTGATAATTCAAAGGAAATGGAAGAGGGCTTTTCAACATTTTCCCTCCTCCTCCTCCTCTTGCTCCTCCACCTCCGTTATCCCATCTCTGCGGATTTTTCTCGAAATCCGGGGCCTTTTTTCCTTTTCTCCCTCTTTTTCCAATTTTTAATTTCACGATATGAAATGATTACTTTGAAAACTCCGAGGCGTGTTTATTCGAGATGGAAGCGGGCGTGTCGGATTTAAATAGTTGATTTGCTGTTTTTTTTCTTTTTTTTCTTTCTCTCTTTTTCTTCTTTGGATCCCTTCTGTTCCACTTTTGCCGGTTTGCTTTCCCGTAATGAGATGCTCTCTTAATTGAATCCCGGGAAATTCCAGAAGCGGAAATGGGTCCTTGGGTTTTTTTCATTAATTTATTTACTTTTTGGGAGACTGAATTGATTGTCTTCTCCCTTTCTCTCTCTCTCTCTCCTTCTTGACTGCGTGACATATCCCAAAGGGATTTTGGCTGTTGTTGTTGTTGTTTCGTCTTGTCACTCCCATCAGATGTTACTTCCTATTTTTCAAAGTGATGTTCTTCCTGCTCTAGAACCACTTTGTCGAACTGAGTCTTTGTTTTGATCATCGTTGACTCTGTTCATTCAGATGTGGATCTTCATTGTTTCAACATCCATGTATACCGAGAGACATTTTACACCCAGCTGTGTTAGTAGTTTGTGGTAAATATTAGGTATATCGGAAAGTTCTGTCCATTTTTAGAATAATTTAAAAAGTATAAATTTATCATACTTAAGATAATCTCTATTAAGTAATACAATTGTCATCATTATTTATGACTTATTCGCATGGGGAATCTCTGATGATGTCAAAAAAGGGTTGATTACTAACATGATCATTACCAGATAAAGGTGGCCAGCTAGAGCTAGTCTCATCAAAAAAGGTCAAAATCACCTAATTGAAATTTCTCGAACCATCTTCTGTAAATTTTATCAGAAACTCTACCTTCATCCAACACCTTGGACAAGTTATCCATTATTCTGTATCATTTCTTTCTTATTAGACTTCATACAAAATATATTAACTGAAATGAACTTCAAATCTACTGTCAATCAGTCAATCGGTTTTTAGTTAATACTAACATGAATCATATTAGTTCAAGTTCATTTGTTAGGTCAGAACTTTCAGTAGATGTAATACAGAACTTTCAAGTAGATGTATTAGAAGAAAGAACTAGGAAGAAATCATAGTTAGTCATACAAATTCATATCTCATGAAAAATTCAAAAAAAAACTAAATTTGATTTAACCCATCAACGCACAAATTATTTTTTATTTTCAAATTTTTTTTAGTAAAGGTAGACTTCTGTCACATTTTCATCCCATGTATTCCACTTCTAATTCGGAGGTTCGTAGATTGTTACTGGCAAGGGCAGCTGCTCGTCTTTTGATGACAAGCGAAGCATCTGAGCAAAATTTTATTAAATTCCCCATTTAACATGTACTGTAGATTTTTATTTTAAAATTAAACAAAATTTAAGGGTTGAAAGAAATGTCAATGACCTATAAATAGGCTGGTCTGCAACGGGTTAAAATGACGTGTCTGCCATTTTTTTTTTGAATAGTCAGGATCCATCGTCGAAAATATTTGTAATTAGGCAGTTCGTTGACGATAGTGTAGTGCTTAATTGCCAGTCTGGGCCGGAATGAATTGTTCCGTTCGTTTTCCTTTCCAGTGAAAGTCGTCGAAATCTCGGAAGATAAACGTTGACCGTGAGAATTAAAAATTATTCGTGAGACGCCCTGCTATTTTAATGCAGATAAAGTGGATTAGATTTGTGGAAATATCAGGTACCCACTCGATTCCGTTTAACCTAATTCCCTGAGAAATAATGATTTTTCGATAAACGAATCAAACTTGTTTAAGCGACATAACCGAGTTAAAGTCGAGCCGAGCTAACGGGAGGCCGTTTTCTCATTTCGATTCCAGTTTTTTTTAGAGGAAGGAAACTGGGACTGGGACCGGGAATAGATGGCGGATGGAGAAAGATTCGTTAGTTTTTTTTCCTTCAAATCGAACCGCAATTTGTAAGGAAACGGGATTCGTCCGAGGGAAATAACCTAAACAAACTCTTTTGATGATGGTTGTTTGGTGAGGGAGGTTGGCGGGACATAGTTTGCCAAGAAGCAATCGAAAGGTTTTTATTCGAAAGCTTGTGGGATCAAGGCCTCTGTTCCCGTTTCCTCTTGCCCTTGCTCCCTCCATTTTTTTTTATTTCCATTGATGTAAGTTAAGTGATAAATGTCCTCGAGTTCAAATCATTTGTAAACACTTGAAAAGAAAACCCAGAGAGAAGACTGGGTCGGTGGTGGATGTGAGTCTGGATTTAGAGGTGCTGACAAAAAAATTTTGTTTTGTTCTTGTTCATTTGTTTATTATAAGCAGAACTTTGAGACGTCAGCTTTGACTTGAGTTAATTTCCTTTTTAGCCCGACTCTGTATAAATATACTCTCTCTCCAACTTTCGGTTGCTTTGTATAAAGAGACTGAGTGGCGGGAGAAAGGAAGCCTGGAAAGAAAAGAAAGGGAATGAGATATGGAAAATTGCGGGAAGGCGGCGATTTGAGTTTTGTGCAAAAAAACATCTTGACATTATGTTCGCATACCATTCAGATCATTCCTCCTTGGTACGCAGTCACGTGGCATTTTCTCTCGTCGTCCGAAAATCATAGTTTTTCCCTTTGTCATGATTTCCTCATTAAAAAGAAAAAAAATAAAAAAATAAATTCCTCAAAAGAAAAAGTTTTTAAAAAGTCTTCCGTTTGGTGTTTTTATGTCTTCCCATCCTCTCTCTCTCTCTCTCTCTCCCTTTCTTTCTCTACATATGCGAAACGATTTACTTTGGTGACATCCTCTCCTCTTCCCAGCCTCTTCATCCCCTTCTCCTTCTCTCTCCATCCCTTTTGCACCCACCCCCGATGTTCATTTCATTCCTTTTTCATCTTATTAGTCCACTTTGATGCCTTTTCCGTTTCCCTTTCCTCTTTTCCCCGATGATGTAAATTTGTGTACTTTTTAGTTTTTGAGGTTTCCGTTTTCCATTCGAAATGAATATTTGAAGCTTTCTAGATAATATTTCGAATTGGTTTGTTTGGGAAATGTGGAAAAGAAAGTTATCTTAGTTACGACCCTGAGGTTCCGGTAAATTTATCGAAGCGTTCGAGGATTTTCAGTTCCACTCGAGTAGTTTTTTCGCACAAACATCTCTTCCCGAAAATTATTATTAAAATTGGAAAGGAGCCGAAATTTATTTTGTTAAATTGAGAACCGGTGGTGAACGTTTTTGGGGTTGCTCGCGCTTAGTAATATTGAAAGGAAGAGATTTGGGTCGTGAGGAAAAGAGAGAAGGCGGGGTGGGTTTCACTTTGTAAAGAATCTCAACGTGAAGGAGATGATGAAGGAGGAGGAGGAGGAGGACGAGGCGTGTTCCGTGGTATCGGTTTCGGATGAGGATGTGCCAAATCACTTTATTTGCGGCTTTGGAATTTTGCGGCGGCGGCGGCTACGACGACGACGGAGGTGGGACGGAAATCCGAAGAGATACAACTGGAGGAGATGGGTATTCGAACTCAGTCGTGGATAACAATAGCAAAGTGGAAATGAAGAGGAGGAGGAAGAGAGAGAGAGGAAGAGACAGGTTCGATGGTAGTGGAAGTAATAGGCGTCGCGACCTGGGTAACAGCTTTCGTTAAGAGAATAAAAAAAAGTCTTGCCGGGTCCAGGACCGTGACCAGACTTTTTTTTATTTGCGGACGGTTTGTCTTGGCATTTGCAAGGCCACATTTAAAACTCAGGAGATGGCGTCTAATTAATTCAGTGGGACGCATATTTTCGGTTTTTTTTTGTTAAAAGCATGCGTAAGGTTTTATAAGTTTGGAACTTTCGTGCTGAAAACGGAGAAGGTCGCGTTAAAGCACGTACGAAAGGGGATGAAGGTAGGAAAGAGCGTCAGGAGAGGGAGGACACGAAAACTCGACTTCTTTTCCTGTTGGAAAGTTTTTAGTTTCGAATACCTTGACTGAATAAATTTCTTTCTTTTCTCTTTTTCTCTCTCTCTCTCTTTTTGATTTTGAGGGGATTAGAGATACGAGGGTTTGTGGTTGGAGGATTCTTTTAAAAGATTCAGAACCGTTTTTGTATTTTCCGTTTTTTGTTTCCTCCTTTCAGCAAATCGTTCCCCAAGTAAACGGAACTTGACAGTGTTATAGAATCCACACTTTGAAAGCGCTCATGAAAACAATCGGGAGATCCACTGTCAAAATGGAGATGAAAATTAGAAAGAGATAGAAAGAAAAACCCCTTCACGATGATGAATAAGAGAAAAAAATAGGCAGAGCGAGAGAGAGACAACACAAAAAGGGACACAAAATGTTTCCCGAAAGCGAAGTTGTTTTTAGTTCAGCAATGAAAACGTGAATCAGAAAAGAAACCAAGTCAAGCATGTGTGGAGCCATCGTTCGTGACGAGAGAGAGGAGAGAGAGAGGGAAGAAGAAGAAGAAGAAGGAAACAAAGAAAATCCTATTTTCCTGGAGGTAATGATCGGCTTCCCGAATTTCAAGAAAATGTTTTTGATCTTTTTTTCCGGCCAATCTCGGGGTTTTTGAGGCCCGGTAAAAATTTGAGGAGGTTGAGTTTTTAGCCCTATTTATCACTTTTACCTTTTCTTGGAGGTTTATCATGATTAGTATAGTATTTCAGTTAAGAGGTTTGACGTATTCTGTTGCAAGAGGTTAAACACCAAAGCTTCATGTTGGTTCCATGTTCGAATCTGGTTTTATGTTGGAAGAGGAGAGAAGGACCGAAATGGCCGTTAAGCAATTTAATACTTGGTGCCATGGTGTGGCCGTGTAAGCTCTTGATGCAATTGGCAGAAGGCTTTTGTCGAGTACAGGAAAATTTGATGGAAAGGTTGACGTTTGGAATATTTTGTAGAGAAGTGAGAAAATAAGGGAAACGGTATTTTTAATTTATCAGGGTTTTGTTTTTGGCTGGAACAAATTTTAAGCTTTCATCGGGTCTAAATTCTTTGTACTGATGGAGGTTTTGGGTTATTTGGACTTCGACCACAATAGGAGGAACAGGGACGATGATGGTTTTTGATTCGTAGAGAAGGAAGAAAAATTGAAATGAGAATCGGTTCGTAGTGTCTAAAACACAGAACAAAGACGAGGAAAATTTAAATTTTAGGGGGAGGTTTATTGGTGAGAGCGTCGTAAGATTTTTGCCTCCCTCCTCCATTTCACCCGTCCCCGCGCACACCTTTTCTCCTCTAAGGTTTTCAGGGGATTTTGCGGCGAAGTTTCCACAATTAAGGCATGTCACTTTACCAAGTTCCACGTTAAACCTCAAAGTCGAGTCCTTTTTCCCCCATTTGCCCTGCGTTCCTCACACCGTGCTGCCAGCCCGTTCGCCCGCCCACGTTCGCCTCTCTCTCTTCCTCCTCTCCTCTTTCTCCGGCACTAAAGCCTCCCCGCGCGATTCTAGCACATCCGACCCCGAAGTCGGAGCACGGCTTTAATTCAAACTCCCGCTTCTTCCTCCTCCTTCTCTTCCTCTTTCCTTTTCCCTCCTACCTTTTCCCTTTTTCCCTCGATCGCAAATAGTTTTCCCATTTCCGTTTCGCGGTTTGCGACAGCTAAACCTTTTCTCCGAGTCGGGGAGAGTTCGAAGCGCAGGTTTCTTCCATCTCTCCCCCGTCCTCCATGTCTTCTTCCCCTTCTCGTTGTATTCGTTGTCGTCATCCGTCGTGACCGACTTCGAATCGATTCTTCTTGAAACGGTTAATAAAGTCAAGGAGAAACCCGAACTTATATTTATTCCGTTTGGGAAATGAAATAAGAAAGGAGAAGAAGGAGGGAGGGAAAAACAAGAGAAAAGATTGAAAAGAATAAGGACGAGAGAAAGCACAAAAAAAAATTCGGACTTTTCCGGAAAACGAAAAAAATCAAGAAAAATTGAAGTCGTTTCCTTTTTTTACTCTTTCTTAGAGTTTTGCATGGCCTTTCCTTCCTCCTCCTCGTTGAAAGATTTCTTTGAAGACAGGAAAATATTTTGTAGCAGAAAATCCCTCGATGAAAAGACTTGAAACGTCATCGCCTGTAGCGAAAGAGCGAACGTGTTCGCGTTCATTTATTTTCGTCCATTAATGTTCGAAGGCAAACATTAGGGAAGGTGGGGGTGGGGTTGGGGATGAACGCTGGGAGAGGAGGAGGAATGGAGAGCTGTGAGGGTTTGAGGCTGGATGGAGAGATGGGAACGGGAAACGGAAGGGCAAAGGATATGATGACACCGTCGTGCCGCATTAAAATGGCGGGATTGTTGTTTAAAAAAAAAAGTTGAGCGGAGTCCCATACACGTTTCTATTATGGAATGAGGCCTCGTTTGGAGGAAGTATGGAGCGGAAGTGGAAGAGCTTTCTTCATTTTAAGGTCCCAACCCCTTCATTGGTGTCTTGAAAGACTTTTTCTTTTCCCTGTTGGTTTTTAACGGCTTTTGACCTCTTCATCGTTAGGGCTTGCACGTAGGTCATGCAGCACTATGTTATGCAAAAGAGAACCAAGGTATCATAGAAAATTGAGAAAAGGATTTCCAAACTGGAGAAGAAGGAAGGGATGTGTGAAGTATCGTCACCCAACCAACCCACCACACCCGTCTTCCTGGAAATTCAATTCATCTTTGGTTCCGGTGACGCGAACGAACTCGTCTCACATTCCCGGAGCTTTCTGACTCCGACAATATTGAGATAGATAGGCTTAAGTCACGGAAGAATCAGCACCGTATGCCGCTCGAATTCTTTTTTAACTGAGTTTTTGTTTGTTTGTTTCAGGGTCCTCCGCCTCAGCCAGGGCAACTTAAGTTCACGGTTGCGGAAACCTGCGAAAGAATCAAGGAGGAATTCAACTTTCTACAAGCCCAGTACCACACGTGAGTTGAAATTGTCTTCTTTCCCGTCCCCCGACCCCAAAGCTCTTACAATAAGTGGACAAGTATTGGAAAGGGCGAAAGGGAAATATGTCACTTAGAAAAACAAACTTTTTTTTAGAAACTTTTACAAAAGAGAAGGGAATGAGGAGCTGTAGGTGGGGAAGAACTTTGAAATTTAACTTTTTAAAGCACATCAGTGAATTAACTTAATTACTTTTTTCCAAGGGTGGGAATTTGGATGGATGGAATGGGAAGGGATGATAGGGGTGGAGGGTGGTGGTGGCTATTTTGTAGGCTCAAAGTAATTTTTTTTGTTCGTAAACATTTCAATACTTCCGCTTTTTCAAAACTAAATAAAATTCCTGAGTCCGTGGGAGATCATCACGCATTTTATGGTCGTGTGTTTAGCTTACAGTTCTGTGAGAGCCCTTCAATTAGGTCAGTGCTGTCGTAGTAGCTAAAATAAGCTGGAAACTGTTATCGACGGTCCTACAATCTGGAAAAGGACAAATTCTTGTTTGTTGGAAACAGTCTAAAACTCAGAAGATTCTTCCTGATGGGGTGAAACATGTGCTGTGCTACAATCTGTTTTCTGTTGATGTGTTTTTATAGTGCGAGGGTACAAATTCATAAATCTTTGCGTATCAGTCTTTCCTTTATGGTCCAAAGTTAACTATTTTAGCCGTTTTATAAGATATTCCTGGGAACTTGAATTCTTTTTTGACTGAACAGGATTAAAGTCTATTTTTTTTGTTGCCGTAGGTTGAAATTGGAGTGCGAGAAGTTGGCGACGGAAAAGACTGAAATGCAGCGACACTACGTAATGGTGAGTGGATTTTGTTTTTGTTTTTCGGTGCGATAGTGGGCGAGGTAGAGGAAAGATAACGTGGGAGTTGATGGGTTCGATTTAATGCGGTATCCGAAAATTAAGCCCAGATACATAATTTAAATGCTCGATTATATTATATATATATATTTAATATTAGGTCTACCGAAAAGTTCTGTCCGATAATGTTCAATCAAGTTTGAACACTTTTGCGTATATTCGTTTGACGCTTTTATGGCTCTCTCGTTTTATAACCTTTACAGTATACACACTGACCTAGAAAATGAACTATAACGAATATGATTCGCTTGAAATTAACTAAAAACGGATCGGCTCTTTGAGAGTAGATTTGAAGTTCATTTAAGCCAGTGTATTCTGTATAAATTCCAATAAGGAAGGAATGATACAGAAGGACTGTATCACAGGGTGTTCGATGAAGGTACAATTTCTCAGTGAACTTACAGAAATTGGTTCGAGAAATTTTAGCCAGGTGATTTTGACCTGTCTGATGAGCCTAGCTCTGGCCTTCTGTCTTTAATCAACTGTCAAGATCATATTAGTGCAAAGCCTATTTTTGGACATCATCCGACTTTTCGATACAAATAAGTCATAAATAATGATGCCAAATATATTGTAATATTCAATAAAGATTAAGGTATGATGCATTTATACTTTTGTAAATTTTAAAAACTGGCAAAACTTTCCGGTACACCATATATATAATACTATAAATAGTAGAACAAAACCTAAACCTAATGATTATTACAACTTTTATATTATATATATTAATGAAATGTAATATTATATTATATTATATTGCCTGAAACGTAAAATTATACTAAATCTTTATAAGAATTTACCCGAAGAAATTAGGCACCAACTTTTATGAAAGGAAAGAAGAATTTCCGTTTATCGGATTCAAGTGAAATAGATACTCATAAAAAAGAGATAATTTTAAGGTAAAAAAAATTAAAATTAATATTATTATTATAAACATTATAATTATATGACATGAAAATAGAGATTCCCTTCAAAAAAATACGCTGTCCGCGCATTGGATTCGCTTATCAAACCAGATGGTGAGCGAGAGTCACCTCTCGAGTGCAAAGGGTCAAATTCCCTTCAGTGGCGTCATTCTCGGAAACGAACGAAACTCAAGCTACAGCTTTCTGTTTTCCGAATTTCGATTTTTCGCTAATCCCTGCCCGAGATTAAAAAAGGGTAAAAACAAAACAAAAACACGGAAACATAAATTCGAGTTTAATTTCAGGCACGCAGAAACCCTTTTTTGTGTTTCAAAACGCGTGACGTCATCAATATTGGATAATCGGCGACAAACAATTTTTAATAATGGTTTTCCATTTCGTTTTTCTTTTTCAAAATGGGATCCCGAAAAAATGGGAGAGGAGAAAGGAGTACATAAAAAAAACGGTCTCCAAAACAAAATCGTTTACAAAACTGGAAATGTTTTTTTTGTTTCGTGAGTTAGGAGCAAGAGGAGGAGGTGGAAGAAGAGTAGGCGGCGGTGGCGGGAAAGAAGGATGACGATGAAGAGGAAAGCGGGAGTGAGAGGGAATAAAAAGGTGGGACGGCGGGAGTAGGAGGAGAGAAAGAGGAAAAAAAATTTCGTGGAAAGCGGAAAATAAATCAAAAAGGGAAAATAAATAAAGGTGAGATGGGAAATCTCCCTCCAAGTGGTAACGTGATCAATAAATGAAAACCTCAGCTATCTTCGGACAGATAAAAACAAAAAAAAGAGGAGAAAAAGGAAAAAAGGAAAAACAAGCCCGGATTCCAGTTTTTCTTTTCGTTTTCTTTTCCTTTTTTCTTTTCCTGGGAAAAACGGAAATTCCACGGAAGCCTTTTTTATTTTGCGAATCCGTCGGAGGAGAAAGAAAGAAGCGCCCGGATTCGTAGGCCTTTTTTTTTGCTGTTGGGCGTCGGGAAAAGGGAAAACTGTGAAGAAAACCTTGGGAGGATTTTCCTTCTTTTTTTTGTAGGCGGAGACAAAGTTTACATTCGAAGTAATTCGTTGGGAATCTCTCGGCGGCCATAACAGGAAGGTTTTTCCTGTTTTTCCAGCGGGAGGAGGAGGAGGACTTTGGCGGTTTTCGTCGGATCCCTGTGTCTTGTTTTCGTCATATCAAATCTGCATCCTTTTAGTTTTCTATTTTCTTTTTCTGTCACGAATAAGGAAAAGATTTCTCGGGGAAGGGTAGGGGAAAGAGGTTGTATTCCTTTAGCGGAACGAGATAGAAGAACCCGGTTTCCGGCGAGCGAATCGAAAAAGGAAAGATAGAATTAAGTTGTACGTTCGCTGGTTCGGATATTTTCGGGCTGGAAGAAGAAGATGGGGTGGGGTGGGAGTGGAAAAGGATGTAGAACGGGGAGCGGTTAGCACAAAACGCGGTTGAAAGATTTCGAGAAAAGTTTTTACCCGGAGCGAAACCTCAAATGAATAGAAGGATGGATGGAGGAGGTGGTGGTGGTGGTGAAGGAGGAGAGGAAGAGGAAGAAGAAAGAAACTTTCTACCTTACGATATTGCTTTCCTCACACCACTTTTCTTCTCATTTCCACCTCTTTCAACAGGGAGGCTGCGGTGGTAGTGGAGGCGGGATGAGAGGGGTTGGGAGGGGCGGGTGAGAGGGAGAGAGTTCTCTCTCTGAAAATCTCAGGTTTTATACCCAAGGTTGTGTACTTCCTTGTCGAAATTAATCGCCTCCGGATCGGGTATCGCGATTATGGAATCCGATTTTTTTTTAGTCTTCTTTTGTTGGGAAAGGAAATGAGAGGAGAGAGGAGATGGGGTGGGTTGAGGCGTCTGAGCTTTGGCATAACTATCCTTCAGAGAATCTGCGGGAAATTCGAGTTTTTGTTTCTGATAATTTTTTTTCAGCGTAAGAAGATGGGGAATGACTGTCGGGAAGACGGCAAGCGGGAGATCTTTTTAGATTCGGTGTTGTGAGCTTTAAATAATGAAACGGTGCCCCGAAAGCCTTTGTTCTTTTGCAGGCAGATTAGAAAAGGGCGGGAGAGGTAGAGGGGAAGGAAGGAAATGTGGAGACGTAAAGGACGGAAAGGCGTCGAAAAAATAAGATAGGCTCTTTTTTTTGTAAATAAAAATAAATTCGAGTTTTTTTTTAATAGAAATTTAAAAAGTTTTGTGAAGTCGTGAAAATTTTTCTCTTGTCGTCATTGATCCGAGAGATTTTTCCAGTCCTGGAATAGATGAAGCGTGTACTTTATACTGTATGAATTTTTATGAGTTTCTTTGTTTGTGAAAACAGAGAGCTTTACTGTCGTGATATAAGTCATAGTTTTGATATGTGTTTTCTTTTGATTATTTCACACCCTAGCGTTTACAACTTAACCGGGACTTCGGGTCTGTATGTATTTATGTATATGTATATTTCTTTTTATAATTATAATATCATTATATATCATTGTATTTGGTGGGAGGAGTCGTGTAGTGGTTAAGTTCCTGACTTGGACGCAAATGGTCGTGAGTTCGAATTTCATCCTGTTATACCCAAAAATTAAGGGTGAAAAACGGGATTAAAACCACCACCAAATAATTATAGTATACTATAGTTTATATACTTCTATAAGCGAGATATTCTATAATATAACTGAATCCTGTATACTTTAACTGTAGCATCATATTTTTAATCTTTAACTCTTTAACCGTCGACTTCAACTATATGTTCTAAAATATAACTTACAATAATTACAATGAGTGAGGTCATATATTTCTTATAGTCAATTATAATATTTAGTCGTGATTTTAAGCACCCTCCTGTATATTTATAAATTGCATAACATAAAGAAGGGAGAGAGTACTCAAAATGACTAATAAATACATTATTTATAATAGTATAACATAATAGTATATGTTATATAAGATAGTATAATTATATATAAATTATACCGACTCCTTTCGAAATTACTTGCTGCATCAGAGTATTGAATTTGAATACCGATTGTAGTAATCAATTTGAAACAGTGGTAATACAACATATAATTAAAAAAAATATAAATTATATGAATATAATTTAATATACTATACACTTTTTAATCCCGTTTTGGCACTTTTTGTCTATAACTGGGTACTGGAGAAGGATTTGAACTCACGATTATAACTTCTTGGTCTGGCACTTAAGGCACTACACCACAGACCCCCTGGTTTTTCCGTACATTTTTTGTTAAATATTGTTAGAATTGTTATAGCTCGCGCCGAATCCTAGCTGTGAGGGTACCTTGCACATGTTTGTCGTAACTGATCAAATAATTTTGGGTTTATGTCTGCATCTTTTGTTTAAACCTACATCCGTAGACTTGAAGCACTTAATCTCTCTCCGAATGTGCTCTCAAACCTGACTTTCCTTGAAATTTTCAAGTTGAAGAGGTTGTTAATGAGGAAACTTCAAACACATCATAATCGACTTAATTGGGTTAAAAGGGAAAAGGGTTGTAGTAGTTTTGTCACACAGGTTTGAGATAGTGTTATATACTATGGTAGAGCGAACTTTGGAGGTTGTTATTCACTGTTACAGACACTTACAGTTTCATGGGTATATTCTTATAGGAAACCGCGTAAAAACATCTTTGAACTTTTAGCCATTTTTCAGATTCAGTTTACCACTAAAAATTTAAGATCGTTTCTGAATTTTTTTTGCAACATAACAAAATATAAATTTGTTTTGGTAAAAGTGATAAATTTCCGGTGATAAAGTCATAAGGTTCCTCGTATAATTTATATAATTGTAATATAGTGGTAATTTTAATCCAATTTTTTCACCCTTTTTTGATATAATGGGATGCGGAGGTGGATTCGAACTCACCACTATTGCGTCCAACTCAGAAACTATTACCATTACACTACTCCTTCCACTATATCTATTAATATAATAGTAGCAATAATAATAATAATTTTTTTTGCCTCCCCCTTTATCCAATACGAAAGTCTATATATTATCAAAGAAAAATATGTTTACAAGAGTAATTTGTTAATTATAGATTATAGATTTTAAGAATTAATTATAGATTAAAAATTAAAATTGAATTGAATAATTAAGCTATAGAAAAATGAAATAAGTTATACAAATAATATAATAAATAAATAAAGTAATATAATATAATAATAAAGTAATAAGTAATAATATAATAATAAAGTAATATAATAAATGGTAAAAGTAAGTATATGAAGTATACTGTATAAAAATATAGAATAAAATAAAATAGATTAATAATTAAAATAGTTTAAAAATGGATTAAGAATTAATATAAGAAAACTACAGTATTATAATTATAATATAACTCTGGTATTATTCCCCAACTAAAATTGGTAAATGTGATAAATTATTGAATATTTATCAGATTTATCGACCGATTCGTGGACTTCCTTAGGTTCTTGCTGGCGTGTGTAATGTCATAACACATAGCGGTCTTTCATAGCACTGTTTCACTTTAACACGATTTAAAAGTCGTGTTTATGTCTGAACCATTTTCTTTTTTATGCCCGAACAGTTTTTTTATTCTTTTCTTTTTTTATTGGTTGTAAAAAAAGGTTTGAGTTGTACAGTAAGAACACATTTTAAAGTTGAGCTTTTAGTATGTGAGAGAACATAACCTCTTTTGGTGCAACGTTACTCTTTTAGTAATCTTTAGTAACGAGATGTGAGTAGTTATGGTGCCTGATTGTCATAATTTCTTTTTCTTTTGTTTCAGTACTACGAAATGTCTTACGCCCTTAATATTGAAATGCATAAACAGGTGAGTGCAGTCATACTTTCCTTTTCTTTTCCTTTTTTTTTTGTTTTTCATATGAAATAAAGGGAAATTCTTTTAGATGGGGGAGAAAAGCTTTGGCTCGTTGGAAAAGCGAAATTGGTTTTATCTTATTTTGCTGTGTTGGAGGAAAAATGAATCGAGAAAGTTCGATGGGAAATTTTCCGAGGTCGGGAAATCTTTGTTTTGTTCTTTTGTCTTTCTTTCAGCTTGTCGAATGTGGAATGCAGGTTGGTTGGTTGTTTTCTTGCTTGCTTGCGTTTTTGTTGGAACTCTTTTCGATTCTTTTTAAATTCCGTCAGCTACCTTTCGTTGAAGGCTTAGTTGCTGACTGAACATTACTACCAAGGTTGTGGGCCTTGTAGGGAATTTCGGGGGTGAAGAATGGTGGATAAGTTGAAGGAAAAAATTTTTAGGTAAGGAAGACCGGGAGAAAAACTGGCTGGGAATTTTTCTTCCAGGTGGGGTTTGAACCACGGCCCTTGGGGTGGTAGGCCTCGGCCCCTCTTTTTCGATTATTAAAATTAGGTCTATTTGAGGACGACTGGGGAACTTTTTGCTGTCGTTATCTTTTTTTTGATATCTTTCCTCTCTTCGGCCCAACTTGCGTTCTGCTTGACCTATTCTGTAGAACCCTGATGGGATTTGGCTTATCCTATAGCCATTTCCTCAGTAAGTCTTACTTCTTCAAGGCTTTTCTGTAAGTCCTTTTTTAAGGAGGAAGAACACTATCCTATTTGTAAACCTTTCAAAACCTTGCTTTATACTCGTTTTATTTTCCTGTTGGGAAATCACGGGATTCAAGTTGAGTAAAGGAGTTAGTGGTGAAAAACAAGAAGAGAAGGCGGGGTTAATCGGTTTTCGAGGAAGAAATTTTTAATTTTAATTTATCGCCTTCATCATCATCATTATTATTAATTCGGAAAAGATATTCGAGTCGCACGCAAGTTTCCTCATTCCAGAAATTTTGCTTTTCTTTACTTTTGGTATTTCATAGTTGTCACCGTCATCATCATTCATTTCGCGTTTGTCGCCTTAATTAATTGTCGAATAGCGGCAATGGAGGAGATGGTGGGGGAGCAAAAGTAGATTTTAATAAAATTTTAATTGAATATTTAGCTTGGGAAAAATTTGACCTGAGAGCCTCAACCGACCACCCGAAGTAGCAAAAAAAATTTCCTCGTTTTCCTCTCCCAATCATCCCTCCTCCTCTCCTCCTCTTTTGCATTATTGTTTTTTTTAAAGTGATATTTCGAGTGATAAACTTGAATGACAAAGCGGTTGATAACCCCTTTTCGATTTTTCCTCTCTGGATTCCCTCTTCTCTCACACTCTAACCTCCTGCATCCCTCTTCCCTCTTGCTGTACCCGCCTCTGACCCCCGGCCTGGAAAATAAAGGTCGATTTTCGATTCCGACAGAAAAGCTAAACCGTGAGAGCTTCTACGCTGGGAAAAACCGTTTTTCTCTCTCTCTCTCTTTCCTTCCTCCAATTCCCTCGATTCTTCTCCCTTTCCCCACTCTCTCTCTCTCTCTCCTCACTCCATCGTTCTCCAGAAAATGTCGAACAAACGAATGAAGGGAGTGGAGTGGAAATGGAAGAGGTGGCGGATGAAGAGGGCGGGATAGGGATGATGAGGGGGCTTGGGAAAGGAAGAGCGGAAAGGGAACCGAGCCGAGCGGGAACGGATGTGGGAATGAGGAGAAAAAGGAGAGAGAGAAGGCGGTGTTGGAGGAGGAGGAGGGTAAAAGGAAAGGGAAAAAAAAGAAATCGGAGAGAAAAAAAAGCGAGATGGAAACTGGAAAATTAAGTAGGTGGAAAAAAGAGAAGGCCGAGTTTTTGCGCGCGACATCGATTTTCGAGATGGCTCTAATCTGCTGGGATAGAATGGAAGAAAAAAAAAGAGGTAGATGAGGGAGTGAAGAGGAGGCGGAGAAGAGGAGGTCAGGGAAAGCGGTGGAAATCCGAGAGACTTTTTCCTCCAAGTGTAGGAGTCAGTCAACCGCTTTTTTTTCCTCTCTTGTTTCGCTGGAAAAGAGGATACAATGTTATTCCCTTCTACGGTTCTGTTTTTCATTTTTCTCTCTCTCCCATCTCCTCTTTCGTAGGAAATGGAAGGAGGATGAGAAGTATAGGGTGGATGGTGGGAAACGAAAGGGGTTTTGGAAGCCCTGGGAATTATGACCTACGGATGCGATTGAACGGGTAGAGAAAAAAAAATGATAATATGGAGAGAAAAAAGGAAAATTCTTTTGTTGTCGACTTTGGACACAAAAAGCTCCCAACCAGTTTTTCAGGAAAAATCTGGAAATTTGAGATGTTTTCCTGTGTAAGGTTTCGTTGTTTTTTTTGTTTAATTCCCCCGGAATTTTCTCTCTCCAGTGTAAAAAGTTTGAAAGTTTTAATTTGAAATTTTTGGAGGAAGCTGGGAAACAGTCTGGATGGCGGTGGGAGTTGGGTTTTTGGGGTCGTGAAAAGGTCGCGCCTTTCGTGGAAAGGCGTCGGTTTTTGAAAGGATGCGAAGTTTTACGTCAATGGGAGGAGGGAGAGGTAAGTGACTGACTTTAATCGGCGGCTTGGGAGGTTTTTGATAGCCTTGGGTCTCTCGTCGACGCTTTTGAGGCCATGGAATGGGAAATGGGGATTGAGTGGGTTAAGTCTCGAATTGATTTGGGAGGGAAGGATAAGCTTGGGTTCTACTAGATTTTTAATTTTTTGTTTGTTGGCGTGCTTTAGTTTCTTGAATAAAATTTTGAAAGTGCGTTGGAAGCAAAGAGCATGTAAGCTAAGGGAAACAATTAGAGATATATGTGACAAGACTGCTACAGGAGAGGGAAAAAGAAAAATAGATACACAAAAAATGAGAGGATGAGGATATGGTCGGATCAAACACCCTTGGACTTGTTTTTCAAGCTTTCGTCAAGTGTGGAACATGAAGAGTTTTCCTTTTTTACATGCCTCCTCAGTTCAAATCATTAAACACTAAGGGTGTAAAACGAAGGGCTCCAAACCTATGCCTGTGGCCACCATGGCGCCTACAGACCATTTATGTGTGTCCGCCTTTTAGTTATTTATTATTATACGATTATTAATTATCGTGTTATAGCGTATTCAAATTATAGGTCATACTATACTTTTACATTGTGCCAGTCTATAAATTTACATTGAAAAAAAGAATGCGTACTATATTTAAACAGAGTTTCTCTTTTCCACAAATTGCGGTCTTTGTCCACACCTAAACTGGCTCAAGTTAACCCATTAACTGTCATGATACCCATTTGGCGACCTCTTTTTCTTCTTTTTTCTTTCTTTTCCACCAGTACTCTCTCATATTTCGACTGTTTTATCTTTCTCTCTTTTGTCAATTTCGACCCTGTTTTCAGCTTTGGTTTGTCCTGGAAACTGGTGTTTTCTATTTTTTCTTTAAGATGTCTTGCCTTTGTACGTCTTCTATTGTGACCTCTGATTTACTTAGGTTTTTTTTTGGTTTCCACGAACCATGCCAGCTTGGTTTTTCTGTTGAGAAAGTGTTTGATCCTGGTTGGTCAGCCTTTTTTGGTCCATTCTCGCCAGTTGTTCGTAGAGGGCGATTAATTTTCTGATCATGTCAGTTATCTTTGGTATATGTTCACAGAGTTCGTGATTGTGACGCCTCCGTAATTCGTTGTTGTTGTCTTTGCTCAGGACTTTGTCCTTGTCTGGACCTAGGACTAGTTCTATATTATTAATAGTTCAATTCAATGTAAAAGTTGTTGGGTTAACTCGCTACCTCCCAACGTTTTATATAAAGGACAGTTAAAAACACCACCTGGCAGTTAAATAATGTCATCATAGTGTTCTATTCAGAGGTTGTTAGATTTTCAAATATTAACTGGACACGCATTCCTACAACCAAGGGATATGGCAATCAGCGACTGCCATAATAAATAAGACGCCGCAGAACACACCTTAGTGCGATGTCCTGTCTGGGCTTTAGAACGCCAAGAACTTCAGCAAACCTTTATACTTCTCGGCATAGGCAGTATCATACAGGGGCTTTGCAACCACCAACAAACTGACGGATCTCCCGAAACTTCTGTTGAGTAGAAACTAAAAACGACAACGAACGCGCCCGACAGGGAAAACCAAGAAAGGATAGAGGAAACAAAATCAGAAGAGTCAGAAGGTGGCAAAGCCGAGAATTCCTGGAAAGTATTGCCTTCACTGGTGGGTCTTTCAGAACCTCAATAGTAATATTAAGAAGATTATTAAAAAAAAGTTAACTCAAACATGAATCTCTCTGCATTGCGCATGCGTATATTAACAATATCCCAGTGTACATTTCGTTTGGAAGAATAAATTTCGCACTTGATAAATTAGACACCTGACCGGTATTGTAGAACGTGGCTCTTCAATGCAAAAAGGTTGAGGACCGTCAAGTGTAGGGCCCACAATCTTGGCAAAAACGGCCACTTCCACATAACAGTAAATATCAAATGTAAATTAAACAATTAGGGCTGGATTGAAAGAGGAAGAAAGAAAAAAAAGTGGAGGAATATTAAATTTCGTTTACACAGTTTGTGTGGTCGCTTGAGAATTTCAAGTGTCCTCTCGTAATTTGAACTCTGACTCCCTGAAGAGAGTTTAGGAAGCGGTGGCGGAGAGGCTGTGTAGAGGAAACAAAAATTAAAAAAATCAAAAGAAGGCGGTGCGGAAAAGAGAATCCAAAAAAAGAGGCGTCGGGGGAGGGGGGGAAGATGGCGTTCAGGAGTAAAGGGAGAAGACTCGGCGGAGCGAAGAAGATTCTGTTTTGAGTTTAATTTTTTCCCCCGTTTTCGAGCTTTCTACAGATTGATTTTCTTTAATTTTCACAGGGAAAACCGATCCCGGAGCTGGGCTAGTGCTCTCCGCTCTTGTGGCATACAGGACCGGGGGGGAACCTTTTCAATTTTTTATTCTCCGTCTAGTTGCCTACCTTAGAAATACGGTTTTCAGTTGAGCAAGTTTTTACGACGCCATTACCTGTCGACGACAATTTATGATCCGCCATTCTGGAATTTTTTTTTCTTGAACGCGTAAAATAACCTTTTCCGATGGTTCCTGTGTAACCATTCCGCCTTGTTTTCCTTTACTTCTTTCCTAAATGAAATATTTTCGAGATGGCTATTAAAACCGGAAAACAAAAAAGGCGAAAGACAATAAAAGCTTTTTGTCAGAAATGATAATAAATAATCTTGATGTCTGGTTCTTGAAATCTAATAAGAATGTTAGTAAAGTTATACTTTTGGCTGTTACGAGGCTGTTGTAGAAATTTTTGGAAGCAAAGGGGTGTTTAGGTTTAATTTTTTCAGCAAATTTGTCGCCTTTTTTTGCACCTAAGGTATCTTCAGTAGAAGGAAATTCAGTTTCAGCTCCCAAGAATTTATTTGTAAATGACCCCTCCCCCCAATAATGTGGAATGCTTATGAATTGGAAGTGTGCAATACTTATGATTTGAATTGCTGACGAATAGTGCAGGGTTTATGAAAAGATTCACTGAACAAATGTGCATTACGTATGAAATAAATCACTGAAGGAGTGTGCCATACTTATGAAACAGAATTGCCTTCAGAGTATGCCATACTTATGAAATGAATAAGTGTGCATTGTTTGGGAAACGATTTTTAATCCTGGGGTGAACTTTAGCTTTAGTTGAGCTGTAAAGAAGGCGTTTGAGTGTGAAAGAAAGCAAAACGTCTGGAAGTCTCTTGAAGACAAATTCTCTTATCCAACGAAAAAATTTGAGACTTCGGCGGCGTAACAGGCAAAACATTACAAACAATAACGTTTAAAATCGCGAAAGTATCAAATCTCACTGTAATAGAGTCTTTTTGAAGAGAAAATGGCGGACGGAGGGGCAGGAGAGAGGAGGTTGGGTAATAGCTTAAACGAAATGTTGGGTAATCAATTATCGAGAGTCTTAACTTGTGGGGTATTAGGATAAAAATTTGAGAGTATTGGCTATGGGATGGGCTTTGACCATATTTTTTGGTGAGCGTTTCGCCAACTTTACGATCTCTTGGCATCTCGAGTGGATGATGTGGATGCGGTTGTCATGTTGCCTTATGTCAGACGTGACCAGTCTAAATTTAGGAGTGGGAATTCGATGAAAGGTTGATTGCTGGTTTGTCATCGTCTTTGGATGATGAGATTTGTGTTTCCGGTTTTTGGTCTTGTTGGTTTTGAATGTTTCTATATCGGAGGTAGATATCGTGTCAGGTTGGTGGGAATGAATGAAAATTTATTTGTTGGCGTTTTTTCGAATATTTTGTCTCGATTTTTCCTTGACAAATCAGTGTAAGTGCAATCACCACACGGTTATTTGATCTTCATTACGCGTGCCTGTTTCATAAGCGTTATTTTCACAAAATGACTACGCCTCAAATTATCCATTATGAATTTAAAGTCGGTAACAACTGTTGCAATCTGCAGTGAAGGCTACCTCTACCAAAATTTCAGTTTTATATTTGAGCATTTTTATGAGTGTTTTAAAATTTGTTATCACTTCCGGTAAGATTGTTTCTAGATTTCTATTCAAGAAGTTGAGTCTTTTCATTCCTGTTGGAATGTTTGTTTTCCTTCCGTTCCCTCGTCTTATCTTCTTGGAAAATTGTCTTAGGTATCTTGCTTTATCCGATTTATTGTTTATTGCTAACGGACTGAAGGTTCGCAAAGTATCTTTATACAATAGGAAATGGGAAAAGTCTGGCTCGGTAGTCTTCTACCACTGTTGGTTTTTATTGCTCGACAGCCGACACTTTGTGGGTAGCAGAGCAAACTTTTTTGTTATTTCGCTGTTTGGTCGAATTAATTATAGTATAATATATCTTTTTTGTTGTTTTCAGACGGAAATCGCAAAAAGGCTAAACGCTATAATAGCTCAGGTTCTGCCATTTCTTCCGCAAGAGCATCAGCAACAGGTCGCAACGGCGGTCGAACGAGCCAAGCAAGTAACCATGACGGAACTAAACGCTATCGTAGGGGTAAGTTTGGCCTCACTGGCTGGATGGCTGGCACTATATTTCTCTCTCTCTCTCTTTCTCTTTCTTTCTTTCTCTTGTTCCCCCTCTCTCTTGCTCTCTCGACTTCCGAAAATCCCGACGGAAATTTCCTTTGTTTGCCGATGCGACATGGTTATGGAAGAACGGGATGCTGGAGAAGGAGGAGCTGGAGATGAGAATAGAGAATGTAAAGGTTTTTTTTTTTTGCGTGCACTCTCATTTCCCCACCTTCCTCCATTTCTCAGGGGACTCCGAATAGGAAATAAAAAATTAAAATTGTCAAAAGCGTTATCTCAAGAGCCATCCCTTCGATCCTTTTAAGCCTCCAATTTCGAAATGATTTTCTCTCTGTGCCGCTCAAAGGCAGCGGAACTCTGGATTTTTTTTTCTTTCTTTCTTCTTTTTTCTTCTGCTTCTCCCATCACGTCTCTTTCTTTCTCTCTCTCTTTTTTTGTGTCTCTGAGTGAGAGGTTGATTGATTTTTGGGGGTTGAGAGTGAGGCAGTTTTCGACTTACAAGATGGTTCCTGTTTCCTACTTTTGTTTTTTACTTTGAATTTATTTCGTTGGTTCTCTGAGTGCATGTGTTAGGAGCAAAGCCCAAAATCGACTGCTCTGGGCATTGAGCTTTTTCGAAAAATCTTTGATGAGGATGTGCATAATTTATGAAAGGAATGCCCACTATTACTGTGAATTATTGAATGAACTTATAAATCAATTCACTGGGCAGTGTGCATATTTTTGAAATGAACTTCAACGTGTGCAGAACTTACAAAATGATACCAATGCAAAAGTGTGTTACATTTATGAAATTAAATCTTGTCAAGAGTGTGTAAGAAATTTGAATTCCTTAATCAGCGCATTGTGTTTTGACCAGAGAATCGCGGACATGTTGCGAAATGGTCGATCCAAAATGAAGTACATTACAATGGGCATTTTATGAGTTAGCCGGCCACTTTACGTTTTGCTCGTAACATATTAATATATGGTAATTAGAGTATTGAATTCTGTGTCGGCTCAATGTAGATTTTCTCTTTTCCTGAGTGGTTCCGGAAGTCTTCTTACTGTTTCACTTCACTTATTGTATTTCTATCCCTTGTGGCCAACCTCTTTTTAGACTATATGAAACTTTAGTTACTGAAATCAAACTCAAGGTAGTGTTGAAGGTGACTTTTGCGATTGCTGACTTCTGTCGTTTTCCAGATTCTATTTTCTTAAGTGAGGTTTTATTATTTTTTCAGCAACAGCATCAGCAAGGTTTGCAGCAACTCTTACAGCAAATACATGCTCAGCAATTACCTCACGGAGCGCACGGACCACTACCACTTGGAGGACCACATCCCGGTTTACCGGTCGGCCCCGGTGGACTCCTCTTCAGCGGAGCTCTCACGTCAGGCTCGGCTGGAGCCCCGTTAGCGGCTCAACCACACTCTCTCCTGAAACCCAGCGCGGATTTGCACAATAGTAGAGAAAGCGAGGACATAAAAAGGCCTAGTAGTTTACCCGAAGAAAGACTGGTAAGAAAGTTTAAATGTTAGTGTGGCAAAATGTGACGTTGGAGGGGTTCGTATTAAACTTCTTCTTATTTTGCGGTTGCAGAGAAGTTCAGTATCCCCTGGAGAACGAGAGAAATATCGCAATAGATCTCCGGCAGAATCAGAACCGCCCGATCTCAAACGGCCCAAGGAGGAGAAGGCTGGAAACGAAAGTGACGCGGAGAAAAGCGATCAGGATTTGGTCGTGGACGTGGCCACCGAAGAAGCTTTGTCACCGGGTCAGCAAAACGGAGATAGAAACGATGGTGTCCGGGAAAATGGTGACGTCAAAGTGAAAGTTGAAAGGCCACCGAGTCGATCGGGGTCTAGTTCGAATAGGTCTACGCCATCTTTGAAAAGTAAAGAGGTACAGATTTGAATTTTACATATTATTTTTAGGTTGTTGGGGGTGTCAGGGTTCTTTTGCTTGACCTTGAGGGTTTTCTGGCTGCTTATTTCTTGCACAGCAATAGTCTGGTGTTTGCTGTTGTGGTTCTTTCATTCTTTTGCTTGTCCTGGTGTTTGGGTATTTGTCTTCAGAAGCATCTTTTTGGTTCGTTTGCTAACTTTTGCCGTTCTGCTTTTGTTTTTTTCTAGAACGAAAAACCCGGGACGCCGCTTTCAAAATCAACACCCGCTGCCGTTTCGGGGAAATCCAGTGCTTTGCCCCTATTAACGAGTTACCCGCCTTATCCGTTATCGGTGGGCGCCAGTTCTTCTAGGTCGGATTCCAGTCCCTATAATAACGTTCCTCCATCTCCGTATTCCAGGCCGTCTTTGGTACGTTTGGACTCACTTTTTTGTCTTTTTGTTTGTTGTCTGCGTTGCCGCCGCCTTTTTTCCCTTCACGCTGGGTGGTGGTGGTTGTGTGATACATTCGTGGTTTTATGTTTAAAGCACGATTTTTTTTGTTTTATTTCAGTTGGGATACGAAGGACTTCCACACTCTAGAACTCCGGGTCTGACTGCGAACGGCGTGGGTGCCATCCCGGGAGGAAAGCCGTAAGTCTTTGTCGTCTTGTTTTGGATTGTGAGAGAGGTGGAAGAATTATGTGATGAGTTTTGTTTTTTTTCCAGCGCGTATTCTTTCCATATGAACGGAGAAGGTCAACTCCAACCTGTTCCTTTTCCAACGGATGCCCTCATTGGCCCGGGAATTCCGCGCCATGCTCGACAAATCAACACTCTATCGCACGGCGAAGTTGTTTGCGCCGTCACCATATCGAATCCTACTAAATATGTGTACACCGGCGGACGAGGCTGCGTCAAAGTCTGGGACATAAGTCAGCCGGGTAACAAAAGTCCTGTTTCGCAATTGGATTGCTTGGTAGGCGTCGGAGAGCTTTGAGGTTTGAGTGTTTGTATGTATGAAACATGAGCCTAACGAGATTCTGGTCTCGATTTCCAGCAACGGGACAATTACATTAGATCAGTGAAACTTCTTCCGGACGGAAGGACCTTAATCGTCGGTGGGGAAGCTAGCAACCTCAGTATTTGGGACTTGGCAAGTCCTACACCTAGGATTAAAGCTGAACTTACCTCGAATGCTCCCGCTTGCTACGCTCTCGCAATCAGTCCAGATTCAAAGGTGGTGCTTGACGAACATTTGATGGAAGTCTGACCGAAGTCTTAGGGCCGGAACATAAACTGATTTATGCGATGTCGTTTCAGGTGTGCTTCAGTTGTTGTTCCGACGGAAATATTGCCGTTTGGGATCTGCACAACCAAGCACTAGTCAGGCAGTTCCAAGGACACACGGACGGTGCTTCTTGCATCGATATATCGGCCGACGGCACCAAATTATGGACCGGTGGTCTGGACAATACAGTCAGATCGTGGGATCTGAGAGAGGGGAGACAGCTTCAGCAGCACGATTTCTCTTCACAGGTGAGTCGTTGTCTTTCTCTGACCATCTGTTTGTTACCTTCAGATGAATTGTATCCGATTGTTTTTGTGGATTCCAGATTTTCTCTCTCGGTTATTGCCCCACCGGTGAATGGCTGGCGGTCGGAATGGAGAATTCTCACGTAGAAGTTCTTCATGCTGTCAAACCGGACAAATATCAACTCCACCTTCACGAGTCATGCGTTCTGTCTCTAAGGTTTGCTGTCTGCGGGAAATGGTTCGTGTCCACAGGAAAGGACAATTTGCTCAACGCTTGGAGGACGCCATATGGAGCTTCTATCTTTCAGGTTAGCTCGGAAACTGTTTCGTTTTTCGGTTCCTCTGAGTGTTTGTATTTCTGTCTAAAAATTTATTGTCAATCATTTTGTTCTTTAACCATTTATGCCACTCTCTCTAGAGTACAATTCCGGAAACAGAAGCTTTATTTCCTTTCTTGGATACGGATGGAAAGATTTTTTCATTGGGGTTGGGGGTGAGAGCACTGAGAAATATTTTTTTCTCATTTTTGTCTTTCCAACGAGTTAAAAAAAATTGGGAAAGGATGTCTGTTCGAAGTTCCAAGAAAAAAATTCTGGAGAGTTTCCAATAACTCAAAGGAAGTGAAAAAAAAGTTTACAAAAATCCGAAAACCAAACATTTCAAAGAAGATTTTTTTTTTCAAATTGGCTTTTCGATTTCGGTTTACATTTTCAATGAAAATAATAATAAAAAAATTTTTTTTTTAATATTTGGGATTGTAAGAGGAGAGGAACAGAAGAGACGGGAGTTGTTGGAATTTATTTTCTGACTGTTTCCGGTCGTAAGCGGTGAGCTAGGAGTCCATATTTCCTTTGAATGAGATTATTAGTCCCGATCTTTGATTGAGATCTACTCATGAGCTGATTTTACCCCTTTCCTGTGTCTGTCTTTCCCGTTTATGTCATTGCTTGTCTTTATGTATGTCCCTTTTTGGACATTTAGTTTTTTTCTTTTGTTTTTTGTTAACATCTGTTTTTTCGACATAATCTTGAAATTTTTGAACCGCTCACGGTCTACAACTCTACGCATCTTTGTCAGTGCTCCCTGGTCGGTTCCAAGTTGTACAAGAAAAATGAAACTTGTTTCAATTTACCAGTGAAAAGCTTCTATAAAAAGGGAGGACTTAAGCTTTTGTTTCCAGTATAGTATCATTGAAATATTTTACAACTCAAATTTATCATTTTTATTAATTTTTTTTCAGTCTAAAGAGTCATCATCAGTGCTGAGCTGCGACATTTCTGCAGACAACAAGTACATCGTGACCGGTTCTGGCGATAAAAAAGCAACAGTTTACGAAGTGATTTATTAATAAATTTAGTTGTATAATAAATATATAAATAAATGGCAAAGTTACAAAATACACAGGACAGATAAACAAAACTGAAAGTGAAAGAAAGTTAGCGAAAGTGAACATAAAAGTTGTAAATGAAAATGAGATTTAGAATTAAAGTTTACGTTTTCTCAATGAAATTGTAATTTTGAAAAATGAGTTGTATTCGCCGACGGGAAGGTTGAAATGTGAGCTTTAAGCTCTAGATTTTTAAATGATCCTCCGATTCATAACAATTCAAGGTCTATACTTTTTTCAGATTCTCCTCGGTGTCTGATTACGGTTGTTGTCTTCCAAACAAAGAAACCCTAAACGAGGACTGAAGACTAATATGTGTTATACTTTGGTATGATAGGATTTGGGAGAGGGTTCGAACTCTCAGCTGATATTTGTGTAGTTTGGTGCTTTGACCCTTCAACCACAGGCCTCTCCTGAAGACTTGTTTGTATTGGTACGCCCAAGAATGACAGAGTTAAAACCCAACTGACTTCCTAACTCTACACTCATACCTCAATTATCAAAATCAAGAGCTACTACTTGAATTTTCACTGAGCTTCAAGGAGCTCTGCTGTTCTTGGCTGGCGTTCCTCGTTCATGACATCTCTTGCAGTGTCCTTCCTCTCTTTCGGCCAGAAAAATACTTCTTTCGTCTTCCGTTGCTGAATCATCCCAGATAACTATATTTGGCGTAGCTTTGCAACTTCACACGAACATGCGTATAAGTACAACCTATACACCTATATCTAATATACAGGGTACGTCCTAAAAGTTCCTAGAGAACAGCTATTAAGATGTTAAGAGGAGGATGCTGGGGGGGAATATCCTCTGGACTACAGTTTAAGATGTCCTTAAAATGATGTGACAGGCTCAGAGGCGGGGGGCTTGTTAATAATAATTCATTTTAGTCTGACTTATATCAAATAAGCACTTTTTAGTTCAACAAAAATTAGTTACCTGTTGGCCTAGGTTAGAGTTTACTTTTTAAAAAACTGGCCAACCTTTCTCTGCTTGGAAGGGAAATTACTTAAAATACTGAAAAGAGGAAATTTTTAAATACATAAAGATTTTTTCCTCCAAATTTTTATCCCAGAAAAGGTAGCTAATCAAAATTCAAATTATGGTAGCTACAAATAATCCTGTTGGTGTCCACAGATCATCTTACATGCCCGCCGCTAACCGAAAACGATAAAAATAATTTATCTCGTAAAACCAAATTTAAGTATTTAAACTTCTTACCTTCTCTTGTTTTACTCCTATACCAAGTACAGGTTTTTATCAACCGCTGCCTCAGGTATACAACCCATTTCTGATAGTCCTATCATGGGCTATCAACAGAGATTCTGCTCAAGCGCTCCAACCAGAAAACACTGGTCGGCTGGTGGAAAACCTCATGAAGAAGGAGATTAGGAACCGAGATCTCGATTCTGGACCCTTCCATGTCCTGGGCGCAAGTCAAAACAGAAATCAGGGGCGCTCTTTCGGAGCGGCCCAAATAGGAGTTGGATTGTATTATTATCATTAAATTTCTTATATTATAGTCAAATTGTTGGGTTTACTGTACATACTTTTTGTTTATCTCTTGTCCACTAAAAAATATAATAAATTAAGCCTGTCACCTGACCCATATTGTAGTATGTCCTCTTAAGTAACACCCACTCCCAAGACAATCAAAGTCAAAACTAATTCCTTCCGGTTTAAAATCTTTTGGTTTCACGTTCACGCGGGAAATTCGTCCCAAATTTTGCCATTTCGGAAAATCAAATTTTTAAAATTAAACAAAAAAAATTTCAATCACAAGCAAATCCAACTTGAATCGATGAAGATGGTGTCACTTGGAAAGTTTCAAAATTCTTGGCTTTCGTTTTTCATTTTTTCTCAATTTTTTTAAGAAAAATAAAAAAAAGGAAATTAAACGAAAGCTTTTAGAAAAACGAAATTTTCTTTTATTTGGCAATTTGCCTCCGATTTTCAAGGGAAAAAAAAACTTGGACGCGTTACAACATTTTCATTCGCAAATTTTGGTTTTTGGTATCGTCTCAATTTTATTCTTTTTAAATTAGTTTTTAATTCTTGTAACATTTCTCAGGTTTCCGAAAGTTTTGTTTTGTCTTTAGCATACCTTCCGTACATACAATCACGGTATAATTTGTATATTGACCAAAACCTAGAACTCATCCATTGTATTATAGAGTTGTGCTGTGGTGACTGAGCTGAGGCAAATTTTTGCTTATATTAGGTCTACCGAAAAGTTCTGTCCAAAAGCGCACGTTTGCGCATATTTATTTGACACTTTTGGTTTAGTCATTTTATGACCTATACAGTATACATACTGACCTAATAAATGAATTAAAATGAAGATTATTCATGTTCGTATTAACGTATTGGCTGATTGACAGATTTGGAGTTCATTTAATACACTGTATTCTGTATGAATCCCACTTAAGGAAAACTGATACAGAAGGGGTGAATAATCTATCCAAGGTGCTGGATGAAGGTGCAGTTTCTCACAAAACTTACAGAAGATAGTTCGAGAATTTTCAATTAGGTGATTTTGACCTTTCCAATGAGCCTCCCCCTGGGCGGCTGTTTTTAATCGACAATGCTATCAGGATAATGTTAGAACAGTGGTCAGCAAATTCGTCCTTCAAAAGAGCCAAAAGATTATAGACAATTGAAATTTGTTCAGAGCTATTTTTATAGGCTTTGCCGTAGAGGCAAACTTTGCTGAGACATTTTTAACAAAATAATTAGGGCCAAAAGTGTACTGTAGATCTTACCTTTCTAAAAATGGTAAGTCTTGGCTTAAAGTATGAATGAAATGAATTCTGTACTAATTTGTTTTTATAATAAATTTTACATCAAAATGTGCATTACTTTTAACATGAATTACACACCAAAGTAAGCATCATAACACCCAGTTATACAGTATGCACTTCAAGTCTCACAATTACTTAATTCGATGAATTTTGGCAAGTTTTTTGGCCTTAACTTAAAGATTTGGAGTATTTTGTAAAATATAATTTTTCCTTGACTATTTTACTATCGACATGTTTTAATAATTTGCTTAAAATATTTGGGAAGTTCTAGAAAATGAAATATTAGTATAAGAATTAAATTCGCTAATTTTCACGCTGCTGAAAAATTCTAAAGGAAATAGGCGTAAATTTTAGTATTTCGGGTGTAGTGGGAGGGAAGACTGTAACTACAGAACAAAGGAACAATTTAAATCAAAATTAGAACAAAAAAATAATTAAAAAGTTGTGTCACCAAAAACGTGACGCTTCTCTCATTGATTTTGGACTTCAGTGGATTTTGGTGACACTTGAAGTACACCATGTGTATCACCCTTCTGTGACAAAAAAATTTTTAAAAAATAATATCCATTTTTAGTTTCTATAATAAGTATACGACATAAAATTAACATTGATTTCATAAATAATGCACACTTTCATGAACAATTAAACCTCATAAATGTTGCTCAGCAGCCCATAGCTTTAATGACTACGTCCTTAAATTTCATAGAAATTTTAGAGTAAAACTTGATGTTATATTTATATAAAGATACTATTTAGTTTATAAATAATACTCCGGGCCTCCGCTAGAAGTTTTATGAAGAGTCACAGAGTAAAAGACCCGAAGGTTGCCGACCCCTGTGTTAGAGCAAATCCTTTTTTGACAACAGCAGAGATTGCTGATATAAATATGTCATAAATAATGATGGCAATTATACTATTCAACACAGATTATTGTAGGTAGTATCTTAAGGCATGAATAATCTATACTTTTGTATTATTCTAAAAACGGACAGAACTTCCCGGTAAATCTAAAGTTTTGAATTCTTGGAACGGAATTCGGGTGTAATCCCCGCAAATATAATTGGACAGATAATTTGACCTGGTGTCCTGGGTTGTCACAATAATTCTAATTTTTTTTTTAATAACAAATTATTTATTATAATTTGTCAAAAAGATGAATCTGCGGGTGGCAAAACTGTAAACAAATCCAGGTCAACTGGAATCACAGAGAGAGATTAAACATTATTTTGGAGGAGGTCCGATTTTTCACCACAATTTGCATTTTTGTTTGGGGTTCATTTTGGAGCCCAACCGGCATCGCCAAGTCTTGGCAAAGTGTTTGGAATTGGAAACGGAGCCGGTGACCCGAAACCTGTGAGGAGAGTGCGGGTCACCGAGAACCTCAGTCAAAAGAGATACCATCGTGTGTGATTCGCACCAAACCTGGAAAAGGAAATCGTCTAAGTGATGATGATCCTTAAATTGTTGGATTGAATGGAATGAAATCTCACCCGCGCGAAACCGATGTAGAAAAGCTGTTCGGGGGAATAATGCTCGAGGCCGGGAAGGGTGGAATCCTGTCGACCCGTTCGCTCCAGGTGCGAAAGATAGGCTCTGAGAGCTGTATTCAGTCCCCCATTGTCTGCTATGTTCTCATCTAGTGTTCGAAACCCGTCGATCTGGAATATCGAACGTGAGTTAGAAAACGGTGAGATAAGGCATCCGTTCGCGTGTGGTTTTTACTAACCGTCGCTTTGCCTTCCATTACTTCATCCAGTTCGGGAATCCGATAGTTGCCATATTGATTCAAGAAGCAGAGGGCGTTCGACTGATAGGTGGTCTCCGTATCCCCCGTCCACCAATGTTTTATGTTTCCATATTTGTCGCTCTGTCTTCCCATGTCATCGAACGCGTGGGTGATTTCATGTCCAACAACTGCGCCGATGCTTCCATAGTTGAGGGCTCTGTAAGTTGTTTGTTTACGTTATTAAATTCTAATCTGTGTAATTAACCGATCTCTGTCTAAATCATCACTTACTCTGGTTGGTCTTTGTTGAAGAATGGATCTTGAAGAACGCCCGCCGGAAATACTGAAAAAGGAAACGACTTATTGACATGAGGAGTCTCACTACTAGAACAAACGACTACTCGTCTAATGGCGTTTGAGACAGGTTGATTCGTGGCAAGCCATTACACTTACTATTTAAACCTATTACAGAACCTGAGGATGAAAAAAAGTGAAACAGGAAGTCAGGTGAAGAGAGAGACTGGACTAAGGAGAAAGAAAATACCGAGACAGCGAAACAGTTCAATTGAATGAGAAGGCTGTTGATGTACTTTTAACATTAACACTAAAATTTAAACCGGAAACGACTGATAACCTTGAAAGTCTTGAACCCGGAAGACGAACGAAATGGAACTACTTTAGTTTCATAAATATTGCACACTTTCGTCAGTAATCTGTTTCAACTAACGACGTTTCAAGAGACATAAATCACTTGAGTCCACAATACGCTTCTCTTAGCATCACCTCTATAGGCCTACTTCCTCTTGCCTTTCATACTCTCACTTTCCTGTCTTCTTACTATTACATTTTACCCACTTTATTAAAATAATTACTACCTTCCTCTTCTTCTCTTTCTTCTCTCTGCCCTGTTTCTCTTCTTCTTCCTTTCATTCTATCCCTTCCTGCCATTATCTTCGTGCCTCGTCTACTTTTTCCTGTATACCTTTCTCTCTTATATTTTATATCACCCTATAGACTGTACTTCTTGTCACATCCTTTTATCCACTTTCTGGGGCTAAGCCTGTTCGCGTAAAAATGGTCTCGAGTGCAAGGCATTAATACTTTCCATTGGCAAGGCTAGTGTTAGCTCAGTTAGGAGTTAAAGTGAAGCTTTCTGTCACAATTCTCATCCTAGTTTTGGTACTGTCTGGTGTCATTTTTAATATCGAAGTTTCTTAACCCAGTCATAACCTTTGCAACTATAATAGTTAAGCTAATTGTCTTTTAGATGTAGGAAACTTTTTATTGCGGTAGTAGCACCCAAAAGTTGTTGACCTTACTTATAGAGTTGAGGTAGGGGTTATAGTAAGCGTTTGCAATCGCTGGACCAGCCATCCATTCATCTCGATTTGTTTCCGCTTTCAAATTGTCCCGAAGTTTTCGAGCTAGAAATTCTCGAAGTTTGATTTTGTTTTCGAAATGATCATCACCGATATCAATCTAAAAATGAGAAGGATCATGAGCCGTGTATGCGGAAGTGAGAACAGGCAACTGAAGGTGATGATGATGCTAACACACTTACCCCTTTGTAGTACTCCTCGAGATACGTGATGTTGTTGAACCAGTCGGGGTATCCAATGAACTCGTTCATAACTTCCGCTTTTTCCAACGCCTCTCTCTTCGATTCTTCATCCATCCAGGGATTGTCTATAAGTTGCTGTCTAAATGCTGATCGAATGTCTTGCACCATTTCGATGGCCTGAAATCATGATCCCATTCACAGTACATTCTGCTCATCCATGTATGATTTTAAGGTTCCTTTTTGTCTTACCTTTGACTTGGCTTCATCAGTGAAGTGTTTTTGAACGTACATGTAACCAACGACGAAGGAAAGGTAGTTTGTGGTTGCAACACAGTCACGCCGTCTTGGATGATCCTCGGTGATGGCGGAAAGCTGCCTTCTGAAGCTGAAGTTGAGATGGAGCATTTCTTGGTTGAGATCTCTGCTCAATTTCTGAACGACCCGCCACAGCAGGTAGTCGGCTGTTGTCACGGTTCAAGTTGGTTAGGCTTGACAGTTTGAGAAAAGCTCTCTACTTCCGGTGTCATTCTTTTGTTATCTATTCAGATGATGAGTGGTGTCTAAACTCACCTACAATTTTGGGAGGCGTTTCATCAATTAAGTTCATGAGCTTTCCGAGATAGTTCCAACTCGTGACCGCAACCAAAGTATCGTCAGTCAACTCCTTTCCATCGTCTCCTAGAATGTTCTCGAAAAGCTTTAACCAGTTTATCCTCGAAGCTAGGGAGAGATGGAGTCTATCATCGGTCCAGTTCTGAAGTTTGCCGATAGTAGTCAGATGGTAGGAGGCCTCAGCGTTTCTTCTCGACAGGAAATCGTAATTAGATAGGCTAATAGTCTCCGATTGGGAGATTTCCAATGAGACTCACCTTTTCTCTTCGTCCGTTCGCATGATCTTAGCTAGTTCCCTTTCGAATTTGAACACCCTCTGAGCTTGAACGTGGAGACTGAACATATAGGCTGTCTCGTTGCGAGCTTTTGCTACGAGTTCGGCTGCTTTTACCATAAAGTTGAGGTACGGGAAGACGAAATTGGATTCCGCTTGCGAGTACATGAATTTGGGCGCATACAAGTTGGGTTCGTCTACCTGTAAACAAAGATTTCACAATCGCTCTCTTCTGCTTACAGCTTTTCCTTATCCGCCACCTCAGGTTTACTGAACTCACGAATATAACATTTCGAGATGTGTTCTTCCTATCAACATCCACATACACGAAGAGCATGCTACCAAGTGCTAACTTTCTTTCGATGTCGCCGACTATCTTCTGCCAGTCTGAATCCGCTCGATTCTGTCGATACCAGGTGCTGGTAGCCATCGGCCAGTTGTTGAATTCTTCTAGAAGCTTCACCAAAGGTGTAAGACCCCGCTTTTCGATTCTGCCTGTAATCGAGTCATTTTGAGAATGTGAGATCTCTTAGCTCCGCTCTCAGTTTGTTGGGTTTTGTACTCACCCGTGTCCATACAAGCTTTATAAACCCTTTTGGCTGTTTTTACTATTTCCGGTTCTTGTGGATTAGATTTTTCTTCAAGCAGTTGGTGAATTTGAGAGTCTACTTTCCTGTCTAAAATGTCGAATTGGTTCCAGTGGATTTCTGACGGTGGAACTGGGTGATTTTTCATCCAACCGCCGCATGTGAAGGAGTAGAAATCTTCGCACGGATCGATATTCGGGTTGAGTCCATTGAGGATGTTTCTGGCTGTAAGAGGGCAGAGGTGTCCAAAGAAGAGATAGAAAACACGACAGCAGGAAGAACTGTTCTTCCGCTTCGTTTGTTGTGTCATTTACCTGCTCTTTTGCAAACTTCTGTTTCACAAGTTGGTCGTTGTCCTCCGGAACTTTCCTCAGTTTCTTCCGCCAGCCAAGTAGAGTTTATGAACGGTAAAATGTCATCCAGGGAAATGTATCTTCCGAAAGTCACGTGACCAAGAAAAACACTGAAAAAAGGAAAACTTTGGTCATGACATCGAACGTAGATGTCACAGAAAAACCGGAAGTTGTAAACCTTTTAACAAGTTCACTCAAGAGAAGGAAGAATCTTCTTAGCGGAAGAAAAACTCGATTCCTTCCGTCGTGATGGCCGTTTGTGAGATCCTCTTCGTTTTCTTTTCCGAAAATTTTTTCGCGGCATCAATACTCAACAACAGCAATAAGAAACTTACCCGGTGAACACGATAAATTTGACAGTAAACATATTTCGGCGAAGTGAGGCTGCGGAATGGGAATCGTGGGGGAATCATCGTGCCGACTGATTATCATTCGAAACCGGAAGCTTCTCATTTTGAGATTAGAACGAATGTCGCTTCCTGCTGTTGGTTCACTTTTTGCGTTGAAAGATGCCTTTGACTACGGTTCCCCTTTTCTTCCTGGGTAATTTTCCTCGCCACAAGTTTTCAAAAAAAAAAGGTAAACTCACGTCTCATCAACAGAAATGGGTGATTGTTACTAATTAAAACCGGAAGGAAGAAATCAAGTGGAGGTTAAGTTCGAGGTCAAACCTAACCTTGGCCTTAGAGAGCTTTTTAACAATTGCTTTGATAAAACTTTCCTTCCGGAGGAGGGTTATGAACAATTCAGCCTAACAGCAGGACTTGAGAGTTGGGAAGTCATGTCAAAATCAAATTATCAGCTTTTTGAACGGATGAAGAGCGGCTAAAGAAGAAAACTGGGTACAGGAATAAAAGAGGACACAATTCAAGAATGTAGTACAGGAAATGCAGTCAGAGGAAAGGAACCAAACTCGCCCCCGTCCCGTTTTTCCAAAAAAGACAAAACATTATCTTAAAATTCGTTTTTATTTTAATGAAAATGACCAATATTTTTGATTTTTGCCAAATTTCTTGGCGTCTTCCAACGTTTCCGGCAATTTCTTGTTGAGCGTTTCCGGTAAAAAGGACGAACTGATTCCTCCTAGTACAATCAATGAGAAAATAATCGCGTAGGGCAGTCTCATGTCGATTGAAGTTCCCTGAAAAAACCAAAGAAATGAGTCGACAAATTTAAGGTGTTGCTGTTGTTGCGACAACCCTGTCTCGACGCCAAGACACGGAAATTAGAGGAGAAGCTCACCAGATAGACAACATAAGGTCCGACGATTCCGATTAGATTTGACATCATCCCACCAACGGAAGTTCCCCGTCTGTCGAACGCAAGTCGGATAGATCTCGATTGCTTGAAGCCAGACCATATAGAAGGAAGTAGTGAGGGCGAGTTTCATGAGTGCCACAGACATGATCACATACTGATCCAATTTCACTATTAAAAGAAACAGTAGAATCATTTAGGATGTGTTTTCCCTTATTCAGCAATCCCAGGGTAGAAGACCACCAACTCACACGTTTGAATGAGTATCGTCAGCGAACAGAAACAGGCTCCCATGAAGTATGATCCCGTTTGAGTCCACCTTCTTCCGATTCGATCGCTGAGTACTTTACCCAAAACGTAACCAGGAAGCTCGACGAGCGATTGCCAGAAGAAGTTGAGGAATGGATTCCCAGACATACTTGTCACACTTAGTGTTATGACGTAATAGCAAACACCAGAAACGGACCTGGAATGAGACGTGGTGAATGGGTTCGGCCTTTTTTTAGTCCTCGGAAGACTACCACCAAGTTTTAGCGACTTACCAGCAAGTGATGATAATGATGGAGTTCTTCGCCAGTCTCCAGTTCGAAAACAGTGTTGCCAACCCGTAGAACTTTTCCTTTTTGTTTCCTATCTTCTCCAACACTGAGTAAGTATTTCTGGGAATTCTTGTCTTGTTCACTCTGGCTATGTACTTTAAAACATTTACAGCATCCTCTACCTTACCTCTGCTTGCCAACCACCTGGGAGATTCGGGGAGTAACCTGTAAAAACAAAAGGAACCCAAACCGTAGCAGAGTCATGTTTCTCTAACAGACAGATGTATCATCTCATAGCACTTACTTATACAGACAGAAGGCGACGGTAAGCGGAATCGTCGTTCCCAACATGATCAATCTCCAGTCTTTCAGTATCCATGAAATAAGGGACAGAACGCGCACAATCCGATGACCCACCCAAGCTGCGCACTGCATGAAAGCGATGTAAGATCTTTTCTTCTCGTCAGACACTTCCATACCTGAGGCATAAAAACATTTTAGAGACAGAAATCGCGTCTTAAGGAACTCAAGATCAATAATCTCAACTCACTGATAACAAGGGGAGATTGGAAGACACTTGTCGAAGCTGTGCTACCCAAAGCAATTGAAAACAGAAAGAGGTGATAGAAACCGGAAGTAAACACGGACATGGTTCTTCCGATTATGAGAATCGTAACAGAGATGTAGAAAACTGGTTTTCGGCCAAACCTAAAACCAACAGAAAAAAGTCAGAATCCGGTAATACGTGGTGAGAGATAGTGTTTGGAGGAGAACTACCTGTCTCCCAGTTGGCCGAAGACGAACGTTCCGATGATCTCACCCACTCGCCCTGCCGCGAACGTGTTCGACACGTAGAGTTCTTTCTCGCAAACCCAACTCTCTTGAGAAGGTACCGTTTCCGTGTACCATTGGCGGTCGAAGTCCCATCCATATTGGCAATCTAAAAAAATGAAAAATTTTCAGATAAGGTGTCAGTAGTGGTGACGGTAAAGCTACTGCCACCGAGAACAGTTTCGATGATGTTGATCTCATCTTCAACCTTACCCACAACTCCTTGCCTTGTGTCGTTCTCTGCATACATTTTACACGAACTGAACACCATTGTTTCCATTTTTTCGCTCCTGGAATCATTTATAAAATTTTTTTATTACTTAAAGAAACAAAAGGGCTGTGGTCCTGGGTTCTGGGCGATTAGACTGGTTAGTATAAGATAATGTGAGAGGTTACATTGGATTCGTTTCCGGGTTTCATTATTAGGGGATGATCATTGTAAGTACTCAAAGCTCTGGAATAAAATTCAGAACAAACACACTTCCTCTGTCATCTTCCAAAATCCGTACATGACATTATGTACAGTCAACTGATAAATCCTCTCATTGGTGAGTTTCACGTTTATGGGAGCTGTCACCTTACTATTAGTATTGTTAGTCTTTTGAATATTATGCCACTGGAGTCAAATTTTTGATTGGATAAGAGGAAGCTTTCTGTTAGTTTGCTCAACTTTTCGCCTTTTAGGTGTCTAAATATTCAACCTTCTCATGAATCACCCGGATTTGCTGTCGATGACCAACCACTGACGACTCATCGATATCTTACTTGTTTTCTTCACCCTTCATCATCGGCAATATTAGCTAATCTTCTTGCTGGACAAACAGCATGGGGTCATTACATATTTAAAAAACCTAGGACATGGGTCCTCGGGTCGTTACAAAAGTGTGCAGTATTTATGAAATAATTTCGAGGCCAAAATTATTATTTTTCATAAATATTGTACACTGCCTGCTAGAACTACTATCACTCTTTTCTGCCATTACTGTTAAACTTTCATGGCGTCGATAAAATGCGCAACATTTATGAAATAAATTACCCTGGAAAGTGCGCAATATTTATGAAGAAAGTGTGGAATATTTATGAAACGAATCCTTTTGGAAAGTGTGCAGTATTTATGAAATGATTTTGATCCGAGACCGAACTTGACAATGCCCTCCAACCAACCGTGAGACAAAGCTCTCTCTTACCCAACATAAAATTTGCTTTAGCGGCAAAACATTAGCATCACTAATTCTCTCTTTATTAATATATAACCTCTAGTTATTAGAAAATAAGGATAAAAATAAAAGTTATTTATAGCATTAATTATCAAAATAAATAATGAGGTCCTTAAAAATCTTCAAAACTATCGAAACGCCTCGAGTTAGTGATGAAAGAAAATCGAGGGCCATGTGTATGGTGTGTTACCCAGCCGTCAAAGAGTCCATTATAGTTGAAATCTTGAGGATTCCCGATCCCTTTGCTTATCAAGTTATAGCCAAAAATGGGACTAAAACTAACAACTCAAAATATTTGACTTATTTATCATAATTGCCAAGGCTATGATTGGGTTAAGAAATTTCGCTCCTAAAAGAATGACACCAGACAGTACGGACAGTATCAAAACTAAGATAAGAATTGTGACAGAAACCTTCACTTTGAACTCCTAGCTGGGCTAACACTAGCCTTGTCAATGGGAAGTATTAATTCCTCACAGTCGAGACCTTTTTTTACGCGAACGAACGAACGAGAAACCATGTGCAGCATTCCCCCAATTCTGAACTGATTTGTACTGTGTGCTTGTGCATTATTTTTGAAATAGATTACTGGTATGCAATATTTATAAAAATCAATTCATAAGAGAAGTGTGTAGTATTTATGTAGTAAATATCTCTAGAAAGTGTGCAATGTTTATGGGGAAAAAATTTTTTTGTTTACCCTGTGTCAACTGTCACCTGTCGAGACATAAAGTAGTTGGTCTGGCTTTAAAGAGTCAAAATGTAATAACTAAAGAACAGACCAGTCACAATCCAGGGATGGGATAATTGGATGTGACTGGAGATATAGTCTAAGGGATGGGATAATATATAGTATAAACAATAAAAGAGAAAGAATGATAATAATAATAGAATAGTAAGAAGTACAATGAAATAGAAGTAGAAATAGGAAAATAGGAAGTAGGAATAGAAGTAGAAGAGGAAATTAATAATAATATAACAGGTAGAAAGTGATAAGAAATAGAAGAGTCAAAAAGAAGGAACGGACGAGAAATAATAGGAAGAATAAACAGATAGATAGAGTCCCATGAAAATTTGAGTCTTTTTTTTGTGCGATTTATTTCAAGAACAGAACATCTACAATTAGCCAAATTTTAGGTCGTGTCAGGCGAGTTTTTGAAATTTTCGCGACTGTTACCATTAGTGCTGATTTAACTTCTGGCTATTATTATTATGACACAAGTCAAACTTTGGGAAGCGTAAGAAAGAGCTTTCTCAAGGTTCTGTCTTGATGTTTTACCTTCTCTTACACCTGAAGGCATCTTCAAAAAGTTCGAAAAAAAGTCGAAATAATTTCACAAATATATCAGATTTTATCGACTCCATGAAAATTTATCATCTATGATAGAAAAGAGCGGTAGCAGTTCTTGTAGTCAGTGTGCAATATTTATGAAAAAAATAATGTTAGCTTCGACATTATTTTCATAAATATTGCAAATTATGAGTTTTTTCTTATTTACGAATGTGCAGTGTTTTTGAATTGGTTTCGACACGAGATAGAACATGACTTCCCTGACGACGCCTTTAACTGTGCAATAACGAGAAATATCTGGACAGTGTAAGAGAAAGCTTCCTTGTTAACTTCCCAGTGTTTGAGTTGAGCTACCTAACGATCAAAAGTTCAACAAAACTAACCTAAGCATTTGAATGAACAAATTGAGAACTTGGAACACAATGGCCGGCCGACTGGCCACTTCCCAAAATGACAACACACCCAACATGCGACCCTGGGCCACCGAAAAGAATGATGGACAGGTGTCACCTATTTTAACTTACCTCGGCAACCATTTCTCTTTCCACTCGTTCTCGGTGAAGTTGGTTGATTCTCTTCCTGGCATGTGACACCAGTGGTCAGGTATCGTCATCACCAAAATAATGTTCAGGTACGGCATAGTAAATACGATCACAAATAAGAAATTATAAATTAAATTAAATCGCTTTTGAAATTTCCCATCGTTTCCGATTTCCACCATCAACGAGTCAAACAGAGATTCTTCATCATCATCGCCCGGCTTTTTCTTTTTCTTTCCGCCGTCCTCGGTAAACGGTTCCGTTTCCGCTTTGTCTCCGCCAAATTCATTTTTCAACACTTTGCCCCCCTTGGAATTGTTCAAATCGTTTTTGTGATCCTCCATCACCCCGAACCGACCGTGTCCTGAGTTAGACGTTTTACGATCTGCCATACTCGCGCCCCGGCCATTTTTCCTTTTCTCGGTTATCACCGGTTGCGCCAATGTCAGCAACAAACCGACTTTAATCTCTTCAAATAAGAAAGCAAATAGAAAATTATTTCAAAATCGATGATAAAATGAGTTCTTTCTCCTCTGCTTATCATCTCCTCTGCCAAGTTCAAATAGACTTCCCACAAGGTCTTTCCCGAAAGCATTTTCGTTATTAGGAGGCTCATCATTCTATTAAGTGTCCTCGTCATTAGGAAAGTCTGTCATGAAGGATCGTGAGAGAGAGGAGAATGTAGTGAAGGAGGAAGGGGAGAGGGAGAAGACGAAAAGCAATTTTTGACTAGTCATATCCCCGATTTTGGGACCCAGAGAAACATGGGTATCTTTGGGTGTGTTTCTTCACACTTTCAACTACAAGTGTCAACTGAGTTGGAACTCCTGACGGATGTTCTAACATGGTTTATGCCAGCAGATCTCTTCTGGGTCCTAACATAGTATAACAGGACGTGGGGCTCAAATTCCATACCAAATTTTTCCTAGCCACTGTCTTTGACCAATCACCTCCCAAGCCTTTTACTTAACAGCCTAGCTATCAATAGCTTAAGAGTAACAGTAACTCACTAGCTTCTTCAATATGTCTTTTTTATACAGAGTCATGGACAAAAGTGAGATTTCATACAGCTGGAGAAACCCATGAAGAATGCCTTCCACCTCTTAAAGATGGTGGTTATTTTGGCTAGACCCCCTGGGTAGACATCCCTGGGTCGCATTTTGACTCAGAAAAAGTCACAATCCAAACTTTGGTTGTGATGATGGTGGGTCCACACATCCAGTCACTCCACAGAAACCCTTAACGAGCTGACTAGACTCCACTCAAGATAAGTCCAAGGATCTGTTCTCGCGCTCTCAACTAAAACACCTACAGTGTTCCAACCTGGATCAATCCAAAGCTTTTTATTTCTACTAAGGAACAAAAGTGGTGTGTCATTGCCATTGTCCAACGTTCTTTCAGGTTTTCTTTCTGAAACAGCTTTTTAAGAACTCAAAATTTGGCAAAATATTTAAATTGAGCTTACAATCTCATTATCTTTACAGCACTAAAAACAGTCTTAATAATTCCATTTCTAGGTCACGGACTTGATGCTTGTTGCGTTCAATTTGAGAGAGCTTACAAGAGTTGTTGAGAGGCCCTTGCGCCAAGAATATCGATGATTACATTGTTAGAGCTGTTCTAACCCATCCACCTGTCTCTTCTGTCACTTAAGGTGAGCTTTTGCCTTTTCTCATCATTTTGTACACATTTCTGGGTCATCTCCCACCTTCTTCTGTGTCCTTTGTTGTTGAAAAAAGTGTAGCACGATCTCAGCACTCAGAAATTAAGCGATTTATGTTTTCACTAAAGATTCCAGGAATGGGCTGTGGGTTTGCGATGGTCATGGCATGGTAACCTAAAACACAAAAGGACGACAGCGGTAGTGTCCTTACCCAGAACAATTTCTGCATCCCATTTTTGTTAAAAGCTCAATTATGCGTGTGTCACAAGACAATTATTCCTTTGAATCGGTTTAGAGGTCAAGTTAATCGAGTTCTTGGAAAGATCGGAAGATCGGTGAGCTTTTGAGAGTGACCTCGATGAGATTCTAGAAGACAAAACAAGAGGGGGTGAAGGGGGTATAAAGACAATGGACAGTAATCACGGTCGGGAGGCACGTTCGTGCGTCAGGGAGAAAGGACGTGAGACGACCGTGAATCAGACCGAAGCAGATGGCGAAAAGGTTTAATTTCTGTTTTGCGACTCAGCGGTCAGTATGTCACAAGGTTCTCGTAATTATTTTGTTAGTGGACGCCTAAACATTGTTTGATATGTCCTTGGTTTCAATTTTGCTAGATTACCGCAACCTCCTACGAAATCCCCTGAGTGAAACCTCCCAAAGTTTTCGAAATTTTCTTCTCCTCTTTAGACAGTAAAGCCGTCGTCAAGAACCCGAAGAATCTAGTTAGTCACAAATTTGACTCTTACAACCCATCAGATGATTGGTTTCATGTAGTGGGCATATACCTCAATTCCGTGTCTTGGGAGCCATTTCATAAATATTGCACACTTTTAAGAGGGATTCATTTTAAAAATACTGCACACTTTCTAGGAGGATTTTATAAATAAATTATTGGAGTTGAGACTGAGCTTCAGTCCACCGATGGTGTCTTTAGCTAAAAATGAGCCATTTTCTGGTTTTGATTCGCCCAGGCTGTTGACAACAAGGTTCGGTTAATTAACTAATTATCATAATCAGCGGATTATAATTATCAGGGTTTAGATTGATTAACATAAAACGGTTAATTCCTCTTAATTTAAGCAAATATACGGCTGTCAGTGGTATTAACCTTTTGGCAAAAGCATCATCAACTTTTTTCGTTAGATGAAAGAATCTTCTCTCGGTTTTTAGTCGAAACTATTCCATAAGTACTACACACAATTTCTTGAAGTATCGATTTTGTAAATAAATTCTTGGAGTAAGACCATACTTTCTTCGTCGTCAACGTGGTGGTCAAAGTTGCAGAAGGATTTGAAAATCATGGCAGAACAGCGACGATCCAGAATAGACCTGGAGAAAATGTGCGAGAGGGCCTGAACCCAGACAAACTGGGAACTGGGAAGAAGAAAGAGACCATACATTCCTCCATTGAGATGTCGACAGTGTTAAAAGAAGGCCCTCTTTTCTTCAACCAAAAGTTAACTTGAGCGTCATAACACTTAAAAGAGTAATGCCACTAACAATGGTACGTTACGTCTTCATTTTTAGCAAAAGACACCCTCGATGGACTGAAGTTCAGTTTTATCAACTCCAAAAATATATTCATAAAGTAAATCCTCCCAGGAATACTCCTAAGAAGTGTGGAATATTTATGAAACTAGTTCTCCTAGAAAGTGTGCAATATTTATGAAATAGTTTCGAGCGTCGAGGCCAAAATTCCTTTCATGAAGATGCCTTTAATTGGACAAGCTAAAAGAGAAACTTCTTTCTTTTTTTGGTACCAAAAATTTGACTTGGGCGTTGTAACAGAAAAATCTAACAATACTATCAAAATAAAACTTTGATGGTTATGAGAAGATGGAGAAGAAAACATGACAGAGAAACAGAGATGACGAAGGGCTAGACATAACACAGATATGGTTGCCGCCGTCACACAAACTCTAAAAAACTCTTTTGAAGTCTTCACGTGAGATGTTCAGATGAGGGAAAAGTCATAAAATAATTTCTAAAAACAGAAAACAGAACGTCTACTGTCGACATGTTGACATCGTTTGAGGTTCCTAAACGTCAGACATTTTGAATTTACAATAATAACTGAACAAACACGCACGTGATGTGATAGTCGCAAAAAAAGACGGCGCGACTGTTGAACAACAAAGAAAAGGAAATTAATCAAATTTGTCTGTAAATAAACAGTTTCAAATTTGTGGGCGGGCCGACCTAAAAACATGCGCGAATTCAATAACCCTGACGTTTTTGTAGGTACTCAAGTCCTGTAGCCTCGTGGTTCAAAATCCTATTTCCGATCCTGACGAGACATCCTGCCGTATGGAATTATGACCGACCTATCTATCTCACTGTTTCAACTTTCTAAAAATCTCCTCAACTTTTAACTGTCACTCTTTATTTCCTTTTCAGATAATAAATTTAGAGGAGACAGAAACTTATTTTGGTTTCCTTCCACGAAAACTCTAGAAGCCGGGTCAGCAACCTCTTGGTTGATATGATATCACGATATGGCTATCATATCTCATGAACAGATAACAGGTTTGAACCGATATGACTATGAAATGACAAATTCGATCTTTTCGGTTCTAATTTATGAAGTTAGACTTTAATTTTTTGTATAATATTATGAGTATAATATATATATATATATATAAAGGCGTAAAAGGACTTGCGCCTCTGGGGCGCATAGGGCGTCTACAAGGCTCCGCCATCGGTTCAGGGCTGTTTTCTTTGCTGCAGCCAGTTCCTCTTCGTTCTTCCTTTCTTCAGTTTCTTTGCGGATTCCAGTCGAGGCCTCGTTTTAGGATCTGATACTGTCGTCGGCGAAGAGTGTGTCCAATACACCTCCATTTGCCCGCTCTGACTTATGTTTTCGAAGGCTTCTGGTGCATTAGAAGCCACATTTTTTTGTTGGAGATTGGGCCATCTTACTCCCACAAACATTCTTAGGAACATGTTCCCTGTAAACAGGATTCTGCGGGTTATGTCCCCTTCACCTTCCACCCGTAGAGAAGCATCGACTTGACATTCGACTCAAGGATCCTTAGTTTGGTCTTCAGTGAAAGGTTCTTCGATCTACCGCCTAGATTCTGTTTCGGCGACATCTTCCACAGAGACAATACTCCCTAGTTATCAGAAACTCTTGACACGCTTTACCATTTCTATAAGTATAATGAGTGTGGTGTAATTGTATACCTTGCCATTATATTTCTTTAAATGGCGATGAGTTCTTATCTTCATTCGCAGCTGCAAATCAGGATCCTAATTTTCGACATTATTTCCAACTTGAGTGTCATGGAGGAGGAACTAATTGATTTTAACAAATATTACACACGTTGGCGAAGAGTATATTTTAAACATACTACACTCCCAAACAAAACTCATTTCATTAATATTGCACACTGGATTTGAACTCGCGACTATAGCTTCTAGTCAGACACTTAAGGTGCACACCACAGACCACCCGCACATAATAAAAGAGTAAGAAATTTCTGAAACAGTATGTAACCTTCACAATTAAATTAGTTATACCAAGGGAGGTAGGGAAATGGTAGGAAATTTATACACTGTATATACAATTTGTACATATAGTTTACTGCAATCTAGAAAACATAAAAAAATTTATTTTGATTGAAACAAAATTTAAGGGCTGAAAGAAATAAAAAATTATATTAGGCCTATGAGTTAAACATAAATGAGCTCACGTGACTCTCTTCTTAAAGAGAATTTTCCATGCCGCTGCAGAAGATCAAAAGCCTTCAGGTATGAAGAGAACTAGGTACTTTTAATACAAGTCAAAGACAACAAGGAAAATAGGAAAAACAAAATGGTCGTTTGTTTAATCGTATAATTCGAAAAGTTGTAACAAAAACTTTTTAAAAAGCTCGCCAGCCAACGTTTCCTGTCGTGTACATTGTCCACCTTGCATCGCGGGTCACCTCTGTTTGAATCTCCCGGTCGGACGATTTCCCATCACTTTTTATTTTTAGGTTTGAGAGCTTTTTCCGTACCTTTCATGAACCTCTCATGTATGTTATACTTTTCCTTGAGGATTTCGATGGCGACAGCCACTTGATTACCCTGAACCTGTAACTGGGGTCCTTTTTTCCCCGGCACGACAGGCGTTATAGTCGTGCTGGCAGCAGCTTTGAGCTGCAACTCTTTTGAAAAGTTATTCACGTTAACCCCGTAACACTCGAGGTTGCTGATCATAGTCACTTTCTTATTCCCAGTTCTTATACAAGTTTCTAATTCGATCAAAGGCATTTTCCCTTTGAGAACGATCTCGTTCCCAGTTCCTGACACCTTGTGCTGAACACTCATTTTATCCAAAATCCCCGATAACAGATTACCTCTGCTCATGACTTCCTCACCTCGAAGAATCTGGTACAGGATGGGATCTAACACTACTAACTCAGGTTTTTCCTGGTGCGTCAGATTCTCACTTTTCACGTAATCGTTCAAATGATTTCTCACGTCGTTTCGTGTTAGTTCGTCGTGTTTCTTAAGTCCAAATTTCGAGAAGAAGGGAAGCGTTGCTGCTGTCACCGAGAAAACTTGTTGAACGACCGGTTTGTTGGCCCCCCGCGATTCCACTACGACGGACACTACATTATAGGGATCCGTGAATTCTCTCACCCGTTGGTGACCTGTATTAGCTCCGGCTATTTTGAATTCGTTTTTCGTCGTCTGCTGTAGCTGTATGAGCCCTTCAACCGATTGCTCTTGGAGAAAAGTCGAAAATTTCTTCCACTTTGTCTTTTTTATATTTAAACTTTTTCCTTCTGGTAGATTAGTCAACACGTGATTGGCATAAAAGGTGGCTGGTAGAATTGGATAAGAAGTCTTGGGCGTAGTCTTCAGTGCTTTCAGAAAGCAATATTCCAAAAGCTCGTTTTCTTTTTCTTTTTGCGATTCTGGGTCGTTCGATTCCTCTCCTTGAATTTCGACTTCGGTTGTTTGGCTTTCTGTATTGTTTACCTCTAACGAACTAACTTCTTCGATCAAGTCATTAACGTTGTTGGTGTTTGATTTAGTCTTTGAGTCATCTTCCAGTTGTGAATCATCGTTAGACGAAAGAGCCTGAAAATATTTTTTACAAATTTATAACCAACATCTTTTTGATGACTGTGGGCATATAAAGGCAAAAATTATCTCAAAATTAAGGAGGAGAATAGAAAAGGGAGAAAATGTAGAATGGGTAGAGAAGTGGAGAGGCAAGATCAAAGATCAAGATATAATAGAAAATATAAGGACCTCCTAGAAGTATATGGAGTAATATGTAATATATGAAGTAAAGGGATATAGGAAGTATGTAAGGTAAATTAGAAATAGTAAAAATGTTGAGTATATACCTAAAGACGAAAATCATAAAAAAATATATTATTATTACAATATATAAAAGGGCCGCCATGTTCAAATTGTTCACCCTCTAACTACTTACCCAATCTGGAGGTCCTAATTGCACAATGACAGCGTCATTGTATGATTTAAACAAAAAATCATCCACAGTATGATAAACTTTAACTAACTTTCCCAACCCCTTATGTTTATCTACATCCATCACATCACTTTTATTTAGTAGACAAAGTCCTACAACGACAGCTGCTTTATTATCTATTATATTAACACAAACAGGATCATTCTTTTTGAAGTCCAAATTACAAAAAGCAATCCTCTAACATACACGCCAGGAAAAATAAATCGGCCCCATTCTTCAGTTTACTTAGAACTGTAGAGCTTGTGGTGAATGTAGGCAACATGTGTGGAAACTTCCAAATCATGAAAACTGTTGGAAATTTAATGTTATCATCTATGACATCAACATTGGGATTTTATCAATACAATAAATTTCCACATCCTCCTCTTTGAATGTAATCACTTTCATTCGGACTATAGTCTGTTTATTGCTGATTAAGCTGGACACATCCTCGTCACTTAATGCTGGAAACAGGCTTTTTAGATCACTTCCAAATTTTTTTCTCTCTGTGCTTTTCAATTGAATTTGAAATTTTAATTTGAAGGGTTTTTTAAACATCTTGTAGTTTAGTTGATTGGGTAACTGAAAAAAAAATTAATGACAATTAAATTAAGCATGAAATTTATTTAATATTCTTCACACATGAAAAGGGTGAGAATTAAGGTAAAAAATTAAAGGTGAAAATTAATAATTAGAAATTGTGATTGTTTATAAATAGTTATAGTTATAGTTAAATTTCAATCCTGTTCCCCCCTTTTTGGGTATAACAGGATGTGAGAGGAGGACTTGAACTTGCAACTATAGCTTCTAGACAGGCACTTAACCACTACACCTCAGACCTCCTGATTGCTTACAATCAGTTTATTGTTTAATTATTTCACTTGTGATCAAAGACTTTGTTATTGCATTGAAAATAAAGGCACAATGTATTATGATTATTATACTATGATGTTCACACAATTAATAAGTCTTAAGTTCTCACGATTTACAAAACCAAAAAACAAAACCCCTGATAATTCAGTGGAAAACAGTATATAAACTAACTGCTTTAAATGCTTCAAAAAATTCAGAAAAAGAACATACCCACCAAGAGACCTGAAAGACTAGTTAAACCTTATGAAACATGAAAACAACAAACTGTTTTAGCTTTCACCTTCCATATCAAAATAGCGTTTTTGACAATGTTAAAGTATAAACCACTTGATTTTTTCTACAAATTTTCTTAAATACAAATTTTTGGTTTTTAATCATTTTATTCAAGGGGTGCAAACATTACTCCAAATTCTAAATTATTTCAAGTTAAACATTCTCATTCTGAATCCTTATGATCACACTTACAAAATACTTTTAATTTAAATTTGAACTACTTATTCTCCCAAGTCCTCTTTTTGAAATCCTAAAATTATAGCTCTTATCCATCTTTATTGATCTGAAAATGATGCACATGTCACCAAATCTTAAAGATATCTAAATTTCTAAACAAATGTATACAGTTTCTTACCTTTTGGAGGTTAGAAATGATGTGATTTTATTGTCTAGATAAATGATTCCTTTACGTTGATTAAGTCAGCAATTTCCATTCATGCAGTGAAAAAAGTTTCTTAAGACAAATTCGTGAGTCATCTAAATTTATAGAAGAGTTTTGAATATTTTTCTAAGGACATTTTACTTGATGGGAAAACGTGAACCATTTTTTAATTCGTTTGAAAGCGTCGTGTCACTAGAGAATTAATTTCGGTTTAAATGCTTGTTGGCTATTTAGCAGATAAAATTATTAATGAATTTGAGCAATTTAAAATGGAACGAATGCTCACAGCTGATTTACCTACAGTGGATCATTAAATAGTGTTTTCTGTTTACAAAAAAGTCACCGTTTTAAAATAGCCATATTTTAAATTGAACGTTACAAATAAATAATTTTCTTATTATAAATGTCGGATTTACTTGCTTTTATAGAATGTGGGATTGTCCTGAAAATATTTAGGATTTATTTTATTTAGTTCTATGCTTAGGCCAGATATTTTCCTGATTTTTTTTGTTTGACTGGGTTTAATACATAATTACGTTTATCAATACAAGGGAATTTCCTAATTTGGTGACAATAACAAGAGACTTGGCAACGCAGCGTTTTACCAGTGTAAATACGAGTTCCTTAGTTCAGTGAAATGTGGATTAGAGATTTATTTATTTATGTGTTCTTAATAATTATTATTTAGCGATGGCTAATATATCAGATAGGAATTCGATCCCGTCAGAGATATTAGATGATTTAAGTAGTCGTTTCATTGTAAATATCCCCGAGGAGGAGAAAAGAGAGCCAATTCGGTTGTGCTTTCAGGTCGAATTGGCCTACTGGTTTTATTTAGATTTCTTTTGCACCGAAAATCCGAGTTTGAAAACTTGCGGTATGAAAGAATTCACAGCGCAGATTTTTGAACATATTCCGTTTTTAACTCCGCTTCTTAAAAATTTAGATAAGGTTATTGATGACTGGCGAACGTACAAATCCTCTGTTCCTACCTATGGCGCAATTGTCTTAAACGAAGACCTGACGAAGGTTTTGTTAGTGCAAAGTTATTTTGCCAAATCCTCTTGGGGTTTTCCAAAAGGAAAAGTTAATGAATTAGAAACTCCTTATCATTGCGCAGTTAGAGAGGTGAGAAAGAAACTCATAATGCTGGTGTTACAATTTTTATGTTGAATCTACTACTCACAAATTGTGTTTTGATTTTAGGTGTTTGAAGAGACAGGTTTAGATATAAGTAAAATGGTAGACGAAAATGACTATGTTGAAGCTAGTATTAATGAACAAACAATAAGACTGTACATTGTATCAGGTGTCAATGATCAAGTTAAGTTTCAGCCAAGGACAAGAAATGAGATTAGAAGTGTCGAATGGTTTGCAATAAGTGATTTACCTTCTAATAAAAAAGACATGACATCCAAAGTTAAAATAGGAGTGGGACCTAATTCATTTTTCATGGTTTTACCTTTTATTAAGTAAGTATTTAATGAATCATTGGTTTCCAAATGACATGTCCATTTGCATATTATTTACAATTGCTAATGATCTCTTCTCTCCTGTACAATTTGGCATTTTGTCACATCAGGTCACATCTATTTTGATTCATTGTAGATCATTTGGGAGTCATTTATACTCTTTCTTATTAATTAGATTTTCAGATTTTTATATTTAGCTTAATTGGAGGGAGGTCTGTGGTGTAGTGGTTAAGTGCCAAACTTGAAGTTATAGTCACAAGTTCATATTCTCCTCCTGTATTTTGTTATACCCTAGAAGGGTGAAAAACAGGTTTAAAACTCAGCTATAACTATTCAGCTTAATTAACTTTTGATACATCACTCAACTGACATATATTATTTTCCTCGTAAGATTTATGTTTTGACTTATTTTTGTTTTCAATTTCATTTTGGGATGCCAGGGCCACAGCTCCAGTTTTGGGAGTAATATTTGAAAGTTAAAGTTGTGTCTCACATCCTGTTCTACCCAAAGGTGATAAGCAAGATTTACATTTGTGGTTTATTCAATCTCAACTTCAATAGTCATTAACTTCAAGAATTTAAGAAAAACTAATTTCCCTTCTACAAATGACAAGTCAGCTTATTTTGTTTTAAACAGTAAAGCTAACTTAGGCTGAGAAATAGTTATTTTTTGTTCAAGTGGAAAGTGTTATGTAATTTCAGTTTGACTGAAAAAAGTTTCTTTATATAAGGCTCTTTTCCCTCGTCAAGCCTGTCTAAAGGATCTTAAGGGTGTCTTTTAGTCAAGAAGATCTTCCTAATAGTCCCAGTGCTCTCTCTCTCTCCCTCCCTCCCACTATCTCTATATATCTAGTACTTCTAGGTAATATGGGTATTCAGCAAGAATTTTTCTTATCAACTGAAGAAATCAGCAAGGGCAACCCTTCTCACTTAGTGAAATGTGAAAATTTGGTAGTTTCAACTCTAAAACACTAAACTATTGATTTCATTTTCACAATAATTATGATGTCATGTCACAAATTTTTTCATCCAAACTGGAGACTGTACAATTCTAAAAATGTATTTCATTTTTAGACGAATAAGAAACTGGATCCAGGATAAGAAACAGGATAATAAACAGATGAACAAACACTGGAACGGTCGTCGGCAACGTCATAAGTCAACTGGTGAAACTCCGACAAACTCTTCCCCACTCCAGCCTGTACAAAATTTATCAAAAACCAAAAAGCAAAATCAAGCAATTCAATCTATTGAGGTATGATGCTTAGTGTTTAAAACCAAACACATATCAATATGTTTTAGGGATTAACATTTTTATTTATTCGTTTTGTTTTTTTGGTAGAATGAGTTAATACAAAATTCTGCAGTTAAAAATGGGAAGGGCACTAAGCAACAGAACAAAACATATTCTAAGCGCCAGTTATTTAGTAAGTAAATTTTAATTGTTATACTGATAACTATTTGAAGTTTGAAAAGGATAGTGTTTCGCTTTAAGTTAGAGATCAGGGGGGCCTACCTTCGGTCTTTGAAGGATTATTTGTGGCTCTTTAGTAATGTACCCAAGTTTCTTTTTCATTTTTTAATACCTTTTAAATAAGTACTTAACTGCGGCTCGTGAAAAACATCAAATTTTGAACAGTAGCTTGGACTATCAAGGAGCATAGCCACCTCTGTTATTGATATTGGGGTTGTGCAACGACTTTGAGTTCTGGGTGTTGGTTTTTGATTCAATCGTAACAACCCTTCCACTCTCTTGACTCCTAAAATATTAAATATCATGTAAATTGTTTTCTTTTCTAGGTGATGACGAAAAAAATAAAGACGTCCAATGTCTTCGACAGCAAAACGAGTTAAATTGCACGAGTGGAAATAATCAGAAGAAAGGGAAATCTTCAAGTCAAGAACCGCAATTCATAGTTCCTAGATGGTTAAATTTTAAGTTAGACAAAGTTTCAATCCTAGCGTGTTTTGATGACTGAACGAAAAGAAAATAGGTTTTGAATTTTTGAAAATTAAGAAACAGAGGAGAACATTCGCAGTTTTGAAGTCAACTCCCTTTTAACAAAAGCAACAAATGAATGACTTTAACATTTTTTTTGTTCCTTTTAATTTTTACCCGCAGAAGGAAAAATGACTTAAATTGGTGTATAAGGAGAATGGGAAGGAAAAGTAAGACTATGATTATCATAGCGAGGAGAAAAAGAATTTTACACGTAATTATTTCGTAACTAAAAATTATGTACGACTGAGTTATTAACTTATGTTATTTTTTTAATCTGCTTTTGCAATCGCGGTTACAAATATATATATTTATATATTTTTCCTGTTTTATTTTTATTTGCGTGGGAGCTCGAGAATTTTTGGTTGATGATTAAGCAATTCAATCAGAGTTTAAATTTAAATAAAAATTTAAAGATGGAAGTTTTGAATGATGTGTGTTAAGGCTATCAAGTTCTGCTGTGGAAAATTTTATGCTTCTGAGTTTTACTGAGGAAATGGTTGGATTGTGTGCTTGGAGAGAAAGGTTTCAAATGACTTTAACAAAATTTGTGTCCTCTTTTTTATTTAAACATAAAAGGTTTGTTTTGTTTGTTTGAAACTAATTTACCAAATCACATAACATTTTTACAAAATTCGCAAGCTTATGAGACACGATTTTATGTAAGACCAGAAAGTTACAAAAGCATAATTAACTGTTTCTTGGAATTCAAAGCAGTTTATTTAAACACAACACAACAGTTTTAGAAAAGCCAACTTCAAATGCTGTGTGTCAGAACATTTTATGATAAAAATTAAACAACATTTGTAAATAAGCCAAGTTGACGGTTTTGGCTATCTTAAAATATTTCTGACTTTGTTTATACATGTATTACTTGAAAGATAAAATGTAGAAGCAAAGATATATTTAATTGGTGTTGTATTACACAAGTACTTTTACAGTACACAGACTTAAAATCTTTATGAAAACCATGACAAGTTACTTATTAATACTTCACTCCTTTCGTTTCAGGGATTATATTACCAAAAAAATGTCTTGACATGAGTCCTTAAGTATGAAACAGTTCAAAACCATCTTTTTTGCAGTGGTTTAGTCTTTAGCCAAAAATTATATTTATAAACTTTTAAGTAATGCTCCTATTGCTATGATTTTTTTGTTTTTATACCTTATAAGTTTAACTTGAAAATAAATAAAGTTTTATGTCATAACAAAAGCAGAGAATAAAAGTCTATCAATGTTTTATTTTTTGTAATTGTAGTTTGAAATATATCGTGAATGTGTCATTATGAGTATGTTTATTGAGAATATGACCACACCACCAAGTAGATACAATAATAATGTCCATAATTGAATATTTGGTTTATTGAACTTTTGAACAACCACTGTTAGGAGAGTTGTGGAAACTCACCCAAGAATCAGGGTCTTCACAATCTGATAACTTGAAAGACCCACTTTAAAACTAAAGGTATCCTAGCCCAGTTGGTTCTAAGTGAGATTTTCTGGCTCATGGGAAATCTTCCAGAACTCCACTCTGGTGATAAACTCATCATGTATGAATCTATCCTAAAACCCACTTAATACTAATCTTCTCCTCTTCCTCCTTTTGTTGATTCCTCTTCTTGTTTAACCAATTACTGGGGTTAAGGTATAAGTCTGTTTCCCAGGTAGAACTTTTTTGACTTTTTAAGCCAGATCAACTGCTTGTTGCCTTCCTTAGAGACAGATGCCAGTTAGCAAGGAATAAAAGAAATCAAACGCCTGTGGTGATTGCTTCTCTTAAACTTGTAAGGGGTTCAATAACTTGTGGCAGTGGTTGCATCAAAAGTTCAGTAAATCATTTCCTGAATTTTGTAAAACTATTATTGTCCTCTCCAACCTCTAATACAGCTGTAAAACTATCCTTGAACACTTCTCATCTACTCAGTCTTTACTGTAGTATAGATTATGGAATGTTGTAAGGATAATAATATTAATATTTGGATAATTAACACTGAACTGATCTTACTCAAAAATTGATATTTTTGGTAACTTACATAGTTAATAGTTTAGCTGGTAGGTACAGTATATAAAGGTTTTTATATGGAGGACAGACCAGTGTCAGTGGTCTCAGGATTGTAAAAGAAAACTGTGAACTCGAAATTTTAATTTAATAAAAAACTCAATTTTTAACAGTACTAAAATTCATTTAAATCTCACCTGCAGTGCTCTTCTACAGTTTGATTACTTAAAAACTAATAATTAGTGTAATACACCAAGCTGAATCTGATTCCTGGTTATTTTACTAAATTTGAGAGAAATTTTCAGAAGTCCTCAAATAAATTGCTCTTGAAAGCATAATTCAAACAACATATTTTAAGGGCCATAAGTTAAATTAAGCGCGCTTTTTGACTTGTCGTGTCAATAAACTTTTGTGAAATTTTTGTTTTCGTAAGTTGGCTCACCTTCTAACTGGAAGTGTTTAATCAAAATGTCCCAGGTTTTGACAGCAGAACAAGAGCAGGTAAATATCTATTTATTTTCACGGATTATTACATTTGAATTAAAAATTCGATATTAAAAATATCATTTAGTAGTTATTTCCGTGTTCCGAAATTATTTTAGAGTTCTTTCAGTGAGAAACAGGCGATTTATCACTAAATGTAGGTCTTTTAAATTCTCCTTAATATTATATCAACACCCACTTTAAAATATTTAAATTATTACTTTCCAGGAAATGCCCGTCCTAAAACATGACAAAATGGTTTGCATTTAGAATGTAGATTTATTAAATAAATTACTCATTTTTTTTTTCGTTCTAAATAATCTTCAATAGAACGATGTTTGTACGGCCAACCGTAGTTCACTTTTGAAAATTATTAATCAATTACAGTAGTTGGCAGTTATTGTTAATGCCAGTGATAAAGCAGTGGGAGAACTAATTCAAATTAGTTTCTTTCTAGTTTAGTTTTATTAAAATAAAATCTTAACCTCTTCATGGATAAACGCCTAATTGACATGCTACACTTAAAATGTCAACTTGAGTTGTTTTATTTACAAACAGTTCTTTAAATACAATACAATTATATTTGTTATTTAAAAATTATTTTGAGTATATTATTGTTTTTTTATTTATTTCAGGCTGCTAGACATTTCATTGAGGTTGTAAATAAACTGAGAAAACACAGGTGCTCAGGTCCATTATCTTGGAGCTGCGCCATTAAATTTTTAGCTGCTAGAAAGTATGATGTGCAAAGGGCTGTCACCCTGTATGAACAGCATGAATTAACAAGGCATCGGGAAGGTCTTGTTTATTTTGATACAAATGCAGAACCTTTGAAAAGTGAATTGAACACAGGAAAATTTACTATTTTGGTAAGTTTTTACATTCAATAGTTTTTTTTACATAACTTACAACACTATAAATATCATCTTACATAGATGAGTTACATCATTATTTAAAAGTCTTGACAATCAATTTTTAAAGGTCATAAGTCTGAATATGGTGTATTGTTGACTTAAATTACCTGTTTTGAAAGTTTATTAAACCTCATGTTATTCTTTTTGTCAAAAGCTTTATATTAGATTTGAGTAGGAGTCATTTGTTTGATTCTCAGACAGGTAATTATCGTGGGTTCAAACGATATGCTCATTTTCTAAATATGGTTTTGCTTGAGATTTGGGAAAAGTTTCGATTTCTTCATCATGTAGAAGTCATTGATTTCATTTATCAGTGACGTAATAGAAATTTAGTACAATACAGCTGAATTGTAGTCCTGTTTTCACCCTTGAGTACAACAAGTGTGGAGGGGGATCAAATTCTCCAATACACTGGTCAGGTGTTTGAGAATCAACTGTAAGCTTCCCAGTAGGAATTTTGAATAGAATCAAGAAGTAGAAATTATGAAGTCACACTCACTAGCATTTAATGAGGTTAATACTAAAGAAACACAGCTCTGAAGTTCTGAAAGTAGTCATTCTCTTGGTTATTATGTTACTTGAGTTAATGTTTTTATTATCTCATTCAGACATCATCAGTGAATAAAGGTCCAGTGTTGACTGTTGCATGTCGAAAACAGTACTTAGAAAAGGCTATGATAATTTCTTTTGGTGATTGCCAAAATATTGGAAGAATTTTTCTGCCTGTAATTTTATATGAGTATGGGTCGATGAAAACAAGAGTACCAAAAGTGATACCTTTTAAACACCCCTTTTGTTATTTTTCTAAATTTGTCATTTGAGGTGAAATAACTATAGTGAGCCCAAAAGGTCCCTTTCAAGCACATTATTTTCTGAAAACCAAGTCTAACCATTATATATATTTGAGTTTTGATCTCGTTTTCCCCTGAAATAACGCAAAAGTTAAAAGAAAGCTGGGTTTTGTGGTTAGCAGACATTTGAAAAATTGTAGTGATTCTAGAACAGTACTACTAGTATGGAACCTAAGAAGGAAATCAAAGCAAGGCAGTCAATAACTTAAGAGAAGTGAAAAGTGTCGGAGAAAAGGCCATTAAGGAAAGGGTTGCATGAAAGGGGACTTGAATGTTTTAGAATAAAACCAAAACCAAAGTTCAACTCCAAGTTGAAGACTAGGGAGCAAAAGTTTTTAAATGAATGCTGGGGGTGGTGTTTAATGTGTTTAAAATTCGTTTGATGGAGTATGCACGCACAAAGAAATGAAATCATTAGAAATTTCATTTAAAAAACGCACGAGAGGGATGTTAAAACTGTATAGTCTCTCAAATGGCGCAATATTCATTTGCCAACTGGTATTAGTTATGCCACTGGAATCACCGAGCGATGCTCATAAATATTTTTCTTAGTATTAATTCAGCCACCATAAACGCAATTTTTTGCCGCATTCAATTATTTCTGTGAAGAATTTTCGCAGAAAGTTAAACATTAATTCAGTAAATCAAAGTCAGAAATGTGTTCATGTTTGGTGACTGTAAAATTGTTTTTTCACTTTTATTACACGCGGATTTTTTAGCCCCATAGGATGGTAAACAAGTCATGGAGCGTGGTTACAATTATCCGAATACTCGTAATTTGGGAAGGGAAACAAAAAAATTTTTCCCTGATTATAGAGGGCATGGGCAAGCAAGTCACTACATTGCTCATTAGAATCGTTTTCGATTCGTTATTGGAATGGCGTGATGATATTTTGGAAATGTTGAACTGATGGAATCCTATTTCTCGGTCAAGGAATTTCGAAAAGGTCGATCTTGCATAGGTGAAAGGTATTTTGGTTCAGTTGGTTGGAAGCCTTATTGTGTTTTGGAGTAAAGTCGTCCTGACACTTAAGGTTAAACTTTGAATGTGCTTTTGTTTTTGTTTTATCACGTTTTTCCTCCGAGGCGCCCTCAATATATTCAATTGGGAGCTTGTGAAAATTTTATTTCTTGATGCCTCTCCTCCTCACCCATTAACTGCCATCTGTCTCCAAATACTGGCTGTAATAGTTTGTAGATCTTTCTAAGGAGTAGTTCCGAGGGAACAGATGGCCTTAGTTCGGGGAGCAAATTTTAGTTGTTGTTCAATTTTTTTTATTTATTGCAAATTCCACTCGGGTTTTGCCATAAGAACAACAAAAAGTGCCGTGGAAGTATAAGATACAAATATAATATACCATCGACCACCATTTCCCTTCACGCAAACGAACTTCACTAGTTAAGAAGGATGCATGATTCTGGTTTATCCTCCCTGCACAAATATTGCACAATGTGGGCAGGAATCTATTTCAAAAATATTGCACATTTTAGTCCGGGATTCATTTCACAATATTGTACAAGCTTTCGCGGTGAGGTTATTTTTATAAAAGAAATAAAGGGAGCTTAATAACTTGCTGTTGCCTTGGCAGTGATTATCATTTTATAAGTATATAGAATATACTTATACTGGGTGATTATAAGTTTATAAGTACATGTTTAAATCCTTAGTATTCAAGCTTTTTACTTCCCCGGCCAAATTTCCATTGTGACCATTGCGACTGGACCACACGACATACCAAAAAAAAAGATTTTAAAAGTTCGCCTTTCGACGCATGCAGTCCACCCTTAGGGCATCATCTGTATGTACAAATCCGTCTGTTTCTGTATGTATTATCTTTATATTGCCTCATAACGATATGTTGAGGCAAACAATGTCAGCAGTTTCAGAGCACAAACCCGAACATTTTCGTACTAGTCAGGCACCAGACTTAACAATTATCAATCGACCTTTCACAAATTTTCACTCAATTGGTTTCCACTGAGTCACTCAGTAGCGCTTGGTGGGCCACAGTTTGAGTTCCTAGGACCTAAATGTTATACTCAATTTAAAGTTTGGGCCAAGAAATTCTCAAAAAAATGCTGTACAATGCCTCTAGTTCGTTCGCGCAAAAAATGGTCTCGAGTGCAAAGGGTTAGAAATAAATTTTTATTAATAGTTTAACGGTTTTCTTTGTGTAGTGAAGAGGATCAGTATGGGGGGCGGATAAACCTAGAAACCAAATTACTTGTTTGAATACAGCATAACACAATAGTTGAGCTGTAACAATAAATGACTACTTGAGAGGATGTTGAGGAATAAGGCAAACGTATTCCATATGTGACACAGCTTATGGTAGTCGTGAATGAATTTCCGAGAAGCGAATTTTCGCAAAATCATATTTGCTTAACAACGAAAACGATCCTTTGAAAGATGGCATTGTATATTGTTTCGCGATTAAATACGAGAATAAAAGCAAGGAAAAGGAAATTATAATAACAATCTTGGATTTAAAGATACTCGTTCAATGACGTCCGTGAACTTTTTCTTTTTTATTCTTTTCTTTTTTTTTTACATAAAACTTCATTTTATAGTCTCAATGAAACTTTAGGGAAAGGTTGCGTCATTTGGTCGGGAGGAATTCGTCGAAGGTAGAATTACAATATGACTTTCATCAGGCAAAGATGTGCTTGAGAGATTTGAATGGTTCTTGGGTGAATGAAAAGGATATTGTTTTATTACAGAAATGAAGAAAAAAAAGTTTATAATAATAAAATGGCGTTGACCCGAACATCCGTTCTTCGTCATTTAAGGAGTTTCTTTTGTGATGAAGCTCTGCTAACTGGAAAATCTCAGAAATTTTTGCACTTTTTTGCTTTGTTTATATATTTTGAATGGTTTCCTGCTATAAAACAAATTTCTTTTTGTTCTCTCGTATAATCTCGAGTGATTAAGCTCTCCTGTTTTATTTTCTTTTATAAGAATAACATTTATCCGCTAAAGCTTGTAGCATTATTTATGAAATGAGTTCTCCGTAAGCGTCCATTATTTTTACTATAAACTTTCGATGAAAGTGTGCAATAATTATGAAAATGAAGCAGTTCATCTGCCATGACTACAGAGTTGGAAATAATGTAGTAAATGCAGCCTTCGGTTCGTGGTTGCAAACTAATTTCAGATAAAAAAAATCGCTACAAAGAAACAAAACAAAACTAATCATAGCCGCCCATCAAATCAAGTGGTGGATCACCTCTGGAGTGTAAATGGTTAAAAGCTTCTTTCACAACATGGGATGAAAGCACAGCCCAAGTATAAAGTATAAAATAATTTCTTCTCTTAATTTTTTAAATAAAATTTCCTATGTCGAAGACTTTTATAGTTTTACTCTACTGGGAAAGCTCTTTTTGTATAAAAGTTTGTTCGCTTAACTATAATAAATACTTAGGGAAGAAGGAAATTCATTATGTCCACTTTGCTAGATAAAGACGGATAGTGGTACATCATAACTGTGTTAGATGGAGAAGGATGGGAGGAAGATGGGTACAAAATTGTAACCCTGAGCTGGAACCTAGCATAAGAATAAAGGACAAAAATGCCCTAGGAAGAGTAGATACCTCAGCCCCTCTGGAGGAATAGTCTTAAACCAGGAACTCCTACCAAACCGTGATCCAAGCATATCATACTTGTATTATACTCTATTTGTATGTTATACTTCCGTGTCACATTGTATAGTTCTTCTTGCAAAATCCGAGAAGAGTATGCAATGAAATGAAATTAGAGAGTTTTAGAAGTTAAGCACTGCTGAACTCCCAGCACAAAAATCTGTTAAAATCGCCTTGGGAGGGGGAGAAAGGAAGTTAAGGAGAGAGTGAAGAGTCATGACTGAAAATTTTCCAAGAATTTTCTCTTCCTCGTTTTCAACGAACAAATGGAAAAGTCAGAAGTCATTAATGTAAGAACTTCGTCGGAAAATTTACTCAGAAATATTTGCCCACTCTCGTGAAAATTCTTACATTTTTACTTCCAAGGAAATGGGGGCGATAGCAAAAATAGAGGAGCTTTGTGGAATGAAATCTGTGGAAACTATAGTGGATGACAAATGAATTCTAAAATATCGGAGGTTGAGTGTTTGGAAAGGTTTTTATCGGTCTTTTCAGAAATCTTGGGAGAGGAAAAACCAAAAATCCTTCGTTAATCTAATTTAATTCGTTTGTTTTCTTCTTCTCTTCGTCTATCTTAAATGGATTTACCGAGAAATAAGCAGTACGAAGGAAGTGGGCAAAGTTGAAATGCGTTAAATTTACCTAGGCACACAACTTAACGGACCGATTCGACCAAATTCGGCTAGGGTCGATAAACTCTGCGTTCATTGTTTATTTCGATTTAATGAACGTTGCGTTTTCGTTAAACTAGTATCACGGGGGAAGGGGGGGATTTCGAACTAATGGCGGTAACAGCAATGTGTCACCTTTTTTTTGGATTAAGTGTTGGTTTCTTAAAAAGGAATGACTTGTACTATCGCCATTTTTATTGTTTTTCTTTTCCTTGGTGCCAACGGTAAAATAAAAGCGCGCTGTCTGTCGTCCAAATGTCGAACTAAATATGCCGGGTATCGTTTTTGCACTCTGTGGTAATTTCGTTCCGAGGGGTTCGAACCTGGCGGTGAAATTTCAAACCTCCATTCATTCAGCGGCCAAAGGTTTTCGTTTGAGACTAATATGTATTGACTAGCCCTGCCAAATTGTCTTTTAACGTTTTTAAAAAAACCTTTCGGGCTTATTTTTCGTTCGTCTTTGTTAATAATAAATGAAACGCAGCTTTGATAAATATTTCAAAGGCCATTTTTTTTTTGGTCACAAATTTGTTGAGTTTACTTTGTGCATTAAAAATGTTTTCCTTTAAAATCTGATGTTGAAAAGTCAAATCCACTGCGGATCGACGAAAGAGAACGTTTTCTCTTTTTTTTCGTGCGTGATTAGCTTGGACATGATACTGAATGCCACAATTACGTGCAATTTAAAATAAACCGTTAACGGTCAACCCATGTCAAAAATGGAGGATTCCGAGAAGAAAAAAAAATATTTACGAAAACAAATTTCTCGTCTTATGGGAACCACGAATGTTTCTGCGAATAGACAAAAATTTTGGGAAAAGGAGGATGTCTTTCGCAATGATATTTTAAACTTTTTTTCCGTTATTAATTGCGTGATTTTTCTTTAAAAAGAGGTCTTTCGATAAATGTTTAAATGAGGATTGCGTACACTCGTTGGGGGGCAGAAATTTTTAATTGAGGACGTAAATTATTTTAAGTTTTTGTCGCGTTGTATATAGAATTAATTATTTTTCTAGCCGGAAATACTTCTCTCGTGATGAAAATGTATATTTGGAAAAAAATGAATTAAGTTTGAGTTCGCGTCGATAATAAATAAAACCGTTTGTGTTGGTTTGGTGCTAATTTTATTTTTGTTTTATTAATTTCAGCCCGGAAGAGATGCTTCGGGAGCTGCAGTTGCATTATTCAGAGCTCACATGCATCATCCTTCCTTGTCTTCTCATCAAACAACTTTACAGGTGAGTTTGCCAATGAACATGATTTTGCAGTGCCCTACTCCTGATATTTTAAAATTTTGCTTCGCTTCTGCCGTTTTAGAATTTTTCTATAAACAGGCCTATGGTCATTGTTTGAATTACCATCTTTATGACCCAATGCAAAGCTATAACTCAAATTGTCGCCATTATAGCACTTTCTAGTTTTATTTATTATCGTACTTGAGACTAAGCGGACTTCCGTTCTTTTAAGACGAGTTACGACCAAACCCACTTAACCTCTTCGAAACTGAAATAAAAAAATTTTGATCTGATGAAAGTGGTGACACACAGTCCAAGATCACGGCAAAGAGTGATAAACTATATACAAAGTTAGTTGAACCTATGGCCAGTTTAGACTAATACTATATCTACTACTGCAAAGGCAGAGTACACCCATGGCATTATCGATACCTAAACCAAAACATACTGTACACAACAGAGATTTTAAAGCGTCAGAGAGATATCAATAGCAGGTATAGTAGTAACTGTATATATAGATTCAACTAACTCTATATAGTTTATCACCTTTTGCCGGTGATCTTGGACTGAGTCGTCAACTTTCATGAGATGAAAAGTTTTTTATTTTAGTTTCGGAGACGTTAAGTGGGTTTGGTCGTAACTCGTTTTAAATGAACGGATGTGCGTTCAGCGTCGAGGAAAGATAATAAATAAAACAAGGAGGTGCTATGATGGCGACAATTTGAGTTATAGCTTTGCATTAGGTCACAGTGATAGAGGTGAAGGACTGAGCGTAGGCGATCGTGGGCTTGGAGCACTTTCTTTTGAAAGTACTGGGCGGTGAAGTCGGAGTTGATTTAATCATAACCTCCGACGTTTATGGAGTTTTAAATTAAATTGTTATTTTTTTAATTAAAAATAAAAACAAAAACGCTGCTTTAAATATTAATAACAAATTTGTAAGATTAAGAGCCGATGAGGGGATAGAAAGACGTGAGACCTCGGTTTTCTTTTTATACAGTATGATCGAAATTATTTTATTTATTAGGCAAATGATTCCCAGACTTGGGAATATCGATTAAGCCTCGTCATGTAGAAACTTGTCAGAACACGTTTTCAGTATGTCTTCTTCAAAATGCAATTACCTCTAGTGCATCATCGTATGTAATTGATCTATCATTGAATGAGTATGCAAAATGCACTCAGGTCTCAAGGGGACATTATACTTCTACAAAATGAAACGTCCGATCTGAGTTCATTATATTGTGCTTGACAAGTTCTTTCAACTTTTTTAGAGGTTTGATTAAAACTTTTGCTTTTGGTAGTTGTAGTGCTTGTAGGGGACTGTTCCCACCAACTTTGAGACATTTATTGTGTACGCAGAATAAATGCAGTTAACACAAACTCCAGTCTTCCTCCTATGCGCTTGTTTATAAACCCTATGATACCCTAACCATAACTATAAGTATGTCATAGATAGTGACTCCCACTTGACCGATATTGAACAACATGCCCTTAAGTGCAAATAGGTAGGGAGCCTCTGGTATAAGATTTCAAATCTACAGTATATCACTTGTTTACTATTTGTTTCAGGGTGTAGTTTATCAACTCGACGTAGCTTTAGATAGTCCAGAGACTCAAAAAAATGGTCTAGTCTTCATTTACGATATGTCAGATTCTAAATATTCTAATTTCGACTATGATCTTAGTCAGAAAATTTTAACTCTTCTCAAGGTAAGCTTTTCTCAATTTTTAATGAAAAGAGTGTATGTAATGGCAGAGGTTGTTGAGTCCGATTTTTGGGCCAACCAAGTATTGAGTAAAATGTTGGAAACTTCATTGAAGGGAAAAACTTCGGGAAAACTTGAAAGGGGAAGCCTTAATTGGGAGCTTTAGGGGATTTTTATTAGATTTGTTAGCGTTGCGTAATACCTTGAAAGCGGAGGGATGGTTACTTGATTATGGATATATTTCCATTAAAAATGAAAACTAAGGGAAGTGATTAAACGGCTTTGAAGTTGGCTACTGGGTCCTAAAGCACCCAGGATTAGCGAAAAGGTTAAATTGATTGTTTTGTTTAATATAATTGCGAAAACGTTAGCGTTTGTTATGAGAATGAATCATGCGTTCCCACAACGTCACGTTCCTTCTTGTATGGTTCGGATTTTAGTTAGGTTCCGAAATTCAAGACAGCGCATAAATGGAAATTTTGACTTTTTTAGGATATTAGCTAGTTTTGCAGTCCGCGTTCTTTCTACTCCCATGAAAGTTTGTTTTGTTCGAAAGTGAAATATGGTCTGTCGGAAATCTAAAATCGGTTTCTCTGGTTTCGATGTTAAAGACTCAATGGAAAGTTTAATTATTACTTCATAAATCACAAGTTATGTGTTTTTGTTTAATGATAAATATGTTATTAACATATATTAAGATAGGTGGGCACATAAGCGCATGCGTTCTCTCAACCATAAAACAAAAGTAATTTCGAGTTCCTCTTTGTCTCTATCTCTTTCCCAATACTCGCTCGCCTAATTGTGTGTCCCGAAGAATTGGTTGAGAACAAATGGTGAGAGCGATCAGAATTATTTGTTTATTTTTCCAAAATTGCGGGCAGTGTTGAAGCGTTTTAGGTCCCGTTAATTTTTTGTAATTCTTAAAAATTTATTTTAGTTTATCGAATGAAAATGTGGCCGCGGTGGTGGTGGTGGCAGCTTTTAAGCGAGGGATATGGAGGAGGCGCAGGCGTTCGCTTACAAAGATGAATGACAACGCGAAAGGGACCATCGTTAACAAAATCGATAAAATTGGTTTTTCGGTCTTTTTTTATTTTTATTTATTTTTAAAAATGGTTGAGACTCGGGGGTGAGGTGGAGCAGAAGTAGGAGGAAATTTTCCATGCCTTTTCAGAGTTTTCCGAATTTTATTTTATGTTTTCATGTTGCCATACCTGAGATTCTTGAAGGTTTATGTTCTTATGAGTTTGTTTTGTCATCAGATCTTTGAAAATTATCGTTTCAGCATTCATACAAACCTTCAATATATTTTAGTTTCCTTAACTAACTATGCGTAAAAATTATCGTAACTATTTTATACTGATTGTATTGGAATTATAAATTCAGCTGAACGTACATTCAGATTGATGATTTGAGTTGAACCTGGGTTAAAATTTCGTAAATAGAGCTGAACGTACATTTGTCGTTGTATAGACTCGTGGTCGAATTATTATTGTTGGTATTGATTGGTCTTCGTCTTTTTCCTCTTTTTGGATGACTTTACCTTTTTTCTGTCCATCCACTGATGTCTGGTAGGTTATTTGTTTATGGAGTTAGAGAATAAACCTCTCAAGAGGAGTACAGTGTCCTAACCACTTCTTGAACTTAAAAGAGGTTTTTGTGTGGCTTCATCAAATTTAACGATGTCAACATTTTGGCTGTTACGTTCCTCAAATCAACATTTTGGGTTTAATAAGATTACTTACTTTTATCGTGTACAGATGTTGAAAGTGAAATCTGTAGACACCATCTGAAGGAGGAAGTGTGGTCTTGAATCGAAACTATGTCATAAATGTTGCACACTTTTTTCATAATTAATTCATTTCATGAGCTACTAAGATATCATCTTCCATAAAACCAGGAAGAAAATATAGCTGACCACATTAAGACCCGTAGTCAGCTGGGTGTTTATTAAGCAGTTGTGTCTGGAAGGTGTCTTCCCTTCTGGACTCCTGGGAAAGAAAAGTCGTGTAAGAAATGTACGGCCCAGTCTGCATCAAAGGAGTCTGGCACCGGAGATACAACTAGGAGGTGTATGACCGATAGAAAGAAACACCACTGTCGATAGAGAGGTCAGAAGAGCTCGCTGGCGGTGAGCCGGTCATCTGGCCAGAATGGACTCTAACCGTTTACCTGCACAAGTCCTCCACATGCACCATGAGAACAACTTGGCTAGAGGAAGTGGAAAAAGACTTGTCTGGGGTTTGGGACTCTGGACTGTAAAGGCGAAGACCCTCACAGAGTTGTAATGTAAATGGATGGATATACATTTCATGAATTTTTAGTGAAAATGTGCAGTATTTGAAATTCCTCCCAGAAAGTGTGCATTATTTATGAATTCTTGCAGCCGTGACAGAATTCCCTTTCATTCAGGAGTCCTTTGGTTTTGAAGTTAGGTTCAACTCGGGGCGTATGTAAGAGAAAATTCTCTCAACCAACCAAAAATCTGGTTTGAGTGACCTGCTCCTATTACTATTGGTAATTTTCGAAACTGACAAAAAAAATTTCTGAAGATCTGTCGTGGAAGCAGATGTGAAGACAATTGAGGAAAAAAAAAAGAAATCAAAATAACGATGATTCAACCTTCTCCTCATCCGTTCGTGGATCTATGAACGTATTTTGGTTTTATTTTTTTGCCGGCTTCAGTCTCGTCCGAAATTTCGAAAACAAATTTTCATATTTTTTTATTTATTTAATTTTCGTTTTTTTCTTTTAATTAGTTTTTTGTTACCGTGTTGCTTATTAAATTTGTTTCGTTAAAAACTTTTTTTGCTTAAAGTTCGAAAATTTTTTGCACTCTAGTTTCGTTTTTAGAAGAATAGTTTTGAAGAGAAAGAAAGTGAGTGTTACCGGTGTTTTGAGTTGGAGATTCAAACCAATGTTTTGTGTTATTAAAGGTAGCATGATTGATTTGTTGTTGCTGATCATGTGTCCTTTTTGCGGAATTCTTTATTTCGGAAGTTTCATCTAGTTGTCTAATAATAGTTCTGCCTGAAAGTTGAGAGGTTAAAATTTTTATTTCTTACAATCGTGTGAGCGAACTTTTATTCTTCTCTTGTTTTGTATGTGTCATGTAAAAAGTTTTTCAGGTCGATTATGTAAGGATGCGGGTGGTTATGAAGAGCTGATAGCCCTGGGCATTTATTTCGATGGAGGTTATGGACTGGAAAAAATCTTTTCTCGTTTTCATTAATTTGAATTTTTGTCATGACCACACGACCAACGATGCCTCAAGACGCATAAACCACTTGACTTGATAACACGCTTCTCTTAGAATCACTTCTATACTTCCTCCTACATTTCTTCCTCTCACTTTCCTGTCTTTTTACTATTGCATTCTATCCGCTTTATTAATGTGACTACCACTTTCCTCTTCTTTCCTCCCTTCTCTCTGCCCTGTTTTCCTTTCTTCTTCCTTTTGTCTCTAATCCATTATATCTCTTCCTATCACATCTATTCTTTCTCTCTCCTCTATCTTATCCCACCCGATCGACTATACCTCCAGTCACATCCTTTTATTTACATCCTGAGGTTGATATACCGATCTGTTCACTAATTACTTAGCTTCTTTAAAGCGAGACCAAGTACTTGGTGTCTCGCTAGAGATAGGTGGCAGTTGACATGGGATAAAAAAAAATTTTTTTTGGAAGGTAAAGAACCGGTTGATTTGGAAATTGTGGGCGATACCAGGTCTTTCTTCTTGTCTCTAGAAGTATAGTGTGTCGATGAATTTATTTTTTGTTTTAAAGAAGAACATTAAAAAAATTTACTTGGAAAAAATTACGAAAGTTAATTAAAATAATAATTTGAGAATTAAGTAGCCTCGAGTGTATTGTTAATGTTCTTTTTATTATAGCTATACTGCCGAGTCACTTTGAGGTGATATCATAACCTGAAAAACCGTTCAGAAGTTTTAACGTTAATTCATTCGTGTGATGAAGGACAAAGCTCTCACGGTTCACTGAATAGGAAAGCTTTTCTGTTTCCACGACCGTTTCGTGTTCATTTTCTTGGTTTGAGATTTACCCATTTTCTCTGTTTGTTTTCTTTGACGTTTTTCTTATTTTCAGGTTTTTCTTAGTCATCATTTCTAATGCCTCAGAGAAACTAAAGTTGATTGTGTTGTTTAGTATTGGTTTCAAACCTTCAGCCGTCATTTCTTTTTGTGCTGCTTTCCTTTATTTTGTGTTAGGATTCTTCCCTTCTTAATAAATTCGACAAATGGAAGAAAAAGAAAGAAAGAAGCGAATGAATTCTTTAAACTTAATTAGAAAATAGCGAAATGTTGCCGTACCTTGTTCAGACCCTTCGCGTCCTGTCTTCTTTCACAGTTAGACATCCGAAATGGAGGGAATTTTGGTTTCGAGTCTAAGAATCAAAATAGGAAATGAATCTTCTCTGATAAAGTGCCATATTTATGAAATGATATTATATTCAAGCTGGTGTGCAATGGATATGAAAGAAGTAGTCCAAAAAAGTGTGCAATATTTATGAAAGGAATCTTCGTAGAAGTGTGCAGTATTTTTGAAAGTAATTCTCCTCGAAGGTGTGCAATATTTATGGAATGAATCCTCCATGAAATTTTGCAGTACTTATGAAAAGTATTCACGTAGAAAGTGTGTAATATTTATGAAATATTATAGTTTCGACCGTCGAGACTAAAATTTCTTCCAATGAAGGTGCCTTTAACTGGACAGTAATTCCTCTCAGAAAGGGTGCAGCACAGTACATATAAAATTGTTTTTCCGACACAGTGTTCGATATTTTGGAATAAAATCTCAAAACTGGATTTCCTTCGACTGACAGTGCCTTTAGTAAGAAAATAAGACAAAACGCGAGATGTTTGGACAAGATAAGAGAAAATTCTCTTATTCTCAAAAAGTCTCAAAGTTTAATCGAGTATAGCAATTTTTTGTACCCCTTGCTAGCTATCACCTGTCTCTATCAAGTAGATGGTCTGGCTTTAAAGGGACTAACTAACTAAAGAACAGACCAGTGTCGTAGTCTCAGGAGGTCCATGGTAAGAACCGAACTTAACAGTTCGGGCAAATGTGACAAATAACTGAATATTTATCACATTTGCCGGGTAGTTTAAAAAATCTCCAACTCATGGTGAAAAATATATTAAAAGTTTGCTCAGATGATTGACTTCTGTCACTTTTTGACTCCCCTGAATGATACCGGGGGCCCTTGGACGTCCGTAGGCATCATTTTAAGAACCACTGATTTTGAGAATCATATCATCTGTATGTAAAAAAAAATTTTTTTAGGTTTCACAGTTTTCTATTCACTTTATTCGTGTCAGTGTATCTGATTTGTTTGTATGCTTTCTAAATCAATGTTTATACTTAGAAAACTTTTTCGAAAGAATTCGAAGAACTCATTTACGAGCGGAAAATCTGAAAGAGGGAGTTTTGTGATCTTGTTTAGAAATTTGATTTGTCGTTTCAAGGCCGAATTCTACCCCAAGAAAACATCGACTTTGCTGTTTCGTGGCTTTGTAAACAAGAGAAAAAGAAATGAAATTGATGAGGTGGAAAGTAAGAAAGTCAAAGTTGATTGAGAGAAATAGAGAGACAGAGAGAGAGAGAGGAAGAAAGAAAGCACGGGAGTCGGGACTTATAATTAAAACGTGAAACATTTTTGGATTTCTTTGGAATATGACGTATTTGAAAAAATTTCAGGGCGAAGTTTTAGGAAACGATGGCAAAGCGTAATTTTTCTCTTGTTTTTAACAATGGAGGGACAAACAAACGGTAATAAAAGGAAACGTTCATGTTAGTCTGAGGGTTTCGCCTCTTGGTATTTTGCTGTACAAACATTTCTTTGTTATGGTTTTTCTACTCAAATGAAAATTCTTTTTTCTGATGTCATTTCAACATTTTTTTTTCGCAGATGTTTCGGAATCGGATTTTTCTTTCATGTTTTTGAATTCTTTTCTCCAAAGTTTTTAGTAGCAATCAAGGCCTCCCGTTCAGTACTGCCTTGTATTTTCTAGTCCCGAAAAGACACAGTTGAGAGCTTTATTTGTCCCGATTCATTTTAACACGTTGACAACCGAAAATGGTGTAATACCCATGGGGACCGGCAGATTTTCGTTGTAAATCACCCAGATTTTTATTTATTTTCAATTTTTATGGCTGTGAATGTGGCATATTAATATAGCCAGTTGTTCAGAGTAGGACTTCGCCTGAATTCTGGGGTGGTGGAACCTACCGTCGGATTAAACCCCCCTGATAGGACCTTAGGTGATTATGAGAAGCAGTAAAAAGTTGTACCGCGAATACTAAAATATGCATAAGCTCCCAGTGAGTAAGCTATTCTCATTTTGCCTTACAAATATATCACAAACTTCTCAGATTTCCTTTGAATTGGAAAAAAATCGTTTTAAAATCAAACTAACTGATACCGCTGTATGCAATATATCCTCGAGGGACAGAAGAACGCGATACTATACATAAACCATATTAAAATTATGTCCAAAGATGTAAAAACGGCCCCAAAGAAAAACATGTTATTCGACTCATCGGTGGATCAATCAGTCTTCTTGTACCCACCACATTTGACCCACTGGTGAGTTGAGTAGTCGTCAACGTGTTATACAAACTGAGCTTAGCTCAGTTTTTTAGTTCCCAAGACGACAAAAACTATATAAGTACTGAAGCAAATTATACGCAAGTAAATAAATAGATGCATAAATTATATACACCAATATTAATTACACAGAAATACAGGAAGAGCTTTAGCGTGAGTAAATTACTACGAAATAGATAGGAATCATAAATAAAGTAACAATAATTATTAAATTACGCGTTTGGCAGAGCTTTTGGATGTTTTCAAAGCTCTCTTCTCTTGTTTTCAGGAATTTTCGAGCTTTCACTCATTAAATGCGATTCAAAAAAGATTTGCGTTTGATTTTCTACGTAAGAGCGTATCGATTTTCCATGTGAACCCACCCTTAACCCACTTCTACCCCCTTACCCTCTTTTCCTTTCTCATTACAGAGATTTAAGTTTAGGGTCCGTCAGATTTCAACCCCTACAATAAATATTTTTCTTCTTGGGGCTTCTTTTCCTCTTTCTCTCCATTGGTTGGTTTCACTTTTCTTTGTTTCTGTGTTTTGGTGAATTTTTTTGAATTTTGGCGCGGAGTTCTTTTTACAAGTAAAAAGGAGATGGATATTGGAATTTAAGAAGGAGAAATTCATTGTCTCTGACTGTGAAAGAAGGAACGTGTCTGATTTAGTAGATATTTCCGTTTTGTTAAACGAAGGCGGTGAGTCATTTGCTGGGATTAAGTTCGTTTTGAAAACTTTTGTTGTTGTTGTGTTGTTTTCATTTTAGTAAATGGAGAAAATCATTAACCGCGGCGACTAATAAATGGGTCATGTTTCTGTGGAAAGTAAAAAAAATGATTGAACGCATAATTTATCATCTTTCAAAATATTTATTAAACAAATAGTTAAAAACCCAAATTGTTTACAAGAAAAAAATTTTTTTTCTTTTCCGTTTTTTTATTACCAATCAAACCACAGGGCTTGTTTCTCGAAAAAGTTTTGGTTTCTATCCCCCCTCTCTCCTCAAAACCCCGATTGGTCAGCTCAAATGATATAACTCAGCGGACCACAATAAAATTATATTCAGACCCTCTGCAGACATTTTGTGTCAAGTGAACATTTGAAACAGCAGGTTGTTATCGTATTTATCATTATTCTTACATGTAAACGTAGATATTATGATAAGTATTACAATATATTAGAACAATATTACACTGTCAATGTCTCCAGTGCGATTTGGGATTTAAATTCGTAATTTCCTCACTCAAGTTTACTTCCTTTTTCGATTGGGTTATAAAGGCGTTGAGGGTTAAACAGAATTTGGGGGCGAAGGACAGAAACTCAATTTTACTTTTTATTAATACAAATCCTATTTAGATGGGTCCCTTGAATGTCTTCCTCAGGAAATTAGATTTTGTTTCCATGTGCTTGGTATAAGGGAGATATGAGAGGAAGAAAATCGGAAGAAAAGAGTTTAAAGATTTCAGTTTTCCCGGAAGGAGAAAATGTTTTTGAACTTAAGATGGAGAGTTAGAAAAAAGTCGTCATAGTTTTTTTTTAATAATATTTATGTGTATGTCTGACTGTGTTTGGATTTTCTGAGTTTGAATTCGAAAATCGTCTTGAATTCTCGCCCAGTTAAGTCAACAACATTGCTTGTGAGTTGTAGGTAGATAATTGATAAAAGTTGTAAATAGATAATAGGGAAATGATTAATTGGAAGCGAATTTAATTAAAATTTTGAAAGTTAGATTAAAGTAATAATCTTTTGAGATTTAAATTTGAAAATTTTTCACGGGATCGAATGTTTTTGGGAATGTTGTGATAAACAAACAAATTCGATAAACATTGAATAAATTTTATTGTTTATTTTATCCTGTGGTAACTGCCACCTTACTCTAAAAGAGACATCCACTAGTTGGTCTGGCTTTAAATGGGCAAAATAACTCGAGAACAGGCCTTAGCCCCAGGAGTTGGATAAATGGATGTGACTGGAGGTAGAGTCTCTAGGGTGGAATAAGATACAGGAGGGAGAAGGAAAAGAGAAGAGGGAATATAGAAGAAAAAGTAGAGGAGAGAACAGAAGAGTCATAAAGATAATGATGGGAAGGGATAGAATGAAATAGAGAGACAAGGAATAAGAAAAGAAAACAGGACATAATGAAGTGAGATAAGAAGAGGAAAATAGTAGTAATATTATTAAAGTTGGTAGAGAGTAGTAATAAAAAGACACGAAAGTGAAAGAAAAGTGGAAGGTAATACTGTACATTAAATAGATAAATAAAATAACCTTAAGTATAAAAGTATATCCTGAGAATTGGGTCTCTCACTGTGACCCATATTCACCTGTTATTCTTTGAGGGAGTACTGATGTACAAAAATTGATCCACCTATGAAGAAACAATGAAGGGAAAGGTGAGGGTTAGACAGCAAGGAAATGAAAAATATTGTAAGAGAATGTCATCACGAGAATCGTTACGTCCAGCTATAAGCACGACTTAATCAAATTAGGCTAGAAATGAATGAAAGGGAAGACAACAGTTGTGGGTTCCTTATCGTGAAAGTCGTTCGCGCACCAATGAACTCGAAAGGAAAGTGTCAGCTTCTTTGTTTTCAAAATTTGATTCCTTTTGCTTTTTGTGACGAGTTCCTCTTTCACTGTATTACCCACTCACTACTTTGCTCTTTCGTGTCAAAATAATTTTGATAGCTCATTTGAAATTGAAAAACAAGTAATGAATGGATTGATGAAGAGATCTTTTCTACTTCGATGATGACTGGAAATCCCCTTTTTGGAAATTTCCTTTCACCAAGAAATGTGTCGAACTTTCTAATTTTGAGTCGCTGTTGGATGAATACCTGCTTTTCGAAGTAGAAATCTTTTAGCCAGAGGTCTTGTCTGGGTGACAGAAAGTATTTTAAGGATTAAACGATGCTATAAATGTATGATTTTGACAACTTCTCTGTACTTCCTCTTACATTTCTTCCTCAGGACCTTGGTATGCTAAGGGTTTAAGACCTTTTGCAAACAGCTATTGATGAAGTCAGTAAAGTTTGAGAATGTAAATGTAACATTCAGTTTGTTGTCAGAAAGCAAAAACAGGTTTCGCTTGAAAACAATTTTCATCGTCAGCGTTTTTTTGTTCATACTAAGCAGAAGGATCCAGAGTGGGCTGAAGAGGAGTTTGGAAACCACATCCCCCCAAAAATTTTTACTTCAGGAGTGCCCTTCGTAAATATTGCCATAATTGTAGCGTACAGCCTTTTTTTTGCCAGAAGTTGGTAGAAATTTCTGAATTTGTCTTTAACTTGGAAGTCGTGGAAGTCGCAAACACATGGAAAGATTTTTATTATTTTTGTTCGCCTAAGTTTTGACGGATTTTTGGGGAACTTTTGCCAAATTGGAACTCATCCAAACGTCTGTTGTGCTTTTCTCGTCTTAGTTGTTGCTGCAATAATGAGCGTAAGAATCTGGGAAAAAAATTATTTTACAAATTTTCTAAGGTACACTCTTGGCAGAGATTTTGTGAGTTTTTATTCTTATTTTCTTTTTCTTTTAATCTTCCCATCCTTTCTTCTCTGACTTCAACCTGTTGTTCATTATATCCACTAGGTATAAGAGTTTTAGTTTGAGTGTTTGGGTTATGAGTTTGTTTGTTATTGGTTTTTGGGCTATGGTTTTTGTACTTTTTGTCCACTCTTTTTCTTTAATTTATTCTTTGTTGTTCTCTTCTGCTTTTTCGTTTATCGTTTCTTCTTTTATTTCATTTTCTGTCTTACCTCTTATACTTTGTGCTTTTTGCTTGTCATTCGTTGTTTTTATTTTTATTTATTTTTCCAAATCGGCCGATTAGGAACCACGTAGATTCAAATCGGTGATTTTCAGGCTACCACTTTCCTCTTCGTTCAGTAGGTCTTCTTCTTTTCCTCCGTCCACCTTGTTCCGTCTTTTGCTTCAGCTCCTCCTGAAAACTCTGCCCGTCGAGTTCTTCTGTCAGTGATCAGATCCTGTCTAAAGATTTTAGTTCTTTGAGATTCTTTTCAGTCTCACAACCCTCTCAGAACCAGGCTCCTTTGGTCATCTAGTCTCGGAAGAAGGAAAAATCGGGTTGTTCAATCTGTTGGGATCTATGCGAGCAAGGTGGCTGTAGAAGGCGATTCTTCTCTTTCGCATAACCTCTGACAATTTTGGGACATGCTGGTAGATTTGGAGTTTATGTCGCTTCCCATACTTGCCTACTTTTTTGACTGCGGCAAGGATTCTTCTCAGGCTTCTCCTGTGCCTCTCTTCTTAAGTAACTCTACAAAATTGTAGGACTATTCTAATTTCATGGCCCCCGTCACCATTTGGAATTTTTGCTTCAGATGCAATAAATTTTTGGAAAGTCAAATGTCATGTCAAGCTGTTCTGTTTCTGTCCTTTTAGAGTGTCAGTGTACTTTAATTAATTTATGAATACTGTTTTACAATAAGTTGAGTTTAGTGTTTGTTCCGTTCCTTCAATATATCATTTAAAAGATATATTTTATGAAGTCTAAAAATATATCTATCATCATATAAATGATGTAAGGAAGGTGTATGGTGTAGTAGTTAAGTGCCGGACTAAGAATTTATAGTTGCGAGCTCAAACCCTCCTCCCGAATCTTGTTATATCCAAAAAAGGGTGAAAAACGGAATGAAAATTCAACTATAACTATATATTACATAAAATGAAAATAAAAGCAACAAAGCCGACTGGAACACTCAATCCTATTATATAGGTCCAAAAGTATCCAGAAACAATCGGTCTGAGTTTTTCTCTTGAAGATGACATAGAGGTGACAAAATCATTCAAAATTTCTTTCTGAGAAAATAAGCAGCAATCTTTCCCGACCAGCAGCCTCCTTCAAGTTGTTGTCTTGGTCAAACTCAGTCTGACACAGTTATTATTTTTATTTATTTTTTTCAAAATTGATGTGTCGATTTTTTTGTGCGTGATCTCGACCTCTGTATCTCGAACGATGTTTCTGTGCCGTGACCCCTTCAGATAACAAACAAAAAGAATGAAAAAGAAAAAAAAAGTAAGCGATCGAGTTGGATTTAAAAATACAACGAGTAAAAAGTAGAATCCGGATCTGTGCCAAAGATTAGACGAAAATAGAAAGGAGAGGAGATGAGCGGAGGAGAATGAGAACACGAGGGAGGGAATATTTTGGTTGAAAGTCAGCTGATTCAGCATCCATACATAAGAAATTTTTTTTTTTTGACATTTCAAAATGTTTCATTGTGATTATCATCCCATTTTTTGTTTGAATTATTATTGTTTTTTGTCATTTTGGCCAACTATGGACGACACTGTTTTCAACTCATTTTAAACCCTGTTTGTAGGATCGAGTTGAAATATTTTTTAATTATAGGAGTCATTTCCTGACATTAAAGGCTAAGTACTTCCACCACTTTCAAAATACGCGGTTGTTATCAATTTTATAACTATCGTTAAGGAGATGAAACAATGTGATATTAACACTTATTTATTATGACTACTCTGTCTGCTCCTTAGAAAATTTTAAACCGTTTGTTTCGTCTTTCATGAAGATTGGAGAGGTATATACCATGCCTACCGCGATCGGTCAATTAATCGCTAATTCGAAAGCATTCTGCTGTTCATCATAGCGTTTTCCAATCTTCAATTTGAAGGTGTTCATTTTACAAAACTGCACGTTTCTCACAGCCTTTTCACTGCCTTGCTGACATGTTTGTATCTGGATCTATTTCTTCATTTGTTTGTCGGTATAACTAGTTACATTCTTCCTTGTTTTCTTCATTCATCCATTAAAGCTCTGAGAGAGCCTTGGCCTTCACAGTCACTCGTCTCCATCTGTCCCGGTTCTTCAGCCCCGAACTCTCAGCAGTTTTAAGTCTTCTTCTGCTTCCCCCAACCTGTTTCTCCCTAGTCTGAGCCTCATCTTTGTTTTCTAGTTTTTACAACCTTTTCTCCTTTGCCACTTGTAATTTTATAGTCCTTTTTAAATTATACAACACAAGAAAAGACCACAGTTCTCTGCATTAGTTCTAGGACTATACCATGGACTCTGACTGTGAATCATGTTTAGTTGCATATAGGTTGTACATTTTCATGAAGCACAGGATTTCATAAACCTTGTACAATGTCTTGCAGGTGTCAAGCAACTCTGGGTGGTGAGTTTCTTCGTTGGGAAGAAAACATCGAAAAGATTTTCGGGTATCGTGTCTTTTTCAGTTTTATCGTATACTCGGGTGAATTGTGGGTCATGTCTCTTATGCGCTCTGTAATCTATTTTCTGTCCCTTCCAAGAATGCGTTTCGATTGGTTTATGTTTGAGCACTGAAAGAGAAAATTTATCTTTCACGTTTTCTCTTAAATTTTCAAAAAAGAAAGTTGAAAACCGAAATGAATATGAAAGCTGTGTCATTCTTGTTGGTGGTTTCTTTTGGTTTAACTTTCCTCTTTGTCATACTCATCGGATTTTTGAATTAATAAATTGGTCACTGGTTATCTTAAAAACCACTGAAGACCACTAAAGATGATTACTTTAAATCGACTATTAACTTGTATCAGTTAATATTCTGACGATAACAGTTAGCTGTCTTCCTGAATGAATCTACCTCACCACCCTTCTGTATGCCAATTCGTTCTTTGTCAGTTTCCAGTTAGGCACCGTTTCTAACAAAATTGTCCTCTGATTTGAAGTAAAAAATTTAAAAAATAATTTTTTTACTTTACAACATATTTAGAGATGCTAGGAAAAGAAAGAAAGGAAAGAGGGAGAGAAACTTTGAAATGCGACACGTGTGACCCACGTGTGAAAGGGTTAAGAAATTTTATTTTTAATCTAAAAAAACTTTTTCTTATAAAAATCCTGCTTTAAATTTTAATCGAAATTGGGAAAAAGTTTGGAATTTTAAGTGATGCCACCCTAGAGAAATTTAAATTTGTTTTTGTGTTTTTTTTAAGTTGTTGTTGTTTACTTTTGAATGTTGTCGGGGGAGGGGCAAGGGTGAGTAGATATTGGGAAATAAATTTTTGGCAACCGGAGGTACGGCGAAATTCGTCTGCCATGTTTATTTATGTTTTATATGTTAAATTTCATACCTCCCTCGCCAAATCGCTTCAAAATGTTTTTAACTTGAAGTTAAATTAATTGTTTTATTTGTTTGTTTTAGGGTGGCTACCCTGCGAAACTAAAAAAGGTTTTAATTGTGACAGCGCCCCTTTGGTTCAAGGCGCCATTTAAAATTTTAAGGTTGTTTGTCCGAGAGAAACTTCGAGACAGAGTTTTCACAATAAGCATACCTCAGGTAAGTCCTCGATGTCCGTCTGTTTGACTTTTCGGTTGGGACTGTGGTTGTCAGTGAGCACTTCAGGTTGAGAAGAGCTTTGATTTAAAGTTTTGTTCGTGCTTTCTTGATTTCAGCTTCCCATACACATTCCTCGCGAATCACTTCCAACTACATTAGGAGGCACCCTGGAAATCGATCACGATGCCTGGCTACGCCATTGCCGTTTGAGCACGTCCATGACGAATTGGCAGAATGATTCCCCTCCGGATATTATGACATCAATATGTCACGATGAGAAGGTGACTGAAATCGAAAAGAATAATTTGGTTTTGTTCGTTTATTATTAAAATGGATGGACGTGACTCTGGACGATCTCGTATTTTCAGAGTTTGCCGGGAAAAGGGAGGAACGAAGATTCGCTGTCGTCTGAGAAAAAGGACGAACCTTCACCGGAGAAACATCCCAGATTGTGTCATTATCCCGTGTCGAGGGAAGACGAAGAAGACGAAGAGATTTCCAAAAGTTTAAACACAAACGTGACCTGGACGAGAAGAGATTGCGGGAGCAGTGGGAATTCATCTCCGCCTCCACCTCCTTCTTCAGCAAGCAGCGGGTTTTCCGACGATGATTCTCTTCACTGCGATGTGAATAGTCCCGGGTATACGATCGAACAATTCGTAGACCACGTTGTCATGAAAGGAAGAAAAGGACTGAATGATGAGTACGTGGAAATCAGACAAAGGCCTCCGGATGGATCTTTTAACATAGCCAGGTTTGTAATTTGACTCTCCTTCCTTTCCCTTTCCCTTCACAGTTCTCTTGTTAACACCTATCTTACTACTTTCAGGATGAAACCTAATTTAGTCAAAAATAGATACACTGACGTTTTGTGCTACGATCACTCGAGAGTGTTGCTGTCTCAGCAAAACAACGATGTTCATTCGGACTACATAAATGCTAACTATGTTGACGGGTACAAACAGAAAAATGCCTTCATTTCCACACAAGGTGGGTATTTGATCATAGTATGATGGCTCACTACAACTTGCTCTCTACTCTTCCATCTGTTTTGAACCATACCTAACCTAATTCTCCATTTTTAATTATCCTGCTTACGTTAGAATAACTAAAAGAAAAAACGTTTATTAATGTTTCAGGACCGTTACCAAAAACTACACCGGATTTTTGGCGTATGGTTTGGGAACAAAACTGTTTAGTTATCGTAATGACGACGAAAGTGGTAGAAAGAGGAAGAACGAAGTGTCATCAGTATTGGGAACCTCAGGAAGGTCAAGTCGTCTACGGAAATTTCATCGTTCGGACTACATCCGTCGAGGCGTTCAAGGATTTCACCATTTGCCGATTAGAATTAGTTAATGCTAAGGTCTGTAGCTCACCATTTCTTATCTCCTTCTGTCTTATTCATGTACAAATTATTTAACAGAAATTGTTTAATTGCCTTTTTCAGACGGAAGAAGTTCGAGAAGTCTATCATTTCCAGTACACATCTTGGCCTGATTACGGAACGCCCGACAGAGCTGTGGCCATGCTCGATTTTCTAGAAAGAGTGAGAGAGAAGCAAGCGAGCATGGTAGCCGCTTTGGGTGACACATGGGCGGGACATCCTAGAGGACCCCCCATCGTTGTTCATTGCAGCGCTGGAATCGGTAGAACAGGTAATTTAGCCGTTTTATCTACAACATAATTCTCTTTAGAAAAGATAGATTTTAATGATTTATATCGGGCCAACAGGTACATTCTGCACAATAGACATATGTATAAGGAGACTGCAAGAAGTTGGAACCGTCGACGTGAGAGGAACGGTCGAAAGGATCCGGACCCAAAGAGCTTACTCAATACAGATGCCGGAACAGTATATATTTTGCCATCTGGCTTTGTTAGAGTACGCGTGGTCGAAGGAATTGATTCCAGAAGTAGATCTCGGAGAACTCGAAATTACTGAAGAAGATTCCGAGTGAACGTGTATATATATATATATACACACACATTTTTTGCAATTATTTAAACGAAAAATTTATTTATTTTTGTACTTTTTAATTTATTAATTAATTAATTTCGGTTATTAGACACGTCGACGTCTGCTGAAGGTTTTATGGTTTACTTCTTGGTGGGATAAAGCTAATTACGAAGACATATACAAAGGCAAATTGACGCATTCGATTTGGTTTTTGACTTGACGTGATTTTGATTTATCGTGACATTAGATAAACGAGAGTGGTCCACCGCCGACGTCAATGTGTTGATCCATTCGTAGCGTTCGGTTTCGAAAAATTTTTGTTATCAGATGGATATTGATAAGTTCTTTTCCTATTATTATCATCATCATCATTATTATTATTTAAAATGGCGGTGAAGGAGGTTTTTAAATAATCCAACTCATGAACGAACTTTTATTTTTATTTTTATTTTGTTTATTTAAAACATTTAACCGAGTTGATTTTGTGAATTGACAATTTCGAGGAGGTGAATACGTTTCTTAAGGTGCGTTTGTTTGTGTTTTTCCCTTTTTTGTCGCTTTGGGAGAAGCGAATACGTCAATTAGGATAGTGGGATTTGGTTTTGTCACGATTGTGTGTCTGTGATGTGGTGAGAGGGCAAGGGTTGTAAAGATGACGGAGAATTCGTTGCTTTCTCTCTTCCGGGATTTTTCTTTTTGTTTATGGTGAGCGTTTGATTGAAGTAGCGAAAGGAAATTGTATACATTTATAAAATTTGATATATTGATGGTGTAATGGATTGACGATATCAAGATAAACATTAAAAACCTATAGTAGCTAATGTGACAGGTGGAGCTGCTTCAAAATTGTGAAAGATAAAGCTATAGATAGAATGTATATTGTGAAGGGCCAGAACGAAAAAAAAATGTTGGAAAGCTTTACATGGGCAGGAAGTTTAAGCCTTTAGATCTGAGAATAAAAAACAAAGGCTGGGAGAGCTGAGTAAAAGTGCTTATTCTCCAAAGGATGTATGCAGTCAAGACTTTAATTTCATTTTTGAAATGTACTAACTGTAACGATTTTCGTCGAACTGTATGTTTTGTCTGGTTGGGTGATTTCTGCAAGACGAAAGAGATATTTATACTTCGAGAAAGCTCTCGAATAGTCCGAGGGGAAATGCTTTTGCGAGTTATGACTCTCTTTTGTTGAAAATTATTTTTACCACGAACTAGTGCTTAAAGGAATTCAAAACGTTTTGCAATATTTGGTTTGGTTCTCTTATTCTTTCTTCCAAGTTTTGTCTGCTTGTTGTTACATCCATCCCTCTCTCTTTTGTTTCCTCTTTTGTCGTTCTCATGCTCATCTCCTCCTGCTCAATTTGTTTTCTCTTTGTGTTCCCATTTCCATTTTTAGTGAATTGTGAAAGCAGGGTGAGGAAGAGACCCAGATGACGATCTGAGTCTGAGGGTAGATTGTAGAAAGAAAGGGAAATGGGTAGGAGGAGGAGGAAGATATTGATAATGAACCCTGAAGACAATAAATAATTTTTCAAACGAATGCACCTTAACACCTTGTACAAAGAAAAAATTATTTATCAGTGCGAGTGTGTATGTACAGAACTAGAAAGTCGATAGGTGTTTGCTTTCAGAGACACGTTTCAAAATCAAAATACAAACTAACAAACTAAACAACGTTCCTTGTCCTTGGCTTTTGCAAAGTTTAGACATTTTTAGGTTTGGATGATGGGCCTGAAGGTGAGGGAGTAATCTCCTGGGACAAAATCAGTGTAAAAGAATCGTCTCAGGAGTCTCTCAAAATGGTTTTGGTTTTCGGTTCAAGGCCCAGAATATTGCTGAATTATAGTTTGTATACTATAAACAGGATCGCACGCGTAGAAAGTTTAATGAGATATAATTTTTGTTTTGTTTTCGAGAGCTAAAGCCAAATGAAGTTTGTAAAAAAATTTTTTAGACTTACTGTTTTTTGTATAAGTTTTTATATAATATTATATACTAAAGTAAGTATATAATCATGTGACATAATATGAAATTTAAAAAGTCGCAATATGTTAGATTATAGAAGGAGAAGCTTAGATTTTGAGTCGCTTTTCGAGGAAACGGATTTGTGGAGAGAAAGGAGGAGGAAGGGAATGTTCGTCTTGTATACAGTTTTTCTGTATGGTGTTTGTTTGAAACCTGTACCTGATTTTGTTTTTAAGATGTAGGTATTTGGGTTGGGTACCGGAGTTTTCGATGATGTTGGTTCATGTTTCCTTCCTCTCTTTTCTTAAGTTTGTTCTCCGTCCACTTGAATTTTTTTTTGTTTTGAGGAAAAGTGGTTGTGATGAGATTGTCAAAGTAGAAATCCGAAGGTATATGCAAATTATGTTATTTTGTTGTCAAAAAATCCTAGAAACTTGTTTTGTATAACCTGAGTGAAGTTTGGAAGAAGGGGAATCGAAAGGTGTCAAGGAGTTGGGCTAACGTTGATAGAACTATTTCTGCGATTCCGACTTGGAAATGCTCTCATTGTGAAACTAGCTAACAATTTAACAACTGACACTAACACTCCCGAATGGTTAGGTGTACAGAAACTTCCGGAAATGTTAAGCCATCTAACCCACTTGTGACACGATGGACTTGCTGTACGAGATCGGTAGGACAAACATTGACTGGTTCGAGTGGATATAAATGCTCACCTGTTTAGTATAAATACTTAAGCATGTAGAATTGAATGTATGTGACGTATAACTTGTCGTTTTATTGTATTAGACCGTAATTGGGGTTTCAATTCTAAGCACAAAATGGGTGCCAACAAACAAAAAAAAATTTTTCTTTATAAATTTAGGAAAACTCGGGTCTTTGGGTTGGGAACTGGATTTAGAGGAATGAATGGAATGAAAAGGGTGAGGCGGGAGGGGGTTGGAATGAATTCAATATCAAAATTGTAATTTTATAATTTGTATAGATCGAAACACTTACTCGTCTCTTTTTGGTGTATCTGTATATTTTTTTATGTGAAGGAATGTGGTTTTAATAGGGTTTAAGGATTTTGTAGTTTGCGTGGAGAAAAATTTTTCGTTTTTACTTTTAACAGATTTGCTAATGCGATTGATCAAACGAAATTCGTTCGCTCTTTAGTCGAATTCAAATACAAAAATGCTGAGACGCCATCTTGAACATCAACATGTTGACTTAGGATGTTGTCCGTCTTTAGCTCAATTATGTTGTTAAATGGAAGGAACTTATAGGTCGTTTCTCAGGTTTCTTTGTCCTGGAATGGGGCGTAAGGATCTTGAGAAAACCCTTTTGCGGAATTTTTAAATTGCATTGGAAATCTTTGTAATAATTGAATGAAGTTTTTTTCTGTATTAGTAAAGTCAATGACAATGATATTGTGTTGTGTAAATAAAGACAAAACAAATTCCAATTTATAAAGAGACATTGCAGAAGTTAATATATTTATTCAGTAAATGTCTGTTTTGTTTTGTTTTTGGAAAGTGGAGTGGACAAAATCCAAATTCTCGTCTTCTTCCTATCTAAAAGTCATTATGCTTGTTGGAAAAATGTAACTGACCGCGTAAAAACTGCACTGTACCGAATTCTAATGTGTTTATTTATTTATTTTTCGTGTGATCTGGCTAGAAGCACAAAAGTTGCAAAGAAAGCTTTGCATTTTTATGCGTGTATAAGAGAACGGACACAGGTTCCTGAGAGTGGGGAGAGTGAAGAATAAGGACTACCTGGAGTCACCTTAGAGAAAGACTCATCGGAGGTGAATCTTCCTCCGATGATTCATGTTCGATTCTTTAAGTAAGAAGTGTGACTTATACTTCCGGGATTGGGTCGAATACAAAACTTCAGAAAATCCAGCAGAAATATTTTAGATTAGTGCTTCCCAAAGGACCCCCATTGGACCCGATATCATTCACATAAGGTATAATATATTCTCTGCCGAAAACCGAGTAGCGTGCGAACCTACAAACCTCCGAACTAGAAGCGCAACTACATGGGATGACCAACAAGTGACAAGCCAATCATCTGAGGAAACTTTTATTAAATTCTTCATTGAGAGTTGGAGATTTTATAAACTAGCCGGTCAATGTGATAAACATTCAATCATCTGGTCACTTTTACCAAGCTTATATGGTTATTATGAATAATCACCGTGACTTACACACAATATTCAATTACTGACTTTAACACACTACCAAGTTTTGTACTCTAACCGTCAGCCATAGAGTAATAAAACTCGAAGCAAGGACCGAATTGAAATCAAGGAGGCAGTGCCCTCATTCATTACCAAGTAGTGAACGTCTGTGGTTGAATAAACGCGCGATTTGGACCCAAAAGCATCGTTTATGTCGACTGACCAATTGGTGTCATGGGGGTTATTTAAATTTAAATTATTCTTTAATTTTTAAGGCTGGGCCTTGTTATTCGAGTTGGTGGGATATAATATTTTTTAAGGTGAGTTTCATTATTTTAAATAATTGGTCACCTGTCTTACTATTTCCGTAAGAAAAGTTCAGTTTATTCATGGATAAAAACTTTGTTCAGTTGTGGGGAAGTTTTTTCTCTTTTATTTGTTGTTGAAATTGTTCGGTCTCATTTTATTTTAGTAATCGACACCGAAAAAGACGTTTCTGAATAATTCAACTTAAAACTATAGTTTCAAATAAGATGGAATTATTTATTTCATTTATGGCAAAACTTTTAGTTCTACTTCAATTTGTGATTATAGAAAAGTCATTTATTTAAAAAATTTTGACTAAATTTTTACCTAAATGTGAACAAAAACTACAAAAAACATTCAAACAACTACAAAACAAATTCTTTTATATATATATATCTTACATTTTAGAAGTTTCTTTACCTTTTTGTTGATGTTTCAGTATAAAATGAAAGTGATGTCATTCAGTATAAAATGGTACTGATTGAGATTGCCATGTTGTTATTTGTGACCAATTTAAAATTTAAATCCCCATTTATTTAATAGAAATAAAACAAATTTATCTGAACAATATAACTGGATCATCAGAACTAAACTGATTAGAACATATATATTTAGTATTGTGCTTTAAAAAAATTTAATTGAAGTGTTATTGATTAATATTACAAATCCTCAAGTGATTCGTGAAATAGATTTTAATTTTGTGTTATTCAGGTTAATAATTAAAATAACTTCTTATTTTAATTTTCAGAATAATGGAGACTTGTTCAATAGGCTCTTTACCAAATATTGAAATTGTTACTTTATCAAGTGATGAGGGTGTAGATGATGAAAATGAAAAAATGGATGAAGACAATGGTGAGTTCGTTTGAGTTTGATGTCTCTAGATTGGTGGTTATAAATATTAAATCTTCATAGTATTATGTTAATCCTTGATAAAATAATAAACAAATAGCAGTTTGTATTAATAAGTGTTTATTATTTTAGTTTTAGGAGAAAATGAAACTGGATCAGAAACAGGGTTAAAAGAATTAGGAAGTAAAAAATTGATAAATGAGAAAGTTGAGAGCAAAGAAGTATTATTTGTTAGTGGTGACAATAAAAAGCTGAAAACTAAAAAGCTAAAAGTTAGAAGTAGAGGTGAAAAAAGACAGCTTCCTGAGAAAGTTGAGTCTAGAAAAAAGATTAAGCGAAATAAAAAAGATGAAAAACCATTGACAGTTGTTCAAACTCAATCAAAGGATAACAGTTTGATTAATGACAATGATGAAATCGAGGTTTTATGTACTGTTAAAATTAATAAAGAACCTGACCATAAAACCATGTTAAATAAAGATGAAAGCAGCATAACAGTTATTGTGGAACATGATTCAGATGCCGAGAATAAAGAAGTCAAATTGAAAGAAAAGTCGAAACAAATGTCAGCTAGGAAAAGCAAAGCTGTTTCAAATGCTTGCAGGGAAACTTTGCAGGTTTTGGAGGGATTCGGATCGGACACTTTGACCTCGATGGATAAGTCTTTGAAAATTCTAAAAGATCATAATTTCCTCAACAATAAGTTAATTTCAATGGATACTTTGATGGACTTAATAGCGTTGGCAATGAATTCTGACAAAGCGTTCGATGTTGGAGATGCCGAAAGAGAGTCGAACTTGGCAAAGATCGTTTCAAAGGTCACGATGGGTGTTGGTTCAACTCCGAAAACATCTAAAGCTAAGAAGAGTATTCTCCCAAGTGCTAGTAGTCCAAAGAACAAATCCAACCCTCAGGTGAGTTAGTTAATACAAAGTAAAGTAGTTAGTAAATACAAAGAGACAGAATTGAGGATTCTTTGTTATCTTTATTTCAGGAAGACGCATCGGGTTCAGATCCTAATGTGAAGAAGTCTGATGAGCAAGATGTAGAAAATTCCAGAAACCAAGATCAGGATTCCAAGCCAGTGTAAGGAACGCTATAACAGTTTTTTACTTTTTCATTGATTCTCAGTGTTTCAAGCTTCTAAGGGTTGTTAGCTGTGAAAATTAAGGGTAGTTTATTTTAAGAATCGGGATGAATTGGGATTTTGGAGACTTCATCAGGAGTTCTAAAAACGAGTTTTGACCCTAGTCCAACTGCTGTTGAAATTTTTTAAGTGTGAACTTGAAAAGACTGTACTGGAAAAAACACAAAAGAGCAAAGGCACCTGTATAGGTTGTCCAGGCCTTAGTCTGCTCATTCTATGGCGCAAACCCAAATAACTTTGTGACCAACCCATTACCGAAAGAAAAGTGAAAAGGTTTTGGTTTCACGTTTCAGGGAAAGTGAAGTGACGCCTTCGTCACCAGAAAAGGTTCAGGAACAAGCTGTTGAAAAATCCGGAAAAAATTTTTGTATAACCAATTATTTCAAGAAACTGAAGAAGACCGTAGAGGAGAGAAACAAAAACGAGAGGTTCAGCTGCTTTTCGGTTAGTTTTTTCTTTTCTGTGATATTTGAAGGTTTCTCGAGATGGAGGAGAGAAACATTACCCAATTCGTGAGATTAAGACACTGGTCCTTTCCCCAGATAGAGCCTCATTTAAGTCAAAACGTCTTGTTTCTTATTTGGTCGTAGGCTAAAACAGACATGTTCATCGCTCCGAAACTTGGAGGAGAACTCAAGGGAACCAGACGACAGATATTCGAAGAAGAGTTCAATAGTCAAACGTGCGAAGTCAATTATCTCGTTGAACGTCCTTCGAAGCATTCGAACAACGAGTCTATTAACAAGACCTCTGGAAAGGTTACCGCCCAAGATTTATCGACGTCGACCACTTCACCGTCCGATCGAGTTAATATGAGCATCGATAGTGTTAGCGGAGAAACGAACCGAGAAACTGAGGTTGAGGAAGAAGCTCTCGTCAAGCAACATATTAGCGGAGTTGTTGAGGGAAAAATGGATTCAGAAAAATCGGAAAACAGTGTTCAACCACCCGAAAGTATGAATCTTTGGTTTTATTTTGGATCGGGGATTGGTGGCTAGAAATGTTTTGGTTTTAATTAATTTTGTCTGTATGGTGACAGAACCAAGTTCAACTGCTCGGAAGAGAATCTCTCTCATACGGGTGGATCAACCTAAAGTAACGCAGGTTCAGCCTCTTCCGCCTCCAAGACCTGGTCGAATGAAAGCCAAACTGTTCCAGTTTCACGACAACCGGAGGCCTCCGTATTGGGGAACGTGGAGGAGAAAGTCAGACAGCGTCCGTCCGAGGAGACCGTTTGGTAAAGACAAGGTTTGTAAAGTACAGTGTAAACAGCAATTGTTGTACAGTTGGCAGTCCGCTGTTGTGCACACAAGTCAGTTGTGTATCTGAGTCATATTACAGACAAACACGTTGGTTTTTAGAATTTCAATTACGAAATCGACTCGGATGATGAGTGGGAAGAGGAAGAGGAACCTGGTGAATCATTGCACGGCTCCGACGACGAGAAAGAACCCGAAGAAGATTATGAAGTGGATAATGACTTTTTTGTTCCTCACGGATATTTATCGGACGACGAAAATCCAGAAAAAGAAAATTTGGTGAGTTGGAGAAGAGTTGTGGTTATTTACTCTCTAAAGGAGTGACAGCTGCTGATCAGAAGGAAAGATTTGTGTTTTCACTAATTTTTCTTTTCAGTCACCGAAGACCAAATTAGACTTGCTTGAAGAGCAATTTACATCTGAACAAAAGCAAAAGACGAGAAAGATGACGCCTTTGGTTTTTGGTACATTTTGGACTCACAAAAGTTCCCCCGAAGGTTAACTGCTTTTATTTTTTATTTTAATGTCGCATTAGCTGTAGTTATAGTGTATGTTGGGTTTGATCAGTTTAGGAACTTATTAGTTCATTTTAAAAGTCTAAAATGATAAAATGGTTTGTGGTTTTAGGAAGCCTTTTTCAGGATTTGCAATTGGAACGACTTCACGCGTTTCCCTGGTCATCGTTTCCCATTCAAATCGACGAAGAAGACGAGAAAAAGCTGAACGAAAGCGTCAACGACCACGGAGACGCAGCTACGACACCGAATCAATCGAAGAAATCTCGACCAAAGACCATATTCCCCAACGAAGAAATTGCAAACCTGATAAAAATGATTCACGGAAGTCCACAGAACAGCGATCTACTGGCCAAGAAATTTTTACTTCAAAGAGAAACTGAGCTGGGTCAGGATGGTAAGCGTCCTGTCGGTCTGACGAAAACTTGCGTCTTGAGAAAAATCAAAGAACTCGCCGCGTGGCAAACGAGTCAAGAAAAAGGGAAAATGTGTTGGCTCGTGCCAAAGGAAACCAGACAGGAATTCGGAGCCCAGGTCGAAGAGAAAAGCTCGGAAAAGAAACCGCAGAAATGTTACATTTGGAAATTCATGCGAAAAACCCCGAGGAATCCGGGCTCGGAGTCGCCCTCGGAGGAACAAAGACCTCAACTTGTCGAACTTGAATCAGAAGCTGATCGCGAATCGACGGCTGCTAATACTATCACGTGAAAAAATCGGAGATAACACTTTTATTTATCTGTATATATATTATAATTTGTACAAAATTAGGTTTTTATAAAGCAAAGTTATACATAATTAAATATAAATTTTTTTACAAGAAGACTGATGATGAGTACCGTTGCACTTACCTACCTGTTTGAGTAATACCACTTGAATTTATTTGTTTTCATTTTTTTATTGTAATCGCCTAAAATTATCTCAACATCTTGTATATATCATGAAATAAATGAATTTCAGTATAAAATCAACTACCTGTTCAATTTTTGGTGTATCAAGATGATTTGGCCCTTCTTAAAAGATCTGGAAAAAATGTAAAATGCCTGTCTGGAGCTCGAAGTATCGGCGAAGGCTGCCGTAAACCAGGGCGGCGAAGTAAACCAAACACTTGATCCTGTGGAGAGACCCCTATCGCAGAAAGGACCCCACTGCTGAATTTATGCCACTTCACTGAGTAGGGACTAAATATCTGGGATCCAGAATTACCGAAGTAATTAACACCCTGGAAGGAATCAAAGAAAGGATAAACCAGAGAAGCAGATGCTACTTCGCCCTCTAGAAAGCGTTAACTGCGGGTATATCCCTCGTGAAACTAATAAGAAGGTATACTTAACGACGATCCAACCAAAAGTTATCGATGTCAGCGAAGCGTGAACCCTAACAACACACGGAAAACGACTACTGGACCGATGGGAAATAAAAATCCTCAGGAAGATCTACGGCCCTGTACAGAGGAGCGATGTTTGACGTCTCCGATGCAGAATTTTAGAACCTGCTTAAAGAGAAGGAGAGGTGAGGATAGCTTGCTTATAGTGGGCTGGACACCTAACCAGGATGGCACCGAAGAGAATACCCGCCCAGGTGTACACAAAGAGACCCTGGGAAAAACGACAAGCCGGCAGGCCGAAAAATAGATGGCTCGAAGAGATGGAGGAGGACCTGAAAGCACTGGGAATTCGTAGCTGGAGGACCGTTGGAGCAGTGGAGCGGGCTCTGTTGGCAGCCGTGAATTTGCTCTAAGTGGGAAATTTTTTTGAAATAAATATTTACCCAAAGGGGTCAGTTTTCATTAAAATTAACTTAAAATGGATTCAAATACCTCTGGGTATGTCAGCACACAACAGAACTATTCAAATCAATCACACTTAAATCCAATCAGTGATGTCATCTCTTCAACACTGTCTCCAACCGACAGCGTCAAAGACATGTCTTTAGCTTTATTTTGAAAATCATTTCAGAATTTCCTCGTGTGCCACTGACTTGAGAACTTTCGTCTAGTAAGAGGGCGAAGGGGTAGAGGGGAAGGACAGGGCCCTGGAAATGAAGGGGAAATACTTAACGACGTGAAAAAAGTACAAAGTCACGGATTGAAATAAGAAAAAAAAAAAGAGCCGAAACCATGGAAGAGACATCTCGTGAGTTCAAAGCTTGAATGATTGATGACGCAAACCATCGACACCATTTTGCCATGACAGATGAGAAATGTTTAAATAATTTGATTGTAAAATTGACACAAAAACATTGTTGCGTTCAACAACGTGGGAAGGGATACGTCGTTGAGGAAGGAAGGAATTAATGAATCGAACAATGAGAATCAAGATTCGAAGGAATGCCGTCCGGCTTGTTTTCTACCCTTAAAACTCTGAGGGTTGAAGGGATAGGAGAGGGAGAACGGAAGCAAGGGGAAGAAAGAAAGAAAAGAGAAAAAGTTATTGACACGATTATTATTAATTTGAAGAGAGGAAAGAGGGAAAGAGAAAAGCTTCCGCTTTTCGTTGTCGAGCTTAACGTTTTTATAATTTATCAATGACGTCAGAGAAACCTTTTCTCAGTTTTTGAATTGGCCTCTGAAGGCTTGTGCTGCATTTTGTTTTTCTCAAACAGGAATAATTCCCTGGATTCTCTTACGATGTCTTTAATAATTCTCAAAATAAAAAAAGGGCAGAAAGCTTCGTCTTTTTTTCTCTGTTTCCTCTCTCCTGAGGTTTTTACCTTCCGGAATAAAATTCTTGCTCATTTACAGAAGAGTACATATGTGATTTTTGTAAAATATACTTTCCTCTTTCTTCGTGTGTTTGAAACATTCCCATCAACTGTAGTTACTGTCATGTTGTTTCTTACACTGGCTTGGAATCCTGATCTTGGTTTTTTGGAATTTTCTTCTGATCATCAGGCTTTTCAAAAACTTGTTGAAATAATTCGTTATACGATTTTTCTACATCTTGCTTGACGACAACTTCTTCCTCAACAATAGATTCTTGGTTAGTTTCGCCGCTAACACTATCGATGCTCATATTAACTCGATCGGACGGTGAAGGTGTCGACGTCGATAAATCTTGGGCGGTAACCTTTCCAGAGGTCTTGTTAATAGACTCGTTGTTCGAATGCTTCGAAGGACGTTCAACCAGATAATTGTTACCAGGCCTGGGCAACCTATACAGGTGCCTTTGCTCTTTTGTGTTTTTTCCAGTACAGTCTTTTCAAGTTCACAACTAAAAATTTCAACAGCAGTTGGACCAGGGTCAAAACTCGTTTTTAGAACTCTTGATGGAGTCTACGAAATTTCAACTTCTCCCAAGCCTTAAACTAAACTGTCTCAAATTTTCACAGCTACCAACTTTAGTATGTTTTAAAAACCGAGAAGCAAAGGAAAAGTAAAAAACTGTTATAGCGTTTCTTACACTAGTTTGGAACCGTTTTCTTGGTTTTGAGTTATATAGAAATTTAGTTTCTGTACTTATTCACTTCTCTCAGGGCGGAAAAAGGAGTTAAGTCGTTTTTCCAGCATCCCGCCATTTTGATTCAATCTATTATTAAAGATGAAAGTTAAGCAAAATATTCCTTGTTTAGGCTATTAGAATACGAAAATAATTTTCCGTCTTGTTTTCTTCATTCTCCTTAAATTTTTACAACTTTTTTTTCCTCCCGATTTTCCGCTTTCCACCTTCCCTTCCTCCTTTCTCTTCTTCCCTTTTTTGATCCTTCCGCCTTATTTCCTCTCTCTCTCTCTCTCTCTGCCTTCCTTTTACTCTCTTCATGTATTGTCGGCCGGCGTCTTTGATTCATTTACAACCTTTTGAGAGTTTTTCTTTTCTCATTTTGTTTGATGTTGATTATTTTAAAAGAGTTTCGTCCTTCTTCTTCTTCTTCGTCTGTTCTTTAAGTCTGAGTTATACTCTTCATTTCAGACCAAATAAATTCTTGAGCTGATGTTGTAACTTTTACCTTTTCAACTGTTCATGTCTTTTTTTGATTACCTCTTCCGAATTTCGTACATCGTCCTGTTTTATTCCTTTTTGTTTTCTTTTTTAATGATGATATTATGTAGTATATTTGATATCATTTTACAATAAAAAGTTGCGGGGTGGAAGGAGCTGGGGAATGACGGGTAACTAATCTGAGAGCTGTTTCCGGTTTCGTAATATTTTTTAATAAAAATCTTAACTAAAACCTCATAAATTCATATCAAAAGTTGGTAAAAGTTGATAAAAAGTTGGATATTAAATTGGGAAAAAGGAAATTTTTCGGAGGGAAAAAGTTTATTTAAGGAGAGTAATGGGAGATGACAACACTTTGTCACACAACCTAAATCAGATTAAACAATATTCCCGGGAAATTTATTTTCCCCGGTGGAACCCTTCCCCTTTCCTTTTCCCTGTTTTTGAAAAATTTGCCTCTATTAACTAATCTCAACTCTGTCAGGAAAATTTTTTTTGTTTTCTTTACTTTCTCTTACCTCCAGAGATGTCTTTGAGAGGAAAGAGGGAAGGGAAGTTCTTTCTCATTGTCTACTGCTGTTTATTTATTTATTTATCTATCTACAATATATAGAATGAAATCTTAGTGTTGCCTTTTGTTTATGTATGATGACTTCTTACCCGTTTCCTAACCCTGAGAGGTTGTTAAAAGCCTCTATTTGGTCCTTCCTACTTTTATTCTGATGGTCTTTTGTTTTATTGTTGTAGTTTCCTCATCTTCTTCAAGTTAGATCTTCTCAAGCGCTATTCCTGTGTTTCGTTTCGTCATCAACCGTCATGTAATGAGACATGAAATGATCAAGATAGGAACCAGGACCACAGGAATTGGAAAAAGACTGGAAAAGAATGAAGGTGAGTGAATTGTCATTAATTTTTTTTAGTTCTCCGATAAAAGCGGCAAGCAAAAGGGGCAAAAGGAAAAATTTTTGTCAATTAAAGCTCACCACCATCAAACCCAACCTTAGAACAAGAGCTATGCAATTGTTTAAACGTAATAAGATTGCTGATTGCCTTCGTTAGAAAACTGCAGGCGCTAACTACTTTTACACTATTAGGCTATATTATAATTAGTAAGAGGGAGCTTTGAGAGAGCTTTTACGTATTTTTTGAACTTCAATATAATCTTTCGTTTAAAAACTTTCAACTAAGGACCTCTTTAGTCGATATAATTTCACTTCCCCAGTCTCTTCTTCCTCTTCATGTCCAGTAAACGAAATTTTGAGATGATGTCGGTCCCTTCGGTGAAAATGGAAAAGATCAAAGTGTTGCTTGATAGAGGAGAAGGGAAAGAAGAAGGAGGAGGTTGGGACAGAATCAAGGCTGCCAGCTCGCAAGAGAGAGACAATTGGAAAGATGAGAAAAGATCGAGTAAAAGGTGGTGAATTGAGAATTACCCAGGGGATGAAATCACTCACACGTCCTATCTATTCCGTAATACGTCATAAAAGTTTCCTTTATTCTTTGAGGCTTTGGGGAATCGGAAGCTTATCTGCCCCAGCCGAAAAGGAGAGGAAAAAAAGAGGAGAGCTTTCGATATTACTCAACTCGTTAACGGTAACCTTCTCTCCCGCCTCCTCCTCTTATCCACCATCTCCACTCTATTTTCTCATTTTCTCTCTTCTTCCTTCCGGTTTTAATAGTATTTAAAATCATTTGTCATTTGATGGAAGAGAAGAGGTTTTCCATTTTCATGTTGTGACCGTTCATTCATTGTCTTTCTTCAGAGATGTGTATTTCTGTCTTGATTCCAGGAAAGAAGAAGGTCCATCACTTTTTACGTTTTCTAAATCTGCAGACTGGCTTTGAGAATCGTTCAGCGGTCGCTAGACGTTGAACATGTTAGTAAAGTTCGGGTCTTCAATCATCGTAAATAAGTTTCGTAACCGGTCTCGCGCCTAGGGAGACGTGTGCGTATCGGTTTTTCTTGGGGGCGAAACATTGGCCAAAGTATGAATTAAGAATTTCGGGGAGATTTCTCCAGGGAGGGAAGCGAAGGAAATCAAAAGTGGAAATTCTTCTTTTTTTTCTCCTCAGATTTTTCCGAGGTCCCTCAGCAACTGTCTTAGTCGGCATTAAATAAAAATCTCGATTCTTCATTTTTGTTCCTCCACGGCCTCCAATCTAATTTCCACAAAATAAAAGAAAAACTTTTTTTTCTACTAGAAAAGAAAACAATTCGTGTAATTCTTGTTTTGAAAGAAGAAGAAAGGAGAGAATGGAAGAAAGTTTGGTATTTCAGTCGCTGTTTTATTCATTCATATAAATTTCATTTCTGCCGTTTTGAGTGCGACGTCTTTTTCTCTGAACCAAACTCTATCTATCGTCTCGGTTATCTATCATTCATTCTCTCTACTTTAATTTTATCTATTCGTTCTCTTCTTTAAGAAAATTATCATTTCCCTTAGATAGCCGGGACTTTATCCATGGATTATGGGCTTCAACACTTCTTTCTCTTTTTCTCGCGGTTTATTCTCTTCGATGGACCACTCTCTGCCAGTTTTCAAATTTTCACTGTAACTTAGCTGGTCAGGTGTTTTCATTTCACGCCTCCCACTATTTATGTAGGAGGAGGTAAAGAACTAGGGAGGTTGGAACAGAATCAAGGCTCTCTCCAACAGAGAGGATAGTTGTTCCTTCTTCCATGTTACCACGCTTACATGTAAACACGCTTTATCTGTATGCAGCGACCGCTCTTGGCAGTCTCCTAATACCTACTTCCACATAGTCAGTTTCTCTTCCTTTATATAAGAATAATATAATCTAATATAATCCAGTTATACAAATATCACTCAAGGGTTAACGGTCCATCGAGGGTTCTCGCCTTGTTAGCAAAAGCTATCTACAACGGGTTCGCTTTTCTGCTTCTCTTGCTGTTGAGTTTGGTTCGACTGTCTGGAGGCCTTTCGTGATATTATGTTCTCAATGCGAGGCTGTTGTACCTTCAAATGTTGTCAAACCACTCATTGGTTCTACTCCTGATGAAGCTTACTACGTTTGTGCGCTCAGGTAGTTTATTTAGCTCTTAGTTTGTATTAGATTCGTTTTGCGGCTAAAATTTGTCTTCCAAAAGTTGTTGTTGTTCATGTTTGCGCCACATATGTGAGTACCCGAAGGTCATTCATAGGTCTGGTTTGGATGTATTTTACAATATATTCTTCGGAAAGAAAAGCAGTTTATCCTGTAGAGGCACCGGTTAGGATTCTCTGATCTCGTGCCGATTTCATTATGTGCTGAGCATCATTTGTGCTGATAAAGTAGGTACCGAGATATCTGAACATGCTGACCTCTTCAAACTTGTAAATAGTTTCGTATGAGACTTAATGTTACCTCAGAGTTTCCTGGAAAATGTTATCAGTTTCTCTCGTCCGTGCTTCACCTTTTACTTCCTTTCTTTTGATTTTTAAAATAATTTTTACTTCCAGTTGTCTGCTCGTCTATTTGTTCTGTTTCCAAGTGTCACCATTCATCATCTCTTTTCCTTTTCTATTCCTCTTTCGTTCTTGTTCACTTTGAATATCCAAAACCTTCCCCTTTGTTTCATCTTTTAATCAACCAAAGGGAGAGAAAATTTCTTTTTTCTTCTTTCTCTCAAATACGAGAACAAAAGAGAGAAGAAAGAGAATCGAAGAGGCGGGGGGATAAGGAGGAAGAGGAGAAAAGAACTGATGAAAGCCGAGAGACTAATCTATAACTCGGGAAGTAAAGACTTGATAAGATTAAGAAGAAAGTTTTGCCCGGAGAAAGTTTGACACGAGATGAAGGATGGTCCGTATTCATCTTTCGAGTTTCCCGGCGCGACAGAAGATAGAAAAGAGGAGGAGAGGAGGAGGAGAAGGAGGGGGAATGGGAGGTTTCCGAGGAGTTTTTCTCGAGTCCCGTGATTTGGACCCTCTGCCCGGGAAATTCTTTAATTTTTACCTAATGTTTCTTCTCCAATCGAGCACGGGTGCTTGGCTTTTGTCAGAAAAGTGACAAGCCATTAAGAGCTGGAGATTTTATAAACTAACCGGTAAACTTGATAAACATTCAGCCATTTAGTGAGTATGAATAATCGCCGGGAGTTATAGATAGTATCCGATTGATCACTTTTACCGGACGCATGTGCTACTAGTGAGAAGAAGGCTTTCTTACTTATAGGAAACTTATAGAATGAAAGCTCAGTAATGATGATTTCTAATAAACTAAGTGGAGAGCTTTAAAAAGCTTACAAGAATCTATGACATCAATTTTGACATCATTTTTGACATCAATTTTCTGATTATAATCAGTATTCGGAGTATTTCAACAAATTCAAGCTCGAGAGTAGTCTTGTTGTTGGAAGGAAATGACAAAGAATTTGAGAAAAGGAGGAAGGAAGGAAGGAAGGAAGGAAGAAAAGGAATCTGTAGGGAGGAAGAGAGAGAAGTAGAAGAGGGAGTTGAAGGGATGAAAAGATGTAGAAAATTTCTCCTTGATATTAAAATGATAAAGCGTTCAAAACGGCGAAAAGTCATTGAAATGTAAAGTGAATGACAAAGGGAGGGCGCTTTTACGACGCTAAACGTCGCTAAACGTCTCCGGGGAAATGCATCAAACGTCTCAACCACATTACAAATACAAAAGTGTCTCACCCCCGCCGCCACCACCACCCTCTTCCCCTCCGCTCTCCTTTATTTTCCCTCCCCTCCCCCTCACTCCCATGGACCATCTTTCCTTCTTCATCTCGGCTCTGTTATCTTTTGAGTTCCAAGTTTTTTTTCTTTTCTTTTCTTCCAAGCTTTTCCTTTTCCGGTGCTCATACACCAAAACGAACAGAACCTACTTCATGGATTTTTCTTTCGTTCCAGGAAAAGTTGTTTCTAGTGAAAGCCTCAATTCAGACTGGTTTTCTGAATTTAATTCTGAGAATAGAAGGAGTGAGGAGATGGAGGAGGAGGAGGACAGAAAAGAATTCGAAAACGACATTTTCAATAATCCGAGTCATTTGTAGACTCCCTCGGGGAAGAGTAAAGAAAAGGAAAATCCGAACGGGGAAAACTTGAACTTTGACACCCGAGCCGAAAATAAAACAAATGGACATCAGAAGAGACATGGAGGAAAATGGCGGATAATTAGGTTTCCCCGGAAACAGAAATCATTTCCCCAAGTGACGCAAAATAAATTTCTAGGCGTCCGGAATCCGATATTTTCGATTTTTCTTTCCACTCTTTCTCTTCTTCTCTTCGTCTTTTGTGTCTATCCAACACCTTTCTGGATGTTTCTCTTGAACGGTGACGACGATATCTTCCTTACCGATCGCCCAGAGGGTACAGGACTCAGACAGATTACAGAAGGAGTTGACTGAATTCTGCTTCCGGGCGGAGAATGGCCGAAGAACCTCAATTTGTGTGAAATGACAATGAAAGGGTAGCCTAATGCCAATCGGCCTGGAGCCATGTTCGATTATAATTTTGTGGATCGCGTGTCGATGGGGTTCATGGCGGTTGATGTCTACGCATGCGCAGTCTTCGGGTGCCCATCACGTGTTAACCTCAGACTCGAGCCTTTTTGTCCGGAGGCTTTCTCTATCCTAAGCGACAAACAGATGTTTGATAGTATAATTTTTTTGTTAGGCGCGGTTTGCCTTAAAGCTCTTTCGAACCCATCTGACTCAGTTTTAATGGGCTCTTTGTGTTTACTGTCGATTCGACTACCTCATATACTCTTCTTTCCTGTGATAGTTTGTCCTATTTACAGCTGTTCTATTGTCACTGCATGCTCTCATTCCTATTTTTGGGCTTTGTCTTCTGTTCTTTCTAGTAAAGTCGCCTCTCTGAAGGTCTTGAAAAGGTTTCCTTCCTTTTCGGCCGACTAGGGACCGATACTTTCAAACTTTTGCTGCTTATTTAGATCAGCCATGTTCCTTTTATCTGCTCTTTGTTTCATAAAAATTGCCCTCGTTCTCTCAGGATTGATCTCATAAGTAATGCACATTTTTATGGTGTAATCTTTTAAAAATATTGCACACTTTCATGGAGTATTGTCAATATTTTGGCTTTAACTACCAATCTTCCTACAGTCAGCAGAAACTAATTCACCAATTCATTGAGAACTAAAGAGCAGACTACCAAATTTAGGTCAGCCAAGTGACTTTCTAAAAAAATTTTACTTCTTCGTCTGTGTTTCCATGTTTCTGTGTGTTACTTTTGTTTCTTCTGTTGTGTCTCCATGAGCATATTGCAGCAAACCAACTCTTAAGTCCCGTCAACATTCTTAGTCTGGGATTCTGAATCCCAAACGTCAAGGGTTAGGTTTCTGAGTGTGTTTTGTGATTACGTCCGGTACGTACCTGTATCCCCAGTGGTGATGGGCGTCTTCACAGCATTCTCCTGAGGTGGTATGAGATGTGGGCTGTACCCATTACTCAATCCTTTGGTATTTTTCCAAGATTTGGGAGAGACAGGTGCAAGACCTATCATACCGACTACAACATGATTTCTATTTTCACTCCCCTCACCCTCCACTTCCAGGCTTTTTGCCATTTTGTTTAAGCGAACCATGATATCATCAACTCAACAGCGCCTTACCTTCTGTCAGGCTCCTCTCACTTTACCAGAACATTTATCTAGTTCATTTCGAACCGCTGTTCGGTTCCTTAAAGTAATCTAACTGGAAATTCGTCACTATCACTCCCCTAATTTGTGAGCCTAATGCAGATGAACGGAGAATAGGTTTTAAGGAAAGAATTCAAAATAAGACAGACAGACAGACAGACATTAGAAAACGAAAGAGACATTACCAAGCGTCGGAAGGAGCGGGGGGAAGATAACAAAAAGAAAAAAACTTTGTTTCAAAACCAAATTACATATTTCTTCTGGTATTTAATTTAAAACTTTATCATTTCTGCTGACACGAAAAAGAAAAACGAAAATGGAGGATAATAGTTAAACGTTTTTATGAACTGGAAATTTCAAGATGGTTGGACTTTCAATTTGTGTAATTGCAGGGTGAGTTCTCTCCGTTCGCACGAACCTTTTTTCTTTTCCTTTCTTTCTTTCCTTTTTCTTCCTACCCGTCATTACTCCTTCCCAAAACTAAAATCAACACGACAATTAGGGGCGTATTTACCTTTTATTAAGTATTTAACCAAATTATTCGGAGATTTCTTTGTCTTTGAATGAGAAACCCGGCCGAGGAGGATCGTTTCTGATCAAACCTGGTAGGCTATCGTGGTTTAACCGAGTTGGTCATGGGTCGAGTCGATGGGTTACCGTTTAACCGTTAGCTTGAGGGAGGTGTTCACTTGTTAGTCACCTTGTTCCTTCTTTTGTTGCCTTACTATGGACGCCATACATTCTCTTTAAGCATGAACTTCGACACAAACTTACTCTCCACTTTCGTTTCACATTAGACAGTTTTTTCTCGTCCAGATACGAATCAGACAAAAAGTGTTTGCATGTCTCCTTCTTCCTCCAGTTTCAATTTCCCGCTTTCATTCAAATTATCTCATTCCGACTTCCTATTCGGCAGAACACGAAACCGTTTTTTGGGGGGGTTTTATCCCTCTCCATCGAGTTTTTTGTTATCCCATACTCTTGGTAGGTTCACAAGAAGAGGTGGAGGGTAGTTGGAGTGATAATCCTTCCGCATTCGATCGACTTCTTCGATAAACGCATTTAATTAAAAATTTGCACGAAAAATTCCGTGCGAAGCGTTTCCACCCCACGAGAGGGTCGTTTCTAGTCCCACGTCACAATTTTGGAAAGGTGACGGTGTTGTGAGTCGGTTTATCGCGAGACTAGGCGCGTTTTGGGTTTCCATTTGTATTGTCTTCTTTACTAATTCAAGCACCGTCTTAAATGAACACTAACATGTCACAAAGCTTTCTTTTACACAAACCGCTGCCCGATTCCTTGTCTGACATCTTCATCTAGGTTTAGGAAAAAGTTACCAGTCCACTATCCTCATATTTATCTTCAACCACTCGACGCCATCTTGTCTCAAAATGACCTCGAAGATCATATTCACCAAACTAAACTTTCCTTCAAGCTTCAAATTACACTAGTTTAATTATCCCCCTGATTAACCTTCAAGTCGCCATTTTGATTTTGTTTTTTCGTTACTAACGAAAGACGACACTTCTTTTCGTTCGCCATGTTGTTTTTAAGAAGAACTTTTTCTTTCTTTCTTAATTACTTTCCTAAAAGTTTTCTCCGTCTCCTTTTCAGTTTCTTTGGAAAGATTTGGAAGTTTAGTTTTTATATGGCGCATGCGCGGACGTCTCGATTCCATGTCGGTCTTATCCAAAAGCTGGGAGAAGAAGAAGAAGAAATTTGGTTTTACCAATTAAGGAAGGTTGTTAAAAGTGTTTTTTATGATCTGCCGGTATTGTTTTGGGAAGGGGTGTTTCGCATGCGTGTGAAATTAATTTCTTCGTGATGGGTTTGTCCGCCAGAAGACGAATACGGGAAGATGGCTGGAAGGGTGAAAGGTAGCGTTGGCTTCAAATTAGGAAATCGGAAGAACCTAAACAACTTGTTATCCAGTTGTCATTCAAAAGTGTTAACAATGTCACTGATTCGACCTGATTCCTTCCCGTTTTGCCTATCTTTTCCCCTGTATGTCTGTCTGTCTGCCTGTTCAACTGTTAAGACTGCAGAGAAGAGCTAGAAGTGTAAGCTTTTTTGTGCGTTCCTCCTCAAGGGTTTCTTTGGTCTTTATCTACTTCTAGGGGAAAAGTTAGTTTGTTGGAACTGAAACGCGAGGTGAACAAATTTCCTTTTCGATAACCATCATCCCGAAAGATTTTCTCTCTCACTCACTCGCTCGTTTCCGGTTCCGGGAACTTAGATTGACAAGTTAATTTGTTTAGATACGGTGATAAGTAGAAACCTGTTGTTTCGTGATTTCCGTTTTATCGGGAACCCAAACCACGAATTCACGAAGCCTAACGACTTTTGTCTTTTGACACGAATTCGTCTATCTGATCAAAAATTAGTTCTTCGCTGTGGGGGAGGGAGGATAGGGGAAGTTCTGTCCATCTGGTCAAGAAATGAGAAGAGCAGTAGCGCAATGGCAGGGCAGGAAACCGAACAATGGTACGTCTGTTTTGGAAACAAGATTTGGACGCCTTCCGGGAGCCACATAAGCTTTTCTTCTCTCTCTCTCTCTCTCACACTATTATCACATCTCTCACTGTACACATCATACAGTTTTTGCTATTATCTCGATTTTTTAAACTCTGTCCCTAAGCATGAGACACTATACAGTTTTTCGGACTAGATTTGAGGAGCCTATGTCTGGGGAGCAGACCAGCGTCTTAATCCCAGGAGTGGATTGGAAGAAGACAAAGGGAAGACTGGAGCTATGTGAGGAGAGGTGGAATAAAGAGAAAGAAAGCAGGAGAGGAATAAGGAAATGTTTCTGGTTTGTTTTCGATTAAATATTGTAGAAGATTTGTAGGGGGTTAGGGACCTAAAAACGTCAGACTTAAACTAAACGCCGAGCTTTCATCCGCTAATTAGAAACCAAAAAGTGATTTCTCTCTTTTGTTTGTATGTGTTTACTTTGAGACGTTTTGGAAGAAATATCTCCTCAGCCGTAAATGAAAAAACGTGAAAAAAAGTTTATCTATGGCGGCCGCCAAGAGTTTAGACAACCTTTGAACCTGGTTTTGAGGCGAAAGAATCACGAAAAATTAATTTTTTGATTCGAGTCCACGATTCGAAAGCGTTAATTTCGTGAAAATGTGACCGGAGGTAAGAGAATAAAGTCTGGGTCTAGGTGGCGTAGAGAGGGGGCATCGAGATACTAAATGTCCGGCAAATAAAAAGAGGAAAAACCGAACGGGGTGACGGTCATGCGCCTTTCGAGCCTCGCAAATGACAGTCTGGATGGGGGCATTCGGAGATGTCACAGACTTCGGGACTCCACCCATTTCCACGTGTCGACGATCTTACAGGTGAAAAGTTTTTCTTTTTTACTGAAAAAAGTTTTCTAGATAGGCTGCAACGTTGCGGACTTAGTCTGGTGCTTGAAGGCCTTCTGAGTGTTTTCTTCATGGTTTTATGTTATTTGTCATAATCTATTTTTTATTCTCTTCTACTGTGATTTGTGTAATCCTCAACAAAAGCTCGTAGCGTTTCAATTGTTTTACCAGAATCATTCAGACATGCAAAGTTGGGTGACACTAAAAAGAGGAAGCAGAACTGCTCTTCGGATCTAATCCTCTTGATTACGTAGCAGGTCGGTGAATTGGCTGAAGGTCGCTGAAGTGTCCTTTCTTCTGGCGATTAAGCTAAGTTTCTTAAGCCGTTTCGGTAACAGAGTAGACTCGTGCTAGTTGCGCACGAACTTCTTACTGTACCGTCTTCATTTTCACATCCTGGAGAAGGTTGTCATATTGGACGTGCCAGGAACATTAACGAATTCCTTTAACACTTTATTTTGGAACTTTTAGACCATCAGAGCATTACTCTTGCTAGTGTAGCCCCACAGCTGCAGTCCATACGTCCAAATGGGTTTCAGAATGGAAACCAGATCTCCTTCCTAACAGGCAGTACAAGCTCCTGTATCCGCGCTCCTGTATTTTCACATGTTCCTTCCACCTGAGTCAAACATCTAAAGTCATGCCCAGGTATTTCGCCGTATTTTTGTTAAATATACCATTTCCACTGATCGGGATTGGTGCTAGACTGAACCTTTTCATTGAAAGTTGACATGTTCTCATTAAGCTGGATTCGCCCCTTTGTAGCCCAGGAATTGACCCTGGGTGGCACTATAGAGTGAAGCACCCCAAGCACTTCATTTCGCTTTTAACGCTTTTAAGTCTCCAAAAGCTTTCGAGCCAAACGCACTCACTTCTTGTCTCGCCAAAGACCGAAACACCGAAACTACTCTAGGCCGAGATTTAAATCTCACCAAAAACAAAAACCCAAAATTCCAAATTTTAATTTACGACAACAATTTTCGAGTTTCGAGTGCGACCTCAACGTAATAAAGAAATTTAAATCATATTTTCTTCGAACGCAGAGAGATAGAGCGAGAGAGAGACGAGAGGGGTGGGGTCGGGAGGAGTCGGCATAAATAAGATTTTACGATCAAAATATAATAAATCACCGGGCAAAGTAGTAACGGGCCCCATACAGAGATTAAAACAAGTTCTCGTTTCAATTTGTTTTCGATCGGAAATAAGAAAAGAAAATTGGAAGGAATAAGGCACCACCGTCAGGTATGTTTACCAAAGGTTTACATCCGTGTTAGTTATGTTAAGCGTTTGGTTGATCCGCCGCTGGAGTCAAATTTTAGAAAGAATACTGGAATTTGGTTTGTTACCTGACGCAGATGTTCGATTTGCTTTCTTTTCTCAGGTAAAGACATCATTTAAGTCGTTTTCATAAATATTGCACACACTGATAAAGTATTCACTTCAAAAATCAATTACAAGTGTGCAGTATTTTTGAAATAAGATCAGCAGTAGAAAGGTGCTCAAACAAAGAACCCCAATCAGAAACTGATACGCTTCATCAGGAGTAGAGCCATGGAGTGGATGGGGCAAATGTAGAGGGACAAGAACGCCTCGTACAGAACAAGTTATCTGGATGATGTCAGGAAAGACCTCCATAGGTGTCAAACCAAATTCAATAACAGAAGAATCAGAAATGGAGCCAAATCGGAGATAGAAAACTGTTAGAAACAAGATAGGGTCCTCGACAGAGCTTTTAGCCACCCTTGATCGACTGGCAACCTCGTAGAAACCTCAAATTTGACCAAAGGTTTCGATTTGGATGATAGGAAAGGAAAAAAGGAAAATAGAATGATTTAGCGGGATGCGCGAATACCCATGTGAGCATGCGCACAAGGGGTTACAAACCCGTCAAGACTGGATAATTATTCCCCGTTTGGACATTCTCACGAAAGAAAAGACTCGTCAGACTAGTTTCAGGTTCGGGTACAAAGAACCATATTGAAAATGATGAGAATTTTGATCTTTTATCTCGGGAGACAATGTATGATGGGAGAGAAACGAGTGTGAAACCCGAGAATGGAGCAATTATCCGGGGGGAGGACTTTTGAACGGTCACGTTTAAACAGCATTCCACCGGCCGGCCGGTCGGTCGGTCGGTTGGACATGTCGTGGCAGAAGAAGAAAAACCCGGGGCCCCCTTGATTGTCTTTTGAATCGTGTGACTTGACTGCCCATTAACTTCAACCTCGTGGGCGGGGCTTCTTCGTTCTTCTCTCTCGTTTTCGTGTTTATCATTTTCAGATCCACGTCTCTCTGATAATTTTAATTACGGGGTTCCCGAGTGAAATTGTCATTCAGTGCCCCACTCCTCCCTTGCCCTCCTTCGCTCCTTTCCATCGCCTTCCATCTTCGCCGTTCTTCATCTCCGTCGTTTGTGGGTTTTGTGCTTTGCACGCTTCGGGTTCTTTTTTTGCCAAATAAATTTTATTTTCCTTTTTTTAAATAATTAATTATATTGTTAATTAATTTTTTTTTCAGAGCCACGATTTGTTCACGAACGGATTTTAAATTTATGTGATTGAGATTGGATCGAGAGGGAAGAAGCGGGGGAAGGAAAAGGAAATCGGTCGCCACCTCACGGTTGGGTGCAGGCAAGCACTTTCAAAGTACTGGACAATGTGAAATCTTCTTCTTTGGGTAGTAAAGTGTAATTATACGTTATTAATATTAGATCTACCGGAAAGTTCTGTTACAGTAATGTTACAACAAGTTTGACACGCGTTTACGTATACTCATTTGACGCTTTTTTGGTTCTCTCGTTTTATGACCTTTACTGTATACATACTGAACTAGAAAATGAACTAAAACGAAGATGATTCATGTTAGTGTTAACTAAGAACGGATTGGCTGATTGACAGATTTGAAGTTCATTCAAGTCACTGTATTTTGTATGAATTCCAATAAGGAAGAAATGATACAGAAGTATCTGTCCAAGGTGTTGGAAAAAGGTATAGTTTCTCATAAAACTTGTAGAAGATGGTTCGAGAAATTTCAACTAGTTGGTTTTGACCTTTCTGATGAATCTTGCTCTGGACAGCCGTCTCTAATCGACGATGATACTGTCAAGATCATGTTAGTGCAAAACTCTTTTTTGACATCATCAGAGATTCCCGATGCAAAGAAATCAGGAATTTATAGGCTACCTTTGTATTATTCTAAAACCGGAAAAAACTTTCCGGTAGACCTAATATACTGTATATTATAAGTAATAGTGTACAATGCGGGTGCTGATAAAATTTGTGAAGGAATTATATAAGTAAAGTAGCTCTTTACCCCTCATTCATGACGAAAGCACAGTCTTCATCTGAACCTGGACCTGGAGTACGAAAGATTCGTCCCTTAGAAATGATGATTTCATTGGTTTTGATTTTTCGACTGTTATAGGTTGGTAATCGTTATTTATTACGTGACAGCACAGTGTAGTGTGAGAAGCTGAGAAACAACATAACAACGAAATGAAGAATTACGACGTAATTTTATAATAAAAGACAGCTAACGGAAACCACCCAAGAAAATGTCATAAACGGATATGTATGATACCAAACAAAATGAAAAGAGCAGCCAAACTGCTATCGGATCTCGAAATACCGGAAGTGGTTGATTTAAAAAGAACAAAGAAACTCCTATATCCGGTATTTCAGCAGCGGTAATAAGCAGAAAATATTGTCGGACATTAAAGCACCGGATATAGCAGTTGCAAAAATAATAATATATATTATAAAATATGAGAACTGGGCATTTATACGTCTCAAGAAAGCTTCAAGATGAATAAATTGCGAATCTGTTGACGGGAGAAACAAGTCGTGAGAGGCTGGAGTGAAGCAAAGTACCATCAGCCTGAGAAAGGTTGGGCTGCACCCACGTTGCCCAGACCCCTGACCAGTTATCCACAGTCTTGAGAAAGACGCGGAAAGAGGAGGTAAAATAATGGTCATGACGAGATGTAAAGTTTTGAGTGTCGGGTTCGTGCTTCTTTATCAACAGGTTTTGTCCAACCCTAATTGCTCTCCGGTCGCGAAATAAAAAATAAGAAAGAAGAAAACAAATTTTCGATAAGGTATCATGCGGATGGTACGCCTCCTCCTCCTCCTTCTCCCTCTCATCTTCTTCTTCTTCTCCTCCTCATGAACTCTCCTTCACGATTGCGCTCCTTGGCTCGAAAACACGAGCAATCAAACTAAGAACACCATTAAAATTCTCACGAGAAGCCATCTTGGGAAATGACTTCGCGGCTGCTTTTTAAAACGCGATCCTCTCCGTCCAAAGCCATCCATCCATCCATCCACCCACCCACCCACCGCTCCCCTCCCTCTACCTCACCTGTAATTGGTATATCCAGAATGGTTTACGAGTCCATCGGGTCCAGGTTTTCTTCTTCGTCTTATTTCTTCCTCCCAGGTTTCTTCTCCTCTATAGTCATCCTTCCAACATCTTCATGTTCCTGACCATTTTTGTTGGATTTCTTTCCTATTTCCAGCTCCCTAACCCTTTGTTAGCCCCTAAAACTTGGAGCCATGAGACAACGAATTTTCGGACGCTCACTTCAATGATGAATGTGCTGTTGCCAAAATGACGCCGAAAGTTCAAACGGTTTTGTTTACATTTTTCTCTTTTCTGTTTGTGATTCCGCTTGTTCTTTCTTCCTCCTTTCTACCGCTTTCCCTCTTTTCTCTCTCCCTCACTAAACCATTTGAATTAATCCAATCGCTTTCTATTAGTTTTTATAGTTTCGCCTGGTTTTCTTGTTAGTTTTCAAGGTGTTCGAGGTTTCTGTCTGGAGGAAATGTTTTCTCTGTACTCTTGGGTGACTTTTATCTTGTCCACGAACTCTCTGTCATGTTGTACGGAAGGAGATACTCCTGTTGGAAACAGTTTTACTGATTTTCTACTGTTTTGGTAGGAGCATCACTGAACCTTTCAGTAGACCCGGACGGTACCACTGAAAGGCGTGGAAGATTTATGCCTCCTCTACATCAATGTTCAAATTTATTTTATAAAAGCACGTTGGTAGATTCGTTCTAAAAGTTCTTATTTCTGTCTTTAGAATATTTGTTCAAAATTCAAAACCTGCACACTGGATCAGGGTGATATACCTAGGTTTAGGCAACACTGAGGATTTTAGTTTCTTCAGTTAAAAGGAAAAAAAGCAAAAAATAGTTTTTGCGCCATTTTGAGGTCTGAATGGAGAAACCACGACTCAAGACCATCTCCAATTTCTTCTATTCCCTGATTAAAGTAATACAAACAAATGGGATGGGGGTGGAGGGTTGAAAGAAGAGCTTTGGAAAGTAAAATCCTTGCAAATGTGGTTTCTCCACTCTTTCGAGTCATTCTTTCAATTTAATATTGTTTCTTTTAGACCTCCCTTCATCCCCTTATCTCTCCAGCAAAGTATAATATTGAAATGAAACGAGATGAGCTGTTCACGTGAAAGGATGGTTTTACCTTCCAAGTGTCTATGGGTTGGCTTGTTTGAGAAACATCCTAAATTATAGAAAGGGCATCATTGATTCCAATGACCAAATCGGCGTCCATTAACTAGACCAAAGGCAATTCTCACTGTCTGACTTCTTCAGTCAATTTTTCCCAGGCCCTGTTCTTTGAAGAACCTTTTTGAGAAAAACTATCAAGAATCTAAATCACGATAGGCAAACTCGTCATCCAAAAGAGTCAATAATAAACCAAACCATAATGAAATTTATTCAAAGAGCCATTTTTGTAAGCTTTGCTGTAGAGGCAAGCTTTTCTGAGAAATTTAACAAAATAATTTGGGTTAAAACTACAGTGACTAGCTTGATTTTGCTAAATACTGTATGTCTTGGGTATGAAAAAATTTCTGTACTAAATTGTTTTTACTGAATTTTACATCAAAGTGTGCATTACTTTTGAAATGAATTACACTGCACAGTAAGCACCATACACCCAGTTGTAAAGTATGCACTTCAAGTGTCACACTTTTTTAATTCCATGAATTTTGGCAAAATTTTTGGTCTTTGCTTCAAGATCCTGGAGTATTTTGTAAAATATAATTCTTATAATATAATTTTTATACTCTAGGTTGTACCTGAACTTCATTTTTCTATTGTATTGTATCTGTCTTTGAGCTTGTCTTACATCATTTCAGCCTTCTGCCAATCTTTTCACTTCTTTTACTGACAGGCCGTTCGCTTCATAGAACTTTCTTTTTTGTAAGTCTGTGTGTTCTAATGATGACACTGCTTAATATTGATCGCTCTCAATCGAGACAAATTATTCTCAGTTAAGGTGTAGTCACGTGGTTTAACTTTAGGAGTTAAGGGACTTCCCGATGCTGTTATATCGCACAGTGGATGGCCGAGCGAACTCCTCGATTGCCCCAATTCCTTATCAATATAATATACAGATACTAAATAATACTCTGGGCCTGCACTAAAGATTTTGTGGAAGAGCGACAGCTAAGGAGTAAAACAGCCGCACTCTGCTGACCTCTGACCTAAACCGAAAAAGGTAAATGTGACAATAACAGCACACATCCTCAAGCATTTCCTTCGAATTCGGACAGCAAATGAATAAGAGAGACAAATAAACAGCAAAACAAAAAGAAGACGAAGAAGAAGAAGATGATGATGATGATGATGAAAAGAAATTATTTCCACCGAAGATGAAAAAAAAGATTAAATTCGTGTTAAAACCATAATTTTCAAGGTCATTAATTATTTTTTTCCCTTTTTTTAATTTAAATTGTCCTTTTTTAATTTCGATAATTATTACCTGCGTTAAACCGAGTCATTTCCTCACCACCACCCCCTCTCCCCGCGCCTCGTCACACCCTTCTTAATAGCCCAACATGACTCTGATCTATCTATCCATCTATCTGGGGGTTGATTTTTATTTTTATTTTTATTTTATGACGAGGGTTCAACCTTCGCCTAATTATCGAGAAGGACGGACAGAGACGAACTGACAAAAGGAAGAATTGATATCTGGCTACGGGATCTCACAAAAAACATTTTTTAAGAAAATGGAAGAAGATGTGGGAGGAAGAAGATGGAAAAGGACTTCCGACTAGCACCTTAAATTTGTTTGTTGGTCCCTGTGTAGGTTGGACTTGTGTTAGAAATCACGAAGACAGGAAATTTCTGTGTTGGGTTTATTGTTCGGTGGATTATTTGGCTTTTGCTTGTGTTAACAAAATGAGATGATAGGCCAAGAAAGAAGCAAACGGCATGCAAACAGATGCTTGGAACTCCCAAGAGAAGAGGAAGAGGGGTAGACCTTAGGCATCGAGGAGAAGGTGGGTGGAAAGTCATGGATACGTTGGCAAAGCTTCGTAGAGGTCCTATGCCCAGAGAAAAGGCGGCAAGACATTGAAGAGATCACCGTTATCCATCTATCTGGGGGTTGCTTAAATGACTAAAGCTGTCTGGATAGATCGAACCAAAATCAACAGTAGAAGAAAGGGAAGAGCGAACTCAACTCTTAACCAATTCCGTAGATTTTTGGACACAAACTTTCGGATCTTCAGACGCAAATTCTGTTTATTGAGAGTTGTATTTGCTGTTTACCACTGTTATTACAATTGAGAAATTTAGAAATCTGTGTCATAAAATCGTAAATCGTCATGTCATCATCTCGAACGAGCCTATTGTCGAGATCAGACCGGACACGAACGTAAAAGAATCTGTGAGTCTTCGGAAGACTTCTGGAGTCTCCTCTAATTAGGACAGCACCTACCAGATAGACTTAAGTTTCTTTTGGCGACCGGTGTCATAAAATCGTAAATTGTCATAAATGTCATCAATTCGTCCTCGTTCGGAGCCTATTGTCGAGCCGATCAGAACGGAGACGAATTGATGACATTTATGACAATTTACGATTTTATGACACCACCGGTCGCCAAAAGAGTGTTGAACACATCTTCTATCAACCTATCTGATGTCTCACAATTAGAAAAGGGGACTCACAGCACGGAAGATACTCACAGAACTATGAAGACTGGCTCTCTCCCAAAGACTTGCAGATTCTTTTGTATATTTACCTTCTATAATCCCTGAGGGCGAAACAAAGATCATCTGTACTGTTTTGTATTGTATTAGTTAGGAACGAAGAGAAGGAGAAACCGAAACAAAAGACGAACAATTAACCAATTATCTCTTCTTAAGTCAACCTTCCGATTAAAACTCCAAAGAACCCAAGAATCTGCCGGTTTTGACCTGGAGGTCAACCGTTTCAAGTCTAAACTATAATCAACTTCCCTTCGTGACAGTTCCAGGTACATTTTCAAAAAGAAATAAAAAAAACTTTTCTTCCTATACCTTTTTCGTTAATAATTATAACTTAGTATAAATTCTTTTATAAACTACTGAAAAATTAAAGGTATTAAATCTTTTTATAGGGGAATGTGTTGTTCGTATGACTCGCGCCTGAACAATGGCTTAAATCCATGTTGGGCCCCTCTCTCTCTCGTCCTTTCCTCCAAAAAGAGAGAAGAAAGACGGACGGTTGGTAATCTTGATATAACCTTAAATGGACTGTGGGCTGGGATTCCGAAAGGGAATGATGGACGTTTGTGATCTGATTATGTTTCCTTTCTTTCTTCTCGTCTTAGGCTACGGTACCTGGTACCCAGAAAATACAGTTTTGGTAATTCACGATTCGAGGGAGGTTGCAAGAGATTCGAGATGCCTTTGAACGATTTCCTCTCGTCGTTGCCATAATTTGTCCTACATCTGCCACGTTTGGTGTTAAATCTTTTAAGTCACCACTCACTACTCCTTCCTGTCTTTGCTTGTTCGGGCGACGTTTGCTAAATCACTCGTTTCAACAAAATAACTCCTCATGAAGTTTGGACTCCTTATACGACGATGACCCTTGGGTCTTTGAGTCTTCACGACGCCGACAGGCTAGCCAGGAAACGACAGAATGAGGACTTGTAAGGAAAGTTTGAAAGTGGAAGCGATGAGAATACTTAACGAAGAGGCTGTGGGAACAGCTTAGCCGAGACGAAGACATCGATCGTGATGTTAAAGAGTGGAACACGTCAACCCATCGGATCGATTTGCGAGGAACCTTGACCAATGGCATTCGATCGATCTAAGAAATCTCTCAAGAGAGATCCGACAGAAGGAAGTCTGATATGGTAGCCAAATAAGAAGTGAGGGGGAAAGAGACTGTCAGTAGACTGAGAACACACAGTCCTTGAAAAGGAGGAGAGATGTCTGATGCATGTGGGCAACACTTAAATTCAAACCGGATAACCTGCTACTGGCCTCCTGTCACGGGAGAAGAATTTCCTTCAAGAGATAGACCAAAGAACCTCACGAGCGTTCTGTTTGAGTCACGACGTCCTCACACTGATATTGGTGCTTGGACATTCCATGTATGGTCACAACCCGGAACTATGAAGACGTCTCATCGGAATGTCATTTGCTCAACCTCGGTCGAAGTCCGCTACCTCATGCTTCCTTCGACTACTGTATGTGCTCTTCTTAAGGTAGGTCATGGTAGTTTAGGCGTTTGGTCTTCACCAAGGAAGTATGTAAAATCTAAACTGCTGCTCAGGAAAACCAAGATCCTCGCGTACAAAGTGCTGGTGAGGCTAGTTTTAATGCATCCTTCGGAGGTCTGGACACTGCAATGAATAGGGCAGAATGAAGGACAATCCTGCAGAAGGTCAACAGCCCACACAGGGCTGTAGCGCTAATGATGATGATGCGACTTCTCAAAGGCTCTAAATTGTACATGACTTCTTATAGATAACTAATGGGACAGCCAGAGTGCAGTGTCACCAAAGATGTCGTCAACGTTATTTCGGGACAGAGGGTGAAAAATAAATAAATAAATAAAACAACAAACAAAATATAAATAAGAATCATTTTTAATTTTTTTATTTTTATCTTTTAAGTACATTAAACGATGAAATATTCTTTTTATCTAATGAAAAAAAAATTTCATTATCTCTCAACAGCTTTTCACAAAAAAAAATTGTGACCCAGGATTCAAACACCTGGCACCAAGTCCAAGTCGTCAAAACGACCCAGGTGACCTATATCACCCAAGTCCACACACATATACCTCACAAAAGATGGTAGACAAAGAGATTCTAAACCTCTAAAAACTTGGTAAAACTTCATCTACAATTTAGAGACCAAAATAGATAGACCAAAAAAAATCTTTAATTTATAGACTATAAATTAAACCAGAAATTTTCACTGATATACTTGTATACACGAGGGCGAAGGGAATATCTATATATATCACAAATAATTTTTTTTTACTTTTTAACTCACTTTTTATCTAATTAAGGTTTTTAATTATCTACTATACACGTGGGGGTTGCATCATATACAAAAGGAGAAAACGAAATTTGTTTGTTTTGTTCTTAAAAATGCTTTCTCACTTACTGCTTACGTTCCCGTTTATATATATATATATTTATATAAATGTATTTATATATAATTATACATAACATAAGCAACTGAGCCTATTTTATTTATCTAAAAGTATCAAACTTAATTATTTACAAGGAAAAGAAAGATTTTGTTTGTATAACATCTACTCGTTTAAGCAATATACACACACGTATCAGAGACAGATAATATTGTTCGCTTGTTAAGCACATTCGTGTTATTGGATGACAATTTTATTGCACCTAATTTTCATAATTTATTTACTATAATCCTATTTCCGGTTCTTACTTAGGAAACTGTAAGTTCTTTCCTTTTGTGTCACTATTTTGTTTTCGTTTGGTTTTCTTTACAGCAAGTACTTGTGAATCTATCACAGTAAAAAAAAGAAAATTTGGGAAAAGTTTCAGACGTTTGGCTTTGGAAAGCTCGCGTTTTATTCTGTTTGATGTTGTGAGTTGGGTAACGGTTTCCTGTGAACGACTGAAACCTTTAATTAGTAGTCTTGCGAGTAGCTGGATTTACCGGAAAAGCTTGAAGACTGTTACGACTTCACAGGATATATTTTCCGAGTGGTTTTTGGGGGGTAGGGGTGATGGGGGTAGTAATAGACGATTTAATTTAAAATGGGAAATACGTTCGCATTAGTTTGCCGACACAGACACTGTTCGTTTTGCTTACACCAACAATAATTTAATTATTATTAACGATTATGTGAATTTGGCATTATTGGGACGAATTCTTGAAATCCGTTCACCACCAAATCGGAGGAACAGGGAAACCGGGTTGTGGCGGTGGTTGTGGTGGTGGCAAACCGTACGCGATCCCGTTGCCATTATGTCACGAACCGTATTCGTTGGATGAAGCGCTTCCTCTCCTCTGTGTCCCGGCTGTACCTTCCAAATGTCTTTCGCAGTGAGCATTTCGCTTCGTCCGCGACGTGAACACTTTCAAACACCCGGCCACTGTGCACCTGAACAGTTCGGAAGAGTGAATTTGTTCGTAATGTTCTTTCAGAGACCCGCCATCCGGAAAAGGTTTCTTGCAATATTTACAGGGAAGAAGACCCTCCCGGTCGGGAGTTGGTATGTCGAATTCGACACTGAGCGCCGGGGAGGATGCACTCGGCGGTGAATTTGGCGACGTCGATCCAGACCTATGATCCTTTCGGTCAAGTCCGTTCGGAAGGAACGGATGACCGGGGAAATTCAAGTTGGGGAAGCCCAGCGTAGGGAATGGAAGATGACCGGCAGCGGCGAGCATTCGTTCGCCGTTGAGTAAACCGTCCGCGGCGGCTGCCATCGACAGATGAGGATGGCTCTTAAAAGCGTCGTAGTTTAATGGTAAAGACTGAGATTCGGAATAGAGACGCGACAAGAAGTCGCTGTGAAAGGCTGCGTTAGCCGAGAAAGGTCCTTTGTCCCAAATGCTGGTGACCTTGTCCGATGTCGTAGACAGTAGCTTCCGATGGAGGTTTAAATTAGCACTATGACGGTCTCTGCTTCGTTTCGATGGAAATGCAGCATTACACCCTTCAATAGAACATTTATGCATTAGTTTTAAGTGAACATTCTGGTAATGAGTTTTAACACCAAAGTGGTTTTGGAATATTTTTCCACAGGCTGTACACTTACGGGGATTATCTTTATCTAGGGGGACATCTACACCTAAAAAACCATTCTCTAGAGAAAATATACCTTCACTATTCTCATCTCCGGGAGAGTCTGGACCATTGGAAACAGTTGAGGATTGAGATTTGGCCGGGCTCAGCTGACCTCCACTACCTGGGTATCCGAGTCCCGGAAAATGACTTTCACCTTCGGTCGTTTTACTTTCTCCGAACCGTCCCTGAGACAAGCTTTCCAAATGCCTCAAGGGATTCGTTCCTTCTCCGTGATCGCTCTCAGGGCTTTCAGCTGACTTTTTATCCATGTTGTCCTTATCCTCGTTGTTCTTCGGACTGGCTTCTTTCGAACTTGATTTCTCTTCGGTCGCGTTCTTCGTTTCGCCGTCGCTGTCGCCGCTTTTCCGACGACTTTCCACTTTTGACTCAGACTTTCTCAAATCTTCGCTTTCCATTTTTGGTGTGAATTCGTCTTTGCTCGAACCGAATACGTTCTCCGGTTCGTGAGATCCTTCTCCGTCCGTCGACATTCCGTCGTCGTGCGAAGTCCTCACGGGTATGGCGCACCGTGTCGGATTTTGGTTTTTCCGTTTTCTACCTCTTCTCGGTTTGACAGCCTCGCCGGTGGTTCCTTCGGCTACCGTTTCCTCCTTGAGACTTTGATTATCAACGACACTTAGTGAATCCTCGTTGCTGTCCACGTTACTACCGACGTCGTCCATGTCTGACACAGACATTTTGATTCTTTTCGATGCAACTTCCTCGTCGATAGTTTTGTCGTTGTGCTCTTCTATTTCCTGGTCTTGTTCGTCGTCACCGACTACGACGATGCCTTCATAGTCTTCTTCGTCATCCATGTCGTCGTACTGGTTGTTGGCATTGGGTCCAACTCCGTCGTCTGACGATTGATTTGTGTTCGAACTGTATTCCGTCCGTCGATCGTCGAATTTGTTCAATGTAAGATCTAGGCTTTGTTTCAAATCTAACGCGGATGCTTGATGTCGAAGCTCGGGTGGAGGTGTTAAAAGCGGAAAAGCTCCAAAAGACAGCGGGTTCAATCCTCCCCCAGGAAGAGACAAAGCTCCGTGCGGTGGGATGAGAATGGGGTGGGACTGAGAACTTCGGCCGTCATGAGGAGAGATTTTCCTCCTCAAGTGTGGAGAGTGAAGCTTCGGATTCGGATTGGCGCTATGACGATTCCTAGATCGCCTTGAACTGAACATCATATTGCATCCTTCGACGGTGCATTTGTGCATTTCCCTCAAGTGAACTGCGGAGAAATGTATCTTAAGAGCTCCTTTGTCGCAGAAAGTCTTGAGACAAACGTTGCACTGAACTCTCTTCTTTCCGGTCGCTGGATTAATGAGCTGAGTGCCGAGATTGAGGGGCAGAGCGGACGATGTCCCCCAACCTCTCTTGATAGGAGAGACTCCCTTACGTTGGTGATTTGGTTTCTTGATTTGTTTGTTGGCTCCATCGCGGCTCAAATTAAGCGCGCTGTGAGAATTTTCCTCATCCTCTTCATCTTCCTCCGAACCAAACTCACTGTTGGCTCCTTTTTCGGCTTTGATGGACGGAGATTTGCTTTCGGGTCCACCAGCAGATGGTATCAGGCCGGTGAATGATGAAGCAACTAAACTGGCTGCTGACAGGGGGTTCGTCGAGAGAGCCGAATGACTCAGGTTCACCGGTGCGGCAGAACTCGTTGACGAAGGGAGAGGAAGAGGAGGAGGCAGGTGCCATGTGGGACTTGTTACATTTACAGAAGGACTAGTGTCAGAGGTCTCTGAGGCTCTCCTTCTTCCCGAATCTGAGGATGGGAAAGGACTGGATCCCGCGACCTTGCGGAAATCGAAGGGTTGCATGCTTTGAAGCCTATTCAGAGGTGAAACACTAAGAGGACTCGAGTTTAGACTCGCCGGAGGGGAGGAGCCCGTGCAAGTGGGCCCATTTTGGGGAGGCAATTTCAGTAAATTTAACGGAGACTGCTTTTGCAGGGGACTAGGTGGAGCCGGCGAGGGTCTAGTCGATGGAGGAGGAGGGTGATTCAAGTGTTGAGAGTGAGGAGGTGAAAGTCTTCTCGGAGGCGAAATGGTTCGGGTTCGAGTCCTGTCGTCCCGATGGGATTTGCTTCTTTCCTCCAGTCCCGGAGCCGCTTCTAGTTTGGGCGGTTTCAGTCCGGATTTTTCCATTGCCTTCTTGAGATCGGACTCGACTTTGAGCTGATGCTGCAACTGCAAATGTCTCTCGATCTCGATCTCGATCTCTCTCCCTGTCTCTCTCCCTCTCCCTTTCCCTCTCTCTTTCACGATCCCTGTCCTTGTCCCGATCCGATGAAGATCGATCACGATCTCGATCTCTATCAGCGGAGAGTGTCGACGCAAGAGCAGCCGCTTGATCAGCTTGAGCGAGGAGCAATTGCTGAGTGATGGCTCTTGTTTCGCCAAATCTAAGGAACTGTTGTAGTACCAGAGGTTCTTCCTCGGGGCTGCATATATTCCACCTTTCCAAAACCGTGCCGTGAGGCTCCTGCAACAAAAATGAAATTAAAAATTAAGGAAGGGCTCGAGTACACTTGATTCAAAGAGTGGTAGAGGGAGATGGGCAAGTATCATCAAAATCCCAATCCAGATTATCGGATTATCTAATCCAAAAGGGAACTCTAATACGACCTCCGCGCCAGTAATTAGTGTTCCTCAGGCCTTTTATTAGATCCCGGGACTAGGCTGACGCTTATTAAGTTCAACATGCGATTCGTCTTACTAATTTATGATCATCTCTTTCCACCTAATTAATCGACGGAAATATTAATTTGTGCTAATGAGAAATGACCCAAAACCCAGCAACAGATTGACTTCCGTTGGCCCTCTCAGGTACCCTTTTCGACTGTCCATCGATTTTGAGGTTCTGAAGTGCGATCCTATGACCTCCCACTCCTCCAACCTAAAGTTTCTGGTATGGAATATGGTATTAATGGAGAGATGAAAACATAGTTGAGGTCCCCGGTTTTTGATAAATAAAGTCTTGACATGTATCTCTTGGGCTAATTTCAGTAATTGAATAATGAAACAGAACAGACAAGTGATGATTCTACTTAGACAAGAAGAAAAGGACTTTTCCGAGAACGGAGTTACGACAGCAAAAAAAATGGAAACCGAAAGAAGATTTATATTTTTTGAATGGAGACTGTCTCGAGCAAGTAACTTCATTTCGAACAGATCATCGGTTCGTATTTGAAGGGTTGACTGATTCTCGAGGGGCATTAATCATGACCCTTAACACATCACTGCGTCTGTTTCTATTTCTACAGCAAACATTTCCATTCTCACCGCCCTTTCTCTCTCATCCCCACCCCAAACACTCTTCAACAAGCCAGAAAAAGAAAGAAGGAAGGAAGTAGATTCGGTGAACAGAAAAAACAAAAGACTTATCCATGCTACCGTCGATGGAAGCGACCTTGCAGTAGAAGAACCGAGAAGAAGAAGACACGTGGTGAAAGGAAAGGAACTTTTCAAAGAGCTCTTGGGACATCTAGTACAAATACTTGACAGAATACTGCGGCATCATCGACCTCCCGCTCCTACTCCTCCTCTCCTCGCCACTTGACACGACTTTGGAATGCAAATTAAATCCGATTTTTTCGGAATTCGCAATCGAAATTTGTTGACACTGTGCTCCGGGCCCGGCCATTTTGTAACTCGAGCAACTTACTCTGTACACAGATTTTTTATTTATCGAACGGATCGCTCCATTTTCTTTACATTGTTTAACACTCAAAACACGCCGAAAAAGTATAAGTTGAATTTTCATTTCGCAAAAGTTTGTTTCTATACAAAATTTTTTTCCTCAAACTGACTGCCACCTGTCTCCAAGTCCGAGACTGTAAGCAGTTGGTGAATCCCTAAGGGGTTTTGCCTGGACAACAGTTTAGGGTTTCAAACCTCAAACCCAGAGGGTAGATAATGGATGAAAAGGGTGTCATAGTCTAGAGGTTTATATCTCCTAAGACGTCGCCGATCTTGTCACTGGGATGCTGACTCTCATCTTCAAGAAGAAGAAGAAATCAAGGAATAGAGTTGAAGGGAACCAAACCCAAACGACACATCCACAACACCTGAACTAAAGAGCTAGACCCCCAAAGACACGTGACCGCGCCCAAACCAACGCCATTTTCTTCGAATGCGTTTGCGAATGACGTTCGCCTAACAATAATTAAAAGTTAAATTAATTATAAATCAAACGGATCCGGTGACTCATAATTAATGAAATCAGTATCACTTCTCATTAGCATAATTAAGAAAAAATTAATTAAAGAACGACTGCTTAACATCTGAAATGATTTCGCTTCGATTCGGGTTTTATGATGGCTACGAGGAAGCCTCTACCGCCCACTATAGTCAATTCGAGATAGTTTGATAACGAAGAGAGAGCTATCGTTTACTACTCGGAAGCAGATCACGATATATAGCTGAAGAGAGGTGAAGAAGAGACCACCGAAGAGGCGAAGAAGGTACATTCGACAACACAGCAATGGAAGGAGAGACTGACAAGTGGTTGGAAGTGTAGATAAGAAAGGAAGGAAACCATAAAGCTGAGACTAAGTAGATGTGTGTGAAAGTGGCAGGAAAGCGATTGGAGAAACAAAGAACACCGAACGGCAACACAAAAAAAAGAAAATGGAGGAAGGGAGGGAGAGAAGGAGGAAGAGCAGAGCCAAGTATTTTGGTAGCAAACAAGTGTTTTCAATATAAATGGTACTCGTTCCCTTGTTGAACGTGTCCACTTGTCTACTTTTATTTATTTCTTTCGGAATAATCACTTTTTAAAGTTTGACCCCGTCAGTCCTTATTCACGAGGAAAGGAGAAGATGATGGAACGAAGGAGAAGAGGAAGAAGAAGGAGAACACAAAGTTTCTCGATTGCGCCATCTTTCTTTTCATCGTTCGATTGCAAATTAAACAAGTTAAGGTTATTCAAGCTGCTCTCTCTCTCTCTCTGTCTACGTTTTGCCTCCGGCAGACTACACCCCCACCCGTCCACCCGTTCACGGTCAGCTTTGGACGTTTCTTCTTCGTTAAAAATCATCGCTTATTTATCTCAATCAACGACGAAGATGGTTGTAGGTAAAACGACCCGGGGAGACTATTCACATGGGAAAACTCGTTCGTTCGTTTCCCACTCCCTTCCCGTTCGTTCTGATAATTCAATCAATCCATCCACCAAAAGGGTTGAACGTCTCGAGAATAGATATCATCTTCGAACTGTTTTCTTTCTATCAATTACGAACGTGACGGTTTTCTCTTTCTTCTTTCCCCCTCTTTCGTTGACAGGATGTTGGAAACCTTTGATCCGTTCGTTTCTCAAAGACTGTGTCAAGACCCACCCAAACCGGTTTCATTGAGGTGAGTCGCAAGGTGGACAGGTCAGAAGACACGCAAGAGGTCTAAAGGCTAAGGACAACTTGGAAACACACACATACAACCGGTTTGACATGAAAGACAAAACCCAAAGAGGTTATGGCTCGGGTAACTTCTGCTAGGCTCCCAGACTCGGGGTGGAGAACTAACGGATAAAGACAAACCATTTAGGTAGAAGGTTGAAATAATCTGCGGGGTAGTAGCCACCTTTGCTAAATGCCAGTTTAAGAGGTGGAAACTTCAAACGACCATAATCACGGACTCCTTTCCATTTTTGTGTCTCGAACCATCCATCGCTATTATTATCATTTTAAGGAAAGGAAGAAAAGGTGTGTTTATCATAATGAATGGTTCCTTGACTTAAGGGTTGGAAACCTTCCTTCTTCCAACCTACCCCACACCCCTCCTTTCTCTTTATTAGCAGCCATCTACTAAAAGACATGCTATTACTCTGACCTCAATAATTTCCTCATAAATGCCTTTAAATTTATTCCGGGTGGTACAGCCCGAAGAACTTTGGGACCAATTTAACCCTAATTTTGGATTTCCGGTGAAGAGGGACGGAGGGATGATGGAATATCGCACCCAGGTGGCTTTCTGAACTAGTTTTTACCGAATTGGGTACCAGTGTGACAGTCACAGCCTTCGAACTAAGAAATCTAATTTCTTGTTTGCTTCGCTTCCTGTTTTCTGAATAATTGCTTATTACAAATGAGATCAGACAAAAGATGGCGAATCGTTTGAGGAGCTCATTCACCTGCAAAAGCATCCGCCAACAACTCTCCTCACACATCCCATAATTAAAGAAAACTTTCGGGTTCATCCTCGAGCGTGACTCAAATTAAACTCCCATTCCCTCCAAAAGAGAGAGAAAAAAATTTTTTTTCTTCCGCCATTTAGGAAAAAGAAAAAAAATTTTTTTTGTTATTCTGGTTTCCTCCTTCATTACACAGTTCTCATCCACCGCCACCACCACTGCCGCCATGACCACTCCTCCCCACCGTCCACGTATTGACATGAGAAAATTGAAAGGTTTTTAAAAATGAAAACGCGGTCGTGACTTGTACCTGAAACCATGAGATCATTTCAAACGTTTTGACGACATTCGAAATTATAGTTTGTCAGAAAATTTCCCAAAAAACACTTAACGGTCATGACAGAGGTTGAACATAAGCTAAGAATGGGTGGCGCGGATCCTGTTAAGGTTCGACTGATACGAAAGTCTTATACACTCGCTCGCTACGTATTTATCGGTTTTTTTTTGGATAAATCATTTCAGGTTTTGACAACCTTCGAACATTTAATTTTTTCCCTTTTTTGTGGCGATTTAAAGTTGGTAATTGCCCGAGTTGACTTTTTGGACAATTTTCGTGTTGGGAAAAGGAAACAACAATTTAAAAAGAATTATTTAATTGAGTGGAGTGAGTCAGAATGAATCGAAATCAGGCACGCCGTTTTGTTGCGTTTTGGACTCGAACAGCGACACCTTGCCCCGTCAACTTTCTACAGGTATATATGTTACGGCCAAAGCTCTAAATCGGTCACAGCAGGAAATTGTTAGCCAGTTCCATTAAATTCTTTACTACCCAAGAGATTAGCTATCGAAGGTGGCATCGAAGAGGTGGTGAATTTGTTGAAAAAGGATACTCTTCATAACCTTTGAGACAAAGGTTGACAAACAAGCAGTTTATCACACTCTTGCTGAATATTTCCAACAACTGAGCTTTCCCGAGCTTTCATTCCACCCGACAAGACCCAACGAAACAATCTAGGTTACCATAATTGCACGTCTCCCGACGAGGAGGTGATATTGAAAGTGAATATTGCAATCCTCGAAGCCGTTTCATAACCGTCAAATAAATCAGAAACAACACTCCCACACCCTCTCCCGCCCCAGATCCCCCAGCCCCTGGGGCCCATTCCGATCTCTCTTCTCGCGGTTTTATAGAAAATTTTTTTTTTCACAATTTGATCAAGTTTTGGGCAATTAGTTTCGGTGGGTTTGTCTTGAACTCATCCACCGACTACCCCCGTCTCTCTTTGTCTGCTTTTATCGATACCCAAAAACAGGTTTTGACTATTTCTTTTTGAGCAGTTGGCAACGTTAAAGGAAATTTAAAAGTTGTTTGAATGAGCCGTGAAACCAAAAGAAAACACGACAAAAAATTCAGATTCCAGGTACCAAGTATTTTTGAAATTAATTAGAACGATTTTCCCACCATTTTGTTTTTTGTGCCCGTAAATGGTCATTTAAAACGGAAACGCCTTATCTAGTAGTTTAAGAAAAAATCTGGAGACTGACAGGCGAACAATGAGATGCGCGAGTCGTGACATCTCTTGAGTCTTCGCTTTCTTCCAGAATTCTCGTCGATTTTTGGTGTCATTTTGGGATTTTGTACCAAAGAAAATGGTAAAAGTGGGTACAAACATTTTCCAAAGTGTCACTAGCTCTTTTCGTGCAGTTTTTACGATAGTTTTTAGAAATGTTATGACAAGAATTGCCCCAATCAGAAAATACCAGGCCATTGGCTACCATTTCTTTATGTGAAGGTATAAAGGTGTCAAATTGTGTATTGCTCTCTGGAAGACCATTCTACCAATCTACATCTACGACACAAATGGTCAGGACACTGCATATTTCAAAAAAATCGCGAACTTTTTCCTGGTTGGGAAGTACAAAACATCACCTGACATCTCAAAACTCTTGAGCGATGCAAAATAAAAAAAAACTGAAGTCCACAAAATGTCCGCCCTTTTTATCCACCTCATTCCTTCATCTGAATCCTCCTCTAGTCTTCGAGAAAGCCCGGAGGCCAGTGTCCGGGAGTCCGTGAGAAAATTCCGGGTTCCGTTTCTCTCGCGTCCAATCCTTATTCTCTTTAAAAATTATGTCATCTCCTCTCGGTTCGTGAGAAACTCGCCCGTGGAAAATCCTTTCACCTGTTCGCCCGAATGGCAAAACATTATGACAAACCCTTTGAGTATTTTATTGAGATAACCATATAAAAATATAACATGACCGGGACCACAAACACCATTCGACGGTGACGCCTCTTTGTGTCCTCGAGAGATTTGATTTCCGGTTTGGAACAATTCCGAGAAGAGTGTTAGCGGATGAAGCGGAGGAACTAAAACCCGGATAGATACAAAAGGTTGCAAGAACCGTTGAAATGCGTGATCGAGTCCAAATGAAAGACGAAACCACCTGGACCGAGTTAGTGGGTCGCTCGAGGGTCTCAACCTAAAAACGGAAGACTAATAACGAACGGAACACCCGAACGGGAGTTAGGAAAGAAAGGCCGGAGGGTGAAATCACGTAAAAAATCAAATCACGAATAGTCTGTATCGTGACTTGTGCACCCCTTAGGCCTTCCTTATGCTTATGCTAAGGGTAAAACCATCGAAGGAAACTGAAACTAAAGTCCTTCAAATTGTGTCACAATCATACCGGTTGTTTTATACACAAAGAAGACGACAAACGAAGTTGGGCAATCACAATGAAAGGGGTTGAAAGGGGTTGAAAAAGATCAAAAGTCAGTCAGCAGTCAAACGTTTAACGATTCATGATTCATCTACAAAACACAAGCAATTGAATTAAGAAGAGCGTCGCGTCTCTCAAGAGACGTCAACAAGAGAGAACCGCAACAGCAAATCCGACGACTCCCTCCTTCCTCCTACCCCCGCATTTTGTTTCATCTATCCAATCAGCAATCATTCCCAAATCTTCATCGGTAGGTCTGATGTCGATTTTTGTCATAATGAGTAACATGATCTATGTCTAGTCACGTCACCGATCGTCGGTCTTCTACGGCTCACGTAACACCCAATCGAAAAGCAAACACCTAACTGAAGAGGATTCAGTAGCCAATGAAACTTTATCCGCTGACACGTAGAAGATATTCAAATATAGAGACCTGAAGAAAGGAAGAGAGAGAAACAGATACAGAGGAAGGGAGGAAGATAGTTCGGTTCTCAGAAAAGAAAAAACAAAACCAGCATAATCAAATAAAACATATCATCATCTTTAAACGTTTTCGATTGAACGTATAATCGAATTCTTTAAAGAACCTAACTCTGTGTTTAATTTTTTGTTAAACTATGTAACCAAAAGAAGGAGAGAGAGAGATAGAGAAGATGGAAGAAAGATGAAGACGACCAACAACAAAAACAAGATGAGAAGGAGGAGGAGTAAAAGAAAAAAATCGTACGCATAAGATGTCCCTAACATTATGAAATTTAAAATAATAGCCTATTAAACGTGGCACGAAAACATGAACACGTCCATCCGTCTGTCTGTTCGTCCGTACGTCCGTCTGGCAGTGTCTCATGGAAGCCGGAGGCTAATTATACGTTTTTGCTTCCAAGCCTGAAGCACTTTCAATAAACATTACGCCAGTTTTTCTCTTCTTCTTCCCAAGAAGCCTCAAGAGGTTTAGGAGAGGACACGGGGGGAGAATGGAGGAGAGGGAAGACAGACAGACAAACTCACCATTGAACCGCGTCAAATTACTAAATCTGTCTTCAAAACTCGTTTAATTAACGGTGCGCTATCCTTGCTCATGATCTCACACTCGGATTCCATTCTCACTCTTCTCCGGCCAATTATAGTTTCCTCCTCCCTTAAACCCCCACTGCCCCACCTGCCTGTGCTATACTAATCGTTCCTCAAACATGACAATTAATGACCGTTTTAGAGAAACGCCGGTGATGGTTAAGCGCAATTTTTTTTGATTACCTCCTTCCTTCCAAACTCTTCTCCTCGAATGTTATTACCGAGATTTTTGGGTGGACGTTACCTCTGGGACCGTTTTTTTTGCCATCCGACCTTCCTCTAAGGGCTTCTCCTTTGATTATTCAATGATGGTTGGTACAGAAATGACGTCATCTGGTCAAAAATTTTGATTTGCTTTTGGGTTTCAATTTTTATGTATTACTCCTGTCGGTTTTGTTGGGTTTTAACTGTCACTCCTCGCATTTACATTATTGGATCTGTAGATGGGAAAGGACATGGTTCCAGAAAAGCGGGAGATGGCATGTCAGTCAAAATTTGAGTTTGAGTCTCGTTTTTCACGCTTGAGTATAACTGAATATAGGAGAGAGCTCAAACACACCACGACAACACCACAAATGAAGCACTAAACTTACCTGTAGTATATATCCTCGAGCATAGTCTTCATGGGTCCAGCCAAAACCGTGAAGAACTTGAAGAACTTCTTCCCTTTGAAGAACCGAAAATAGTCGGTCGAGGAGGATTTTGAGCCGAATGGGAAGAGCTTGAGTACCGTAAAGAACTAGAGATGCTATATCGAACGCCACGTTCGGTTGAACCGGTTCCACTTGATTCTGACCGTAGAGGTGCTTGAAACCGAGCTTGTCTAAAGCTGAAAAACCAAAAATAAATAAAAATTAATATTTTGGAACTGACAAAAAATGGGGCTACGGCTCTGAGACTCCAGGCAATTACTCCTCTGTACAACTCTTCTCTTTGAAATGCTGACGCGGACGGATGTCACTCACCGGAGAACCAGTAAGGATATCGAATTACGCAACACGCGTGTGACTGTACGCGAGCGGACTTTTCCCTTTCTGTTGCTCGTCAGGGTTTTCATTTCCCAACGGTCATCCCTTCGCTCTTTTGTTCTGTTCTAAACGTCAATTATAATTAATAAAACGTCTCAAAAAGAATTAAGGAGAGAGAGAACTGGGAGAAACGTTCAAAATGAGCTGAAACAAAAAACCCAGACAAAATTGGAAACTCGAAGAAGACAACTGCAGAAGATAATTCCTCCCAAACTTTGAAGAACGAAACATCTGAAGGAAATAAAAGAAAATTGATACAACAATTTTTATACAGAATCTGTCTCAAAAGCATCCGTCTTGATTTCTTTTTAAAAATCATTTATTCAGTGCCATACTACTATCTTTTTAGAACTCTTAGAAAGCCTCTCTCTCTGTCAGCACTGGCAAATACTAATAATTACTCCAGGAACTTTTGGTGTAGACTCTCTATTGGAAACAGATGAACCGGTGGATTATTTACGCCTTCTGTCAGCTTTCCAGATTAAAAGAAAATCACAGACAGAACACAAAATATGCGTGCCTCTTGCACCTGTTGCCCATCTATTCGTTTTCTAGACATGAGATCAACGCAAATAAGTTATCCAGTGCTTTCACTTCCAGCTCTGTCAGCCGACCTACCGCTACTAGTTCTGTCCTGAACCACATACCAGAGTTCACTTAACACTCGGGTCGTACAAAGAAAAACACTCGAATGAAGAAGTGAACGGACAAGACAAAGATGTAAAAGTGCAAAAAGACAGCAAGTAACATGAGAAACAAGGGAAAACTACAGACAAATGATTACTGATTGTGTACCAACCATGGCAGTCCTGCTCTGTCTGTTTTGTTCAAATGTGCTATCCCCTTCACTATCGTTTTATTTATTTCGAATTTACCGCCAAAACAAAAGCCAAGTGACAACCAAAATTCCAACAACATTCGAAGAGTTATAAAGATTCTCAATCAACAGTGTCCTCCATCAGGTACAACAGTAACAAAAGTCACTAGACGATAAATCCTTTTCATCATGACTCACTCAACCCAGACTCAGAACAAAACCAAATTCCTAAACCCAAACAACAACAACAAGATTAGCGAACCTGAAATGAAAAAGCCGAGTCAAACGGCGCTAGCAACATCACAAAACAGAGAGAAACGCCACCGTGTCCAATCAACTTTGTCTTCCAGTCTCACGGAAAATAAATCACATAAAAGGATTTTCCGTTTGATGGAACGCGACCTCCCAGGCACAACAACTGTTTTTGAACCCTCAAAAGAAGAAGAAGAAGGAAACAAAGATGAGACAAGACAAGCCATCGTGAGAGACAAACAACAAAACGATTTTTTCTTTGCAATTTCCCTCGAATAATTGCGCGGCGCCTTTTGTCCCCCTGCCACGAAGGTACGGACGACCCTTTGCGCCGAAACAATACCTGAGCAAAAAATGACAAATTTTCGGTGACAGGGCAGAAAGTAGAGCCCTCGCCCACCTCACTTATCATTCTTCTCTTGTTTCCTCTGTCCCTCTTCCCTGCTCTCTTCTTTTGTTTCTTTTCTATGCACCAAATAACGCGGTTAACGTACCGTGAACCCAACTTCCAAGACGAACAAATTTTTATATAATAACATTTCATTTATGGTTCACCTAATTATAGGCTCACTTTTACTTCTTTATGACAAGAGTTTATTTATTTATTTATTTTTAAACCGAATATGCGCTTTGAATTAGTCGTAAAAGTCAATTCCCAGAGGAAAATGAAGATTTAGAACAAAAAGGTTAAAACAGGTCACTTAATGTTCTACAAGCACAAGACAAAGAAAGAGATGAAAAACAATCGAATGGGGAAGTGAATGGACAAGACAGATGTAAAAGTACAAAAAGACAGCAAGAAACACGAGAAAGAACTAAAGCAAAAGGAAGGGGAGAGCAAAGAGCGACAGAAGAAGACGGAAAATTGGAAGGTTGAGAGAGTGGAAGCACCACGAAAATGGATACAAAAACAAAAATTCAGAAGAAGAAAACGGATACAAACAAATCTGAGCCGAACCGAGGAAGACAAAGAGAGGAAACCTCAACTCCCAAACAAATTTGAATTCTATGGAAGGACCCGTCTTCGGCGAAGATTGATTGATTGATTGATTGATTGGCAGACCCATTGATTGACTAATTGTCCCTTCTTTATTCTTCTATGTGTCTGTCCATTCCGTCACTTCACTTCCTTCTACCAGTAAATGTTCAACTCAACTCAACCCAACCCAACAGTCAGGTCATCTTCTGGCTCTGTGGTTTCTTCTTACCCGGTTCAAATGACCTACCCTTTGGCAAACTCATTCATCCACTTTCTCTCCTTCAACCACTTCCTTCGCATCACAACCGGAAATTATTTATTAATTTTTTTTGTCTTTTAGGCTCAACAGCGCGAAATAATTTAATGCGAACGAGGGCTGAGAGTCGCTAATGCATTTTAAAATTGCGACCCTTCCTCCCCCACCTTAATACGTTCAAAAAGACCTTTTTCCCTGCAAGCTAAACGTGCCGAACGAATATTCGCCGTTTCAAAACGTTGCTCAACGAGTGTAAGCAGTTGCTTAAGTGCTTTGCTATTATTTAATCGAGTAATAAATTAAAATTTTCTCACTTTCCTATGCTTAACTTATGGTCTCTTTCCTTTTTGATTCCTTTTTTTATTTTTGCTTTGCCTTTTTGCTCTGCTTCTCCCAGAAAACACCATGAGTGCAAACGACAATGATTGAGTTGAATTTTTTTCATTTCTGACTTAAAATCTACTTGAGTCAGAACGAAGAAAGTAATGTTGTGCAAATGCAAATAACAAGAGAGAGAGAGAGAGAGAGTGAGAAATCGGGTGTCGAAGATTATAGGACACCAAGATTCTGATTTCTCTGGGACGACTTTCGGCAAAAGATTGAATGCGAAGGTAAATAATGGGTACCACGACTGTGTTTATTCTTTTGCAGTTCTGCAGGAGGTCTGTCGTATAGTTGTTTTAGTTCCAGACTAAGAAGTTATAGTCGCGAGTTCAAATCCTCCTCATGTATCCTGTTATACCCCAAAATAGGTGCAAAACGGAATTAAAACTCAACTGTAACTACAACCATAACTATTTCCTTGTAGTTAAGCGATAGTAATTGAATTTCCCAAAATAGTAGCTTAATGATTCATTTGTACAGGACGATGGAAAGAAAGCAAGAAGATAGTGAGAGAGGGGAAGCAGAAAGAAAAAACGAGGAAGACAAAAAACCGCCAAGTTTAACCTCCAAAGCGAACCGCAAAATGACTCAAAACCTCCATCATCTTCGGCCGAACGCGAAGGTTACTCAAACTGAATAAACAAAAAAGGAATTTTCACTTTCAACACCTGAGGACAAAGTGACCGTCGCAGACAAAACAACAACAACTACCATTGTCATGAGCGAGATCCGTCGCATCAGAGACGAGATGAAAAGAAAAACAAAATTTCAGGGCAATTGTTCCCCCCGAAAATCCGTCTTCGTCTTCTTTTTGTTGAGACTAGACTACTTGAGCGGATCCTCTCTCTCTCTCTCTTTCTTATTGTCGCATAGAAACGTAAATCAATTCTTTCCACATGACTAAAGCTACAAATTACATAATCTGGAACATTAGATCAGGTTGTAAAAAGACCATAACACCGTTGATAGTGTCACATCACCTCACACACACACACTCTCTCTCTCTCACTTCTTTTCATCTTCCTACCCTTCACCAAAAAAATTGTTTTCTGGCTTCACCAGGATTCTGCTTAGCTCATTACTGGCCAAACTTTTGTCTTCAGATATCTATCAATAATCGGGTTCTATATATAGGATGATGGTCTGTGGTGGGCTAAGGTAGGCGAGATAACTTCCTACTCCGCAGAAAAAACGATTGTTTCACCCCCCCGCTATCTCCTAATTTCTCTTTCTCTATGCCTCGTTCCACCCTACTTCTCCTCTCTCCTAGAGTGACATGATTTTACGAACTTGCGTAGGGGCAGATTTCAGTTATTAACCCAAAACCTAAGACAGTAATTACGTTTCGTGTAATTACCAGGCATAAATCACTGTCCAATTCAGATTCCCTCTCTCCCACACTCTTCCCTCTCCTCTTTGTCCTGCGTCTCTTTTGAAACCAATCTCTACGCCAATCAGCGGTGAACAAAATTCCGAAAATCTAATTTCGTCCTCGTGACGCCGTGTAAGAAGAAAAAAAATTTTTTTCTCCAACTAATCAAAAAAAAGAAATTTTAATCGATGTATATACCTAGCGGGATACCTTATCATTAATTCCTCCTAGAAGACGACACTTTGGACGTGAAATATGTCAAGAAAGAAAGAAAAAAAAGGAAGACGAAGCGCCATATGGTTTTCGAGTCAGGCTAAAAAGAAGAAGACGGAGGGGGGTCAACGCTAAATCGACGAAGTCATCTTCTCAAATTAGGTTCGAACCAATTCCCTTCTCCTTCTTCATCTCCTTCATTTCGCGATTGGGATTGTTTGCCGGGCCACAAACCCTTTTTTATCAATTTTAAGACAAAGGGTTTTTAAGGAGTGTTCCTGTGGACTGTTCATTTCATAAATATTGCACATTTTATGTTGAGCCGGACTCCCAATTTCTGAGCTTCCAATGTAGACGAACCGTCTGAAAGAAGTTATCCTTTTAAGAACCCACGATTAACATGACTACGGGCCCTAACCTAGGTCTTAGTCCGCCCTTGATATCAATAGAATAAGAACAATTATTCATATTGCACATACCTCATTTCATAAATATTGCACACTGTCATGGAGGATTCAAGAAAATCCTGAATTCGTTCCTTCGCCTGAGAATGTTTTTAGTCTTAAAAAGAAGACGATACATCTAGACAAGCTAAGAGAAAGGCTCCATTCGAGCCAAAAGTGTAGGATTTCTGACGGTGATGGTAACAGCCCAGAAAATATCAAAACTAACCCTGGATTTATGCGAGTTAATTCAAATTCCAAAAGAGTGAAGAAAATGGTAACTGGTAACTTGTAGCAGGGATTTGTGTTGTACGTTAGCACCAAACTGAAGGACGGAAGTCTTTTGATATCCTCTTCGACATGATAAAAGAGAATTAATTTTCATGTTCAAAGCGGTCAACGGACGGCCCCGGGATTGTCACCTTAACAATGGAGTCAAGAATTCCGCCGAATAATGGAGGCGACCAAAATCGGCTGGAAAACGATATAATCGAGAATTCGAGAGATCGTAGTCATCGATTTCGGGGTCGGTTCTCTCTTTCAAAACTCTTTTCAAGTTGGGACTTTTCAAAGTTTAAGCCATTGACGGAAGATAGTATCACCGCAGCAAAAAGTTAGCAACGCTAATCTTGGTTAAGAATCATCAAACACTGAGCGTAGCAAAATAGTTTTGCTGCAATGAAGTAGCCTCAGCAAAGCTTGGAACTATTACCGAGGAGAGCAAACCAAATTTTCATGAGTTCGCCATGAATCAAGCAAAACGATATCGATACAGATCAATCGAATCAGTCACTCTGTCACTTCTGGTTTGTGAGTGACAGCCTTTTTACTCAAAACACTCCGATGCACTAAGACTCGTCACGTGACTCATTCACCTCGAACGTGAACAATTGAAGACGCAGCCATCGATGGAAGTTCCAACACCAAATAAATAGCAACACATCCATCCTTGACAACACAACAACGATGACGGAACGAAGGACTTTAATTTTCAAAATGACCAAAAAATAATTTGTAACTCAAAAAAAAAATGTCGGCCAAAGGCAATAAACCAAACAATTTAGATAGTTATCACTTCCAAGGCCATTAATGGACTCTTAGCTTGGAGATTTTCGATCCGGAGTCGTGGACTGGAGCTCACGACGACATTCCCCCCACAAAACCCCTTCTTCCCAAAATTACATGTGTGCGTCTTGTCTTGAAGGCTTTTCTTTAACGCCTGACTCTGTAATTTACTAACCAGGCCACCTAAACGACATGAAAAAGAAAAAAATCTCGCTCTCGCTATCGCGTCCTTTGGTACCCAAGAAAAAAGGACTGAAATGTCCGTTTGCCATGAAGAGGAATTTTGAGATTTTCGCGACTGTTACCACTACCGTCAGCAATCCTACACTTTTGGTTTGGTTATGAGAGAGAGAGAGGGAGAGGGAGAGGTTTCTCTTAGATTGTCCGGGTATTTTGTCTTTTTAAACCAAAAGGCATTCTCAGTCAAAAGAACGAATTCGGAATTTTTTTTATAGAATATGTGCAAAATTTATGAAATGAGGCACGAAAGACTGCGTCCAAAATTTATAAAACCAATACACTACAAATGCGTGTGGAATATGAATAATTGTTGTGATTCTGTTGATAAAGTTATTTTGTGTGAGAAAACATGAATATGTTTCCAAATATATAAATAATTGTACTGTACATTTTAAATAATATAAAACCATTTCTGAATGAAAAAATATGGATTTGCTGTTTTGCGAAAACACAACCACACAAGAATATTGAATATACGCAGAAACGTCGGGAAAATACTAAAAATTGCAAAACAAACTGCAAAAACTGAACCAACTACAATAAATACCACCTCTCCACACCCATAAAATACTACAAACAATTTATAAACAAATGAAAATTTGGTGACAGGAAAGAAATCGGTTTGAAAATCAAAATAAAACAAAAAAAAGGAAAAACGGAGGAAAACCGGCCATATTAACGATGTAGTTAGAAAAACGGTCAAAAGAGAGCGCTATCTGTCTCCGTTTTGCGGCAAAAGACCAACAACACGTTACCTCGGAGTTAAATAAGAAAATTTAAAACACAAAACAAACTTTTTTACCTTGTTCATCTTGCGGATATTTATAATTTCGATTGATTTCAACAGAATCCATGATGGTGGTTCGTATTTAAATAAAAAACACGCAAATTTTCAAACAAAACAAATCGAAAACGCACATAAAAAGTGAAAAACTAAAGAATAAAATGAGTTAACATGATCGTGAAATGGCGACCGCGCGCGATAGCAACTGCTTGAGACTCCAGTGAGAACTGCCGGGTGGCTCGAGGATGGCAAGCGAGCGCGCACTTTGGAATGACGACGAAGAGGGGCGTCTGGACAAGTTCTCCATCCACTGTCGTTTCCAAGAGGGAGATGATACGCCCCTCCGTTTCTTACAGCCTCAAAAATATTTTTTTTTATTAATAAATAAATAAACGGAGCATCTTCTCGTTTAACGAATTTTTGATTTATAAACTAAAGTTTAAAAAAAAAATCGTTAATTTGTCCAGACGATTGTTTAGAGCTGCCTTCGGGGCTCTCGTATTTCCGTTCTTGTCTTTGTTTTCGGTTTTGTGTTCCAATTTGGTCCCTTTTCGTTCCTCCTACAGATAGTTGTTGAAAAAGAAGGGACGGATTTGAGGGTGACTAGGCTTAGTCGAACAACAAATTCTGACATATTGTTTTGTGTTTCTCTAAACTTTTCTGCATCCAGAAGAACCAATGGAAAAGGAAGGAAATCTATCAAGAGCGAAAATATTTGAATTCCACTTTGTTTTCCTTTCCTGAACGTCGTCAACTTGTGCAAGGACACTTCTCAAAGTCCGCTTCTTTACTCTAGGAGTCAAATGTAGACATATAACAATATTTAAGGATGGGTATGCGACCCAAAAGTAACTTCTCTGCCTTTTTTCCTGTTTCCAATGCTGTTCATTGGCGTTTCTTGTGATTTTCTGGACTTTCTAGTTTTTTTTTGGATGATTAATACTTTTGAAGACAAAAAAGGGAGAGATACAGTCCCCGAAGTATGGTAATTTAAGCGCTCACTAAAAATCGAAAAGTATTTTACAAGCTGGAAGTAGAGAAGCTCTCACCTGTTTTATCTAAACCACAGAAAACTGCCAAAGTTACTGGATTTGGAGAATTTACCGGTGAATAAAGTAGCTGACTTCCAGAAGTGTCTCCGAGGCCAGTGGACTACGCTCAGCAGAGGAAAGTAAAAGTCAAATTCGACTATTTTCGCTCCTGCTGGATTTGCTTCACGGCTCCATTCCTCCCCTTCCACCTCCTGTTCCTTCTTCTGGAAAAATCGTCCTCCAAATTTGACTTTTTTTTCATTCTCGAACGTTGTAATTTTCGAAAAGTTGATTCTCGGATATTATTATAATCAGCCTGGTCCGCCGATTTTTTCTTGTTTTGTCACATTCCGGTTTTCCCCTCCCCTCTGTGCCCTTCCTCCTTCCTCACAACCAAATGATACCTATTTCGATCAAGGTTTAAATGACAGGTTTCCGCTGGTGAAGTTCGCAGGTGAGACAAACGTAATTTTTATGTGTGGCTTTTGATGCGATTTCGGAATTACCAAAATTCCTCAGGGTGTGTTTGGAAATTTTTTCTCTTTCTTTTCGAATTGGAAATAATAATTGTTAATTCGACGGGTCTGGCCGGGCCCGAAATCTAAATCACCTCGGGTTTAACGGTTTTTTGATTTGGGACCTGAGCTCGCGAACTGAACCGCCGGCCTGGGCGGGGATTGTAGGTGCGAAAGTTAATTGGTACCCTTCGTTGTCAAACACAAGAAAGAGCCTTTTGTTCAGTCTTTTGTGTGTTCCTCTTGAAATAATCCAGGGGAATTGAATTGCTAGATGTGGACCGACGGAACAAAACCAACAAGGAATAATGAAGATGGAAAAGTTGTGCAGCAGTCACGCGTACACGCGTACACAGACATTTTGAAGTTTTTCCACCACCAACGACAGAAAACTTACTTGATTTTGAAAAATATTGCTCATTTTCATACGGAGTTCATTTCATAAATATTGAACAAACTTTCACAGTTAAATACTATTTTTAAGTTATGAGTAAGAAATTCATGGAAGACTGCGACTAGTCTCTAATCGCCGGTCCATTCGCGTAAAAAAGTCTCAACTGCAAAAGGTTTTCTTTTTCCTTTTCCCTCACCATTTTCCTCAATTTTAATGTCTTTCGTATCACTGCTTGTAGTCTAAGTGCAAACAAGTCAGCTGCACAGCAAACAAACCAAGCAATCACAATCAACAATCGTAGAACAAACGAACAAAACGACAAGAGACAAAACGTCATCTGAGACAACCAAAAGAACCTTTTTGACTTCCTTTTTCCCTTCATCCGGTCCTAATTATTTTCCATTTAGCGAGATGACATCAAAAACCTCCTCTTTTGAAAACCAACCCCGGAACGATAACGACAGACAGATCTCATTCGAAAAGTCGTCGTCGGGCTTCGATTGAGATTCAAATATTTTTATTACAGGTTCGCTTTTATTTCACCGGTAAAGGAGAAGACGAAGGAGAAGGAGGGAGAAGAAAAAGGAGAAAATAAAAGAAAAAAGAAGAAGAAAGAGAGAAAAAAGACGCGGCCATTAAACGACTGAAGAAGGCCACAAAAAAAATTATTTAACCAATTCGAGTTTACAACTGGGATTTCAACGCCACTTAGCACGTCAGAACGCTTTTAAAATGTCGACTCTTGATAACAATCAAAAGAGAAAAAGAAAAAAAATAAAATAAAACCTTAGCGTACCTGTTTTCAACGAAGGATAAAAAGAAAAAAAAAGTCATCTGGTCTTTATTATCGAATGCTAAAATCATTGTTCTCGCTATTGTGTTAATTAAAGTCCTAAACACGGGAGAGAGAACAACAAAAATTTTTACTCACTGACACACTGTATATAAGATGACTTTTTATAATTCAATATATCAATAAATATAATAAAAATATATTTCCCTTCCACCAGGATAAGGATCTCCGACAACAACAATAACGATAATTATTGTTACCGTTTTTTTTAAAATTTGTATTCGATTTGAAAAGAGAGGGTAGGATGGGGTTGAGGCGGTAGAATTGAGGCTCAACCCCGTAATTTAGTGTTTGATAATAGTATGCGAAGTCTTTAAAATGAAATTTTGAGTTATTGTGTGAACAGGGTCGAAGTAAGAAAGACTGGTGACAATTTTGTTCTGAGAGCTCGTCCTCAACTTCCTCGAAGTCTTAAATTATCTACTTTGGTTTGCCTCTTAGGTTTTTGGAGGGCGAGGAATTGACTGAGAGGTGGGAGGCGTCACCCAAAACGGTCTGGTTGAATTAAAATTATCAGATCAAAACAATATAAGTTGGAATAGTACAGAAAGGTCATCAAGGGATAGGACAGAGTGACGAAACGGTCATGAAGAGAATGGATCCCAACCCTGAAAAGATTAGCCCTTCTGACGACATGAGTTCCGACTGAGAGACATGATTAAGGAAACCAAAAATAACGAGTAATACTTCATTCTCGAATTAGCCCTTAGTATTTGGTATAGTTAGCAGAAGGGTTCACTCTTGCCCTTGACCCACCCACAAATTTCCAAATTTCCATGCCAACCGGTAAGTCCTGCGCCCCAAGTAGTTCTACTGCCACGACTTTCAAGTTAGAATTAATTCCCGAAAATACACTGCCGGTTCGTCGTTGCGGATTAATTTCAGAGATATACTGTATATATAAACATTTGCAAACCGACCTTCTCGACCTTCTATGAATTCCTTACTGGTCACTAAAAAATAATATTTAACTGTGAAAGTTTGTGCAATATTTATGAAATGAGCAATATATTTCAAGATCAAGTAGGCATAGGTGGTGATGGTAAAAGATGCAGCGGGATTTGAAAATCCTTCCAGACAAGATCCAGGACAGAGCGACCTGGAGGTCGATGGAGGTGGATGTACCAAACCTAAATAAAATGGGAACTGGAGAGTAGTGTTTCTGCGACGACTTTCAAGTTGAAATTAATGTCCGCAAATACAGTGTCGATTCGTCGTTGCAAAAATAGCTGATGTACGATATAAATATGAAAATTTGCAAATTGTAATTTGTCTTACAACCAAGATCAAAGCAATCGGTATAAGACTAATATATATTATTACTGTATTTTTACTCTTTTTTTGGTGGTTTAGTTTTTTGATTTGAAGACTTACTTCTCTTCTGCTCGGTAGTAACTGTTAAATTAAACTACACTGCGTACAAACAGAAATTTTTATGAAAAATTCATACATGTTATCAAAAAAATTTCCAGAGATCTCGGTGGACAGCCTGTTCTAGATGCACCAAACTGCTTTGAATTTCTCCATCCCTGCCCTCATTACCCTGCCTCTCCTTCAACCCCTCCTGCCCCATCATCCTCATTCAGAGGACCAAAACATGAAAATGATGAGCAGATTCTTGAAAATCTGCCCTTTTGTCCTGTCAATAAATAAAAATATCATTTTCTAATAATTTTTATTCGCCTCCAACGAACCGATAGATCTCCTTTCTTTATTATTATTATTATTATTATCATAGTCATTATTTATTTATTGTTGTTATTAACAAAAAAATATGGATTCATAGCAGAAAAACAACAAAAGAAAATCCACCCCCGAAGTCTATAATATTCCCAAAAAGAAAGAAGAATGTAAATAGAATTTTTGGACCAGAAAGAAAACGATTTGTTTTGAAACAAGGACGGAACAGACAAAGATGGAGGATGAAGGATGGGTGGGGGGGTGGGGACATCAAAGGACAAAAAGTAATAAAAATGAACAATAAACCTCGGGTACCTTTGACGACAGGAGGTCCGGTCTTCAAAGGCAAACCGACAACTTTCAATATTTTTTTTGACATTTTAGATTTACCCCGAGAAGAAATATTAATCGGTGATCTTCGTCGGACATCTTCGTGTTGTGTTCTGGTTGCCAATTTTTGTTGTCTTCGACTCTGTCTTCTCTATAGTGTTCACTTTCTCCCCCCCACCCCCTCCGTTTATGGTGAAATTTGTGGGATTCGAACATTTTTAATGAGTTTGTCGGATGCCTGATGCACCCGGTGGTGATAATTTATAGGTTTTCATGTTCTTCGAGAGGAAGGTGAGGAAACTTCTTTGAGGTTTGGTGATGTTGTATACTTCCGGTTTTTGTTCTTAACGGAAATGATGACTTTTATGATTCAGAATGGTGATGTCATTAAATAATAATAATATATTTCTTTGTATACCGTTCTCGGTTACCTTTTTTCCCCTCATCAACGAAAAACTGAAAGAAACCCGCCTGACGATGATATGACTACGCCACGAAAAGACCAGAACAGTGCTGAACGGGGCCGAGAAAGCGAAGGAGGCCTCCTCAAACTTGATTACTCGTAATCAGGAAAGAAATCCAAGCTGAAGAGACGACAACCCATAACAGAAGCGTATCCATTGATTCCAACTTGAAAGTCATGGCAACAGAACTACTTGATCTTCAAATATATTGCGCATTTCATAAATATTGCACACATCTTGGCGTTAAATATTATTTTTAAGTTACCAGTAAGAAATTCATAAAAGAGTGAGAAAAGCCTCCAGTTGTTGGTTCGTTCGCGTAAAAAAAGACCTCAATTGCAAAAGGTTAAATCATTCTTCCATTTTACCTTTTCCCTTACCATCATCCTCCTATATCACTACCCATTGGATACAACCGAGTTGAGCCTTTCATTCCATCTCAGCTGTATGACGATAAAATATTTTGCTGTTACTCCACATGAGGTAAGCGAGCATTTCCCTTGACACTCAAGGTCATATTCAAAACTGAAATCGCTGTTGTACAGAACAGACGTCACCAGCGTTGTGCAGTCATTCTTTGAAATACACAAAACATTTTCTCATCCATTAAACGAGCTAGGAAAAAGGTGGAAGAGGAAATCACAAAGAAAGGAAACGAAAATCCAACTCCCCAACCCATTCTCCTGTCAAACTGACAACAAAAATATCTCAAAACCCTACCCAAAAGGCTTATAAAAAGGCAGAAGTCTTAAAAAAATGGCGACAGGAGCGGAAGCCACAACCCAAAACAAAAAATTCAAACAAGAGGCACTAGAACCGTTGACAAGAAAACGTCAAACTCCGAAACCCGTGAATTGGCTTGAGAGGAACAAGAGCAAAAAAAAAGAAAAAACAAAAAGGAGGAATTTCCTTCCTTTCCCTCATCAGAAAAACAAACGGCAGCAGCCATTTTCCACTTTAGAAAAGCTTTCAAGTGTTCTTGAACTGATTTAACTATAACATCCCTTTTAATATTGTCCTTTCTAACTACCCTTCCATTATGGAAGATTAGCAGGACCCCTCTAATTATAACGGAATTGTTTCACAGACATTCTAAGATGTCCTTAGAAGCTCATGTTTACCTTATTCAGAGCTCTCTAGAGTTTATTATTATGTTTATTAAGTTTCCGTTGCAAGAAATCGATTTCTGACATGTCCTCAGAACGAATACATACAGTACGAACACCACCGAACCCTATCACCGTGATGCAATGAAGTTAGCAGCTGGCAGTGAAGCCTCTAACTCAATCAGAATTTCACTTTTCTGTTTTGACACTTTCACGTCTGTTGGCTGTTTTACAATTCTATTTCCACTTCCGGTCATGTATCCAACTCCTCAGGTTTAAATTCAACCCTCCCCTTTCCAGGTTTTCAGATAATCTCGAAAGCAGAAGGTGCGTCTAATGCTCCTATGGGTTTCCACTTCCTGGAATTGGACTCGAATTTCGAGGAATTCAACCCCGGATTCCTGGAACTTGAGTTCTTTTTCGTCAGAGCGACGTCGGCGTTCGTTTTTAAAAGGAAACTAACCCGATTTCACGATACCTGAATTGTTATTTATTTAAGTACCTGAATGAGAAATTTCACTTTTTCTTTTTATGAATAATCCTAGTCATCTTTCGAGTTGGGAATCTTCTTCGTTTTTGTCTTTCTTAAGATTTCTTTTTTTCCCTTCATAATTGATTCCTCCTCAAGTTCTGGTTCTTAGTCCACCCCCACCCTTCAAAAAAGAGAAACGACATATGGTGTGATGAAATAATTAATATCATCAGTACCGTATGATAGATCTGGAAAAGCTGTTCTTCTCCCAAAATTTTTCATCGTGTTTTGATGTTGCTTCGTGGGGAAGTAAGTCTACTTCCTCCATTTTTATACAGAAATTGTTTTCATACTTTTGGCATTGTCAAAGATGTTATTTGATTACAAGTATGGCGGATAGTAAAATATAATATTTATAAAAGCACAGTAAAGATATTAAGACCTGGAAAATTGGTACCATGTAGTGATGTTAGGCTTAGGTCTACCGGAAGGTTCTGTCCGACGGTGTAACACTTAGTTTGGACACTTTTGTGCATATTTGACTCTCTTTTTATATCTGGATGTATATATGCATAAATATGTATATACTGACCTAAAATTTATATTAGTATTCAACAATTCAAGAACTTATAAAGTTTACTTAGCCTACTGTATTGTAAGATGACCTGACGCTGTTGGATGCAGTAGATGATAAAATATTATACTGACTGCTAACGTCTGACTAGCTGCTAACGTTATTACTCCTAACTGTCTACTTCTATGTTATTTTGCTTAAATCAAGCGCCCCACACTAGTGCTTTCTATCAGTTAACGATTAATTTGGCGGCAACAGTATTTTATATAAATTCCAATAGAAGAGAAATGGTACAGAAGCTATGGAAATTAATTGGATAAGGTAGTTTCTGCATACAGAAGTTGGCTGGACAAATTTCCTGACAAATGTTGGAGCGTTTTCACACATCCGGGTATAACCGGTTATATCCGTGAAAAACGGAACAACTTTCTGGTAGACCAAATACTAACGGACATTAGTCTCCGGACATTGTTTGATGGTTTGCATACTACTCAGTTTCTGTACTTTTTCTCTGTTTTCTTCTATTTCTGTCTAGTTTATGGCTGTTTATGTTAGTTCGGTGTTTATAACCGTAATCGTCTTTGATGAGCTTTCTTCTCACTGGGAATTTTTTACTTTTTTAAGTTTATTGGTTCACCTTTTGGCCTCGACTTGAATTTCTCCATTCTTTGAAGGAAATTAAAGAAGGAAAGAAAGGAATGAAAACAAGAGAGAGAGAGAGAGAGAACGGTCGTGGGAGGGAAGAATCATTATAATTAATGGGAAAGGGAAAATATGCAGATTGAGTGATAAATATGGAAGCAATAAAAATCCCCATTTTAATTACGTTTTAATTACGCCGAGAATAATTGAGACTGTCACTGAGGCATTTATCAAAAACTGTTACGCCACCTGAGTACGAAGCTTCGTCAACCTCCCCTCTCCCCTGCCACCCCTTAGCTTTGATAGAGGCCCCACGGGGGGTTGATTTTCATCAAGTGCGGACAGGAGACGCGTGCACGACAATTAATGCCTCACCCCCCAACCCCCCATCACCTTCACTCTCTCTCGCGTGCGAATCGTGATAAAGACTCAATGACACGCCTAGTACAAAACCGGTAACAAGATTTTTGGCAGCGATAGTGTCACTAAAAAAACACCGGACGGGGTGGAATGAAAGGGAGGATAGTGGTGTTTGGGGCCCTTTCGAGGACGAATTTCTTAGTGACTTTGGAGGGAAGTGTGTCAAAGACCGGGTGTATAAAAACTGGTGACCAGGAAACTTGTTAGGTTTTCCTTTGAAAAATCGTCATTTCATCGCTGACCTCAAACTCTGGCCTCTCAGAACATCCTTTTGTCTTGTGTCTGTCTTTGATAATGGATTGTCAATCATTCATTCACTCATTCATTTCCTCATTCGTTCGTTCGCATGTCATTTTCGTTACTTCTACGAATTTCCTTTTCATTCTCGTGACCCCGGTGTTTACTCCCTTCGTTCATTAAGACCAAACAACGCACAAACTTAATCACAGCAATGTCACCTGGGGGCAAAGACCATAGCAAAATTCAAATTGGAAAGGCAGTAACACCAACTCACCTCAGTAAGTCGCCAAAACTGTCTTCAGCGTTCACCTTAGAACCAAAACCGATTTTCCACAACGAATCCCTTCACTGTTGCTGGTATCCTTTCTCTCCCGGCCCCACGACAACGACCACCACCCTACTCTTCCTCCCTTTTCATTCTAAAATAAAAATGAGGAGCCGGGGAGGCCTTTGTCAATGATAAATTAAATGTTGACGAGTAAAATGAATTACAGTTTCAACTTATTTGTTTTTTTATTCAATCAATGTCTAACTCCTTGATTAGTTTTGGATACTTCGTGACTATTTACCGAGTATGATTGACGACTTTTTATGGTTTCCTCTCCTTCTCCAGCCCCCTCCTGCTCCCATCTAAGCTCTGAGATGAATATTTTTGTGTGAGATTTCCAAGATTTTTCTCTCTCTCTCTCTCTCTTTTGCGCCGCCGGTGGCTTCATTCAACGCTCCGAAAGAAAGATTAAGAAAAAAATTGTTCGTCCGATTTGATGGCGCCTCCTTCATTTCATGTTTTGGTTCGAGTTTTTGGATGTGTTCAGGCTTCGTGTCGGTTTCGAAACTTAGTTTTGCCTTTTTCGGGAGAACTTTTTTTGCAAAATTGCCCGAAGGGTTTCTCCTTTTGAATGAATTCGTGGGTGATGATCAGGTTAATGAAGGTCAAGAAACCGGGAGAGTTTTCTTGTCAAAAAAGTTCTTTGCCTCTTTGTGTTGGTGTTGTGTTGGTAGAAAACTGAACTGATTTTTAATATTTCAAGTATTTGGCTTAGTAATCTGTATAGAACTAATATTGACTTGATGACAAGAGCCAGACTTGGTAAGAATTTTCAAAAGAAGAGAGAAACTTCGGTTGGAGTTGGTATCCCGCCATATTGCTTCTTTGGGGACTATTCTTACACAAATGGCTATTCAAAGTATTTGTTATGACGATAGCTCAAGTATGGGAAGGAGGATTTGAACTCTCGACTGTAACTTCTTAGTCTGGCACTTAACCACTACACCACAGACCTCCCGCAAGACAACAGAATACAGAAAGGAACCATGACAGACAAAAGCACAAAAATCAAAAACCCGGGGAAGGAACCTCAGACACCTCATTCGCCATTTTTGATTTTACAAGCGATGAGTTGAGCAAATTGAAAGCCCACGGCGGCCTCGTAGAACATTCCTTCTAAGCGCCATTCAATCAAACCCAAATCGGCCTCTATGCCTCCCTCTCCTCCCTTCAACTCCTCCTTCTTGTCAGAAACCGTGGGCTTTTGCGTAGGAGTTCAGACGAAATAAAAAAGAAAGAGAGAGAGAGACATAGGGAAAGAAAAAAGAAATCGATATTCGTGATTAGACAGAGATTGATTGAGGAGAGAAGAAAATTAGACTTCTGGTTAAAGCTTAGTCTCCCGACTATAGAGGCTCCAGGGGAATCCCGATTTAAATTATCTCCGTGTGAGATTCGTGTATCGATTTTGACTCCTCGGTTCCTTTGATATAGACGGCTGGGCCCAAAAACCGGAAAAAAGACGGAAGAAACAAACTCCCCTTCTATTTCTTGTCTGTATAGGGTGATCGCAAATTCGAACTAAAAGACTTTTGTCCGTGTCTTATATGCTACCCTGTGTCCTCATTCCTCCTCAATTTTTGAATGAGACAGTTGATATGAATATGACGAAACATAAACCTTGGAACGTGATAGGCCAATCATCGCTAACAGTAGTGGTAACAGCCACAAGAATCTCAAACCTCACATCATAAAGTCCAGTTCTAAAATTTCCACGACGATGGGCACGCAGACTAACGGACGGACAGACTTAGGACCCTTTAGCCCCTCCCCAAGAAACCAAACTTTATGATCGGATCTCAAAAAAAAAGCCCCGAAGAAATCCGGGAGTGATTTATGACCTCTTGAACGTTATCATTAGGTTAAAATCTAAGGGTTCTAATTTGAATATACGCCATAGTGTGACGTAGGAGAGACAATTGCCGGTCGCTATGTAAATAAAGCGCTAGGATTGGGCGTGGTGAGTCACGTGATGACAAACCATTCTACGGAAGTCGTTCCCGAAAAAAAAGGTTCCGTGTCAGGTAAAATACTAAATATTCATAGCTTCTTACTCTTTTAACGTCCCCCGGACTCAGCCCCAACAGTTTTCCTCTTTCATGAGCCCTCCCAATGCCTATCTATTTTCCTTTTTCTTCGGCCTCCACCTCCCTGTAACACCCAGAGCTCCCCACCGCCGAACGCCACTTCTTTGGGACTTACAACCCGGAATGAATTTTTATTTTGAAAATTCGATCTCCCGCCATTCGTCGCAGCGATTCCTTCCTCCCTACCACCTTCTCCTCCTCTTCTATCCTTCTTTTATCCTCTCTTTCTCTCTCCTTTTTCCTCTGCACGATATAAATCCCGATGGGAAAAGCCTTCGTGAAATTTAAGGGGAGGATGAACGTTAAAAACAAATTTTTTTGTTTTCCTTTCCCGGGAAAAGTTCCTCCCACTAGTAGAAGGTTTAATGTCCGTTTTTTAAAAAGGGATTTTTAACCCCAAACGTGAGGGTTGAAAACACCCCAACTATTTCTTAAATTTCTTACCGTTTTCCAAGTCTTTTTAGAGAGATCTGGTAAAAGAAGTCTTTTAAATGAACTCACCTGAAAAAAAAGAAAAAGAAAATTAAATAACAAATCAAAAGATGGCATATTGACCTATACTCTACGTCTTTCAGCCAAAGCAACGGAAACACCAATCCAAGAATACCAACTTAAGACCGTATTTACTCATGAAAACCATAGAGTTATAACTATCAATACTTCAAAACCAATGACGCCAAAACACTTGTCAGCGAATCTTTCGTTTGCTAATTTTTTCCCGTTATCTTACATATAAAAATATTGGGTCTACCGGAAAGTTCGGTCCGTTTTTAGATGAATGACACCTTAAACAATTTTTATTAAATAATATAACTGCTATCGCTGTCTGACTTATGTGTATCGGCAATGTCCGATGTTGTCAAAAAAGCGTTTTGCTCTGACATGAACTTGAGAGTATCGTCGTCGACTAAAGACGGCCGCCCAGAGTGAGGCCCACCAGAAAAGTGAAAATCAGCTAGTTGAAATTTCTTGAACCATCTTCTGTAAGTTTTATCAGAAACTGTACCTTCATCCAATACCTTGGACAGATTATTCACTCCTTCTGTATCATTGTCTTTTTATTGCAGTTCATACAAAATACAGTGGCTTGAATGAACTTCAAATCAGCCAATCCGTTCTTAGTTGGTACTAAGACGAATCATCTTCAATTTTAGTTCATTTGCTAGGTCAGTATGTGTACAGTATGAGTGATAAAACTAGAAAACCACAAAAGCGTCAAATGAATATACGCAAACGTGTTGAAACTTGATGTAACATTATCGGTTCAAAAGTACCCAGAAACAATATGTCTGTGTTGATTTTCTCGGTTATGAAAAACTGTTCTGGGACATAATTTCAGTAAATCAGCAGTCTTATGGATATTATGAAGGACAAATTTGTAAATATCAACAATAAGGGTGGTGATAAGATGACTTTGAAGTTGGCTACTGGTTCCAGAAGTATCCAGAAATAACCCAATAATAATTGAATAATGATTGTTAGTCCTTCTTTTTTGGTTTCTTGTGTCGACCATCCTCACAAAAGTTTGTACAAAAAATATTTTTCTTAATTCCGTTAAGACGTTTTAGGGCCGATCACCCCATTGCCGAGGAGGAAATGCCTTTCAAATGGAAACCAATCATCGATGAGAGCAAAACCCAAAACCAAATTCTGAACGAAAGATTTGAAAAGATTTTCTTTCTTTTTGTTAGCATTTGATTGGGTGCTAGAACGCGGACTGGAATCATTCTGAGGACTGCTAATATTGGCGAACGCGAATCGTTTTCCATTCATGGGTTAACGGGGTCTCCTCGCCCTTTTTCGGTTGAATGCACTTTTGGGCTACTCTTGGACATTGTTTCATATTCCAAAGTCATGGATTTTGACATATACACATTCGGCGGACATCTACAGGTGCGACTGGAAATTTTTTTTAAGGTTTCCGGAGCCAATTAGGTTTCTTTGAGAGAGAATCCGGTTGAAATATAGTACGATAGACGATGTTACAGGTTTGGTTTAAGAGTCTATTCCAAAATTTTTGAAAACTTGAGTTTTCTGTTTATTCGACAGTGATTTCGGTTCTTTGATGGTCCTTTTCCAATATCAATACAAGTTTGAATATACCATCTTCGCGAATCGTTTGTCTTGCAACAGGATTGAGGCTTTTAATCTTCAGTACATTATTGGATCCGTGTTATTATCCACATATAGAGTGACAGTTAAGTTCTAATCCGGTTTTTTACCTTTTTGGAGTAAAATGGACACAGGAGGAGGATTTGAACTCGTGACTATAACTTCTTAGTCTGCAACATAACAACTTATGAAACGAAAGATTTATGACCTTGTGCAATATTTATAAAACGAAAACATGATGTTTGTGTGCAGTATGAAACTAAAGGTTGATGGTTGCGTGCAATATTCAGTTTTAATACCGTTTTTCACTTTTTTGGGTATACGGGAGGAGAATTTGAACTCCACAGACCTCCCGCATTATCTATATGTATACACGAAATAGGTAGATGTGTGAGAGAGTGATGGGGGATCAGAATTAAAAACTCCACCATTTAGATGAGTTCCAAATTCACAATAACTTCGATACCGTTCAAAAAACTTCTCACAAAACTAGAAAACCAAGCCCCAACCGTCATATGTTCCGTAGACCTCCTAATCCCTTTCGTAATCTACCCTCAAAATTTCAATTCCCATCCTGCATCACCCTCAGGAGACACAAAAGCAAGGCGGATTTTGGGTCCTACCACCTCTCCTCAGCCCTCCAGTCCTTCTAGTTTTTTGTCCAACCCACAAAAATGCTTGAATTGTCTTCTTACCCTATTCAGCTAATGAAACGGAAGATTTTTTTCGTTTTTTCCTTTGTAATGAATGATAGAACGTAATGGACAAAAAAGGAAATTATGTGTGCGTGACAGATTTCAATATAATATCCTCTCTCTCTCTCTCTCATTTGGGTCATGATTTCTTTCTTTCCTACAATAAAATAATAAAAGAGAGAAAGAGAGAGAATAATCCAGGGATGATTTAAAAAGAGGGAGAGGAAAAAAAGAGAGAATAGAGATATTGACAACAAAAAAAGAAGTGAAGATTCTCCCTTCTCAATTAGGATCATGACCCCACAACAGCAGAAGAGAAGAGAAAAATGGAATGTAAACAATGGAAACAATGAAAACAATGGAATCACTTTGATTCGGGACCCGGGGTTTAGCGTTGCACAAAACATCTGGTCATGTTTTGTGATTGGATGCTAACGACAAACCCAGCCAATTGGAGGACAATTATGACAATGAACCAGCCAATGGTATGCTAATTGCCTCCGATGTGTCACCTTTCCTTTCCTCCAGTTGACATTTTTTTTTACGCTCCAGGGACCCGCGTCAAAAAACCATGTCACCGTCGCTTCTTTTCTTTCCTCCTTCTCAGCCTTTTTTTCTTTTTTGTTTGAGTTGGGGTTTTCTAATAAAAATGGCCGTCGGTTTGTGTTTGGTTTTCAGTTTTTCTCGAAGGGGAGGATTTAATTTTAAATCTTGTACCTTAGCCTTTTGGATTCCACGGTTATTGATGAGACCATCTTATTGGTCGAGTTTGAAGACATAAGAACAAGGTATCTGGATAACGTGGAAGAAGACGTCTATATTGTAGAACCAAGCTCAACAGTAGAAGAACCAGAAAAGAGAACCAGGTATACGTACCAAGCAGTCAACACAAGGCCCCACAACATCGAGCTTCGTCTAACAATTTCAAATTCGAGTTCAAAAAATCTAAAAAGAGGACAAACAACCAAATCCTTTCATACAGAAAACACCAAACCGATGTCTGAATATAAGAAACGATGGGAAGTAAAACCACCAAAAAAAATTTATCAAGGGTTAAAGAAAAGATAGAATTCAAAGAAGACAAAAACACGGGAAATGACCCGTTCGGCGAACGACTTCTCTGATTCTGACGTTTAATTAAACGAGGGGGTTGGGTTAGAAACCAGATTACAACTCAAAAAGATTTTTAAACCCAGTTTTTGAAAGACTGAGATGGCCTAATTACCTTCTCTTGACGCTTTGGAAACGTTGAGTTGAAGGACGGCCGTTTGGCCTTTCAATCTTTCTCTGGAGAGTTTGATGTTTGGCCTAACAATTGCCAATCAAACTGTGACCTGTGGTTATGTCAATATACCCTTCCGTTCGAAATACTGTCGAAAGGTCTGCTGGTGTTCAGTTTTTTTGTTGATGACTCCCTAGTCGGATCTAGAGGACATCAGAAAAGTGGCGGGTATCCCAGCCGAGGATTTCAGAAAGTGATGCTCAACGATGGTACCCTAGAATCTTCATAGACCACATAGCGGAAGGAAAATAATGTGACCCAACCCATTATAGTCTTTTAAAACCGGAAACGCAAAAGATGAAAGTCTTGCAAACTCCCAAACACGTTTCGCCTTCTTAGTCCATTTCATGTCATCCGCGACAAAGTTTAGCCAAAGAGAAAATTATTAAATGAAAGATGACCTCCTGAACCACATTTCTTTCTTCATCTTCTCTTCCTTTTGTACTTTTTTTCACTCCTAATTAAATAAGTAGAAAAAAAATTCGTGAACGACTTTCGACAGCAATTCACACAAGACGTTGGCCCTCTAGAAGGAAGTCCAAGACAATGAAACCGAATGATTCGCATAAATCATTAAAAACTTCTTTTTTCTCCAATCTCCCTTCTTCACACAGCACGGATGTGTGTGAAGGACCAGTGGAGTCAAGAAAAGAAAAAAAAAGAAAACGAACAATCATTTCACGATTTTGAAACAAGTCCGACACACGGAAGTGTTATCCCAGGCAAAGAGAGAGAGAGAGAGAGGGAGAATGAGATAGAGAAAAAGAAAAAAAAAGTCGATGAAGTAAAAGAAAGAAAACGAGGAGTACCTGCTTGTCAGGTACACGCTATTCACCTTCAAGATGAGCCTTGCTCTCAGTTTTTAGTCATTTCGGTCCGACCTTTTGGCCACAACTCATTTCGTCATTGTCTATTTATTTCAATATTTACATTTCCTTCGACTTTGTTGCACTTTAAAACAACAACAATCATTTTTCGGTGGCGGGGGAAGGAGAAGAGGAAAAGCCGGTAGGAGAGATGAGAGGCTGGGCAAAAGAAGAGGCTGGAACCGGGGGATGGCGGGAGGAAGGGGGTTGTTTTAAAACCCGAAACGAAAACTACCCGCGCTATTCAAATAAAAGCGGCGGCGGCTTTACAATTATCTTTTGGTGTTGACTTTTTGCGTTGGCCGCCCCTCTCCTCCTCTCCCACCGCCACCTCCATCAACCTTTCCAACTTCTGACTTCGGCCCTTTCTCTTCCTCCATTTCTCTCCTTCAATGTTTGTGTTTTCGTAACGGTCATTTGGGTTCCGGGAAACCATGAAATCTCTGAAAAATTTTTTTTCTTTCTTGCTTTCTCCTTCTCCTAACCCTCCGCCCCTTGTCCTGCTTCTTCTTTTTGAACTTCTCTTCATTGACTAGGGAGGGGTTTCCTTCCAATTAACGAAAAGCTTCCTCTTCTTCCTGTCTCTGTTTCACTCTCTCTCTCTCTCTTTTCCACTTTACCCTTCTGGATCGATGTTTTTCGAGATGGCTGACTTGTTTCTCGAATGGAAGGCTGAAGCTTTTCCCTTTCTTACGCTACGTGAAGGTCACTCTGAATCGGTTTTGAGTCTTTTTCTGCTCTACCGAACCGGTTTTCTGTTATGTTTGACTTATTTGACTTCATTTTTGAACGCAACCGAATGTAATCGAGGCTTCATCACTGATATAATACAACTCAAAAGTACATTTGAGCACTTAAACACAGCCAGCTGACTACTGACCATAAGAAGGTGACAGTTCCTACAGTAAAATGCGTTTAATGCGATACTTTACAGTGGTGAACAAATTGAATTTACACTCGTCACACTCCAAAGAGAAAAACAGCAACCCATCTGTTCTCAGAAACTGTTCGCCACCAATCAGTGAGATTCTCTTCACTTCCGTAACCTTCTTAAGTTTGACAAAACCAAAGACTATAAGGCGAGAAAGACTCCTCAGACTTCTTTGCGTCTCATTCCTCTCTCTTCTCTCTCGTATTCCAATCGTCCTCATCATTCGTGTAAACAACCTCCAGGTTTATTTATTGTCTATAGTCATAATGAAATCAGAGCGGCAACTGTAAAACACTCGAAACGACACTGCAATGATATGTAATCTGACTCAGGGGTTTTATAGTCGGTAATAAAACCGATGAGACACCGATTTCAGGTTTAATAGCGATTTGTCGAGTTTTTAAAAGTTTTTTTTTATCATCGTCACTATTATCATCATCATCCTCTTCTTCTTCTTCTAGAAATTAAATTGTCAAAAACGAGTTTTTGTTTCGAGTCTCCCGTCTACCTGATTCCGCTCGCACCTTTAGTCCAATGCCTCACATTCATCTCATTCCTTTCGTCGCTTCCTAAAATTCCTTTTTGTAGTTTGTAGTCTAAAAAGTTTGCTCACATTTTATGTGAAAGGAAAGAAGCTTAATAGCTCTAAAACCAGAGCCTTATTAGTATTGATTAAGTTAGTATCATGGCGGCGCGGTCCTATGATTTCTGTCGGCTTGGTGTCAGGATCAAAAACAGGCCGAGAAAGCAAAACATAACAAAATGATCGTGGCTCCAGATTAATAACAAGAAAATAATCGATGGTTACACGTCAAAAACGTCAGGCTTGGTAATTTATCCAAGTCTTGCGTTTGATTGGAAGAAGTTCGCGTGGACGGCCAGCTCTTTTCCGTGTGTCATTCCCACGTTCAGCTTTATCGAAGGAAAAGGGGTTGTTAGACCAGTGTTTCCAGGCAAAGTCTTCTTTCTTTTTGGGTTTAATCCTCGGCAAATTTATGTGAAACTCCATTTTGAGGTTTTTACCCCAACAGAAGAGGGCAGTTGATGGAGGTAAGATTCTCTTCTTTCTACTCTACTTCCTCTCGAAAAACCAGAATTTTGTACTGAGTTGGTCTCAACTGTTCAGTCGTCAACCTCTCATTCCCAGATATAAACTACCTTATTAGACATGATAACTGTTCTCATCTTGTAACCATCAGTCAACTGACACCACTCGAAACATCCAAGTCTTCGAGACCACGTCAACCAAATCATCTCCTCACAGGCACACGCTTTCCGCGCTCTGTTTTCCCATGACAAGACAAAAAAACGAAGAGAAATCAAACAAAAAATCTGTCTCCCGACGTCACCAAGCCGAGCATGACAATTGAATGAGGAGCCACATACCAAAAACGACACAAAAAACTGACCAAACAATTGGTCACGCTTGTTTAAGCAAAGCAGATCCAAAACCTGCGAACGTTTATCTGCGTTTCAGTTGACTAAACAGAAACGACAAAACGACTACGACTACGACGACTCTACGACACACGAAAGTACAAATAAATAAATAAACCAAGAGGGTAAGGCAAGGCATGAGGAGAAGAAGAAGATGGTGATGAGTAGTCCAGGGAATTGTCTTATAAAAACCATCGCGGACAACGGCGGAAGATAAAAAATGGCGACCAAACATGCGATCCTCGTCCAATATATCATCGTAAATTGTTATAAGATAATTCTTTCCTTCATTTAGATATTACCATTGAGGTATACTTGTTTAGATTTTGTGTCCTGGAGTTTATTTAGTTAGCGTTTCCTATAAATGTCGGTGAAGATTGGTGTACTAGTCGCATTGCCAAAAGAAAGCACAGGAATAAGTGTAAATAAAGAAGAAAACACTCGAAAAGGCAGATGGCAAGACAGAGATATCATAAAAGACAAGATGCCAAAAAGCAAGAAAGACAAAAATACTAAAAACAATTGGAATGGGCAGGCTACATCGTAATAGCTAAAGACAGGTTCATCCATAAAACCGGGAAGATGGAGCCGGGTGCTTCGAATCCAAAACTGGAGGAGATACGCAATGAATAGAACGGAGCGGAGGAAACTCCTGCAGAAGACCAAGGGCCACAATGATGATTGTGAGCGATTGAAGCGAAACAAATATAGCAAAAAGCAGAAGACGAAAGGAAATAGAAAACACAAAAAGGAAATAGAAGAAAAACAGTAGGACAGAGTTTGACGAGCATCTTTTTAAGAAGACAAACGATCAAACAAAGAAAAGAAAAAACAAACTGAGAAGACACAAAACAGAGAAGAAGACGGAAAACAAAGAAAGAAAGAAAAAAAAGCCGAGGCGAAGCAAGTCCAGACCACCGAACACCATAATTTTACGGGGGACATTCCATATTTTATCGGCATACCTGAACCTGAGAGAGAGCCTGTACCCGATGGCCCAGACGCTCTCCAACATCCTCCAATTAATATCTCCTTAATTTTTGTTCTTTAAAAGCAATGATTTATTTCGAGATCAGGGCCAATTTAATGACAATCATTACCCGGAACGTTTTCATCGTTACCTCTCTCTCGGACAAAGGAAAACAAAGGAAAACGGCCGCCGCCATATTGGAATCTGACCAAATGTCCTTTCCAACGGATTTTTTAATCAACTTTTTATTTGTTTTCGATATTTCGATTCCGGTTTGCCATTTCGAATTTTATTCTTCTGATTAAATGCCGTTTTCGTTTCATCCCCTATCATCTCAAACTCTGTAACTCTTTCGATTTATAAAAATCAATTTTCGGAAAACTTGTTAAACTCCATTTTCATTTGATAAAATTTTTATACTTTCAACCGTAAAATGTTTGTTATCAACCCTTCATTTCATCCCTCGTTGAGGAAAGTTCACTGAATCCTATACGCTTCCGGTAGAAAAGTGTTTTTCCAAAGAGTCACTCGTAACGGATTAAGAAAAGTCCGTCTCGATATAAACAAACAAAAAGAAAACAATGCTGACCTGTTGTTGATGTTGTGGTGAAAGATTTTCTTTTGTTACGCGTGCGAGTTTTTTCCTTTTCTTCCTCAAGTTGAATTGCGTGAAGTCCGTTATCACGCACTCGTTATCGTGCCCACTCTACACCACTCTAGAGGGCTTTAAATTAGCCTAACAAACGATTGTTTGACTTATTTGCCCAAGAAAAAGTTTTCTGACATCAGGACAACAACAGATTCGCATCGAGAGCTAAAAATGTGGATGATCTTGAAAAGGCTTCCAGATAGTCCAACCAAAGTCAACAGCTGAAGAAGCAGAAGAGTGAACCCGGTGGTGGAAAACTATTGTGAACAGGGTGAGGGTCCTCGACGGACCGTTAACTAACCCTTGTTTTAATGTTTAACATTACAACGAATGAATAGCATTTTAGTATCAATTCATTCGGTATCACTCATGGCGTAGTAATTTCATAAGTATTGCACACTGTTTAGGAAGACAGAAGAACTGCAACGGATGGTTTGGGAGAAGTATTAATGCTCGCAAGTAGAACCCGAAACTTGGAAGAAGACAAAGGAAGGCTGGAGCAATGTGGAAAGAGGTGTGAAGGAGAATAGAGTAAAGCAGGAGAGGAATAAGGAGGTTTGAGTAAGAGAAGCGTGTTTGAGACTAGTGGTCTATGACTTTGTTGAGAGGTTCGTAGAGGAGTGAGGTCGCAGAGGGCTTAGGATGATTCGCCTGTCAGTATTTCAAGATTTGAGTTGGTGGAGGAGCCCCAAAGCTGTAACCCGTAGGTCTAAATGGGAAGAAAAACCAGGACGAACAGAATCTTTAGCATTAGTAGAGTAAAGACAGAATGAGAAACAACATTAAACAGCATGAAAATTGAATTTTCTTTACGGAAAACAGATGAAGATAAGAAAGAAGATGACACCAATAATTTGAGAATGACAATCACTTACGTTGGAAAGAGCGCAAGCGTCCTTGTTAACTTTTCATGTTCACCATTGGAAAAATAACTTTTTTGCACTCAAAACGATTTAAAGTAAGAATCTTTTTTCCTCAAGAAAAATTTCACACTCGAATTTGACATGGAATCTATCTTTTGTTTCTAGTTTCTAAAACAGTGCATCCAACCTTTGAATCACACTTACCGATATTAATTGCGAAACAAAAAACTTTCAAAACACTTTGAAGGCGACATGAACTAAAACAAAACCAAAAAACCTTTTGCGATTCCATTCATCCAGTCATCAGCCTCTCTAAAACCGTCCTTTCATCCCTCTACCCCCTTCACTTCTTGCTCTTTCAAAACATTCAGAGAATCCGAGTGCTTCCCTCTCTTACCCTTTTCCCATCCACCCCGTTTGACCTTAAACATATCCCATCAGACTCTGGTGCACGCCTTTAACATATTACACATACCACAATATATCAAGATGAGGTGAAAGAGAGGTGAGGAGAGGAGAGGTGAGGCGATGAGGAGAAGCAACCGTAAAGCTGCTAATTGACGCTAAGGACCGTCGTCCGGTTCAATGAATGAATAAGTGTATGAATGACTCTTAAAAAATCAGAAGAAATTTTAAAATGAAAACAAAAAAAATTTTCATACGAGGATTTAATTATAAATTTGCATATTCTGCAAGTGTATACGTTAGATGATAATAATGGCGGCTTTTGAACAACGGGAAAACTCGTTTTGTGACGTTGTAGACATAACTTAACGAAAAATTAGGGCAAATATCCGAGCTTTTCAACCTTCACCTTATTCCTGAATACTTTTGATTCCAGTATATCACGGATTGTGGTAAATTATTTATAATATATTTTATGAGGTGAGAGATTATAAGAATTTATGTCGGGGCTGGTGGTCGTTGAGGGTAAATTAGATCGACATTAAAGAAATAATTATAGGATTTTGGGTAAAGGTGAATGAAAAATATTGGATGAAGCTACAGCAGACATTAGGACTGCTAACAGTGTCGTTCCAGATCTTACATATCCTACTTGCTCCTCTTGTTCAAACCCAAAACGATCAACAAGAAAAAAAGACCGAAAACACCAACAGGGTTAAAATACGAGATATCTCGTACACCTCATAGAAATCTTAAGAAGAAACCAAATTAAATACCTACTGAGGCCTCAAGCAACGTGACCGTGACTCAAAAAATACTGTCAGAACGAAGGACGGGCTTAAATTTGGTAAGAAGCAAAGATACAATCCGGAAACAGAGGAGGCAAACTTGTACTACAACGATAGTTTCGCGTAATCGTAAAAAAAAGGTAGAAATGGAGAAGCGAGATGGAATCCAATGCTCGGAGGTATTATTGACACGTCGACAAAAAGGGAAAAATAAATGGAAAAAGCGATAGATACAACAAGGAGACGAACAACAACAAAAAAAAGATGAAAAGAAGAGAGTCACGTCTCGCATCATTTGGTCACACATTACCTAACAGCTTCTCTATGATTACCACCAATGCACAGGCATCCTTCTTCTTCTTCTTCTTTCCCCTTTTTTTTGTCGTTACAAACTTCAATTTGTCACCAGCACGTACCAAAGTCGGACGTGGTTTCCCGTAACGTGTCATTACATCGTCTAATGCCACTTCATCCTTCTCCTACTCCTCCTCCATCTTTTCCTTTTCTGTGTAATGCAATCGAAATAATAACATAACGAGGGACGACCTATCGATATTAAAGTTTTTTTCTTCTTCTTCATTTTTTCAAACTCAAATCACTTGAGCCTGTGACAATAGTAACCGGTGATTCTGTGAGTTTTGTATAAATTACCCGAGGGCCCTCTGTTATTAGCGTTATTTCCTGTGGGCAGGGGAGGAGATTTCCTGGAAAGAAAACCTGAGAATCGGACGGAAAATGTTTCATCATTAAGAAGTGACGGATGTAGAAGGTCGTTAGCCCATGGAAAAGTCTTAAAAGGTTGGAGGGCGTATTATGTGAGGTAAGAAACGAAGACAGTGACATTCCCGTGGGAGAACTCCTACCAGACGACGCCCATGTTAATGGTCTTCAGTTTTAGAGGGGAAGGTGGTTAGAGAGTTCTGGTAGCCCTGTTAACTGAGACACTAGATAATATTCTATATATACGGGGTGGACCATTTTAATCTCCCCAGATGAATTCCTCGGGAACATTGGCAGTCAGCGAAAAATTTTTGTTGAGAAAGTTGCTCGGTTGCACCGAGCAACTTTCTCAACAAAAATTTTTCGCTGACTGCCAATGTTCCCGAGGAATTCATCTGGGGAGATTAAAATGGTCCACCCCGTATACATATTGTCTTTCAAGCAGTCTTTTTTAGGTTTCATGAAGAGAAGCAAGTAGGATACACCAAATCCGGACACGACACTGTTAACACTCCTAATATCTGGGTAGCTGCGGCCACAGTTACTGTTGAGGAGTCAGAAGAACCGTTGATCTGACTTAACTTTCTGATATTATCCGCTGCTTATCATCTTTGACTGTCTCTACAACTCGGCGACAAAAATTTAAGGAGTTAAGTCCGTTACCTATGCACAAGCTGTGAAAAGTTTCTTAGTCACCTTAGGATGTGTTCTGTCGTGTCCTCCTTTTAATTCGATGAAGGCATAACTCAAAGAAACTATCCAACCCAATCGTTTGAGGTGCCATCAAGGTGTTGAATTAACTTTCAGCAAAGTCTTAGCTGAAAATCGTTTCGAATCATTCTGACGGGGATTATAAAGGCTAAAAACGCATTATCCAAAGATGGATTGTTTGTTTTGAAACTGGTTTAAGTCCATTTACGACCCGGAATGAAATAATTATTTTAACTAAACGCGCCACAAAAAATCGTTTACGTAATTTAAAGTTTTAATAATTTTTTTCTGTTAATCGTTTCAAGTATTTAAATAAATAAATTTTGTCCTAATCAAAATGGCATATTTGCCAAAGTTAAAAATTTCTTGACGAGGAGTCTAGGCACGAAGACACAGAAAGGAAGCCGAATCCAGTTTTGAAAAATGAATGCAGGCCCTCTCTCTCTCTCTCATCGAAGGAACTCAAAGACTGCAAACTAAAGTAATTATTTAATTAAAATTTCCCGAGTGAGAAATTTGACGTGGCTCGAGAATAACGACATTGAAAAATGATATCGCTAATTGGCTGCTAGTATCATTTCTCGTTGGTCGGATTAGCATAATCTTTGTTTTATATTCTTTGTTATTATCCTCGGAGTCATGGGAAGTAGTTTCCAGGCTTCAAGGATTCAAATTGTGACCGCTTATGAATAAAGATTAGTCTGATTTTCGGATCATTATACCTTCTTCTTCTTTTTTCTTTTATTTCTAGTTGGTTGCTGATGATAACCCGGTCGCACAAAGGACAGGAACCAGAGCCGGACTCCGAAACCATTTTTCCTTTTTTATTTCTTTAATGACGGCTGGCTTTCAAAAATCTGTGACTTTCACGCACTGAAAATCGTTGAAATTGCTCCTCTCCTACTCGCTATCTAACGTGAAGTAAATTTTATTGTATACATGTGTCCGAAGTCGATGATAAAATGGTGGTTGAAATGGTTTAGGGTCTATATTGTTATAGCTGTAGTTATAGTAGAGTTTTAATCCCGTTTTTCACCCTTTTTGGGTATAGCAGAATACGAGAGGAGGATTTGAACTTAGTCTGGCACTAAACCGCTACACCACAGACCTCCCTTATAAGATGAGCTTTTGTATATCCTCCTGGATTCTACCTCTTAACCCACTGTAAATCTAGGACCTCTCAGCACAACTGAACCACTAACTCAGACTACCGAGTGACAACAAGAATGACAAGTCAGAAGTCGTCGATGCCCTTGAGTAACAGGACATAATTATCTGTCCCACAACTCCTGTTCCAATAATGGGACTGTGTGGGTAGAATAATGTCATCAGAAAATTTATTTAATTAATTAATTGATATGCTTCTTGACAAGTTAATTATAGTTCAAAGTGACACTCATACAAATATACATCCATCTATATGTCTGTGGTTAGTGGAATCTGGAGGATTTCGGCTTTCTGACCACATTGAAGAGTCATTCCAGACTTCGTTGTATTTGTAGGTTTTACTTTTTCAAATTTGCTCTGGGGTGTGTAGTGGCGTGGAGATCCAACTGAGTGACCCAAATAGATGTGCTGATCCAGCAGTGAGGGGTCAGCACAGGCGCTATTAAACAGACGACTGGTAGGCAAGTAGCTAACCAATATGTAAACCTGAAGGGAGTCATAGGAGAGAGGTGACAGAGAAACTTTGTAAGACGATCATTCAGTTTGATCGTAATCTGTACACTTTTTAACTAAATTTGATAATAGGTACAGTATGTACGTAAACATCAAACAGTGTAATTCTCTACCATCAACAGCATTTTTATCATTAAAGGTGTTCTAGATCTCTCTCATTGTCAGCTACTGAAGCCATCAAAATGACGACTTCGTTATCGTCAGTTTCATCACATATAGGACACATTCTTGTTTACTATTTCCCGCCAGTACCAACCCCCCAAGTTGTGTCACTGGAATAAGCTGACACACTAAAAGCTCATCAAAAACCGAGGCTATGTCTTCTTAAAAGCTCTGACGTGGACAGGAAAAGCGAAAAAATCAGGCGAAGGAGAAGGGAGAATAGTCGAGTAAGTGGATGAGTGAGGATGGGGGTGGAAAGCTCTATTCATAATGGCGGATTTAATTAATTTTTTTTTAATATTTATTTATTCCCGACAAGGACAATGAAAAGAACCCCAAAGGGAAAAAAGCTCGTTTTAATTGGTTCCGAGACCGGAGAAAAATTTTTGAAATGATTTCTCGTTGATGATAAGTCCCAATCCTTGATTATTCACGATTCACCGATTTTAATCAAGTTGTGGTCACTCCCCGAGCTTTTTCACCTCTTCTCCATCCTCCTCCACTTCCCATTCTTTCATTTCTTCCTTCCGTTCTCTCTTCCTCTCGTCTTTCCTTTACCTAACATCCTAACAATTTTTTTTTTATTTTTAATGAAACCTCTTTCCTGTCTCTCTTCTCTTTAGAAGTTATTAATAAATTTTTTTTTGTTGTTCTCGTAATGAAATAAAAAAAGTCGAAGGGATCAAATCAGAAGAGCTTTTCCTTAATTAGAAGAAAATAATATTTATACAAGTTTATATTTATAAAAGTTTTTTTTGTTTGCAATTTTAATTGTTTTGTTTGGATGAGTAAACGAATTACGAGGGCTAGAAGAGTGGTAACGATGTGAAGTGGTGATGGAAAGCTCAGTTTGTTGGACTATATGCTTCCAGATTGAAGGAGGTGAAAATAACATCCAAAGTGGTGACGGAGTGGTATTTGTCAGTATTGCAACGCTGTTACTGAAGAGACCATCGTGGACTTCATGTTGATGTCTCCAGCTTAACACTTTGCAAGGATATATTACGAGACACAGCATTGCCACAACTGAGAGATATGTAGAGCTGCTTAGCAATCTGTGCCGGGATAGGATGTTTAATGTAAAGGATGGACCATTTGAATCTCTCCAGTCAAATTTCTTGGGAGCTATGGTAGTCGGCGGAAAATTTTTGTTGGAAAGTTGCTCGGTGCACGTATATGTCCACCTATAAATTATTATCAAATTAGGTAAGGATACTACTAGCAGGACTACTCTACACTACTACCCTATGCTAGAGATGGAGATAAGAGATACACCAGAGAGAGAAACGCAGGAGGCAGTACCCGTTGAGTTTCCCAAACATAACACATAACACTCGACCTCGTAGAGCAACCAGAAGCCCATTTAAGGACAGCCACAGGATTTCAGGTAAAGTATTCTACGGGTGACAGGTGTTAAACATATTTTCTTTTACAGCAAAAGATACAAATGAGACAGTTACAATATTCAGACACCACAGCAAACAAGACAAGTGGCCGAGAACAGGCTCAGGAGTCACTCAGCCTAACCTACCAAAAACCTATAATATAAGATAAAAGGTAACCCAAAAGCTCTCGTCTGTCACCTTATTCACAGTTTCTGCCAAAAAATAAAAGCGAGGCTGAAAAATGAATAAAAATTGCAAATAAAAATTCCACGTTTCAGTTTTTTCCTGTTTCCTTTCACCCACCCACGCATCATACACGCACTCACTCATACACAAAAAGAAAAAGTTATCTTGTCAAAAATGTCGTAATAATAAATAACTCTTTATCGAAGCCGGAGAGAAATGGAAGGAATAAAGTGAAATAAAATGGGTTGTCGGGTTGTCACGTTGAGCTCGCATGACAGCGCCCTAACAATGAAGGCGGCGACGCCTGACACTAAATCGAAACCTTCCTAAGGCAAACATGGGAGCCGAGCACCGGGAAAACATTTTCCACAAGTTCACTGACGAACGCATTAAATAAAGACTCTGAAACCCGGCCGTAGTAGGACATCGAAATTTTGTGTTCGTGCCTCTTGTCCTTTTCATTTTTAAGTTTTCTTCCTCTTGTCTTCTGTTTAGGGTCGTTGCTGAAGAGAAGTCTGCTGGATTGGTCATGGATGTATGAAAATGCCTAAGAACTGTTCAATCGCCTGGAATTTCCTTTTACTGTCCTGTGATGTCTAGAAGTGGGTCAACTTCCACCTGTCTCTAAGCGAGACATCAAGTAGTTGGTCTGGCTTTAAAGGGTCTAAAAACTAGAGAACAGACCTGTGTCTTAGCTCCAGTGACTGGAGTTAAAGTTTGCATGGTGGGATGAGATATAGGAGAAAGAGAGAATAAAGAAGAGGAAATATAGAAGAGGCATAAAGATAATGAAAGGAAAGGATACAATGAAATAGAGAGGCAAGGAAGAAGAAAGGAAAACAGTGCAGAGAGGGAAGGAAGAGAAGGACAAAACGTAATCAAATTTTTCCACTAAAAAGTAAAATAAAGTCAGTAAAAGAAAAACAAGAAGAAGGAAGGACAGATAGCAACAAAATCCAAAAGACGATTTAACACTAAGGACAGGGGAAGAGGTGTTTTGCAACAGAAACTGAAGAACAGTCAAAGGAAAATGCAAATAGAGTTTGCGAACAGAAAACTTGAAGAAAACAACCCAAAAGATGTAAGAAAAGCTAAAAAACTAAGACAAAACGGAAGAAGAGGGGTAAGAAAGAAGGCAGATAAACAAAGAAGACGAACAAGTTGGAGGAATTTAAAAGCGAGAAGGAGATACCAAGAACATTCACGTCATATCTCCAAAGCTAAAAGATTTCACGGTTTTGAGTTTGACACCCGTGCCTGACGTTTCCATTACGTCACGGTTGGTGCGTCCCTGAGTGGTGACAACTTGACAATGGCAACATTTCCCTTCTCCTAACATCCCTCAACCCCGTACTCACCCCCACACTCCCATTTCCCTTCCATCACCCTAGGAATATTAATTCTTCCGGAAATTTTCATTCACTTTTCTTCATCTCCTGACATTTTCCATGTTTCCCACTTTTTTCTGTTCTCACCGAATCATCGCGGGACGGTCCAGTGAGAAACCCGGAAAGAATGCGTTTCCAGATTACGTTCGCATGTGCTTGAGATGGGAATGAGGGATAACAATCCTATTTTGGTTAACCATAAACAATAATCGATGAGAGGAGATAATGGAAGACGAGAAAATTGGGAAACGAAGGCCGGGAGGAGGAGGAGATGGCGGTGGGCGAGGGAGGAAGGAGGATCAGAACGAGAGATGGGAATAAAAATTGAGGTAGATGATTTCGGTTCTTCGTAGGAATGCGTGATGATATGTAATCTAAAATTTAATGATGTGGTTAAACGCCGATGTGAACTGCCATCTTGACAATTTGTCCTTTTTTCGGGACGTGACGTTGTGGTCGCAAGTGATTTCATTATGGAAGGCCAACAGTCGCCGTTTTTCTCTCCAGACAATGGTTAATTCTTCTTCTTTTCTCATTCACACGTGCTCTTTGGTTTTCTTCGGTGTCGCCTCACGTCTCGGAATGTTAGCCATCGACGTTGTGGACACGATTTATCTCTTGACAGATAGACGTCAACTTGGCATGGGCCACATTTCCTCACTTGATGTTAGCTCCCATATTTATCGGTTGCCTGTAGCCTGGTGTGGGTCTCGGAGTACCGCCGTTCTGCCTAACAGTCAACTAGACGAAATCAGCTTCAAGGTTGTGTATACACCTCTCTCTCTCTCTCTTGTTATATATTTGGCGAATGCAGCTTAAAATTACGGGGGAAGGGGGGTAGATTGCTAAATACAAAAATAATTAGCAAAGCATATCAATCATTTCGTGGCAAGTTGGCAGTTTGTTTTAGTAGAAGTTCGCATGGAAACCTTGAGTGACATGTAAAATTACAAGAATTTATGTTCTTTGATTCCTAACACAACCCCCAACGAGCTTTTGCTGGTTTTGTGTCCATTTAACCTTCTTTCAGCCCCGAACACAGTCTTTGCAAATCCTTTCTCTGAAACATGTCTGAGATTTCCAGGACACATGACAACCACATGTCGACGAAAGTTTAGGAAAACACTCACCGAGTCGCCAAATTCAAACAACGTGGTGGTCCCACAATGTCGCTCTGCCCTTTCTTTAATCGACCCAACCAACGTGAGGTCATTTTCCCTATCATTTAATGCCCACGATGTGTGGATGTTAATTTGCAAATGGTGTCTTATAACTCAAGGGCAAGTTCATACTCTGTATACTTTTGGCTGTTGCGACACATTCCTTCCCAGATACAAACAAGTTTTTCCGTGTGTGTGTGTGTTTCTTTCTTCCCTCAAGGTCTTTCCTCATTTGAATTGCAATGACAGAAAGGCCGAAACCTCCGCAAATCAAGTTGACAAGTCCAAACTCGTTGTCACTAATGACCGGCAACTGAATTTCTGCCTCGATTTTCTAACTGTAGGACTGTTTTGCCTTTGTTAGCGGCGTTCGGAAGACATCTCGGATCCCTTCGCCGAACGGCCGATGAATAAAAATGACGTGATTCTCCCCATCCCGTCAAAGATGAAACATAATCGCGTCACTTGACATTATAAAACATTTAACCGTATAAAAAACGGGAAAAAAGTTTCCCAAGAGAGAGAGAGAGAGAGGAGGGAGTAATACAGGAAAAGATGAAGAGGAGGCAGGGATACGGGGAGAGATGGCGTATTAACTATTCATATATTCACAAATGTAATTTGACATGGTTTTTGACAAATTTCGCGCCCTTTTATTGTACTTCAGGACATCTAATTCTTTTTTTGTCTCTTCCACTTCCCTTTTCCCCACTGTCTCTCTTCTATTTAACTGCGTCACGGTTAGCTCACAACAAAACCAGATTCTGTCATCTCGAGCCATGACCTTCGAAGATATGTTGCTACCTCTTGTCTATGAGTTTTGTTATCGCCGGGAATTATCTCTTAGGTCTACCGAAGTTCTGTCCGGTTCTGAGGCAAAACAAAATTCAAATCTTCCAGCCTAGTTCTGGAATTTATGAACGAGTTCCCAAATCAGCATATAGTCGGGCACTACCATGATGCAGTATATCACTCCTCCTAGCTAGCTTTTCTGGGTTCACAAAATGCCCTTTTCCCTACGATTCTTTCCTAAGTAATCAACTATTCATCCCAGTTACTATCCGCCTCAAAAAAGGCTTGATTTGTCTCAAAGCAAGTAGAGAAGTGCGTATGAGGACTTGGTCATCCAAATTCTTCTGACCTCTTTCATGCGCCACCATTTTGAATGTTTCCACAATTCTATGGTCACCTTTCCAATGGTTCACTGAGTTGAATTTAGCTTTTCTGCGTTTCAGAGAGAGAGAGAGAGCGCATGTGAAACTTTTGACAAGTGTTCGGTGAGCGTGATAGGGATTTTTGAAATGTAAAAGTGGTCGCTGTCACGAGAAACCCATATTAGCTCCTTTCAATAAAGAACACAAACCCATTTTTTGGTCTTATACAAGTCTTCCTAAAGGGATTCATCCCAAAGAGATCCCAAAACAAAATGAAGGATGGATATGAAGAAATAAAATGAGAGTCAAGAAACGAGATAAATAGGACCGACAATTGTCCAACCGATTTAGATAAGAAAAGGAGGAGAAAAAGAATTCAATTTATGAGAGAGAGAGAAGGAAGAAAAGGGAGGAAGACCACCAGATCCAGGCGAGAAAACATTTTTATTTTCCAGTAAAGCCGCGAAGGAGAGAAAGGAAACGGAAATATCTCGTGAAAAATAAAATATTTCGTGAAAAAAAGCTGTTTATCAAAGTCTCCGGTTTTATTGTCTTTGACATTTCTTCGCCTTCGCCCCACATCTCCTGCCCTTTACCCTCCCCGTCCCTCTTCCCTTTTCACACAAATTTACCAAAGTCAAGAAAAACCAGAAAATTTATTTTTAAGCCATTTTCCAAACCGTTTATTTCGCGCTTTGTCATTTCGAGAGAGAGAAAAACAGAGCCCCATTCCCTTCGTATACTGGAGAAAGCTGTTGGAATGAAAATTACACTGGCTCTCGCCATCTCCCTTCCCCGTCCTCCCACCGTCTTCCTTCCTTCCAAAATCTTAGTTCCTCAGAGGACTAAACTGACCCGGATCCGCCCTGACCCCATCAATCAATATCCATTAAATGGAAAAGTGTAAATGACCCAAAAATTGGAAAAGCTCCCTGGATTTCCTCCTTCTCTCTCGCTAAAAGCTCGGAGAGAGACAGAAAAAGGAAAATTTCGAAATTGACAATAAATAATTAACCGTCTATCGATTCGGGAAGTAGATCACTTGATGGGTGAATTCACCCTTGGCAACCACATAACCCTCTGTCTACACAACATAACCTCCCTCTTGTTTTCCAGCCCTGCTCCACAACTCCGATGTGTCATTCCGTTCCCGAGGGACTCTATTCCTATGCCAAGGGAAGGAGGAGGAGGTGAGTGCACTATTAGACACTAATAAAGCTTTTTCCAACTGCTCTTTCCTTCTATTATGGAGGTTGGTTATTACAAGAACGTAAGAAGACCAAAAGATTGGCAGAGTTTAAAGCTAATGAAGTGAGTCAGTGCCTTCTCAATTCTGTTTTGGGTGAGTGAAATGGTATATAGGATTTGGGCAGGTAAAAGAGCTTCTGTATCTCGTGTTCAATCTTATAAAAATCTTTTCGCGCTTTTTCTAGCATGTCCAGCTTTGACTCCAAAGTAAATTCTAGTTAGAGTTGTTTAAAATTTTAATCCTGTTCTTCATCCTTGGGTGTAACAGGATTTAACAGGGGGTTCAGCTTTAAACTGTTCGAAACTTTTCTTAAAGATACGAAAGCTTTATTTTCTAAAGAAACGAAGAAGCGCGAAAGCTCTCACCCAGGCAAATAAACCATAAACAAAACGTAAAACGACCGAATCCACTCATCCACTCTCGAATGGAAATCAACTACCCCTACCAGGCAGATCTTCAGACGCGGACAAATTTTCCAGAAGGTCTCCGGGTCGATTGGTTTATCCATTTAGGGCTGCTGCTTTCACATGCATGATAAATAAAAAAGGCTCTACCCCTCTCCCACCCATCTCTCACCCCACACTTTCCTTTCCAAATTTGATTCTCAAGAAAGAAAGAAACTTTAGAATAAAAAAAGAAAGGAGGCAACACCACCCTCAGACCCTTCTGATCGACTTGAAGGATAGTGACAAATCCATTTGCATATGGAAGCTGTTTCTTCGCCTTTGTTCTGTTCTTCAACAGAACAGTCTTGAAAGGAAATTATCTAAATGGATTTGGAGTTTTTCCTTCTGTTCTTCATCCCCCTTCCCTCCCTACCTCCGTTGCTCCCTTTCTCAGCCACACTCACGTCCCGGTTGGAATTGAAATGGATTTTCAAGTAGAAGAAGCGACTTTGCTCTCTTTTTTCTTTCCTTTCTCTGTCGGAGGACCCCAGGACTCGACTTCTGCTATATTTCAAGCCCAAGCCATTTGAATAAAATGGAAATTTATTTTTTAACATATGAAGTCACATGTTTCGGAAAAGTCTAACACGTTCTCCGTGGCATTCGCGTGAAAAATTTATGACGTGGAAATTATGCGTTTTTATCTTCTTTTCATCCGACGAGAATGTTCCTTTCTCCATCCTTCCTCCTTTTTATATTTTGATGTCTTTTCTTTATTAGCATTTTAGTTTGCTAAAAGATGGGGGTGCCATCAACATATGGGTGTAACGCCTTGGTGGCTGTTATAAACGGCCATTTCCCACCCTGCAATTACTTTGCTATTTAGTAAAGTGAACTTAGGAATGTGAGACACTAACTTAAACTCAGCTCCCACTATAAAGGAAGAAATCTTCAGATTTTCTCTCAAATCGGTGGCGCGACAGCAAAACCTGTGCCGTCCTCAATGTCTTAAAAATAAGATCTCTGATCCAAACGTGAGTGACGGGGCTCACTCTAACACAGGAATCACAATCATTTGAGAAAAATTTCGTCAGCGGACCAGAAATACAAATCAAAATCGAAATGAAGGAGAACGGAAACTTTTTCCATCTTCTCTCTCATCTTGTTTTTCCTTTTTTTGTTAATGGCTGACGTCGCGAGAGAACTAAAAAAGAAAAACACTTCGACGCGAACGAGTTGCGTGGCGAGAATCCTCACTCGAATTTGACATCTTCAAGAACGTCATAAAATGTAAACTTTGTACCGGGTTAACATAAACTGTAGCTGACAGTTATCTTAACATTTCAAAAATAGCTGAGAGACTCTGGACTGTTTCAACGAGAAGAAAACACGGGCTTCAGTATATTTATACTGAGTTCGCTTGTTTATCATTGATTGATTCCCGGAGGGGAGGCAGAAGAAGGAGAGAGGAGGGAGGAGGAAATTAGAAGTTCATCGCGTTTATAATTTATCCCTTTGGAGAGAGGAGAGAAGCCAAATTTTGAAGGTGTATGGGATAACCACTTGGTCATCATTCTTTCTGTTGATTCTTCTTCTATTTCCTGTTTCTTTCTTCACAGTTTCCTATCACCTTTCTACTTTCTGATCAATTTTTAACATTTGTGACTCCTGTGACTTCTTTTTTGGCGGTTTTTGCCCTGGTAACGGTCCTACTTCCCATCTCGTTTGTACTTCTTAAGGTAACTTTTCTTTTTGCCTCGGTCCTCCTTTCTCTTCTCACCATCCTTCAAGGTTGTCGTTGTTACTCTTTCCCTATCAATCTTCCATTCTCCTCATCCTCATCCTTACACTAAGTTTTCTAGCCACCGAACCGAATCCGCAACTGTTCGTCATGCTGCCCAAAGATCAGAAGACGTTGTAAGTGATCAAGTTCTTGACGGCTGCTGTCGTTTTTTGAATATATACCAGCGTCTAAGTCGTTTTGTTTTTTTCTGAACCACTACAGCAGCCATCCTTTAAATTTTATCTACAGCTAACTTACAGGTGGTTCTTTAAGGCCTCCAGAACTTAAATCACGTGACTCACCAAAGTCGTTTGATAGGAGACTGAATCATTACCTTTCATTTTTCGTCGCATCGTCCTTGAAAACTTTGACAGTCGCCTAATAACCGAGACGGACACGAACAAACAATAGACGGGATAAAGATATATAGTGCGAAACCTCAGCCTCCCCGCCCCCGAAACTCTCCAACTAGAGACAAGAAGAGAAGGAGTCACTTTAAACACGAATAAACATGGAAGGCGTCACTTTGTGGTGGAGGAACCGGGGGGAAAATGGTAATAACGCCAAGGATACATATACACGAATATATTATACAATATATTGTGTGAGTATAGTAAAAAAAATTAATATCGTCATTGAAATTTCATTTAAAAAATCATTAAACCATTCCGAGGTGTAAAAATTGAAAGAAACTGATTGAAGTTAGGATGATTGGGCAGTTTCGATATAAAGCGGCTCGTCCACCACTCACCAACAACCGCACAAAAAACACACACGCACACAATCCAGTGAATGACATCGGGAATCTACATCTTGCAGGACCGAAACCCGAAAGAAAGACAGGTGGAGGGGGAAGCAAACGTAAGTACACATCTAGATAGGTTTAATGGTTGGCCTTCATCCTGTAGCTGGTCTCTGTCAGTTTGGAATCCACCACAACTGTACTTTTATTGTATACACTTCTGACTAGAACGAGGTAAGTGAGAGAAATTCAAAAGAAAGGTCATAAAAAGCTCTAACCGGTAGTATTCTTCTCTCACGTAATATTCATCCTTCTCAACTACTCCCTTCTTCATCCTCCAGATCTCTTTAGGGGTAAGTCTTTGAGACATAAGAAACCAAAATCGCAAATCAAGAGACCTGAAGAAAATGTTTCAACCGGGTCCCAGGTTTTGAAAACAAGCTTTTGGCGCCAAAAATAAATAAATAAATCAAACCTAGAAAAACAATATCTCCTTAACGAAGTTACCGCGCACCAACCTTGACACTGCACTGACTCCATATTATAATTTTGTAATGTCATTGTCGTAAGGCATAGAGGAAAAGTCTTTTGATGGGGAATGGGGGCCGAATGGGTAGGGCAGGTTGGGTCCTCCTAGGCTCCCGTGCATGGTGAATGTCTTTTACAAAATTAATTACATTATTCAACTTCTTTCTTCTTCTCCTTCGTTCGGGTCGCCTCACCAGCCCCCCTCTCCCTCCTCCATCCCTTCCTCCCTCTCTTCCTTTGAAAAGGTATTAAGGTTGTTTTTAATGGCTCGGACAATTAAATCATCTTGTCTTGACCAAGATTAATTTTCTGGAGGCACATTCCTCGTGTTCATTTTTCTATTATCACAATAATAACCCATTTATTCATGATATTCCGCTCGTCTGCGAGGAGTCTTCGGTTCCTGACACCCGATTCCTCTGACTTCTACCTCCCTTTCCCTTAGAATGTCCTGTCTTTGTTTTTAGTTCCTTCACCGCACGATACAAATCCCAGTTGAATCTGAAGTCTGCCAAAATGCAGTTTTTTTGGCTGATACCCTGGTACTTTGACTCCAAAGCGTAGCCCCCTCCGGCCGAGGGTAATAGCCCAAATGCAAATGAGATAGGTCAACGGTCTTAGTGGCGGAAGAGGAACATTTTCAATTCTCAGCGTCGAAGAAAGCGAAAGAACTTGCCCACCAAACCGCTGCTTTGCATTAATGGGGGAACCTACAAAGGTTAAGGAACCATACTATCAGAATTGGGCAGCTCTCTGGAGAGCTGTAGAGGAGGTCCCTGCTTTCATAAGGGATAATAACACTGCCACGGAAAACAAAAATATGACGAAGCTCTGAATGAGCTGTTGTGCCAAATAATAATAATATTAATCATTACAATCATAAGATTACACAAAAACAAATCAGGAAGAAGTCTGTTTCCAAGACACAAAACATTGCTGCTCATCAAAGCAAGTAGCAAATGAAAGTCACCTATCCAGTGCATAGCGTTAATTTAATTGAGCAAAGTAACAGGAGCCATCGAGTAGCAAAGGTACATAGAATGGCGAAAAGTAAGACAGGGTTTTTGGATTCAATAATACAGTAAACAATTTTACAACTTATAAGTCTGTAAGAGCGTTGCTTTTTTACGTACTGTAGTAGTGACGCAATGACACATCCCCTCGTTCGCTAGAAACTGATCAGACTCACCAATTCTGGTCACCATATTCACCGAAACAAGAACAAAACGCGTACTCACCTAGAAAGAAACAAAGAAAGAAGGCATTAAAAACCAGAACACAAGTTAACTCACTTTGATTGATGACGTATTGTGTGTCACAATATTGATTTAACCATCAAAACCAGATTCACATATTCGCATGAACAGTGGAAAAGACCAACGAAGCTTACCCACTTGAAGTTTGGAAGGAGAAGTCTACAGAAAGGAAGGAAAATCGGGGGAAAAAGCTTCGGAAAACCCTTTTGCTCTCTCAACCTCATTGTTCCTGCTACTCATCCCCATTCTCTCTCTTCCTTCCTTCCTCTCTCTCTCTTCCTCCTTTTCCTCCCGTCATCCGATTTATCCCGAGTAATAAGATTCAATGTCGCGAAAAATAAGGAGATCGTAAAACACGGGGCTTCTGTTAGCTACGAAAAAAATAAAGGGGGTAATAGATCCCTTGGGACGTCTATCTTTCTTCATTATTCACCCTTGTTTGCCCTCTTTTTCTTTTAAGGCCTTTTTTTTGTAATTTTCAACCCCCACGGTCGCCATTTACGATTATGTCTCTCTCCTTCCTCCCCGACTTCCGAGTGTCTTCACCTCTCAAGAATCTGTCACCAACTAGATGTCGGTCTATTGGTGAAGGCTTGGTTTCAATCATTTGGTCTAATGTATAGTCTATGGTCAATACTCTTTATATATCTCACAATCTGCTTGTAAATTTGCTTAACCGGAAGTCTGGTTAGTACTTTTAGACTACAGCTTATCGCTCTTCAGCACAACTCCAACACTCACCTTCCAGTTTGTTTTTCTGATGACCTTCCATCTTTCCATTTCATATCTTATAGATGCAGACAGGCGGAGTCAAGAGAATATAGAGTAGAGATGGAAAGAGACACACACACAGGAAGAGAAAGAGAGAGAGAAAGAATTCTATCGTTTTCGAATGAAACAAAAACAAATGAAACTTTATTTCCGTCAACTTAATCTAAATAAAATGGTGGGTTTAAAACAAACAGGAGTTGTGTGTTTGCCTCGGCTTAAACACACACGCACCACACACACATGTAACGAAGGCGCTGGTGCCTCCTCCTTCATCTCTTTCTTCTCCTCCCTTCGAATACGACAAAGGCCTCTTTTGTTCGCCTTTAAACAATGCCCAAGAAACACAAATAAACCGTGTTTCTCATTCAGCTTTTCGTCACAAAAACAAAAAAAAAGAAAAGAAATTTCCTTTCCTCTCTTCGCCCCTCCATTCTTTAAGAGTTAGAGGCTTTCGGTCCTGTTACCTCCATCCCATCTCCTTCATCTCCATCCCCGAGATTCCGATAATTTTTTCCTCAGGGTGAGCTGGGGAAGACCTTTGTTAACTTCTTCCGCTCCGTTTGGCTAAACTATCTTTTCCTTCTTCTTTTCTCGGTCTTTCCTGGTGAGATATTTCATTTTTGTGAAAATCCCCCACGTGGTTTGGAAGCCTTTTTGTCTGTTTTTCTGGATTAGTATAGTCAAAGAACTAGCAATAGACATGGACAAGAAAGCAACGAAGTACCAAATACCCAGACATCAAGTTAACAGTCTCATTTAGACGAAATACCAAGACTGCTAACGACTCCTAAGCCCGACTCCTATTGGTGTGTCGGTGTTCGTCTGTACACTGGCATAACACCCAGAAGATTACCATAACTAACATCAATCGTAACAGCCGCGAAATTTTCCAAAACTAAATCATCCGATGTTTTTAAATTCATCGTCCGTCTCCCGACTTATTGCCTGCCGATTTAATTAACTTTCGGTTAGAAGACGGTGGGGGAGGGAGGAGAAAGCCTGATGCAAAAGAAGAAGAAGAAAAAAGTTTTGATGGAGTGGAAGAAGCTCCATGTGTAATTTGTAATGATGTAGCAGTGACATCGTATACATCGTAGAGCCTGTGCCTTAACGAGCTCTCCTCGGACATTGATGAATAGATGGCCTCATATTCAAAGAGAAGAATCAGCAGAAGACGAATGAGTTAGCGTCGAGCGGGAAATAAAAACCTAACCTCACAGCCTCTGCTAAATGGAAGTAATGAATGAATCATCTTTTCCATCTCCTCCTTGCTTTCCTTCCTCTCCGCCGCCGTTTTGTTTCTTCTTCAGCTTCTTTCCTTTTGTCATGAGTTATTGATTATTTAGTCAAAACTATTAGAAATGCGATTCGTGAATGGATTTTGCTCGTGGACATTATCCAACAAATGAACCGACGACTGGTTAACATTTGTGCTTGTCGCCTCTTCGGGTTCCGACCCAGTCGACCTCCTTGATTTGTTTTTCCACTAAAATTTTACGACTCAAGTTTTAATTGACTACCCGAAGGGACTTGAAACAATGGAAATTAAAAGAGCCGAGGAAGACAAGAAGAGGTTTTCATCGAATTGATTGGATTGGACAAAGGTCCTTACCACCAGCCCCCGAAGAATGTGCCCTTGTATGTCAACTCTCAGCCACTACGGAAAGGAACCACCTATCTTATATTATGATATTATATACGTTATATACTGGGTTTGTACAGCGCATCATGTTTGAAGAAGAAACCAACGTTTCGTTCACTTCGATAGCTGGAGACATCGTCAGGGACGATGTCTCCAGCTATCGAAGTGAACGAAACGTTGGTTTCTTCTTCAAACATGATGCGCTGTACAAACCCAGTATATAACGTGTTTGATGTCACAGTATAACTAACTTGGAACCTGAATTTTCCATAATCTTATACTGTATTCATCCGCATGTTAATTTACACTTTCCTGGGAGCTCTCAATACAGTTGACTCAGTATACTTGAAATGACTCTGCTACTATGAAGATGCAAACACTAAAAATTGTTCTGTATGTATAGACAGAAATATTAAGAACGGAAGAGCAAAACTCTATGCTGGAGATTCTTTGTATAACGGACAAGTATAAAATATAATTTTAACCCACAAGCGGAAGGCTTCTGGCGTAGTGCCGGAATAAGAAGTTGTAGTCGCGATTTCAAATTTTCCTCCCGTACCCTGTCATACCCAAGAAGGGTGAAAACCGGGGGTTGAAACTCAACTATAATTTTAACTCACGACATCCATTCCCAAACTTAATATTACCGCAAAGAGATAAAAGTCCAAAGATGAGTGGATCCAACCCGAAAAACTCTCCACCAAAATCCCTTCGGTTTTAGGTATCCCGAAGAAACATCACCTCGCATAAAAGATCTATTTTGACATGTTGAAAGGGTGGTGGAAGAAAGAGGGGCTGGGCAGTAACCACAAGACATGAGGGCCCAGTCGGTTATCCTTCCTCTTCGTGCTGGAATAAGAAAAAGCTTGCCCGTCTCTCTCTCTGGGTGGTCTAGTAAAACGTTATAAACCACCAAACTAGAGGGCAAAGGAGGAGGTAGAAAGGGAAGAAGACAGAAGAGGAGGAGGATAGGGTGACTCCCAAACATTATTTACTCAACACGTAATAAAGTTATAATGGCGTAAATGAATCCGTCTTTTGATGGGAACACGATCTGATGGCAATGACGGAAGAGAATAAAGGCCACCGAATGATAGTCTCTCTCTCTCGACTGCCACTCGCACAGTACTTTTGCAGTTTTACTTTAGAATGGCCTGACAGTTTGTCGAGGTCTGAGGGTCAAGGTCGGAAGAACTCACGGTTCCGGGATGATTATTGGGTTTCACGATGGACACTCATGATTCCTCGTGTCTCATACTTCCAAGACACCAATCATACGAAACACAATAATCTCAGGTTTGTTCATTCCCTTTCACGGCCACATTCCCATCGCCTATAAAACAGAACACCCTTGATGGATTTATGACACGAAAAAATTTGTCCCTAACGCCACTTGAAACAGAAGCAAGTTAATTGGTCCCTGTCGGCAGAAACAAGTCCCAAAGAAAGAAGAGAGAAAAGTGGAAGAAGCAGAGGCAGGGTGGTGTCAAGAACATAAAAAAGGCGAGGAGACGAGGGAGAAAAAAGGATTTTTTTTTATATTCGCCGGATGGGAGGACAAAAGGACACTTGTTGAGTGTCACGACGTACACTTAAGTCAAGTAGAACCGCACTTTGCCCGAGGACACGGATTTTTATATCATCTTATTATTTTTTCCCTTCTTGTCTGATTCATGTTTGAGAGGAAGATGACGGAGGTGGGCTAAAGAAACCCGAACTTTTTTTCCTTTCCTTTAACTTTTTCTCTCTTCTGGTAGAATAAAAACTTTGTTGGGGTTTTATATTGGCTGGAAATATTTATTTACAGAAAGAAAAAGCAGGAGTGTGGTCCACTTTAAACTCGTTCTTAGATTAGTTCTAGATAGCCGCTATACAGCATCCACGAGATGTACACTTTTAGAAAAGCTACTGCAAAATTCTCCGTAGATAAGTTACCATAAAACCACCCTACATAATCAAAGAGTATCTAGTGTACTCGAAGACTTCTGTGTCATGCTTATCACTGTCTCACTGTCTTACACTTTATACTCAAGGAAGAATAATCAGTCAAAAAATGCCAGTACCTTTAAGATAAAACAAAATCTCAAAAACACCATGTCGGTAATTACAACAGCGTCTGGAGGTCGACGCTCTCACACAAGTAGGTGCTACAGGAAGGGAGTAAAGACGCCGCGACAGGAGAGGAGCAAAATAGGGGCGCCGTCGACACTCAAATCCGGTGAAAACCAGGAGAAACAACAAACAAATCGATTCAAAGAGGTTTTTTTGTTGTCTCATGTATAAATACACAGAGGAACACCATCCATTGCGGCTGTTTAATAAAGTTCAGGAGCGGCCCTAGGGCTAGACGCCAGCTATTGGCGCCTGGGAAAAAACTGTCCCCCGGCCTCCTCACCTCCCAAATTAAAGCCTCGGAGCCGTTTCTCGGAAATCTACTTTTCGGAAGCTCCAATGTTTCTAAGAATTTCCTTTCCACTATTTATTTATTTATTTGCTCTGTGCATTCGGCTTTCGTTAGAAAGTTGTGAAATGTCTCAAAATGGTAAGCACCGGAAGTTGAAAAACGAACAGCAACTCGAATATGACCTAAAAGCTCTCGTTAATTATACGAGAATGACCGCCCTCCTTTCTCAAATTTGTCAATGTGTCATTCACTTGGACATTCAAACCTCTAGAAGAGGTAAAGGAAACATAACTGAGGGTTTCTATACCTCAGTAGCACATCAGCATCATCCAATATCGCAAAAACTTTCCGATCTCCTCCCCCATTTCAGATAAAAAGCCCGAAAGCTTCCCTCCATTTGGGGTAAGAAAACATTTCCGAAATTTTTTTCCAACAGAGATTTAATTACGGCCCGAGTTCTTCGGTTCACCTAACAGATGAACTGCGGTTTTTCCAAACTATTCAGAGTTATTTAGAATAACTCGGGAAATATTTTTGAGTTCCTACGCCCCCCCATCCACCTTCCTTTCCTTCCTCCCTCGCGAACGGAGTCCTAAGAATGTTTGAGGTTTTCCTTTCGCGGATGGATTTTCTTTAAAGCATCGGAAGGGTTCTCCCTCCCGAGTCCTGGTTTTCACTCCCACACAACCTCTTCCTCTATCCTCCATCTTGAAACAAAATTTTTTTGTTTTCCAAAAATCCGTTTTGGGAGTCTCTGGAAATTTTTCGGAAATTACATCTCGCTAGTGGAGTTCAAAGAACATCCCCCAAAAAAATTTGTTTTCAGTTTGGGTTTTGGATTCTTCTTCCTCAAAAATTTCTCTTTCCTCGTACTTCCCCTACCTACTCGAAGTTCTATATTCTTGGAAAGAGGAGGAGAAGATAGTTGAATGAATGAAGAAACAGAAGAGAACGGGAAAAGAATTCAAAAGTTTGCTGACGTTAATGGAAGAGAGAGAAAGGAAAAGCGGACAGATGGACAGCAGACGGACAATGAGGGGACTTCTATTCAGGTTCGCTGAACCTGCACCTACTCAAAGGGCACTTAATTATCGAGAAAAAAAGGGTATCAAAACTACCTATCCAATTTTCATGTGGGCCGATCCCTTATTATTTTCATCAAGGGCATAACGAATCACATGAATAAGTCTAAGATGATAGGCTTTGTGAAAACGAAGCATTGACTTCACAGCCTTGAATCGGTAAATCAAAATCGTGTTAGAGATGCTGGAGTGTTGAATAAACAGTTTGAAGGCCCCCGAGAAACTGGCCGGAAGAACGGGCCCGAATCTAAAGAAACCAATCTCTCTCTCTCTCTCTATCTCTCGTGATTTTTGATGACAGTTTCAGTGCCATAATTTTGCGTAAATTCGCATAAAAGTGAGGTGACCTGAACTAATAGGCTTCTAAGGATCAAACCTACGCCTCTTTTAAAATAATCAGCAAACAACGGTTTAAAAAAAGGAACGAATCATAATAAAAATCTGGTTTTTAGGTACCAGGCATGACACTCAATTATGTCAAGTCGCGGGTAAACTCCCACCCCCGTCTACACACCATCCTGCCAACAATGTGAAGTAAATTTTATTAAAAATTTTATAAAATAAAAAGGATGACACTTCGTTTCGACAGTGACAGCGTCTTTTTTCTCTCCTTCTATCATTCTTCTTACCATTTCCTCCTCCTCCTCCTACTCTTCCACTTTCCTCCTCTTTTGTATTTGTCAAACTCAAAGGCACCAAGGTTCATGACAGTACTCATAATAAAATCCTCATTGTGTCGATTAGACATCACTTCTCAACGGGTATTATCCTGTACACCTTTAACTCACTCAGTATATATTACCCAAACGACAGACCCGAAGACAACAAAAAAAACCTGAGAGCGTGATGCCCCCAGTTCCAGTTTCCAATCTTGTCTCTCTCTAAAGCCCTCAACCCGACCCGACTCTTCACTACCACCGCCCTCTCATATTTCGATTAAAACCGAAAAGTCCTTTACGGTTATTACGTCGCTTCTCCAAGGCGCCTCCAGGTTCCAGTTTTTTCCATCTCTCTTTAGTTTCTTCTTTCTGTCCGTCTATCTGTCCTCGTTAGTTCTAAATTTTGTCACCTAATGGTTTTGTAATTGCTTTTTCTTTACTTTGCTGCAGCCCAAGTTGTTCCTGCTGTACCCACGTCCTCTTTTACTGTTCGCCTCCCCGTCTTCCTTGGTCTTTCTCTTCTTTGGGGATTCCAGTAGAGGGCTTGTTTTGGGATCTGATCCTGTGCTCGGCGAAGAGTGTGCCCATTCTACCTCCACTTCTCGGCTCTTATTTACGTTCTCAATGGTTTCTGGTTCATTTGAAGCCATAGTTCTTCGTTGGAGATAATGTTGGGCTATCTCACTCCTACGGCCACTCTTCGGAACCTGTTCACTGTAGATTAGATCCTGCGAGTTATGTCTCCCGTCACCTTCCACGTCTCACACCCCTACAGAAGCGACAACTTGATATTTGACTCGAGGACCTGAAGGACATGATTGAAAGACTAAAAAATTTTGCAGACTGTTCTGTCAAAATAGGACACTGAAATGACCTGGTACGTTCAGTGTCTCATGATCACCCCCATCTCATCACAATGTAATTCAACAGATCAAAATCCGTCACAAACGGGTAAATAATACTTCAAAACCATATACCAAACATCTATTTATAATAATTATAAATAATTCCAACGAGTCAACTTATCAGTCATCTGGAAAGGCGGTAGTCACGTGATTCGCCCATAAAAGAGGAAAAGTCACAAACGAAACATAAAAATTGTTTGTTTATTATTTTACCATACTCGGGCGCTAAATTATAAATCCAGGGAATTCCGAACGGGAGAGGAAGGGGACGTACGACAAGGTGACATTCCAGGTGTCAAAGAATGGACATTTCCTCCTCCAAAGCAAAGCGGACGACGGACTTAACGTTTACAAAACAACCCGACTAATTAGAAATAAAGTAACTGGGATAACTGGAAGCGGGAAAAGGTGACAACCTTGCAGGTTCGTGTCTGTTTCTCAATTTTTCTGTTTTTAGTGGAATGCGTGGGAGTGCGAACATGGAAGCTGCGTGTGTTAGCCTAATGAGAAGTACCGTATTGTCCAAGGAATAAAACAAGAAATCGCAACATCTCCTTTTGGAAAAAAAGAAAATGTTTAGTATAATTAAATCTTGACAAAGCATATAATTTATAAAATAGTATCATGATGTATTGGATGACGTCATCAATATTTAAAGAACTCATCGGAGCGTCTGAAATCATTGTCGATCTCTTAGGCCGAGAAAATAATTATAAACATTAGATAATAATGATTTGATCAATGCGTTAATTAATAATTACTTCAAAATTGAATTAGTATGAAATAAATAACTCAACACCCGACGGGTGAAGGGAGGCGGGAAGGGGAACAATGTCGAAACTCTGGCTCTGTTAAGGCTGTCGCGAGACTCGGTTGGAAGACTGGATGTTGGAGTTCTTCCTCCCATCAGAAGATCACGTAAGAAGGCTTTTAACCTTGTGACACGAAAACGATAGCGGCTTTAGAAGACCGTGATGGTGATGATGATGATCATGGTAATAATAATGATACTAATCATAATAATACAATTTATCCGTTTCGAAACCCCCGGAGGGTAGACGAAGAGACCCAGAGCAGTGGGAGACATACGAGCATCGAAGAATATTAATTGATATTCTCCCTAGGAACCTGATTCTATTAACAAAGAGACAGGATGAGAGCCGGAGAAAACAAACAAAGTGAAACGACCTTGGGAAGGATAAAAAGAAGAAGAATAAAAAAAAGTACGCGAGCATTAACGTGTGTTTATGGAGGAGAAGCGGGAGGCGAGGGAGGCAGTTGATGGAAAATGAAATTATTTCGTCTGGTTATAGTGAGCCTGTCACGTGTTAGTGATGGAACGGGGATTTTCCGAGTGTGTTGCTCTTCAAGCAGTGAATGAGGTACCATACTTGGAGTCAGCAATGGGATAAAGAACCCTCCACCAACCAATTCTCCTGTGGAAGCGACTTATAAGCGTTCACGTCTCCCTTATCTCGTTTTGTCAATGCTGAAGAAGAAAGTTCGAAAGGTTATCACATTCCCATCCCAATAATTGACACCAAAAGCACACATGTTTTGCCAAAAGGCTTTTGAACCTTTTCGATGTCATCATCAATTGTCATGCTTTGTCATTTTTCATCGCGATAGCCAACCCATTCGTCGAAGGAAAGATCCATCGGGTTTATTGCACTTTTGTCGATGCCAATTCCTTTTTAGAAAGAAATCCTTGCCACCATTCTCTCAACCCTAACATTCTTGACAGAGGACAATGGGACAAAATGGGTTAGACAAATAATTGGTTTTGACTGCCACCCAACGTCGACCCAAATCTTCTGAACAAAATTTCTGTGTCTTCAAGGAAAGCTTCGTATAATACGATAACAATATTCATTCCTGAGTTAAAGTATATCCGGCAGACGTCAATGAATGTCAGCACTGATATATACATATAACGTGGTGGAGATAGAGGGGTATTGAACATAGTGAAAGTTGACTTGTCCAAGTTCTGTCATTTACGATAACTTACACGCCAAGTTTACATCTATACTGTATATATCTTGAAGGAGCGAATTCGTTAGCGATATACACCATTCAGTGACCTTCACAACAGCAAACACATTTCTCAGCAGGCTGTCGTTTCCTTTTCATATGCAAATTCATAGTTATCAAATATAACTCAGCTCTTAATCAACACTACACATGTGATACGGATTGAGTACAACTAAGTAACCTTTAAACCGTCTAATAAGAGGATTGAAGAGATAACTCACAACAAAGGTATGCAATTGGCAAATGTGCATTGTTATGCGTCGGAAAATGATTATTAAACAAACATAATTAGACGTATAACAACGCGAATAAACCTACCATTAAGATAAAAAAATTAATTAGCACTCTAAGTGCTTTTTTATACTCAGTTAGACATATGTATTTATATATATATATAATATCTCTTATGTATCTATATATGTATCTAAATGGCGGATAGCCAATTAATTGTCAACTCATTTTGATAAGATACGGTGAGCAGTGTCGGTTCCGCAGTGTCAAACGATCTAAGTGACATTTTCTCCTTTTTCGATCAACCGGTAGCTTGTAAAGGGCAGACTGATAGACAGAGAGACAGACTAAAAGGTAAAACGACCCAGCATCAGTGGAGATCAAGCTGAAGCTCGTTGGGAACGCACTATGAGACAATTGTGCGTTTTGATTTAACCCGGATTTAATTAAATTTTTGTCACTTGTAAAAAATGACACCAAGTCCGTAATTTGTCATTGCGTCTGTCACGGAGGGCGCTCTGAGACCCAAGGAGAGAGGGAGAGAGAGAGAGAAGCAATCACGCTTGCGATCAAAAAGGTCAAAAATGACCTCGAGCTCGGTAGGACAAAAAAAAATATTATGAGATAATTTTGAAAAATTCATTACTCATTCAGGTAGTAAAGTTAGGTTTTATAATGGCTTTTTAGGAGTATTAATTCTAAATTTTTGTTGTTGTAGTTGTTATGCGAATAATCTACGCGTGTGCTGTTGTGTCATATGTCTTCGGCCCCGTGTCTTCTTCTTTTAAAAACCTTCATCTTGAAATTTCGATTTTCTCCCTCAAATTTCGGGTCGCCGCTTTCTCTGTGGATCTTCTGTCATCTTCTTCCCGTCTTTTCCTTCCGCTTCTCCTGGAAACTTTGCTGATTGAGTTTGTTTTATAGTATCAGATCCTGCCTAGAGATTCCCGGTTCTTGGCAGTCCTTTTCAGCTTCACAGAACCAGGCTCCTTCGGTCTAGGTGGCCGTAGAAGGCGATTCTTCTCTTTCGCATAGTCTCCGACCGTTTTGGGACATCCTGCTAGACTTTGAGATTATGTCGCCTTTCTCCATGACTGGACCAATGATTCTTCTCAGGATTTTGAATACTTAATACACCTTCAAGACATATTCCAAAGGGTATTAAGCAAACAGGAGGTCTTCCGTACTGTATAGAGGTTCAAGCAATCATGTCTCTCTCCTTCCGTTTTCCCCTTATTTCTCCTCAATACCACCTCTTCTGCCTATTGATCTTCTGACCTCTCTATGTCTCTTCTTCACTCTGTTCCTTCTGGTACTTAGTAAGAACATCCAAATTTTCCCACGAACATATGAAAAGTCCTAACTACTAAAAACACAATCACATAAAAGTTTCATGGCAGCGCTGTGAGGTTTTATTTAAAAACCGTCGTCGGTCAGTTGACTGGTTCAATAGGCTTAAGCACGATAGAGGAAAAACACATCAAAGCAATCATAACCACGTGACTCAATTATTCAAACCTCAAAAATTATGTACATTTCGGGTGGGAAACGTAAATTCTTCTGTAAAAGCATCGCATGCTATCTCTCTCACTCTGTCTCTCCAAAGAATTTTGCCCGTTGGTCACATCCATTTTAAAAAATTGGGACAAACGGTTCTCGAAAAATTTGGTCTGTCGGACGACTGAGACCGTAATTAACCGAAACCACACACACACAACGACAACAACAAAAAACTCGTTTTGTTTTTTATTTATTTATTTATTTTATTTTAATAAATAATATTTTTATTGGTTGTTTGTATTTCGCATAATCAGCTTAGAGAATTAGTTTCGAATTCCTTACATAGGGCGACAGTGACTAATGAATAATTTGGTTAACCTTCTCTTGTACGTCTTAATGATTCTCCGGCCATCTTAGAACTAATCCTGTCCCCTCTCCTGCCCTCCTTTCCTCACTGGCCCTCGCGTCAACGAACGTCACCACAAACCATTCTCTTATTATAGTTTTCAAGGTTCCATCTCCAGAGGATTTGTGAGAGGCCGTCATGTCAACTTTTCCATTTTGAATTCGCCCTTTTTCGGATTTTAATAATATTTGGCAAATTATTTATTCGTTTTGGTGTTCCATCGAGGGTCAGAAACCGGAAGTAGTTAGTTCTTCGGATTTTTTCCACTCCTTCGCTAATTATTGTCCAGGACGTGAAATAACGCTCAGAAGACAGTGTGCACTAATTATGAAATTAATTTTTAGAACCGTGCATGACTTTTGAAATGACCTATTCGTTCAAAGAACCTAATTCCTATAAATTTAAACGTCATCTGTCAAGGTGAAGCCCCCTTTTCCTTGGTTATCTGGTTTATAGACCACCCAGAAGAAGAGGATTCAAATGGATCCCCTTAAGGTTGTGACACAAAATGTGGCCCACGAAGACACTAAGAAGAGAAAAATTTCGCCTCGGATGGGAAAAGTCAACGACGACGATTTGTCCTCGTCCTCCTTCATTCCTACTCGCGGTCATAGTATAAATAAACGGGTCTTCGATAATAAAAAACAAAAGAAGGGAAAAAATTATAAAATTATAATATATACATCGGTTAATGTTCTCCGCGTGACCAGCCATCATTTTATTATTTACACACACCTCGTGAATTAACAACATTTTATGGTTAATTAAGAAACAAATAAATTTTTGTTGTCGTTGTTGTTCTCTTTCTTTTATAATCACGTGCGCCGATCAATCTGCGCAAAATTTTGGCGGGAAATTTTTAATTTTGGTTTAGTTCTGCCTTAAAAGTCTCTCACTACAGGACCATTGAATGTAGCCATAATTAATGTAATGTCGCTTGTATCTGAGAGTGAGACTACTCTTTTGCAGACGTTTTGAAAATTTCGACCGACAGATACCGACAGTTACCTCTACTGCAACCAAAACTGCAGGTACGATGCCTATCACATGTCATTGGACTGTATAGCCTGGCAGGATGTACGAATTCAGGAAAGTTGACAGAACCTTTCTAAAAATTTGTCAAAACCATAGGCACAGGTTAAATGAATTTCGTCTACGAGTGTGCAATAGTTATGAAATGAATTCTCTTTAAAAGTGTGCAGAATCTATGAAACGAATTTCGTTTATGAGCATGCAAAATTTATAAAATAAATTTTGGCTCCCGGTGTGCATTATTTGTGAAATGAATTCTTTAGGAATATGCTAAATTTATGCACATACTGTTACTCAATATTTCATTTTATCGTTAGCACAAAAAATAACTCTATTGCACCCGAGGTCTTTTTTTATGCGAATGACCCAGCAACTAAAGACTTTGTGCAGCACTTGATGAATTCCGCACTCATAAATTAAAACTATAACACTCAATCATACAATTATAAAATTATAACAGTGAGTAAAAGATTTCCCGCTGGAAAGGAAAAGACAAAATATCTAAATATTCCTCAGCTTCAAAAAACCCAACACAAGAGAGGGTAGGGACACAAGATTCTACAAAACCGTCTCCTTTGGTCCTAACAAAAATCATTTAAAAACTATTTAATAGGATGACGGGAAGAGAAGATGAGAGAGGGATGTGTGGAGAGGTCGGGAGGGGGGTAGAGAGGAGATAAATCAAAAGCGGTCCGCCCACAGACCGAATTTGCAAAAAAAACCGAAGAAATATTGGCAAGTGGCGCCTCATGTTCTACGGTCTTTGCCTTCTTTATTTTCTAAAAAATTTAATTCCTTTGTGTTCGTCTTTTGTCCCGGTTTCACCTGACGTAAACAGGTACGTCGGTGCCCCTTTCTTTCCCTTTTTATTGTTGTCTTCTTTGACGAAGGTTCCAATTTTTTTGATGTCAGGTTTTTTTTTCTTCTTCGCTCTCTTAACTTTTTTTTCTTCTTCTATTTTAGAAAAGAAAGAAGCGACCTAATGACTGTGTGTTTTGATAATTAAAGCGGATCGTTAGTGTTTTCTATAGTGCGGACTTGTCACTTATCTCAACCCGAAAAGAAAGAAGGTTTTGGGGGAGGTGGAGGTTCGAAATACTCAAAGAGAAGGTCGTGTTTCAGTCAGGACCGGATTAAGCAGTGGTCTTTATCTTTTGGGTGTCACGGCTTTGGAGTCAAATTTTCGTCAAGAGTCAAATTTGAGAGTCTCCTCTTAGCTTGAAACAAAACATAAAAATTCGGGGCTGTAAGGACTCAAATCGTATACAGAGGTAAAAAACATTCGAAGCAAGGTCTTGGTGACATCACAAATCCTCTCAGACAAGTAGCACCTTCATCACTACACAGTTTATCATCAAATTACTGAGTGATCCGTGATAAAATCATACTTCTGCATACTTCTGAAAGATGTAACAGTCAAATTCACTGCAGCAATAAAAGATTCAATTAGTAATTCAAAATCCGACTGCAATTCAGTTAGCAATATGGCGGAAAAGAATTTAGTAGCCTATCGGGTCTTGTGAATGTGTGACAAAGAAAATAAGTTATCGGGGTTAGATAACCTTTGAGAAACGAATCCATCATTTCTTTGAGACAGTGACAAGTGTTGTAGAGATTGCGCGTCTGTTTGGTGGAAAGCTTTATAAATGAGGTCAGCAGCCACGATGGTAAACATCGAGAAACTAAAATTGTCAACTGAAAGGAAAACAAAACAAAAAGAAGTTTTTTAACGACTCGGAGCTGCTCGCCTGCACTTTTTGTTTTTCTTGGACTGGGACTGGTCAATAAAAAGTTTTCAAAGTCGTGAACGCGGATGACCGCCTCTCTTATGGATAGAAGAAGGGATTTTCGTTTATCACGGCCCTGTTTTCAAATTATAAAATCGGGGTGAAGCTGACTGGAGTGTAGTCCAGAATTGAATCGCTGACGGTTTTGCTCAGATTATGACGTGTTGAAGCGATATCTGGTCGCTCCTCCTTACCTACCACTCAAGTCTCGTTATTATAATAGTATTCAATACTCTACTGCCGTTCTGTTCTGTATATTCTGTAAATTAAGGTAATTTAGGCCACGTATAAAAATAAAGAGGAAGTTGGCGACCGTAAGTAGGACAGAATCACCAACACCCACCCTCGAGGACTCCTGCAAGACGCCAGAAACCTATTTTGATTCATTTCCCGCAAGTAACAGCTACAAAATTGTCAAAAAACGTTGTCCTTTTGGGTGTGTTAAACCGAATTTCACTCTTTTCTCTTTTAACTCATTTAATCCCACCGTATTGTTTTAAAAATCCAAGACCAACAGGAAACAGTTCACGGTTCAGCGATATTCAACGACATAAATCTAGATCATGATAACATACCGGTGCCAATCCTGGGAAAGTCGGTCCTCGATCCAACACAATCCGACGGGTTCGTCGTGACGCAATAAATAATAAAAAATAAATAATATTAATATTATTATCATTAGTATTTACCCAAAACAAGCGAAACCGTATTTCAACGAAATCGATTATCATGATTTATGGCGTCTAAAAAAAAGGAAAAAAAATCAAAGGAGAAGAAAATACGAGAGCCCAATAATAATTTGTTCTGGTCGAGTATGTTTGTCATTAATACCTCTCGAAGGCAGCTGGTTCGGGACGAAGTCTTGTGCTTAGCTTATGGGGTCTCGAAGGAAACGGAGGCCCGAGTCCGACGACGAGCCCATGCCAAGCGCCACAGGTAACTTCAATCATTTCACATTGAGACATAAAAAATTAGTCGTGAGATTAGTTTTTGTGTTTATGGGGAGTTCAAACCGAAAGTCTAGCGCCTTCTTCTGATTTTTTTTTATCTCTCCCGTCCGTCCGTCCATTCGTCTGTCTGATGTTTTCACCGTCTGCATTTTGATGGGAATTGGCTTTTGGGGGGACGGACGCTGACTTTTTTTTAAAGGTTGAGTGTCCTCCTGTCAGGTTTTAGAGACGAGTACTCTAAATTGACTGTTAGGTGTTTGACCGTACCAGCTAAAGAAAGGCATGGATAGGTCAAAATGTAAATTGGCAAAAAGCAGCCAAAAGAAAAAACACCGACAGACAGATTCATCAGACAAAAAACCGACAAGAATTTTTTTTATACTAAATGTCTTATTTATAGATAAGTGCCAATAAACAAAAAAGTTAAAAATCACTCAATTATTTATAATTATATGCGGAGACGTTAAAAAACATCTGCTTATAACTTCTTTTCTCCTTTGAATCGCCCCGTCGGAACTGATAACAAGGAAAAGTTATCACTACATGTCGTGTAGTCATGTGTCATTAATTCGTCCATTAATATCACCCGAATGTTATCAAACAAGAAACCGAAACAACAACAAAAAAAAGTACAAATTTGTTAACAAAGTCGAACGAACCCACTTATGTCACTTAGTTCGACTTGTTTCTTTTCTACTCGAAGGGTAGCAACTCGACTACTGTTCAAATTTTCATTTATATCTCTTTAGGTGAGGTTAGGCAGGTTTAGTTTGGGTTTAAGAATTAATGTCAAACCGCCATGGATTCGTCGGACGAAGAAGAATACCAAATGTCATATTCCGAAGGGGAATATAGTAAAGAATGATGGATGATGAAGGTACCTCAGAAGAAGAAGTTTATGGTTTCGGAGGATCTGATGATGAAGATGAAGAAGAAGAAGAAACTGATGACATAGACATGGGGAGTGACATAGCTGAGGAGAAACAGGTGCTTGATAACAGTGCTTGGGGAAAGAGAAAGAAACGTTTCTACAGCACAGGTTTTGTCGATCAGGATTATGAAGGAATCAATCTATGAAGGTGAAAAAGCTGAGATAGCTGAGTTAGAAGAACAAGAAGTCAAAGACATTTATATCTCTCTTAAAAGATAGTCTTGTGAAAATTGACGCGTTCTTTCTGTGCTCATTGGGGTTTTGGTTTTGTTTGTGTGATTTTCTGAGTGTTTTAAGATTTTTGCGACTGTCACCGTTACGTCGCTTAATTTAAATTCATGGTGCTGACGGTACCACTGAAATGAGCCTCTTTTCTTGATTGGAAGGAATACCGGTATTAACTCCAACAATTTATTTACGAAATGAACACTCCCAGAAGGTGTGTAATATTTATGAAATAAGTCCTCTAAGATAGCGTTCGTTAAGCAAGATTTTTGAAAGGTCTGCTACTCTAGCTTCTTATAGTGCCATAGTGGGAAGAATCCAGCTTTGTGAGTCCAACTAAGACACTTACGGGACTAACCAAACCAGTGTGTCAATATCTCAACTCCTGCAGCTAGTTTCTTCCCAACACACCAACAGTCACAATGAAACAACCCAACAAACAGCCTTCCTCTACCTCTCAACAAGCACAAACATCTGGTATCCTTTCCCCTCGGAAACATTTTCACAAATCATTTCATCCACAAACAATTTCCAAACGGATCAAAAAAATTATTGAATGAATACCTAAAGGAGAAGAAGTTATGAGATAAAGAGAAGAAAAGAAAGAGAACTTATTTATTTATTATTAAACAATTTCTTAAATCTATTAAGACGTAGATAATAGCATTCTTTTGGTTGAAAGGAATATGAAGAATAAAAAAATTGACATCTAAAAAGAATTTTTCCCTTTTCCATCCCAAAAAAAAGAAAAAAATTCTCTTGTTACGTCTATCATCTTACAATATTAATAATAATTGCGAACAATGATAACTTACCGGGTACACACACACAGATATATTGATATTATTTATTAACGTATCGATGAACTTTTAGCTTTTGTTATATCCGACCTGGATAGATGTCTTTATGCGAATGTGAACAATGAGGGAGCAAAAAAAATTTTTTTTCTTTCTTTCCCATCTTTTGTTTTGAAGAAAACAAAAATATTATTTAATCACGTGGAAAGTTCTAGAAAACGAGACGCACATATTGTACATATACACACACGAACGCACATTCCAAAAAAAAGGGAAATATTTGACCTGATATTGTTATAAACAATGTTATTTATTTAGTTTGCCTTGTTTGTTTGCCAAAAAATTGTGTTGTTGAGTTCTTTCTTTCTTTCTTTTGAAGGATGGGCAACCATGTGACGTTTCACTTTTTTTTTATTTCGAAATAAAATTTTTTTTTGTTAATTTTTGAGTGGGCTAAAATGGTTCCGAAACTGTTTTAGAGGACTCATGCTACTGAAAAGATTACAAGAGTGTCAGTTTGGTTGGGTGTCAAGTGTTGAAAGAGACGGTTGAGGCTGTGAAGCTGGTAAGCTGTTAGTGACGTTCAACGTATGGCTCTTACACCCCTGGAGTCGGGCTTTAACTCCAACCGCACTCAGATGCTTCACGATTCGCCTTCTGTCGTAGCTAGAGACACTCTCAGTGGAGGAAGGTTCAGTCCAAAAAGTTAGTAATGATATGAATCCTCCAGGACAGTGTGTGATATTTATGAAATGGTTTCAAACATAATCACTGAGTTTGGTCTCGAGTCGTAATCCTTTCGTAAATATTGCACACTTTCATTATGAGTTCTCCTAAAACAAGCCCTCGACTGGAATCGACAAGGAAACCGAAGAAAAGGGAGACCAAGGAAGACGTGGAGGAGAACATTCGAAGAGGAGTTGGTTGAAGCATAGAAAACAGGCCTCAACCGAGTTTGATGGCGGACCCTTCTAGACACCCTATGCGACCCAGAGGCGTAAAAGGATCTATAATATTGTATATGATGGGTGCTGAGTGTGCTTTTAGCTGTGAAAGAAGGCGAACTGTCGGGTAGATAACCCCAACGTTTACAGTTTGATGGAAAAATCTAAAAGGTAACCATAGCTTGGAAACCCTGGAATGACACTCTCATACGGAACATCAAAATACGCAAAAATCAAAGCTATAACCCGTCTTTCTTTACAGCACTTGTCCCGATTACGGGCAAATTTTAAAAAGCCACAATGGAGCGTTGTCATCAAACTTTTCGAGCTTGATTCCTGTCCTCCAAACGCGTTCTTGAATTCAAAAGTGACGCCAAGAACAAGTCGAACAAAATAAAAAATTAAAGTCCGTGACCTCGTGACCCCTTGAAATATTCTTCTTGAAATTATTAACTGGGGATATTGTTTTACGAACGGTTTTAACAAAATTAAAATGAAACAGGGCACCAAGGTCATCCGGTCAATGAAGCCATTGCCAATCGTCAACACGGTTGGTGTCTGTACAATTTGGGAAAGGAAACCGGAAGAAACTGAGAGAACGATGGCCGACCGACCAACACGGCGTATTAACTTCCTCAAAATATTAATTACTGCTGACTGCCATAAGGAAAAGTAATAGTTTTTGCAAGAATTGTGAGAAACTCAGAAGCCCTCTGACCCCTTCTCCTCCCTCCCACCGCCTTCCTCCTTCCTTCCCTCCCGCACCACGATCACATATTTTTGCTTAATATGATTTAAGTGAAACGCTAATGAGGAAATTGAAAAGCCGGACAGGTTCGATTAAGGGTAGCCTTGATTTGGAGCCGACCACTCATAATTCATCTGTCATTTGATACTTGTTTCCCATTACAGCTTCACATTATTCTAATTCACTCTGGGAAATTATTCATTTTTCTCCTCCTCTTGGAAGAACGGATGGAGGGGGTATCCTAGACGTAAGGAATGGAGGCCCTTTCACTGTTTCCTTCTCTCCTCAGTTCAAAAGGTTCAGCTTTGATCATCAACAGCTGTCTGTTTCTACCCCTTCTTTTCAGAATAATCAAACTATTAGGAGAACTTCCGCTGTGACCCAAAGGTTTCCTTTGGAAAGAAGAAAATCGAAAGGTTCACTCGTAAATACTCCTCCAGACTGGCGAATCATTCTAATCCGTCTGTGGTCTCTCTCCTCAACGAGCCTCTCGACCAAAGACATAGACGACTATACTCTCAAACACTCTTCTGTTAGTTAAACCTTCTGCTTCTCCCATTTCTCTTCCCTACTTCTTTTCACATAACTCTAGCCTTTCCTTTGGCTTCTCCCAATCCGTTCTTGGGATTAAGACGCTGGTCTGCTCCACAGACATAACCCCTAAAAACTAGTCCGAACAACTACATGGTGTCTCATACTTGAGACAGGTGGTAGTTAATCAACAAAAATATAAGAACTTGCCACATTAAAAGTGACAAAGCGGGCGTATACTTACAATTACCACTAAATTTGGTAAGTGTAACAGTCTATGAACCTACAAATCAAAAGCGATGAAGAAGTGGCAGAAGTCAAGTAAGTATCTGGGCAAATTTTTATCAAATTCCCCACTACGAGTTGGAGATTATGTAAATTAGTTGAGATAAATATTCAATGATTTATCACAAAGTTCAGTGTTGATTATGAATAATCGCCGAAAATCACATCTATTCGCCCGACATGAACAGCTGTCATTTAGACTGCTGTCAAGGCCTTCCATGGACTAACTAACCACCTTTCGAGACTGGATATACTCAAAACTATTAAAGATATAAGATAAGATTAGGTTTCACAAAACTCTCTCCAAAAATCAAAAAATGTTTTAACCAGACAACAGAGAACAAGACAAGGTAGCCTGGGGCTAGGTGTTTGGAAGAATAAAACAGGAATGACGTCACTGTCCTCGACACACAAGGAAGGGAAATGAAAAGAAGACGAACATGGTGGACGAGAAGGAAAAGGAAGAGAGGAAAGGAAAAAAGCGAATAGATCACGAATTTAATTAGTTTCTTTTATGTTAACAATAGAAGAACAAGATGACATGACCAAGTTGCACATGTTCTGGCTTTAGGCCAACTTGGAGATGATGAAACTGTACCGAGTCGCCCATAATGAAAACAAATAAATAATAAACAAGATACAACTTAGGGGAAACGTTGTTTAATTATCGGATGCGGAGCTCAAAAGAGAATTTTATTATTATTATTATTATTATTTTGGGAAGGACCTTGTTTGGGCCCCTCGATCGCCTTCGGCTATGTCAGACTCGTTTTCGATCGTTTCTGCTGCTTCGTTGACTCGTTTTGGCCGAGGAAAACCTTTTCCCGTCTTCACAATGTCACGTTTTAACAGGTGAGTAGGCGAGCGAACACACCAACAAAAAAATTTATAAACAAATTTCTTTTTTTGTATAAACGTCGAGAAAGAAATCATCCGCCTTCGTATCATCATAGGTGATGATGAAAACCGGAAACTGTTAGGTTTTCGAGACACAAGAAAAAAAAAATTTTTTAACAAATCATCGACGCGGTATGAAATAATAGATCAAGGAAGATGGAGGCCACATGGGGTCGAAAACAAAGTAAAAGGCATCCTCTAATGAGTTGGCGGCTTCGGGGGATGAATAGATGGAACGGAATGCGTGACGGGGTTGCGACAGAAGACGATATGGCGGCCAGATTCTCTGCAAGGTCGCGTCCACGCTGAGAAGGAACACCGAGTCCTTTTAGGTTCATCCTCTTTCTTTTTTCTTGTAACCACGGGGGTTGATCTTCGTCTCCTTCTATGTACATATACCACCCTCCCTTTCCACGGATGATGAAACATCTTTTTTGGTTGTTGTTTAATTTGTTATAAGTTTTTTGAACGCCTGCGGAAACTTACCAAAAATTAATTATTATATTTGAGGAAGAGAAAAAGGTAGAAACGCTATTCTGTTTGGCCATGCTCAGGAAGTGTCAAGCAGAGAGTGTACTGCACAGAGGTTCATTAGTGCCATATTTGAAAGTCTGTAGAACTTGCTATGTCGTCTTCTGGACTTCATATCGCCAGGCTCTAAAGCCTGGCGCTATACATGAAGGAACCACTGAAGATATTGGGAAGTCCAGAAGACGACATAGCAAGTTCTACAGACTTTCAAACATTTTTAGACCGAATATAACGATAAAAAACCATAATACAGTGAATATAAATAATTACAACAAGATTTAGGTCAGTATATATAACCAAGTATAGGTCTTTTTAATATTTCAGACATTTTTTGTATGTATAACAAACAAACATGTCTTCTAAACCAAACATGACTACAAAGAGCTCAAAACCAACGTGCATTATTTATGAAACCAATTTCGTACAGAAGTGTGCATTATTTATGAAATAAGCTATTGCCAAATATAAGCTATTAATACAATTTTTCACACTGGAATTGAAAATTCAACGACCACTGTTTCCTGGGAAACCCCTTAGGCCAAAATTAGGAGATTTATGTTACAAACAGAATCCACAGCACGAAAATGAGAGAGTATCGAAGAAAGAAGCTGTATAGAATCAAAAAGAAAAGGAAATCAGATGAAGACAGTTACCAAAGCCTAAAAATTTAATAGACACATCGGATTGGTGCATTCCCCTAGGAAGTTTTCCAAAATGACTAACGGTTATCTGGTTCAATCAAAAGACTATGTAACCCCACCACGTGTCGAAACGGGAACAACCTTAGTATAGTATCCAGAAGGAAAAGAAGTCTCGGCTTGAACGAGTTCCTATAGAACGTTTTTATCAGGACATAAATCTGAAAGAAGTGCGCATGATCAGCTAATTTAACACCTTCTGGCACCTTGAATTAATTTAAATAAAACCTTTAAAAAATAATCATTATTATTATTTAATTAATATTAATAAAACGGCGGGAAAAAGTAATTTTTGAACGAAAAAAAATTGATTTATTAACTGATTGATTAATAAAAAAATTTTTTCTCGGTCAATCTTCATTTATTTAAATTATTTTCAATTTTTAAAAATAATTTACGGGCTAATTTAAATATTTGTATAGGCCCTGTGCTTTCTTTTGGCGTGCTAGGTCTACGGGAAAGTTCTGTCTGATATCGTTACAAGTTTGACACATGTTTGCGTATATTCATTTGACCTTTTTGGTTCTCTCGTTTTATCACCTATACAGTATACCTATTGACCTAGCAAATGAAATAAAATTGAAGATGATACATGTTAGTATTAACTAAGAACAGAATGACTGATTGACAGATTTGAAGTTCATGTCAACCACTGTGTTTGAATTCCAGCAAGAAAAAATGATTGGTCTAAGGTAGTGGTCAGCAAAGTCGTCATCTAAAAGAGCCAAATATAAACCCTAAAAAACTGTAATTTGTTCAAAGAGCCATTTCTGTAAGCTTTGCTGACACATTTTTAACGAGATAATTAGACCTAAATGTATACTGTCCACCTTATATTTACCGAGTACTATATGCCTTTGGTTAAAATATTTATGAAATGAATTCTGTACTAAAATGTACATTGTTTTCTGTAATAAATTCTACAACAAAGTGTGCATTACTTTTGATATGAATCACCCAACGAAGTTGAGCATTATATCATAGAGAGAATCGCCACACTCTATGACAGGAAAAATTTTCGTTAATAATATATATTTATATTATTGTTTATAATAATTAATTTCATAAATAGTTCACACTTCCATGACGATAAAATGTTATTAACGATGCTCAGCAGCCTATTGGTTTAATCATCACATACCCTTAAATTTTGTAGAAATACTTTAAATAGAACATGGTATCATACCTATACAAATGTAATATTTAGTTCATAATTAATATTCTGAACCTGTGCCCAACATTTCATGGCAGAGCCACAGCCACTGGTCTAAGGAGTTGGATGAAGCTACATTTTCTCATAAAACTGGCAGAAGATGGTTCGAGAAATTTCAACTGGGTGACTTTAACATTTCTGATGAGCCCAGCTCTGGGCGGCCAAGGATGCTCTCAAGAATATATTACAGCAAAACGCTTTTTTGACAACATCGGGCATTGCCGATAAAAATAAGTCATAAATAATGACAACAATTATACTATCCAATAAATATTATTTAGAGTATGATACAATTATACTTTCGTATTATTCTAAAATCGGACAGAACTTTCCGGTAGACCAAACACAACAATTTTGTGATGACACCCAAAGACAATGGCAAACTCTTCCATCAAAACAAAAAAAGTCTCGTCACACCAATTGACATCTGAAAAGGTAAATTTTCCAGAGGGAAAGAGTTTCCATTGTTTATTTATTTATTTGTTTACTTTTGGATTTATTTAAAAGCAAAAAGGCGTCGGGAATTCGTAGTCAATGACATCAAAATGTCAATGGTTGTTAGGTTTTATTAATTAAAAAAATAGTTATTGCTTCAGGTTCGTCGAAAACAACAAAAAGAAATTAATAACACAAATTCGGCGGTTGTTTTGTTGTTGCCGCCATTGTTTTCTTTTCGGTTGTTTTATCATTGACAACAAAATTCTGTTTCGTTGTCGATTTCGGGTAGTTTCACAAGGGAATTATTAAATTTTCGAAATACAAACTAAAGGTTTAGAAAATAAGGTTCTCCAGGTTTCCTCATGAGTGTGATAGAAATAATTCGAGTTGGAGTCCAAGTAGTTTAAAACACTGTTACCCTAACCGTGAACGGTACTTCTTTCCTGCTTCCAGCTATTTTCTGCTTTCCCGGTTTAGACTCCTTCCATTCTGTTCCTTGTTTTTCGTCTTTTTCCTTTTAATTTATTGAACCTCTTGATAGGATAGATAAAGATATAGGAGAGAGGAAGAAACAAGATGAAGGAATTTAGAAGAAGAAATAAAGGAGAGAATAGAAGAGACATATAGGTAATGATAGGAATGGACAGAGTGAAAGAGAAAGACAAGGAAAAAGAAAAGAAAAGAGGAAGAAGAAGAGAAAAGTAGTAGTAATATTAATAAAATGAGTAAGAAGACAGGAAAGTGAGAGGCAGAGAGGTAGGAGAGAGTATAGAAGTGATGCTAAGAGAAGCATGTTAAGAACAAACCATCAGAACAAAAGACAGAACAAAAAAAGAAGATAGGATCCACCATTTATAAATTTCAAATGTGACAGTATGAAGGGGAAGGAGGGGGTGGGTGGAGAATTACAGTTTGAAAATTATCTCAAAACGAAAGCAATTTTCTAGAAGAATTTCTCATGGATCTCATTTGAGAGTCTCTTGACTTGAAAAACCTTCCCTCCAAAATAAATAAATAAAAACAAAAACAAAAAATTTCAGGGATCAAATAAGAAAGATCGAGTTTCGCTCCTCCCATCAAATCCATCCCCGCAATTAATTTTCCAAAAGTTATGAAAATTTCTCAGTTCCATCATTTAACAAAAATTAAAAACGAGAAAAAAAGTTTTAAAAGCTGTCATTTTCGAAAATGAGTTTTTGTGTGCGAAGATTAAGAAGCGGGGCGTGGTGAAACCGTCACATCTTCTCCAGACAAGGCTGTGGGTGAAGCGAAATCAACTTACGCACCGCTTTCTTAGAAAAACCAAGAACGAAAATCAGTTTGATGGGACTCCAGGACGACGGGTGTAGTCGCTATGGTAAACATGGCGAGCTCGCTTCAAGTCACCGAATCATATCCAACACGGACAACGATGATAATTTGGGTTAATTTAAATTCTGTGAGCTTATTACTTGGTTGACCTTCGTTGCTGTCATTTGTGAGATGACCGCTGGAGCGATGGAGGCGGGGCGGACATCACTTTTCACCCGCTTGTCTCGGATAGATGTTGTCTATCTGGACATGGTCCGTTCGGGACTGCATCACCAACATGCCCTGCCTTGGTATCTACTATCAAATACACTATCCCCACCAACCTACCTCCACTCAACCAAAATTACAACAGTAAAAGAATAGTCCTCCAGTTGTGAAACATCCTCAACGGTAGAGTCACCATGAGAGTCAAAGAAGACTCCCCAAAATTGGTTGTCATCTTCTTAAGACTCAATTTCAACTTGCTCAAATGGACTACAACCTGACAGAAAATGAAAGGTCATTTTTAAAGTTTTTTTTTGTAATGATTACTATTATATCCTCAAAAAGATAAATGCGTTGTGATTAAAAAAAAATTTTTTGTCTTTGAAGCCATTTAATTTGTATTTGATTTTGATAGATTTCTTGGTCACTCTTTTCCACGGTGAGATATATCTACGAATAAAAGGAGAAGTGGGAGTGGTTGCGGGGAGGAGAAGAGAGGGGTAATGACGTTTTTGAAATAAAAAAGAAAATTATGATTCACACGAAAAGAAAAACAAAGAGGCAAAACGGATTCAAAAAGGACATTGTAAAAGGGAATACAGTGCCCGAACATCCTCTCAAAGACCCTCTCCCAGTCTTTTGGCAAGAAATTCAAAAGACCGATTCATCAAGCTTCACAGCCCTAGTCAATCTTCCAAGTGACACCTAAAGAGTCCATAGGATACATCTCCCCGCCTTCAGAAAAAGCTCAGCACTTAAATATGTCCATAGACTGGCGTTTGAGGAGTTCCAGAATTCTCATATTTGTCGATGGGTCCATTATGAACCCCCAGAAGATGGCGAAAGGGTGGCAATAGATAATAGAAACATCGGTTGGTATTTGCTAATTTCGTGTCGATTTCATTGTGCGTATAGCCCTGCAGATACTGAGAACGTCTTTTGCAAAGGGCCTTTACGTCTAAACAAAAATGCTACTTCCCCTCTCTACCCGCTCACCTTTTAGCTCCTTCTCACAAACTGGTAGTACTTCTTTTGACACAAACGCAGCAGAAGCCCTTAAAAGTGCAAATAAGAGCAAGGAAACAGAGGTAGATTGGACACACTATTCGCCGAGGACAGGATTAGATTCTAAAACAAGCCCTCGACTGGAATTTCCAAGAAAACCGAAGAAAAGGAAAATCTAGAAAGACATGGAGGCGAACGGTCGAAGAGGAGCTGGTTGTACCAGGAACAACTTGTGTTGCAGGAAAGAAAACAGTCGCCAAGCGAGTCCTATGTAGACGCTCTATGCGCCCCAGAGGCGTTAAAGGACCCATGACACAAAATCATCCCCAGAAATAACTGCAAGAAACGTAGAAGCCCAAACCCAAAATCACACCTCAGCAAAATACAATCTGACAAAAATGAAGAAAGAGATCACTGAGTGAGACAAAGAAACGGGAACAACGACAGAAATGACTTTGTTAACTTGTCCGAAGGTAGACAAACATACATGCACAAGCATAAAAAAAATATCGGAACGCATAAAAAAAGAAAAGAAAAGAAGTTATCGAAAAACCCATTTAAAAGCTTCACCGCCGCTGACACGAATTTTATATAATTAGTATTCCGACGCCATTTTTTAAATTAAAAAATCTACTCAAAATACGAGATTAATTGATAAAAAAAAAGAAGAAAACCTGACACGGAACAAGAATGTTTGATGTGTAACGCGGTTTTAGTCAAAGTGATTTCCATTAACCAATAAGCGAGAGAGACCGATATCAATTCGAGAAATAAAAATCGGTCCATATTGATGGGAGGGGAGGCGTGGCTTTCAGGTACCAGGTAGAACAAAGCTGGCCATAAACTCCTTCCGCGACACCCAATGAATACGCAATGGTACTGCTTTCCTCTGCTTTCGGTGCCTGCCTGCCTGCCTCTCTCGAGTGTCTCATCTCCCGTCGAGTTTCCCACTGACTCCCAGCCTCCTTCCACAACAACCTCTCCCATCCGACATATCCTTCTTGCTTTTATGGTCCGGCCGGCTTGGTTAAGAGGAAAAATGATTCTTCGTGCGAAAACGTGACAGTTTCCGCCTTTTCGGAGGAAGGGGTGAATGGGGAGAGAGGGCTCACCCGAAATGGTCCAGATTAATTGATGTAAATACAATTAACATTTTCCTTTTTGTTGTCCGTGTGTGCATGTGTTGCTATCTCTTTTCGGATCTTAAGTGGAAGAAGGATGATGCGCGCGATTGCCCGGGTGATGCGATTTACAGGGTGTTCCGAAAAGAGAGAAAAGAAATTCGTGGAATGTTTTCACGTTTGCCACGAGGGTCAAGACGAGAATTCAAACCCCTAAGTCATCACCTAAGTTGAATAATTCTTCCTCTTGAGTAACACTTACCGAGAGAGACGAGAGGAGGAGGAACAGATGAAATATCTACGAAACACCAAAATGGAATAACGTGACACCACCAAGACAAACACCAAAAACCACAAAGTTAGATGGATGACAAGAGGAAAAAAAGACAAGATGTAGAGAGACCAGTCAGGCGGGGAGGAGGGAGGAGGAGGAAAAAGAAATCTGGAAGAAATCAGCTTTTAGGATAACCATCAAAATGGAATAGAATTACAAAAGGCGGGTCGGCGTGGACGGTTCTTTGGACTCAATGAAAAGGATTGTTCAAGTTGTCGGGAGGAGACGCCGCCGCCGACGCTGTCGACGACTGATTGACTGACTAAACTGACTGATTGAATGACTGGCTTTAGGAGAATAAAAGAAGGAAGCTAAGACGAGGTTTATCTGAGGTTAGATGGTTTAGATGGAATCGATGTAATGTGTGTCGCAACTTTTGTCCGATGCCGATCTCCTCTGCTATCTCGCCCGGTTTCTTGTTTCTAAATTCTGCCCCCTGGTCTCCCGATTTTGTTATCTTTATATAATTATATGACGTTGGTAAGACTTACCTAAAACAAAAAGAAAATAGAATTTTATTAGACAATTTTGAAGAGAAAAAAAAATCAAAATTTTGGAGGCTTAAAACTATCTGCCATCTTGAAGAACAAGAGTAAGTGTTTGGCGGGTCATAATTATCCTGTGCAGTTTGTCACCCCCTTTTACCCGTTTCGTCTGCCATTATTGCACCATAAACACTTCAGAACTGTTACTATCAAGTACAACATCCTCAGGTTCACACATTTGAGAAAATGAGTTCGTATACCTTTCCTTTCTTTAAAGTAACATTTAACTGGAGCAAGTTTCACTGGTTCCACCCTCACGACTGTTAAATTCTTAAGTCTCTTCCCTTCACTGACTTTTCCCAGACCTCCCTAACCAAAAAGAAAGAACCAAACAGTATACCAGAACCATTGTCTTCTTTAATCTACAACCACATTTCCTGATTCAACCAAAATTAATCTAGCTTTCACCTTGACAGAGAGAAGGAGAGAAGAAGCATAAGGAGGAAGGTGATGGGCCACCATCCATTAGCCACGAACCGCCTTCAAGTCGCCAGAAACAAAAACCATCTTCGATGGAGGAAACTCCCGAAAACAACAAGAGACGCGTGAGTCGTTTCCGTTATCGCCGACTCCAATCTTTCTCCCTTTCTCTCTCTCTCTGAATGAAAACTCACGTACCGACCTCAATCCCTTCTTTTATTATATCTTTATAAAATATTATAACTCATATCGATGTTAATAATATGAAAGAATAGTTCTTTAAAGGTTGAGGATTTTCACAGTGCAAAAAAAAGTCGATTAAGAGAACCGAAAATGTCAAAAGTCACGTTCGCATGACCTACGGTCACCGTCAAAGGCTACCACCTGAGCAACACAACAACAACAACAACAGATATCGGTCGGATGACCTTTTAGCATAAAACTGGAAACGCCTTTCGTGAATCGAGAAATAAAAGAAGGAAATTGGGCAACACTGCTTCGAATTTTACTTAAAGTCGTGGGATTAGATTCATGAGATTCTCGCGCGCGCGGATTTTTCCTTGACGATTTGACTTGCCGATGTCGTTTTCTATGTGACCCCTGAAGCTACGCCGCGTAATTGAGACTCCTTTTCCTTCTTCGCCTGCCTACGTAATTTCGGTAATAACAATAATTTTCATTTTTTCTCCTTACGGATTACTACGGTTTTGATTCTTCTGCCACGACTTTTTTTGTACGTATTTTTCAAATTTGAGGTTTTGTAAACAAGTCTCCCGGTTGTCGTATCGACTCACTAATCCCGAGTTTGTTCATTAAGCTTTGAGACTTCCTTCATGAAACCGAGATGACCATGTTGTGTCACTTCTTCGTCATCGCTTGAGATATTCGCTTTAACCTGAAGTACTTCCTAGGCTGTTGGGTTACTAAAAACTCTATCTATACCACAGAAGAGAGCTACTAAACAACCCAAACTAGACCAGATAGAAAGCTTCAGGATAGAAAGAAGCGAGAAGGACTGTCTAGCTTATACCCACCGGAAGGAGGGTACATGAATCAAAACATAACAACGATTAGTCTCGCACAATATTAGTTACAGATTTTGGGAAAACCAAAGAATAAAAATTTTGCTGCCGATATACTGTTAAATAAGCTTTTCACTATCAGAAGTGTTGAATAGGTGGTAGGTCTTCTGTTTCCGGTTAAAAATTAAAACACAAAATGGAATAGCAGAAAGAAATGCACTAATTAAAGGCTAAATACTTTGCTCAACTACTAATTCGATAGTCAATCGACTTATCCACAAAATAAGAAGACGTCATTTTCCCGGTCACGGTCCTGCAAATCTCAAAATATGGAAATATATTTTCGGGAGGTGGGATTATCACAAGACGAACACAGGAGGAAAATCCTGAAACCCCTGTTTCCTCTTCCTGTTTTCTTCTTCCCACGACTTTAACCCCTTTCACTTTTCCTTTCTCCCTCACATCCTCCTCCACACCACACCTCACCTCAGCTCCTCTCTCTCACTTTTTCCTCTGGGACAAAAGACAAGGGATATCAACCATTATTTTTGTAAATATAATATACGATGTTTCCACGGGGTTTTATAGCTTAACTTACAACCCGTTTTCATTAAATTCTTTTTTCCCTCCTTCGTCCTCTTCCTCCACCTTCTCCCTACCTCTCCTCTCCTCCTGCAAAAACCCTTCTTTAACAAAGTGAAATTTGAAAATTTTCATCTTGGGGGATGAAATTGTTTTCGGTTTAATATTTCATCCGCACTTATGTTTAATTTTTAGGCGCGTTTCATTAAGTCCATTTCTTGTCTTAGGCTCATTCTTTGGGAGAGAGAAGTGGTTTCAGAATTCTGTACTGATCACTTCGAAATTTTAATTAACGGTAAGAAAGAGCCCAAAACTACTCTTTACCAAGGTCCTAACCTCTAAAGACAAATTGACAGGGTTAAAATTTATGGTTTTCTTTGAATTTGGTTCCCTGGACTGGTGTGGTGGTGTTGATGAATGAACAAAGCCAAAATGGTGCATAAAATAAATTCGGGGATGTCACCGACAAGGAGGAATGGAATCACAAGATAAAAGTACTGATGGATTCTGGAAGTCAAATGAACATTAAAACAGCAAATCTGACTAAGTCTGAGATCAGCTAAATATCAAGTTGTCGACTGAGACCATTCAGGAAACGTGGTCACATTTACAAGGCTGGTCCACATTTCTGAAAGCCTCAAAAAAATGATCTCATTTTGGGAGTAGAGATCACCAGTCAATTATTGACGTACTGACGTTAAAGAGGGAAAAGCAATCAGAACCGATTGCTCAAAATTCGATTCTGGATTGGCTGATAAGTGGACCAACGAATCTTAAAACATAACAGCAGATAGCGAACTTCTTCACCGCAAATCGATTGTAATGAATCAGAGGAAGAAGACTTGTCTAATATCAGAATCTGGAAAAAAAAATGACTGAATCACAATCTTTCGAGAAGACTTACAGCTAAGATTTGTCTCCTTCAAATGAACTTCTTCACCTTTCATAGTTGAACAAAATACAGGGAACAAAGCGACAACAGACGAAAATCAATTGGGGGCCAAAACTACTCGCAAACAATCGGTGTGACTTTTTTATTAAAGGTCTTAAAAGACCTGACAGGAAGACAGGAGGCACTTGAAAACATTATAAACCCACAGATGATATTTAGAAGGGAAAAACCTTTTCACTCATCCTCTGTCAAAAACAAAAGAAAAACAGTCATTTTGCTCTAGTCCATAGGTTCTAAGAACACAGAGACAGAAGGGAAAACTTTTGCGCAGAAAATAAAAGGAAATTTTCATTAATTCGTCTATCAAAGACCCGGCTGTATCTCGAAGATGTATCGAAACTCGATATCAGATTGAAATCCTATTTAAACGCGTTAATGGACGCGCCTGGGAAACAAGAAAAAACCTAAGAGAACATTATAAAAAAATTATTATAATAATTAATACGATTATGATTTCAACAGTAAATGGTCCGGACCTTTTTGATGTCATTTTCAAAAATCTTCCGTCAATTTCTCACTTTTGCAACCTCATAACCCAAACTTTGATGTCTCTCTCGTTTTGTCTCCTCACACTTTTCCGCTCTATCCGGTTCTTACTCCCATGACTCATTTTTAAAACTCGATGTCTTGTTAATCTGAAAAGTGTTTTAATGTTCTTGGCAGGTTCTTCGGTCTCACTGCCTTCTTTTCTAAGTACTGTCCTGTAAATATCATTTTTATTCTAGCCTTGATAGAGAGCTTGTTCTGGTTTGAGTTTGATGGGTTAACACTGTCGCCAACAGTAGTGTAAGACCAGAGTTGCTGTTACATTTTACGCTTAGAGGCTAAGGATATTAGGTCTCGACTAGAAGAAATTATTTTTGAAATGAATTCTTCAAGAGAGTGTGCAATATTTATGAAATGGTTTCGACTGGAGACTGAGCCTCCAGTCAAAACCATGTGCTCCATTTCAAGATCCAGATAAAGTGGAAAAGTGATACAAAAGGAGAGAGACAAATAAGTTGTTACTAACACCAAAACCCTGTAGAGAAAGCTACAAACACAGCATCCTTCCTACGGATACCACCAATACAAGAAAATTCTTCTTCTAGCTTCAGAAACTTCTTAAACAGAATAATTTGACAAAGCTCAAAAAACCAGGGACACAAAACACCGACCGACGAAAAGAAGATTTGATCAAGTTTAATATAATAAGATATCTCGAATGCATTAGCGGGTCTTTGCTGAGAACCTAGACCCAATTAAATCTTGAAAAAGGAAGAAGACATTTTCTTAATTAACACTCCTCATCTTCTCAACCAAACTACCTTCATCAAATCAAAAGACACCATCACACAACTAACCGTTGACAATGACACCCGGCTCGAACAGACAATGAAAATGCCTACTCGAAAAGGAAATTCGAGGATCCTTCAAAAGGTCACATTTGTCACATTTCGAGGGCGGGTGTCAACCCTTAGCCTACACAAAAAAATATTTTTCTTGCTCCCATTTTAACTTTTGACGTTTGTGAGAGTAACAGTCCAATCGACCATATTAATGACATCTCGTCTCTCTCTCTCTCGTCCATTCATTAGGCCACAAAAAAACGTTAAAAGGTATTCTTATTTTATGTCTCGGTTTTATTGCCTCTATTTTATACTTATATTATAGCGCCTCTAATTAAGCTATACGAAACTTTACACTTTATAATAAAAAATGATTTTTAAATTAACATTTTCGAGGAGATCCGGATAATTAACTCCTCCTTCCTGCGACAGAAAGGAGAGAAAAAAATTTTTTATTCTAAAATGTCGCTAATGGAATCGCATTAAACAAAAAAAGATGAAGATACTGTTAAATTATTTAAGCAGAAACATGATTCGGTCGTTATTGTGTCTATGTGTTCGCCAGGTGTGACAATCGATTAGATTCATCATGAAAAAAAAGTTTCTGTCGACGTACAGTGGAGTACACCAAGACCTCGCTTTGCGACGACAGTTGGTTCCAAAAAAAAAATGATACTAGGAAAACGTCGCAAACGGAAATTGCTTTATATGGAAATATACTGAAATAATGATGATCACAAAATCATTCAAATTAAATTAATATAACGTTACAATTCAATCTAATTTTACAGGAATTTAAATCTGAATTTACAGGAAATTGTTGTGTTTATGAAGAATCCGAATTTGGCGCTTTTGAAGATTCGCGATTCTGGATATTGATGGCTTCAAATATTTTTCCAGAGTTTGCTGGACCTTTTGCCTCATTTTTGCTCCTAATATATATCCTTATAACAACTTACGCATTCAGTTAAGATTTTTGAAACGTTTGAACTTGCTCTGTCGTCACGATCAATTTGTACGAAAATTGAAGCAGTTCCAATTTTTCAGGAACCAATTTAGGTCAGGAACAGGATTGAGACATGGGAACTGTCAATAAAATTAGTAAAGAAGAACCTCGAAACACCGGTGGCGGTCAGCGATATTATTTAAGTCAGTTCTACTGGTACTCCACAAGAAAACCGGAGTAACAAAAGTCAAAATAAACTGTACACACGTACAGTATCTGAAATTTTCCTTCACTACAGACACTAAAGAAGTGTTCTCACTACACATATTGTGAAAATAATTTTAAAAATCCATTTTATTATCCATAAAATTTCAGCTATAGACTGGTCTTTTTTACGCGGTGTGAATCCTCACAAACTGAAACACCGCAAATCGAGGTTTTGGTGTATTTATTTAGCGTAAAATTCAGAGTTGAAATCGGTTTCAATGGTTTTATTGCCTAATTTTATTTATACGATACTGAATATATTCTAAAATTTATAATAATAAAATATATATGTGCAAATTAAATAGCAATAACAAAACAAATCGTAAATTTTCTATAAAACTGATGCTGGACCCAGCCCAGAGTAAAAACAGGAAAACAAGCCGAACACATGAACCTGCAACTTGGTCATCGTTTTCCAAAAATTCGGGTCTTTATTCACGAAAGGTTGTGAAAGAGATCCGAAGAGGAGGAGGAGGAGGAGGAGAACCAATTTTCGTAATTCAGATGCTTGTGAGAGAGTTTTAGTACAAAGTAAGTCGCTAGTGAATTTCTAACACAATTGAGTCCCAATATTATGATCACGAACAGTGTTACCAATCGGTTATTGTTATTGCAGATAAGTACTACCAATCTACATTATTATAAAAATCGAAATTCGGTTATTGTTGTCAATTCGATAGATAAATATTAATGGGATTGATGTTTCGTTTGGATATAATCCCATTTTGGTTTTGGGTCCGATTTCTTTGGTACAAATGCTCGTGGAGAATAAGTGATGGCGTCAGTAGCCTTTCATTTGCTTACCTTAAGTAACAGATCAATATGGTGAGGAGTGTCTGTTACCCGTAAGCCTCATTCTAAGTACCCATCGCCCTTTCTTACCAAGTACCACCAAGCTTATGTTACAAGACGTTTGAAACTTCAAAATCACTTTAGTAAAACCCTTCAAAAGCTTTCTATCTTCCAAGAAGAGACGAGATGAGGAGACAGAGATAACAGAAACAAAACGATGGAGGACGGGAGGAGGAGGAGAAAGCGGTTAATATTTTAACTTGTAGGTACTTTTAAAGTCTTAAAAGCCAGGTGAAACATTTTCTTTTTCGTGTTAATTAATAATTAACGGATGTATGGCGGGGGAAAGGAAAACAAGTTTCTAATATTTTGAAAATCGTGAGCCCTCATCCTTCCCAACTCAAACTCCCTATCCCCTCGGGACAACCCAATACTCTCAGATTTGAATTTTTCCAAACAGTCGAGATAGAATTAAGATAGAAGCCATTTTTAGGCACTATCATCCGATTCAGTTTGTACGTGAATAGACCATTTGCCCAAAAAGAAGCTTTGGGATTTGAGACTATCCCCCTTCCTCTCCTCTCTCTTGATGAGAATACCGTTCATCGGGCTCTGTTGACAAACGTCTCAATCGAACCACCCACGTTTCACATAAAATAAGAAAAATATTTATTTTCGCATTCCGGATTTAGTGTGTCGAACATGTGACACATACGAAACATAAACATTATGTTTAGATACGACTCATCACCCTCTTTTGTTTCATTTATGTTTTATGTTTTCCTCCAGACTGGTTCTGTTCCTTTTACAGCGTTTTCTGTGAACATTCGACAGCTTGGATGACTTCTTTCCAATCCTCTTCATCGCAAAATTGGTCTTTTGCGTGTACGGGGCCTTTTTAATTAAGCACACCAAACCACTTCCGGTTTCTCAACAAACCCAACCAACACACAAAACCAATCCTCGCACTGGAAGCTTAAACCTCACGAGAATCTAAACAAATTTTGTAAGAAAAAAAGGAAAAATCCCAGTTGGCTTCTGGCTACGGCCCTGAGCTATAGACTCGACTTTTTATTTATTTCATTTCGCAATGAAGACGGGAATGCTCTTGAGTCCTCGAGAAAAAGATTTTTCCGGAGTTTTTAAGATGTCCCGAGGGCTCCGAAGGGGTTAAAATTGAAAACTCCGGGACATGAGGGACTCGTTCATTTATGAATATAAAACGGAGGAGAGGGGATAGGAGGGGAAGGAGAATGAGAATTCCCGTTAATGAAAATTCATAATTTTTCGACAAAGCCAAGGAAAAGGAAAAAATAAAAATTTTTTCTCTGTTTACCCCGGGGCCTTGGGGGGATATAACCTGACCCCGTAACTAAATTTACTTCTTTATATTCAATCCTTCTAAACTAATTTCTTCTTTTTTTCCTCTCCTTCTTCCTTCGAACTCTGATTATTTCTCAGAAGGACGAGGAGAGAGGGAAGACGGAATGCAGACGCGGATTAAGAAATGCAAGAATCGAAATGGAATTTTCGCCAGTGGGCAAATTTTCCCCGCTGGAAATTTTCCTCCCTTTCCTCCATTATTTCTATATTTTTAAAGAAATTGCGATATTAATTTTTTAAAGGATTTTTGATGTATTTGTTCTCTCATCAAATATATGTTACGGTGAAAGTGATAAATTGGGCAAATGTATAAAATTTTCACCATAAAATAATCACCAATTGGGTGTGTTAATTGTGACAAAATATTGCATATTTATCACATTTACCGGGTATAGAATCTCCAGCTAGTGATGGGGAAAGAATTAAAAGTTGGCTTACATGCTTAGCTTTCTGTCACGTTGCTGGCAAAACAAGGAACCAAGTTTCTGTGCTCAATAGTAACATTTGTGAATCAGAAGTGGCGAACGTATGGGACGAAGAAGTGACAGAAGCTGAGCTTTGGAGAAAATTTTTTTCAAATTCCCCGCTACGTGTTGGAGATTTTATAAATTAGTCGGTATATAATAAGTCCTTTTACGCCTCTGTGGCACATAGTGCGTCTACAAGGCTCCGCCATCGGAGTCGGTTGAGGGCTGTTGTATTTGCTGCAGCCAGCTCTTCTTCGACAGTACGCCTCTACGTCTTCCTTGGTCTTCCTCTTATTCGTTTCATTGTGGATTCCAGCCGAGAGCTTGTTTTGGGATCTACTACTGTCCTCAGCGAAGTGTGGACCCAATCCATCACCATTTCCTTGTTCTTATTTGCATTTTTAAGGGCTTCTGGTGCGTTCGGAGCCATAGTTCTTCGTTGGGGATGACATTGAGCCACCTTGCTCCCACCAACTAGCCGGTAGTTGTGATAAATACTAAGTGATTTGGACATTTATTAAGTTTATAGTCCCTGGTGATTATATATATTCAGCTGATTAATCAGTTCTACCGTAGCATATATATTTTGATCGAAAATGAAGAAGGAAAAGTAAAAAAAAGATTAGCTGACGTTATAAACGAGCGAGAAAGCCATTTTCTTTACTTTTGTGTTTCTAATCATCTTCTTTCTTTTTCTCTCTTCCCTTCATCCTCTCACCTTCGTCCTCTCTCTCCCTACTCTCTCGTTTTCCTACCTTTAATGAAAAACTCCCACATAAACATCCGTATAAAATTTCAAACAAAAAATTGTGCGTCGAAGGTCTTTTTAATTAATGAAAAGTTGAACGGATATTCGAGAAGCCTCTCTCTCTCCTCCTTCTCTCACCGTTCGAACGCGCATTTCCATCTCTCTTTTAGACACAGCGAATCTTTTCTTATTTTTAAGAGAGTACATCCTGGAACATTTCTGGAATGATTCCTGCCTTACTATGTTATGATAAAGGCTCTTCCTAAGTCGGTACCAGACCAACTACTTACTGCCTAGCTTACAGACAGGTGGTAATTAGCAAGGGGTTAAAAAGAGAGGGAGGGAGGGATGGAGGTGATGAACGACGAGATTTATTTATTTATTTATCTACTCGTTACTACCTGAAGGAAAGAAACCTTGAAGCCAATTGTCACGAAAATTTCCAGCCACGAAATAATAATAAATTATGATGAATCGGTTCTAAATTCATTTCCGTTAATCAATTACGTTGAAGGAAAACAACAGAAAGGAAGAAAAGAAATTATGGCACATGGAAGGAAGTTGTAAAAAAAATTCGGGCATGAGGAGAGGAGAACGATAGGAAGAGTGGTGTCATCTTCTAATTTATATCTCTTTCGATGGTAATAATAAATTTTGTTTTCAGGTTTCGTTTTTGTTTTAATTAAAAACGTGATTTGCTTTTGTCCTGTTTTCAAAAGTGGGACATCTTTTGTGCTACTAGAGGTTGTCATAAGAAACTAAACTTATCACAATGTTTCAGTGTCTTATTCTTATACCAAAAAAAAATTTTGTATTTTGTATGTACTCATGCGAACGGGATGAAAGTTTGGACACTTCTAGTCAGTGTTTAGTATAAGTATTATTATCTTATATTGTTGTATACATCAATAGCTTATTCCCGTTTATTTGGGGTCGGCTCTCCTTGTCACTGTTCTGTGTCGTAGTCTCTTCAGCTCGGATTTCCGTCAGTTCTTTCCTGATTACGGACAACCAAGTTTGAGGGGGCCTCCCTCGCTGATGTTCAGCATTCTTCTGGTCATGTGTTCTTCGGATCTTCTCATGACGTGACTATACCATCGTCGATAGACAAATTTTAACCCTCCCACGAATAAATTCGTTTTTCATTTTGTCTAGTAAGGTGATACCACCCGCCCACCTCAACATCCTCATCCCAGGCCTCACTGATGTTTTTATCACGCGTATCTACATTCTGCCGTCGCAGAGGATCAATACAACTTTGATTCTTTTTGAAAAAGTAAGAAGACGTGACAATTATTTCAATAACATTCGAAACAAAGTAAAACTTGTTTAGAAAAATTTAAAAATATCTGAGAAGCTTATCCACCAGGCAAAACGAAACCTGACATTAATTAATTGAACGACGTATTTTTTTCTAAATTACGTCAAATTTTTAAAATGGAATTTAATTTCAGGTTCAAGGTTCATTCTCACTCGTTTTTTTAAAGTCATGCGAAGTAACATCTTTTTAATCGGAACCTAAAACGGGACCTGACCGTACTGACCGAAATGACGAATTGAGTCGTTGTGATCGTGTTTGTGAGAGAACCGCGTTATGTGAAACTGAAACAGCCAAGTCACCCCTTTAATTAATTGAAATTAATTAATTAAAATTTTAAATTTAATTCAGTGTGTCGTCGAAAGAGAAAAAATAAATAAATTTCCTCGTCAATTGTCACTTTGTCTCGCATTTGGCACATGCGAAGGCGTCCCGACAAATGTTGTGGGGACACCTGAACTGTCAGAGCGGGAAGATTCAAAAACTCGATTAAAGAAAAAAAAGAAAGAAAACGGAATATTGAATGATCATTCCGTCTTTATAAATGAAGCCGATGAGAAGAACAGGACTCAAGAGTGGGTCGATGGGTGGAAATCGGCAAAAAGACAAAAAAGAAGGAGACAGAGAGCAGAAGATGGTAGAAGAAGAGAGAAGGGAGATAAGTTGTCAATCATTCCCTCTGAAAACAAACCCTTCAAGGCCTCCCTCCTTCTCCTCTGGAGCCCGTTTTGAAAGACGTGGCTGAGAGACAGAGAGAAAGGTCTTCTTTTACGTTGCAGGCTAGGCTGTCAACGTGACACAAACCAGGGCAAGCCCTCGAGCCCTCGAGCCCTCAATGAAAATGTTTTTAGAAATTATTTCAAATTTTTTTCTTCTCCTTTTCATCCAAAACGACATTTTTTCCTCTTTACCGATCTTTTTTGTTTATTTTAGACCCATTTGGTTAATATAAGTTAACATCTTGGTGATGAACACTACACGGGGTGTGTTTTTGAGTGTATATATACGCGTGTACAGTGGGTCTTTCGACACCATTTGTCGTGAACGTCCTTCACCAGAACGAGCACACGTCAATCCTGAAGGATGTACCAGACCTCGAAGACCTTTTGCAACGTCAAAACTTAAGTTTCTTTTGTTGTAAATACTCTCAAACGAATAAGTGCGAGGAGGACTCGAAACAGGTGAGAAGACGACCATAACCGAGGAAAACACACTGAGACAACGATTCCGGAAATGAGTCCGGTGTTGGATTTCCTTTCTTATCTACATTCAAAAATCAATTAGGCCCCAAGTCACCGGAAGTAAAATAAATTAAGAAATAAACTGTTTGTTTTGCCTGTTAACGATTGTTTCTTCAAAAGGAGGTGGCTCCCGGGGGTGCGGGTGTAGAAGAAGACGTAAAACTGTTCTGCCAATTCATTTGAAGAAATGTTCTTGCAGCCTTCTACAAACTTCGATGGGACACACTATACACAAAAAATCGACACATTCTCAGATATAATAAACAAAATTTGGAGTTTTTAAAAAAAGGAGAGCGACAAACACTTGGGGAGGAGGTTGAAAGGGAGACAGAAGATGACGAAAACGTTAGACAAGTCATAAACTCAGTTTTTATGAGTGACATTCGCCAAATGTGTTTCCAACCCCTTTCTCCTCACCACCACCACCGCCTCTCTCAACCAATCCTTTATTTACATGTTCATCCATGTGTTCAAACAACCAAAAGTCTTTCTTATAACAGAAAGAAAAGTAACTTGGAAAATCTCCCAAGTACACCACCAAAAAGCCGACCTTCTGTAAAACGATTAACCCGTTAATAATAGATGAGGAGAAGAGAAAGACGGACTTTGGAAAACCAAGGAGAGAGAGTCAAATGAGAAATCCCGGAGATGACAATCCCAAGGAACCTTCCTTCCCTCTTTCGGCCGATGGGTGGCTTTGGGGAAACAAAAGCAAGTTTATACCCTCCAACCCCTTGGGACCAGAGTAACGACGTCAGACAACTAACTCATTTGTATAATCGGCTGGAAACTTACCCGTGTTGCTCTCCTCCACCACCGCCTTCTCCTCTTCCTCCATCCTTTAAATATTCATGTAATTTTGATGACACGAGAATCAAATATTAAACTGTGAAGAATGACCACCGTTCGCTTTCCCTCCTCTCCTCCTTCTTCTACCACCGCCTTCTCGGAAGGAAAAACCTTTTTACAGACCTTTACGAATATCTGTCGACCTTCCGACCCCTTACATTATTTAATATTTAAACTTGCGGAATTATGTTTGTTTTTTTTTTTCTGTTTCTCGTCCATCTTCCTTCTCGTTTCTCCTCCGGGTTCAACCCCAAAGGAAAGGGTTTCTACAAGGTTCCTTCTAATACGCTGGGGGAAAGATTTTTTTCCAGGATTTCGATAAATGCTTTTCCGGCTTTTCTTCCCCCTTTCCTTCGACCTTTTCTCCTTCCGTTTTCTTGGATGAGAGCTTTAACTGAACATAATTAATCATGCATTGTCAGTGTGGGATTGAAATGAAGGGTAAAAGGGTTAAGGAAAGGGTCGAAAGAGACGAGGCCCAAACATGATTGCCAACATTAAAAGATTTGTTTGTTATGATTCTTGAGAGCCGTAAACTAACCCCCTCGAGCACTACCACAATAGTTCTATGTCATTCTCTGGCCATCCTTGCTTGGAGTGTCTCAAATTTTGCTTTTACGCAGTTGCCTCACCTTCAAAATGGGTCATCCAAAAGGGGACAATCGTGACGCGGGAATCATAAGACCGTGAAAACCCAATTCCTCATCAAAAGAGTTAATTAAAACAAAATTTCAAGATGGCGCGTGGGATCGTTTCCTTTGACAAATTTGGCCACCGGCTCCTGTTTATGTTCCTCGCGACATTTTTCATTCAAATATTATTTTGTCGAGTGGGCCGCACCGACAACTTCATTTCAAGGGCCACTCCCTGGGTATGGTGACCCGAGTTTAAGAGCTTTCGAAACTCCAGTCGGAACTTTCAAACATATTACTTTGTTCCCTCTTGAAAACTCGTTTTGAATTTCCCAGACATGGAAGACACGTGGAAAGACAACACCAAATAAGGTAACGAAAACCTAATCGAATAGTATGATAGGGTTTTGTGGAGGAAAATGTGTCACTTCATTAAAGGAATATTTAATAGAAAACGTGGTTTCTCTTTTTATTGTTGGTCCCGGGTTAGGCCAAGGCTCATTTAGGCCAAACTAAGTTGACGTCCTCGAATGTGCACACTTTTCTTTTTGCAATTCATCATTCGAATGACTTTTTGTTTCGTTTTTGTTACATCAAACGAATCTTTTATGTTTCTAAGTTAACTCTAAGTTTATGTTTTATTGTTGTTTTTATAATTGTTGCATCGGAGGAATGTCTTTGATCAGTACTCATCTACTGCCATATTGTCGGAATCATTGAACCCAAAGAAGTTTTTGGATTGTTTAAAGAGTATCCACCGTAGGATAAGTTGAGGTTTAGTTTAGTTGTTGGTTTTAACCACTTGCGCTGCGATTTTGGTAGCCGCGCTGTCCTCTACGAAACAACGTAAGGCGTTACATTGACGTGGCATAGCGTCTACGAGTGCAAAGCTTTAAGCAATGCCTTAGCGCGTTGTTAGGGTCTTACTAAATGAATTTTACACGAATATCAATTACTGTTCACAACAATAACATTTTATTAATTAATAATCTACTTTTCTATGGTAATTTTAAAAACGAAATTTCAAATTTTTGTTTCTGCGCCTACCGACCTAGTATACATGTCGCTGGAGGTTTTTATAGTGCCAGTGGCTGGTCCCGTTTCTAACACATGGGTTTAACGGGATGAAAGAGAGCCTTCGAGCACGCGACAATACCTCCTACAGTCAGGTGTTTCGAAGATAGACTAAGTTCTTAATGATGAAAGCCAGGTAACAAGCTAAACAACAAGACGAACAAAGACCAAAATCAGACGTCTCTCGAACGACATAATGTACTATCGCAGTACCTCGGAGACACAAAGGCTATGGAGAAACTCATGTCCTAGTCATATGAACAACGAAACAGACGTGTAACTTTCACATGTTTCAAATACTAATGGAAGGTGGATGTTTAAACACATTCCTACACAGGAATAGATGATTTGGCACCAACACCTGGCGATACTGCCACTTTGAGGACGGCACCGTGAAGAACACCAACGTAAATTGCACAACCTAAGACTGGGAGAGAGGATTTGAACTCGCCACTATAACTTCTCAGTCTGGCGCTTAAACCACCACACCACAGACCTCCCACGCTAGGAGAGAAATATAGTAAAACGACATATCGAGAGATGGGACTCTCGCTTCTGGAAAGCGGAAATTATAGACAAAGATATATACTTGCGGAAGATGTTATCAATTATTATGAACAGAAACCCGGAACCATACACTCAAACGAAAATTTTTGGTCAACACGGTGGGGAAGAAACCGTTAGACTCCATCCGACGAGGAAGAGAAAAAAATTCCAAAAAGTTTTTGCTTAGCCAAGCCGAACCTAATTATTGGCTTGTTTATAAAATTAATCGGACGTATTGAATATTTAACGCCAGGACAAAATACTCGTCACGGTACTGAGCAAGCAACAAACCCGAGAATTAAAAACCATTCTAATTTAACCGCAGAAAGCATCCATCTCTTTCTCAGAAGAGAGAGAGAGAGAGGGATTGTTTCCATTTCGACGTTTTCTCACCAAAAATAAAAATCGGTTATTAAAAAATAAAAATAAATTTATGACTTTAGAATATTGTTATTGTGCCTTTCATTTCCTCTTCCGCATGAGGGTTCAACGGGTGTCGTCACAAAATTGATGCGTCTACAAATCAAAGATGTTACCACAGTCCCAATCATTCAGTGAGTTTCTCAAAGGAAATGATAATATTAGGTCCGTTTCTTGCACTTCTAGTTATAACACGTTTTATGAAGCTCCAGCTTCTCTGCTAGTCAGGAAATTTTCCAGCCTTCTGTTAAAGCAGAATAACGTGGAAGTAGACAGTTAGGAGTAGTAACGTTAACAGCTAAGTCAGTGTAATATTTTTTCATCCACTGAGTCCAAAAGTGATTAGTAATCTTAGAATACAGTAGGTTAAGTGAACTTTTATAAATCGCGATTGCTGAATACTAGTATGAATTTAAGGTCAGTATATACACATTTATACATATATACATTCAGGAATAAAAAGGGTCAAGTATGCACAAAAGTATCCAAACTAACTGTTATACTATCGGACAGAACTTTCCGGGAGACCTAATTATACGATAACCCGGTAATTGTCGGTCATATGAATAATATTAGGAGCTCTAATTAACTGTTTCAGGCCATAGTATTAATACCACCTCACCTTAAAACTATATACATTATATACTGGGTTGTTACACCGCGTCATATTTTTACGAAAAACCGAAGATTGGTGAAGTGGAACGGCTGCTGTCGCCAGCAGCCGTTCCACTTCACCAATCTTCGGTTTTTCGTAAAAATATGACGCGGTGTAACAACCCAGTATATAATGTATATAGTCTTAAGCATCAAAAGCCTCAGAGGATTAACCTACAAACCTGGAATTTAAAAAATTATTGCGACATTCGTACTTGAAGGATTTCGGTACAACTGTTCACTATTAAAGCTTTCGGCGGGTGGTCTGTGGTGTAGTGGTTTAAGTCCCAGACTAAGAAGTTATAGTCGAGTTCAAATCATCCTCCCGTATCCTGTTTTACCCAAAAAGAATGAAAAACGGGGTTGAAACTCAACTATAACTATAAAAACTATATTAAAGCTTTCAGGACTTCCCAGTGCTCCCAGGAGCACTTCCTTCAGGAACCCAGTGAGTTCCAGTTCCGATTCCTGGGGCTGAGGCAGTGGTCTGTTGCCTACTTATATAGCCCATTTAAAGCCAGACCAACTACTCGATGTCTTGCTTGACATGTGACAGTTAACACGAAGTAAAAAAAATAAGCTAACATTTCCAAACATCAAAATAGTTACAAGTACCAAACATGTTACCAAACTATAACAGCGGGCTTTGTCACCAACGTTACAGTCGCCCAGGTATTTGTCTACCGTGAAACAACGATTCACAAAAATTTAAAAACAAGGAGACTGTCTCTAGAGTCGTTCTAACAAATTTTATTTGTTTCGGTGGAGAGTTTGTCATGGACCATTGATTTCGTAGGACCATTGCCTAAGATCAGTGACTTCTAAATTTCGCCAAGGAAAACCTCGTTGAAATACTTTGACAAGAGTTCTTTCACCCAAAGAATAAAAAATTTGTCAAACTAATCGGTGATACAAGACAGTTTTAAGAATTTGGGGCTCTTTGGTTTTGCATTTGGCCCCGGCAAATACCATCGGGTTGTGTTATTCGGGAAACTGATTCAAAGCCGTCACTTGGACTAAACCAGGTACATCGAGAACACACACAAAGACAAGCTGGCTCATTGACAAATCAATCAAAACCTAGACAAAGGCAAAGTGCAACACTGATAACCCGAATAGTTAGTTGATAGGTTAAGAGGTCTACCAGGAATAAATTTTTCCACGACAAAACCTTCGAGAGGCAAAAAATTGCTCAGACGAGACTTTGTGAAGAGTCTTAGTCGATACAGTCGAAAGGAGAACTGTAGAAAAGACAACAAAACAGAAACTGAAAGAGATTATATTTAAAAAAAAGCCAAACTGAATGTTACCTCCTTTTTATAGTGATGAGACATCTACGCACGGAGTAGATAGAGAGGAAGGTATGTCAATGTCACAAAGTGACTTGGAAGATTTTTCTCAAATTGTCTTCTGTCATACGTCACTGGTTCGCAAGGTCGCCAAATTATTGGTCAACATGTTTCCTTACAAATCACCGGTCACAAAAAAAATTCCATCTTTTTCTCTAATTACGCGAGGCATTTGTCATCCTTCGACCGACTATCCATCCGTCCGTCCGTCCGTCTGTACGTCCTTCCCGTCCTCTAATTACATAATTATCTTTTGCAATGACATTTTGTTCCATTGAAATAAATTAGAAGTGAGGAGGAGGAGGAGAGAGGGAGATAGTGACTGGATTTTGACATTTACGTTTTTTTCTTCTTCATCTCCTCTCTCTCTTTATGTTTCTTCTTCTTCTCCTTCGTCGTCGTCGTCAACGATGTCCTCTTTATTTAATAGATTTAATTAATCACGAAGTGTGACATAAACAGGACCTTGAACGTACGATTAATCTCTGGCCAGTGACACATATAAATCTTTTATTTATTTATAAATAGTTCTCCTTTTTGTTCATCTCCTTTTTCTTGTTGAAATGGTTCATTTATCGAAGGTGTGACATTTTGACAGAATCCATTTAATCACCGTGACAAATTCAATCAAAGTCAAGCGACAACATGTCGAGAGAAGGGAAGAGGTGTAAGGCCCACGAACAGGCCCAACGTGACAATGTCAAACTTATTCACTTATGGTAGTACAGTCGTGAGATGTGTCGGGCCATCTAGTTGCTTGCTATAACTGTGTTGTACACTAAGTATGACAATACTTTAAAGTATATATGTTATAGCCTAACACTGGGTCACTTTTAGACTAGCTACTGACTTTTCGTCAACCTGTGGGAGGTCTGTGGTGTATTAAGTGTCAGACTAAGAAGTTATAGTTACGAGTTCAAAATCTCCTCCCGTATTGTATTACACCCCCCCCCCAAAAAAAGGATGAAAAACGGAATTAAAACTTAACTATAACGTTTAGACCACTTTATTGGCCGTTATTAGAACTAGAAGTAAGAACAAAGGTGAAAAGAAGTAGAGAATAGACGGGAAAGAGAAGAAAAGAGGTCAAGGTTTAGTTGATGATAATAAATAATCGCCGAGAATTTTATATATATTTGCCCGATTTATCACTTTTACCGTTCTATATATAATTCAAAAGTTTGACAATTGTCACGGAAGTTTAAATTCTTTGCTAAGAATGTGGATAGTAAAGAAGACTTGAGAATTTATTTTGTAGCTTGTTCAGTATAAGTACATGTACAACTGATCATCCTTCTCATGAGACTACCCTGGGCGGCTGTGTAAGTCACTGGGCATTTAAAAGACAACAGAACAACAAAGTCAACTATCTTAGTCAGAAACAAGGGAATTTACAAAAATCGAAATTAATTACACACATTCAATGGAATGTAACTGACCATTTGACCCTCTAGTAGAAGACTAAAGGCCCAGGAGATAGACCTCAAAAATGTCAGTTGCTCTCAAACGAAAGTCGGTGGAAAATTCTTCCTTTAAGATCTACGACCGGAGAAATGACAAATCCATTCACAAATCTTCACCTTTTATCTGAGGTTTAGAATCAACCCTCCGGAAAGGTTCTTCCATTTCTTTTCTAGAAATTTCTAAGAGAAAACATCTGAATTATTTTAATATTTCATGTCCAATCATCCGGGCAGTCCATCTCCCGTGAAATTCTCCCGGGATGTGTTTGAGTGACAAATCGAGTCAATTTCCAACATGGCCGCCTTCCATTTCTTCCTTCCTTTTATCTTTCAAAGTCTCCCATCATAAATCCATTGTTTCTTTTTTATCATTTCCAACCTTTTCCTTGACCGACTTCGAGAGGGGAAGAAACCAAAGAAACGAGATTCACTCTTTTCATTTCCCATCGGATTCTCCGTTTTCTAAAGGTTCAACCCTGCTGGAGCCCCTGGACCCCAAATGGCGCTCATCAGTAGGCCAAACGCACATCCATCAGATATTCATAGCTTATCTCCGCTTCTCTTAACTTTTGTTTCTTTCTTCAATCCGACGTTTTTCTTCTCCCTTTCCATCCACTTGTGCTCTTTGTTCCTGCTTTCAAAAATGATTTTTTTCTGCTGCAGCTTTTGCCCTTGAAAGTAAAAATAGTTTTTCTTTTCTTTTTTTACCTTAAAGTTTATATTTCTAAAAAGAAGTTCGATTATTTGTAATTTTATATCTTATATTAAGGTTTCTGGAGTATAGTGAGTGTACCTGTAGCTTTAGGTTCTTTAAATTGGTGGTTCCTACCCCCAGGCCATCCAAAAAGCATTAAATTATTGACATTTTCTACTTTGGGGTATCTTTCTAGTTTCCATGAACCTGGAACTAGGCGGAAACTAAGAGTTTTGGATTTTAACCACGTTCGCACTTTTATTGTTAACAGAATTTGTTCTATTCCACCTGCCTCCCGTGTAGCAAACACTTTCGGTACCTGTCTAACGCCGACAGGCATGCGTCTTTTACATATTTTAAGATAAAAACTAAAAGAACCTTTCCGGAGAGTTGATTCTAAACCTCAGATGAAAGGTGAGGATTTGTCATTTATTTGGTCACAGATTGTAAAAAGATTTTCCGCTGACTTTCTTTTAAGAGAAACTGACATTTCTGAGGTCCATCTCCTTGAGCTTTAGTCTTCCAGTCGAGGGGCAAGTGGTGAGTTATATTTCACTGAGCTCCTCTAAGGTGTCTTGGTACGTTTCGAAAAGCTTAGATTCCTGGGGAAATTTTCCTTCACTGTCTTACACTCGCCTTTCTACTCAATTCAGAATTTAAAAAAAAGCAAATAAGGGAAAAAGGTGGCAAACCTGTTTTTCGACAATAAAGAAAGTAAATCAAGTTGATGCGACCGGGAAGTCGTTAAGTGTCATCAAAACTATCCCTGAATATCTGGGCTAACTTCATTCTCCAGATTCCAAATCTTCAGGTTCTTCTCTCGCGCCAACCTTCCTTCAATCAAATTTCACCTTCCCCCTCCCCTGCCCCTCAGGCTCCAGCGACAACACAGAACGGAAGTGAGGTTAAAAAAAATTATTTCCAACCGGATAGTCGCCCTGATTATGTGTCTTCGAAGGCAATGGACAAGACTAGAAGCAAAAGTAAAAGGAAACCGGATGTCGGCCATGATTATCTGCTTACTTCCTAAGAGTGAGAACAAACCAATTTAGGTTTCGAGTAAATTACATTTGAAAAAGTCGTAAGATTCACGAAAATAAAAAAAGAAGGAGAAGAAGTTGGAAATAACCATATTTCATGGTCTGGAAGTGGCCTCTAAGGTAGGGAAAAATGTAAAGAAACGATCCATTAAAATGGAAAAGAAGAGAAAAAAAAGATGAATAAAAGATGAACCACATTAAGATAGGAAGCAATTTACTGACATTCAAGACCGTAACAATATATGATAAGAATTAGACACTCTGACTCGCGATATTTGCATAATAACACACTGTACTAATGTCATATTTATACACCAGGATCGGAATAAGATTTCTATTGTTCTCGTTCCAGCGCTGGACACGACCGAAACCACTGGGAATGACCTCGGATGGCAAACAATTTTGATGATTCACTTTAGTTTTACCATTATTATTATTATCATCGGTTTTTTCTTTTGAACCCGTCCCTCCAGTGTGTCCAAACTTTTTTTTTCTTTCCACGATTTTACCGATTTGTCGTTTTTTCGCTTGACAGTCATTGAAAGAGGTCAAATAGCCTAACTTCTGGAGTGATGCTTGGATATTCGAGTCTCCTCCCGCGTTCAGCTATAACCAAGAGTGGAGGAGTGTTGGTGGTGTTAAACTTGTGGCTATTACACCCCCGAAGTCCTCTCAATCGACCTATCGCCTTTCTGCCTTAAAAAACTTATCTCTTCAACTCCTATACTGCTAGATACTGTCAACTTGACTTGGACTGTAACTGCAGACATCTTCTTGGAAAGAATTTTGGTCTCAAGTCATAAGCATTGCTTATTTTCACGGATAAAAAGTAATAATTAAAAATTAATTTAATTGATCTCTCTCTCTCTCTTTAATTTTATTCAAGAATTTTGGAGTGCTAACCAAATTTCAAACAAAATGTCTGGGCGACAAAACCTAAATTTGCAAACTCCTCAACTATTTACCGTGTTTTCGATTCTAAAATTGAAAAAACTAAGAAGTATTTGCACATGCCACAGAGTAGGCTAGTCAAACTCTATGATCAATAAGGCCCAGAAAAAATTAGACCAACAAGTCACGAAAAGCAACCACGTGTGACGTATTCGCAAAGCCGGTCTGAAGGAAACACCCGCTGCAGGTGACACATAATCGAAACAACTCTAAATCATTTACTGTCTTTTATGTTCTCGTCCGTTCCCTCACCTCCTCATGAACCAGTTTTACCTCAACTCATCTCGACCTCACGCTATTCTTCTAAAACATGATGATTCTCAACGGTTACAAAAGATGAGAAACCAAAACCGAAATTGCGTGCCCAGACAAAAAAAGAGCGGATTTAATAAAAATGTAAATAAAAATTTGGAAAGGCAGAAGAGAAGACAAAACGGGTCATCTTTCCCCCGCTCCCTCAGTATCCTTCCTCCTTCAATCAAACATGAAAGGTCATGAAATTCGTTTCGGCAGATGCAAATTGTAAGATAAAGGCGACGGATGGTTCGATCTGGCCCCGAAAAAAAGAAAACCTTGGCTTAGTATTATTATTATTATCATTATCATTATCATCATACCTTCCTGGAATTTATCAAACGTATCCTTGGGCCGGATGACACTGCATTCCCTGGGACCTTCCGGAGACTCTTTTGTCCTCAGCCAGAGGGAGGCAGGGGGGCAATGTGAAACCGAACAAAAGAAAAATTAAAATGTAACGACTTCTCATTAAAATTGTTTCCACAATGAATGCCCTATTGAAGACATAAAAATGTCACATAAAACTATTTGAAAACAAAAAGTTGCATGTACAACTTCAGCTTTCTTGCATGATCGGCTAAATTGTTTCTCGTCAAACCGGGATATCCATCCGCCAAATATTCAACTCAAACTCAGCCTGACCCACAACTTAGATATAACTCAAGGATGAAAAACGGGATTAACACTCTACTCTCAACTCGATAGTACATAAACATAAATTTCCTCAAAAATGGGAAATCACCGCGAAGGTTTAAATAACATAATAAGACGTAATCATTATCATCTTCGTCATTATCAGAGATATATAGTCATTTGCGTTATCATTACTGCCATCATAACACGAAAAGTAATATCAAGTGGCAGAGAGGAGTTGTAAAAGACGTAGCCCTATCATCATCACCACAACACAGCGATCGCTTAAAGTACTTTTCAAACCTTTTTCAAACCTGTGAATAGGTTCTTCATTTCCTTTTCCGGATAAAACAAAAACCGGCAAAGATCTTTGTTCTCAGATCAGGGAAAAGACACTTGAAAGAAAGGAAATGACTCCTACCCACTCATTTCAGACAATTATTTTGCACACATTCATCAAATCCGTGGCACCGAAGAGGACATCCTACAAAGGAGCCACGGTTCAAATCCTTTAATCACTTCATTTAAATTGCAAATTTTCAATTTTAATTGTCATCTAATTTCTTTTCATTCCCTCTCTCTCTCTCTCGGCTAATAAATGGATTGTCCAGGTTTCACAACATTAAACCTCTTTTTAGGCCAATGGTAGTTAAAAAACGGTTGTAAAATGCAAAAATCTGAGAGTCTAATTGGCCCTTTTACTGCTTTTCAGAGCTAATTGAATTTTCACCGGCATTTGGATTCGATGTCAAAGTAGGAAGCCAACCATAAACCATTCTGACTGAGTGACTTTACGGGACTTGAGAGCCTAAAGCCACAGAAAGAAGTTATCAGAGTCTTTCCGATGCTTGCTTCTGGCCACTTCCGCCTTCTAATAACTCATACTATACCCTATATACTCGTATCTTCTCTTAAATTCCCACTGCTGATTTTGTGTTACCTAATCTCTCTGTCGATCTATGTTTCATACAATAACACAAATATTGAAGACGATTCAGAACGTCATTTTGACCAGAAGCAAAAAATTCGTGAGAACCATAACTGTGAATTCCAACAAAAGAAGTCTTAAATTCATGTTTCTACGGCATTTAGTGAAAGCTCTGCCCTCAATACTAGTTTCAGAGAGAAAAAGCTCACAAAGTGATTCAGGAAATAAAGAAGACCCCTCAGAGAGGTTTTAGAATCTCTAACAAGTCAAGTAAGCCCTACTTGAGGAGGCCTGTAGAGTAGTGGTCAAAGCATTTGACTAGAAAATTCATAGTCGTGAATTCGAGATGTACTCAGGAGTGGAAAACGGGATTGAAATAGTAGCTTGTAGTAGGTAGAAGAAACATGGTCAGGTATGGGTGAAACAAGAAAGCGCGGGAAATAACGACTCAGCCCACCTCCCTACTTCTCCAAACACATCTCAATAAATCTGAGGAATTGTTTAGAGAGACACGCGCCGCCGTTTCATAGCAAGACACACACACACGCAAATACAAGAGAAAAGGGAAGGAGACCCGAAAAACATTCGGCGTTTGACGAATCCCGCAAGCTATTATAATATCCGATTTTAGTGATCCATAAAAGCCTCGTCGCCCTGTGTCAAATGTTGGCGGGGCGCCATTCGACCGTTGTTCTTCCCGTCGTAAAAAGACGGCGAACCGGTTAACGAACGCTTCGGACGACCCGTTTTAATTTATGCCCCCAGATCCGGGTCTCGAAATTCTTAAGTTGAACGTTTCCCGCCTTTTACCCCGCGGAATGGAACCGGGTCTTTTAAAACGGAATCATCCGTTGGGCGTCCGTCGTCTTGAACGGCGCCTTAATGTTTACACTAAGCCAGGGTGTGACTTAAACAATTCAATCAAAAAAAACGGATTTGACTTATGGCTTCGTGTAAACTTTCCTTTTTGTCTGAACGGATTCTCCGATAAACAAATCTCAAAAGACATTTCTTTTAAAAACGGTTATTTTTCCAAATCATTTATTATTATTTGATTCTCCATTTCCTCTTTTTTTGAACAAAACCTGTTTCGTGATACCGCCACTGATTCATTTCTTCCTTCCTCTTTCCTTCTCTGGTGACCTCGCTAAATGTTATCAATATCTAGGAAAAAATGGAAGCTAATATCATTAATGGTCTACCAGAAAGTTCTCTTTATCAATGATGTTACATCAAGTTTGACACATGGTCGTGCATATTTATTTGACGCTTTTTTGGTTTTCTCGTTTTATCACCTATACAGTAGAGATACTGACCTAGCAACACTATCAAGAATATGAAACTAATGAGGGCTCTACCAATACCCAGAAAGAACCTGTTTAAATACCGACAAGAGGGAAGAATAACAATTACAAGAAGTCACCACGTTGTAAAGGTAAGTCAGCATTAAAATTGTTTAATTTTTCGCGGCTGTTATGTACTATTTTATATACATTTTTATGCCACAGCAAAGCGATAAATCAGGCGAATATATTTAACGTCCGGTGATTTTTTATAGTCGTCACTAACTTTGGAAATGTGATAAATTACTGAATATTAACAGATTTTTTACAAATTGAGCCTTAACTCGACTTTGAGAATGTCAACAGCTCTAACTTAAAAATTAACACTGACGTTTTGCTACTCGAGTGTTTTCCTCTGCCGAGTGGTTATAGTTATCCAGTTTTCATTCCGTTTTTCACCCTATTTTTGGTATACCAGGATACAGGAGGAGGATTTTAACTCGCGACTATAACTTCTTAGTCTAGCACTTAACCACAAAAAAATTTTTTGGGGGTATAAAAAAAAGTCAGCATCAGTTCTTCTAAAAGTAGGCGGATCACAAGAAGCAAAAAAAAGATCTAAGCTCAAGAAAAATCAATTCAGTTGAAGGATAAATGAAGAGAAATGGTGGGAAAGGAGAAAAATGAAAGAGAGAAAGATAGAGAGAAATGAGAAATATTGAAAACTTTAAAAAACGAGTCCTCCTTCTCTCTCCTTCCTCTCTTCCAGCTACCTCCCTCTCCTGGAAAAAAGCTTTTTATGCATAAATAAAAGATTCATCGATCATGGAAATTTATTCATAGACGGTGTTGTCTATCTGACTGTCTTTCACTCTGTCTTCTCAACCCCAAATAGATTTCTGGCAATTCTTCTTATTTATTATCTTATTTTTGGCACATTTTCGGGCAAGAAAGTTTTCACCTGGAATCTTTTTTTTTAAAGAAGAAATCGGGAAGAAACACCTCTCAAGGACCGGAAATTTAGTCAAAGTGCCTAAACCTGTGAATATTTATTTAAAAGTGATGAATCGGGATTTTCTCCCCCAAATCGGCCGAGTAGGAACCATGCAGATTCAACTCGGTGAATTTTGGATCACCGCTTTCTTCTTCGTCCAGTACCCCTTCGTCCTCTCACTGTGGATCTTCTTCCTTTACTCCATCCACCTTGTTCCCGTATATGATTCTGTTTCTTCTGTCGTATCAGATCCTGTTTAGAGATTCCCAAGCCTTTGAGGTCCTCTTTGGCCTCACAGAACCAGACTCCTTTAGTCTTCTTGTCCCAAAAGAAGGGAAAAATCCGGTTGGTCAGTCTGTTGGAGTCCATATGGTAGTTGGCTGTAGAAGGCGATTCTTCTCTTTCGCATAACCTCTAACAGTTTTGGGACATGCTGGTAGACTTCGAGATTAAGCCGCCTCCTATTGACCGGACAGAAGATTTTTCTCAGGATCTCGGGTTACTTGATTTTTAAATTTTCTGTCAGGTCTTTTCTGTTTTGATTGAGGCACTTCGAGGGCTGAAAGGGCTTCCGGACGTACGACTGTGCAATATACATTTTAATATAACACCCTTCTCAGATTTTTCAGTTTTTTTTCCTTCCCTCCTCTAAGTCTTCCTCCAGCCACCAAAATTCTGATCTAAATCACATAACTTAGAACTTTAAGTGAGAAAACAAAAGATAACACGCGCGAAAGATTTAAAAAAGAGATAAAATCTTGACAAAGAAGAAGACGAAACAAAATTTGGGGACCAAACGAAAAACCTTTCAAATCCCGTCATGATCAGTATAAAAACGAAATGAAAAGATGGCGGTTGAAATGACTCGCAAATTAAAATCGAAAACGGAGGAAAAAAGAGCTTTCGGCATTTAAACTCATTTAAATCGAAAAATTCCTGCCCCGTAATTTAATGACAGATCTCTCTTTGTACAAAAAGAAAAAAAAATTAGGTTCAGGTTCGAACCTGTTTTTATTTATTTTCATTTTCTCTCTCTTATATATTAATAAATAGATTTAATTAAACGTCCATGTGCGGTTGCCTCGCCTTTGTGTCTCCTCCACTTGTTCCAGTTCAAAGACCAGAATGATCGACTGCCACCTGCGGCTATCGACTTTAATTTGTCCTGCAGCATTCACGAGATGAGCACGCGATTTTCAGACAATAGGACTGACTCACTCGAACGCACCTGTTTCATTCTCTGCTGTGGTCATAAGGAGGAAGAAGAACATTTGAGGGTATCAAGTGTGAATACAGGGGCCCGATAAAAATCTCATCGGCATTCTATCTCATAGTTAAAGGTAAACTGTTACGGGAAAGTTGACTTTTCTCTCGAAACTAAACTATCAAAAGAGATAGAGAGAGAGAGAAAAAAAAGGAAAACAATGTTGAAAATGCGGTGTGTAAATAAGAATGTCGTGGCAAAATGAATGACTCATCACGGAAAATGTGGCTCAGCAAAAAGAGGCAATCACCCGCATGGACCGCTGTAGTGAGATGTCAAAATTAACATAAAATAAATAGTGCTCGAATGATAGTGGGGAGTCATGAAAAATAATAAAGTCTCGTTCTGAGGTTCACAAACCTGTGTCGGTAAACAATTAAAACGATGACACTGCTAGCTCTTAACAATGCCTCTTCAGCAATTACACTTCTTTTATTCCTCTTGACAGTTATCAAGTCCGAGTTCAAAAATTTAATGCCATAATGGACGAGAAAAAAAGAAGAAAAAACTCGAAAATAATAATAATAACAACAACGAGGATTTTCTGGCAAATGGTCATCGCGCGAATATCTTCTTTGACTTTTTCGAATACCGTTTGAGGGTTCCAAACCACAGAAAAGCCATAACTGTCACAACTCTTTAGAAAAATTTTTCGCAGTTGCATCTAGAGGACCTTTTTTTACCCCGTGTTAACTACCACTTGTCATGAAGTAGTTGTTCTGGATTTAAATTGGCTAAATATCTAGGGGAACAGACCAGTGTCTTACCCCCAGGAGTCAGATATGACTGGAGGTACAGTCTATAGGGGTGGGATAAAATATAGGAGAGAGAAGGAAAAGAGAAGAGGGAATATAGAAGAGAGAATAGAAGAGGCATAAAGATAATGGTAGGAAGGGAAAGAATGAAATAGAGAGACAAGGAGTAAGAAAAGAAAACAGAGAGAAAGAGGACATTGTAGTCAGTAGTCCTAGATTTAAGAAAACTAACAGCAGAAGATTCATTAATGTATCGGAGACAAAAATTGAAATCTAAGTTTTCACAAATACCAGTTTAAGTTCTGTCATAGGTCTGAATGTACTGGTTCACTCGTTTTGCTGACTGTCTAAAAATATTTGTTCCTTGGCAGAAATCAGAAATCATCCACGCAGAGGGAAATAAGACAAAAAAAAAAAAATGCAAAAAGAAAAAATAAATAATTAAAAAAAAAAAATACTCACCATGTGGAACCCATCCATGTGAACATGTCTCACAATACCGGATGTGAACTTTTCCAGGTGTGAAACAATCACAGGAACAACCAGGAACTGTACACCTAATAGCCTGGAATAATAAGAGAAAGATATTAGTATCGCTGTCGCAATTTGGTGCTTTATTAACAACAAATCTTACGTAAAAAGCTTTTAAAAATATTCTAATATTAGGTTAACACGTTGACTGGAACATAGGATTCATCACAGCCAGATAAATTTGTGAAAATGCAAAGGAAACATTAACTCACCGATGAGCGTGAGTGTATATTTACATTCTGAAATCGTTTGACCCACCGATGGCCGAATTTTTAAAAATTTGGAAAGGGTTAAATAATGTCTAATTAAAATAATTAGCCCAAAAAATAAAAATAAATAAAAATATGGGTGATTTACAACGAAAAAACTGCCGGGCCCCACGATTAATACACCGATTTCGGTGGGACCGTCAACGTGCTGATTATTAAAATTCTAAAACTGGGTCATTGATTCCTAAAAAGGAATTAGACCCAACCAATTTCAGTTATTGTTTCCCTGCTAATGCCAAAATTGAACAATAATCCTTAAAACAGTGAGATGGAACTCCTAAGAAAAAAAATTTTGGCAGCGGTGGGATTCGAACCCACGCCCCCGAAGAGACTGGTGCCTTAAACCAGCGCCTTAGACCGCTCGGCCACGCTACCGATGCGAGCTCATTGCGTCAATTTCTCAACATAACCGAATGAGCTAACCCGACTTATTATTAGAAGCCAGGGGGAATTCAGTTCGAGACAATACTACAACACTCGTCATCTTACATTCACATAAGCCCTTTTCCCACTTCGATATCTAGCGGCGTTTCAAATATCAGCCTCAATTATCTATTTATTTATATTCTTTACTTCTTATAACTTTTTTCTTATACTTCCTATTAATTGATCTTCAATGTTTCGTATCTATGGACAATTTTGTAACTAGATAATTATCGGTTACAAAAAAAGTTGATCTGGCGGCGGTACAACGTCCAAACCAACGTTTAAGGAAATTTAAAATAAAAAACCTGGAATACCTTTATGGGAATATTTTACCAGATCACTATGATAATTTTTGATGATTATATTGTAATAATTACAACTATATACTAATCTGTCTATTTTAGACAGAATATCCACGTCGAGTGACACTTAGCAAACCTATTGTATCCAACGCTGTCCTTTGTCCAATAGTATTTCATGTTAAGAACCGATATAGTACCTATGTTAAGGATTATTTCCAAGAAACCTGTTAACTCTTCTTCGGTCACATGTTGCTCATGTGTTTTATATTATTTTTAGTATATATATTTGTCTCTATTACAATTTCTTCGCGAGTCTGAAGAAATTCGATTTTAATTATTATCAATTATTTGTTTGAAAGTATCTTCAAACCCTGTCACAAGAGGCGAATGACTTGCTTCCATGCCTTTCAGCTTTTGTTCGAACTAGATACTTATAGAGTTCGGGAATAGATCCAGTAGATAATTAAAATTGTGCAGATAAATTATAAACCGGTACGTGGATGAATTCAGTGAAGATTATCATGGACCGCCAGTTGGATTGATAGCAAGACTACCTGAATCGCACTTTTTTTGGTGGCGGGTATCACCGAATCAATGAATTTTGAATTTCAATCTGGTCGCATTGTTGGCAACTTTCTTTTAATTTTTGTGTCCTAAGATGCGTGATCTCGACAATAGGCTTCCTTTTTAGATTTGTCGTCAAAAGCAATTGTCAAAGACGTTCCGCCGTTGACAATTTATGACTTTTATAGCACTAACAGCCACAATACAACCACACGACAATACAACGACGCATCAAAAGACACAAAACCACTAGACTACACAACACGCTTCCCATAGCGTCACCTCTCTACTTCCTTTTCCTCCTCTTCTTCTTCTTTTCATTTTCTTCTCGTATTTCTTATCACTTTCTACCTGCTATATTATTATTATTGCGGGAGGTCTGTGGTGTAGTGGTTAAGTGCTAGACTATGAAGTTATAGTTGCCTCCTGTATCCTGTTCTATCCAAAAAGGGTAAAAAACGGACTGTGGTCTGTTTCCTGGATACAAAACCCCTTTAAAGCCAGACCAACAACTAAAGGCCTCGCTCACAGACAGATGGTAGTTAGAAACAAATCTACTCAGTAAGAAAGCTCAAGACTACAGGTAGCTTTCATGTACCAAATATCTTAATATAGCAATAAAACCGGTGGGTTAAAGTATCCATCTCAAATTTAACCACCCAAAAAAGAAAGAAACTCAAATGGATGGTCCAGGAACCATTAAGTAGCGGTAGATTTCGGGGAAGGACCCCAGGAGGCCCCGTTCAAATATCTTAATGACGTCACTCAGACACAGATGCCGCGTTCGATAAACTCATTAAGAAGAATAAAAACGCTCCGGTTTCTCATCTCGTTCGACGAATAATTTCCGATTCCACCGAAAAAAAATTTTGTCTTTTGTCGTTTGTCCTTTTGCAACGCAGGTGGAAGTCATCACCTGCGGAGATCGTTCCGCACGACTAAAAAAAAATTAAGGATTATCAAAAGAAAATACTTAACCTAACCCTGACGGGGAAAGAAAAAAATTCCATTACAAATCAAAATTAATTCAAAAAACGGTTCACTATAGGGTGGCAAAGGTATAATTTAATGAAAACACATAATCTAATGATTTGAAAACTTTTAATAAACTAAACCAAAGGAGGAGAGGAGGAAAAAAAGAAGCGAAGAAAGGGAAGAAAGAAAACAAACAAGTTTGAGGATGATTTTGTTCAGGTGTCTTTTGTTCAGTTCAGGTAATAACAACTGCTCTTAGAAAGGAATGTTTCGGATCCAATATGATTTCTGAATATAGTTGTGATTTGGAACCGTTTTTCATACTTTTTGAATGTAACAGGATACGGGAAGAGGATTTGAAATCTCGACTATGACTTCTTAGTCTGACACTGACACCACTACACCACAGACCTCCAATACTCAGAAAGCTCCAAAACTGATTACAGATTAGCTTGTATCAAGCTCCAGCTTCCTGCCTCATTATCAAGAAAGAATTGTCAAGGATTCTCAATTCTCTTCCAAAATACTCCAGGAAAGTGTGCGATATTTATGAAATGATTAAACCCAGACAAAACTAAACCGCCTTTCAGGTTGGGACATAACCGAGTTCGAGTTCGAGTCGAAACCATTTCATAATTATAGCACCCAGTCTTGGGAAAATTAATTTCTTAAGTAAATTCGTCGGATGGAGCAGACTGCTGACGATACTGTTAGTTGTAAAAGGAGGCAAATCGCGAAGTTCCTAGAAAATTATCTTCTGGAAACAAAAATTTGACTTGAGCGACATAATAGCCAAAATACAAAAATCAGTAAAAAATTCTCACAACTAATTTATTATAAAAGAGAAAACGAAATCAGTGGCGTAAAAAGGTGGGCAAAACACAACGGGAAACAGATAATCCCCATAAGTAATCCCTTCACTAAATCCTTGGCAAGTAATCATCCCCCTGCCCACCCCCGTCCATCCGTCCGTCTGCTTTTACCCTTAATGAAGTAGATGGATTTATTCTCTCGTTCAGAGGAAGAGAGATAGATGAACATGAATCGGAAATGTTTTTCCTTTTTTTCTTTTATTTTATAGATTACACGATTCCATCTTTCTCAACCTCGACCTTTTTTTCATTTTCCACTTCCGCCAACTCAGTCTGAAGGGTTTTCCTCAGAAGCGGAAACGGCTTTTCTTCTCAAAAATAAAAAATTTTTATTTTTTTATTTTCTACCTTGAAGATGAAAAGTTCCCTCGCAGAGCGTCCGGCTTTAAAAAACGTTCTTTACTTCCCAGGATGAAGAGGAAATTTCTTAAGGGCATATTAAAATGACCCGTAAAAGGTGTAACGTAAGAAGGAGTGAGATTCCCATGGATTTTGTAGGGGTTGGTCTAATCATGTTACGTTCTCTGAATAATAAGATGAGATAACTGTCCTCAGGAGGCTCGTTCAGCTTCACACTTGACTGTATCTTTGTGGACATTTCCGTCCGAGAAACTCCTCTCAATTTTCACAAATTTTTTTTTGTTCGCCTCATAAATATGGAAAACGATTTTCCATGGCTGGAAGAGAAAATGTTTTTATTTTTCTTACAAATTGGCTTTGGTGGAAGAGTGCTGGACAAAAGCTTTCGTCCTTTTAAACCGAATCGACTGCTTTGGTTTCACACTTTTCTTTTGGTTTCCTTCACACACCTGTATACTAAAACTGCCAAATGTAGCCGGACATGTTCGTGTCCACGAATTGAAAATTTTTTCTTTCACTGACCACAGATTGCCACATCGTCCAATTCGGTCAAAATCGTGTTTGGGTAGATTGTAATCGAGGTGGGTGGAAGAGAAGTGCATGGACAGGTGATACGTGTCAGATAAAACCGTTGAACTGGATAACATGTCGAGTATTTGTCAAGAGGAATGAAATGACAAAAGCTTAATGGAGGTAACGTGATGAGAGTAGACAGAAGGTCAACCTGACAGGGCCACATGCTACGACGAAATAATTAAAGAGCGAAAGGTGAGCGGAAACAGTGGATCATTCGGTGAGACAGTTAATTCAACATAACTCTTCCAAAGGCAAAACCTGGGAACAGAGAAGAGTTAAGACGATGTCAGCTTTAGTCGCGATTGAAATTTGGTGACCGGAGTCACCAAAAAAGAAGAAAGAAGACGAATAACAGCAAATACTGTTCCCTTTAACTTTGTTGTAAGGTTTCTCTTAGCTTCTAGTCCCATGTCAGGAATCAAGTGGCATCGAGTTTATAATCAAATTCGGAGCCAGAGAATCGTTTTGTCATCTGTTGCAGAATCATTTGATGTTTTGGGTTGGTTATCGCTATATACCTTCTTCTGTTCGAATTGTACAACCACATCCTCCTCACCCAAAAACGGTTCTCAGTCTTTAGGTCTTTAGAAACATTAGAACATGTTGGCGCCTGGCGTCTTGTTTGAATCTTACAAACCGCAAGCGTGTCGTCGTGTTCACCTCGCTTCCGATTTGTACAACGACCTTGTCTTAGATTCCTTCTTATCTTCCACTTTTTTTATTTTAGTATGTTTATAATATTTGATTTACATCCGTAAAGTGACTTGTGCTATGTTAAAAATGTTCGCAGATCATTAATTATATCGTGGTTATGATGGAGTAATGGAGATGAGAAAGAAAGTGCGGAGTCACGTTCTGTGTTGTGATTCGGGAAGGAATGGGAAGGGATCATCCGAACAAGAAGGAACAGAAAAGAAGGAAAAGAAGAAGAAGAAGATTCATTCAAGCATGTCTTCATTAAAAATCCATTTCCAGGACGGAAAATGACGACAACAAAGGGCTGGAGACGGATAGTTATAAATTGCTACTCAAAGTACTTGAAAAATGGGACGTGAATTTTTATCCACATCAACTTCCATCTTTCTCCCATCTTCCCTCTTTCTTCCTCCCTCCTTCATTCCAGTCTCTATTTTCATCTCTTCATTACTTCTTCACATTTCCTGATTTATCGATCCTATCATTCCTTCGTGATAACGATCAACCTCCTACAGATCTACTGGAATGTTTGATTTTGCTTCTCTAGGTGGGGATACTGAGGGTTATCTATACATCATCCCTCTTCTTTCCAAATGTCCTCGTTTCGAATCTTCTTCAAAAGACAAAGCAAAGAATTTGTGCAACATTTATGAAATAGTTTCGACTCAGCAAAAACTAACTTGTTTCCCAGCCGCCTCTGAGTTCGGCCTCGAGTACAAACAATTTCATAAATATTACACACTTTCATCCAGCCTCACATTTCTAATTCAGTTGGTCTAGGGACAGCTTAGCACTCTATTGCTATCCACGGGTAGACTAAGGCTAAAGCGGGCCCTAGGCAACATTATATTAATAATTCCGGGCCCAATTTTCAGCCATGATACATATTTAAAAAGTTACAAACCTAATTTTTGGGCCCCAAAAATCACGGCCTCTAGGTTCCTTAGTCTTAGTCTCCCTCCTTAGACCTTAGTTCGTTCATGTTTCCATCTTACTCTCTTCCTTCAAGACTAAAAATATCGATTTCCGGTTAAAGAGAAAAGTTTTATTTCAGCGTAAAACTGTCGCGTTTCCCATTCCTCTTCACTCTCACAAAACCCCCAAAAACTTTCAAGCCGTCCCACGATAAAAAGTAAAATTACTTCAAAACCCTCCCACCGAGTTTTTCCTTTTCCGGAAAATTATCCCTTTCTCAAAAAACCCGGTCGCCATTTATTTTTCTACGAAAGGAAAAACAAAAACTGGGAAATAATTAACGAGGTACAAAAATCGTCGGAGGTAAAGGAAAAAAGCTTTTAACTACCCTCAATAACATCCCTGTGTCCCTTTTTCAATTCTCCTGGAAAAGCTCCTCTTCTTCTTCCTCCTCCTTCTCCTCCTCCTCCTCGACCCATCTTCTGTTGTTTTCCCTCTTTTCCGATTTGGAGAAAATTCTTCCTTGAAATTTGTCGTCGAAAGCTTAATTAATGGGTAAATTTTTGGAAAAATGGTGAACATAATAATCCTTTCCTACCCCGCACCGATTTTCCAAGTCAAATGAAAACAGGGAAAAACGGAAACGGGCGGGGGGAAGGGGGAAAGAAGGGGATGAAAGAGAAAGAAAGAGAGAGAGAGGAAGGAATCAAATTGTGGCGCCTATCCATTCAAATCGAATCCATCGTTCATTTCTGCTGCCTTCATCTTCTTCTTCTTCTTCTTTTCTCCTTTTTTGGTTCCCGAGTTATTAAATATGGATGCTCAATTAAATAAGACGCCATTTTAGGTTAATCATTTATACAAAGGAAATTTTTACCCGGGGTTTTCTCTTTCAGAATGAAATTCAATCAACCGACCTAATTATTTCATTCAACTTTTTTGGTTTTTCCAAGACGCCGACTTTTATAACGAAATTATTTGCATTGCTAATGAGAGGACCAAAGTTTTTCCTCACCAAGAAACTAACTTTCAAATCCATCTTCTCCTACTTTTCCCTTTTCTTTTATATTCATTTTTCATTTCGTTTTTTTAAGGCCGGAGGCGTTCGGGAAAAGATGAAGCTGTCGAGGAGGATGAGAAGAAGAGATGGCTGGCTGGAGGTAAAGGGGAGAAGAACGAAAAATGATCAGATATAATAGTAATCATCATCTCTATTAAATTGTCCCCCTATGAAAATATCCCAAATCTTGAGGTTGTCTCCTAGGTCGATCCCTTGGACTCTATCTTGTCCTCAGGCACCTATGACATCCAAAAGTCTTGGCACGTGTCTCGCATCCCAGTCTACTACTATTCCGTGAGTTCATTGAGATTGTCAAACACCCAAACAATTTCAACAGAGACCAGGGACTTCCCATCAGCCCTGTTTGGTACCCACTACATCGCTGGACAGCCAATTCACTTCCGGCTTGCTGAACACTCTTGGAGGTTCCCAATGCTAATCTACCAGACCTATGTTAAATTTAGAACTTATGCGTTGTAAGACGTCCGACGAACGTCGATGCAACGAATAAGACATCCGAAAAACAGGGAGTAGTTTAATATCCATCTATTGGCTATGTCCCAACGGGACTAAAACTGAAAACTACAATTTCCGGTTTATGTCTAACGAATATCCAGAATCCTTCGACTGAAACAATCCATCATCACACACGTGAAAATGTTTTGTCTAATCAGGTGAGAATATTCTAAAACCCGTGTCGGACTTCAAAGTTCAAGAAAAACAAACCCGAATTTCTTCCGAAAATTTGCGGCCATCTTTAAATTATTTAATAAAAAGCTAACTGCGGATTAACTAATTATTTATTGATGAGCGAGGATTCACGTGCAAATGAATCGTTTCCTTTTGAATTAGTTATTAACGGAAATTGACAGATGTTTGCAAACTTTTGGCCACCACCATCTCCTCGAAACGTTTTTCTATTGTCAGCCCTCTTCACAGACTGGGGGAGGTGAATCCCCGTCACGAAATCTTAATTATAACTTTTAAAAGACACCTGAAAAAAAATTGTTTTCTCGAAAAGATTGTTCGGTTGGGACGTGGAGGGTAGTAATGGTGGAGAGAAGAGACAGAATGAGGTCAGTCGGTGCAAGGCTTTCGTTTCAAGTAAGCAGTCCTGCTGCTAGACACGCTTTAATTCTTCCTAAGTTTTAAGTGAAATATATAATAATATTTGTATACTATGTGCTACCCAGGGTGTTGCAAATACACATACAGAAACTAAAAACACAGATAACAGAGAGCTGTATGGTCGCTGATCAAAGACGATCGCCCGGGGATATATAAAATTTCTAAAGCCATCTTCTGCAAGTTTTATGACAAACTGATACTGATACTGATACTAAAAATTTGAAGACACGACCAGAGCCCAAAACAAGTCCTTGACTGGAGTCCCCAAGGAAACCGAACAAGGAGGCGTACAGTCGAAGAGGAGCTGGCAGCGGCAAAGAAATCAGCGTACAACCGAGTCCGACCCTTGTATACGCCCTATGCGCCAAAATGTTGTGCACTATTTTTGAAATAGACTCCTGACCAAAGTATGCAATATTTATCAGAATATAATCTTATCGCATCAAACTCGCATACCAAAGTGGCGAGTGAGGGTCACCTCTGGAGTGCAAAGGGTTAATCCAGCATCGCCTCTTCAGCTTCATTTTTCTTGTTTTTGCTCAGCTAAAGTAAAGGGAAACAAAACTAAACGATGATGGTTATCACACTCATTCTACTTTCTGGTCAAGATCTGCTGTTTCAAAAGTTCAAAACGGTCTCACGGCTCTAAAACGTGTCCCTCATGCAACCAGCACCAGGAATTGACTTGGGTGTTTTCCCCTCATCATTTGTAACATATAAAACCGGTTTTGACATGCAAAAGTACTAAAAGATGACAACAAACATCTTTAGAAAGACCGGTAGGTATAAGGAATTGCATGAAGAATTCGGTGACATATTTTAAGAACCTGACCCAATATTCAAGTAGTAGTATAACTCTCAACCGCACCAGGAGTATGAGAGATAAAACTTTTCCGGAAGTTTTGGGTCATTTGGGTTCAAATAAAAAAGAAGAGAAGAGGAAAAATTCTCATCGGAGGAAATGGTCTCAAAAGATAAATTAAGTCCAAAAAAAAGTTTCCTTTTAATCTTTCAAAGGCAAACTAAGACAGGCGGGCTTTAAGAAGAAAATGTCGCTTCTATTGGGGGGAAAAATGAGAATCGCGACGGTTCGACGCATCAGCGATGAACCGGTCGTTGACCGTTTTGCAGACGGTGTAAACGCGACGGATGGGTGACCTTCCATAATTGAAAAACCCAGGCCACACAATAGATGATCTCCGTAGCCTTCTCCGTGCCCCCACTACCTCTAAAATATTTTTATGGTGAAAAATATTGAATAAAATGGGAAATTAATTGGCTCTACACGGGACAAACTCCAAATTTTTTTTTCTCCAAATTCATTTTCCCTTTTTTATTCTGCGAACAATGGCGCTAAACTTATGCAGGATCATGATCCGCGCTCGGCCAGCAACAATATCAGAGTGATACCTATTAATAGCCTTGTTTAAAATTAACCGTAAAATGAGGTTGTTTGGCACCGAATTTTCAAGATTTGGGAGGAATGTCTGGAAGGAAAGAAGGGAAGCAAAAATTCGAGCCGAAATTCTCGAAGGTTCTCTTATATATCTATTGATTTTCCAGCTTAATCGCCGCTGGAGTGGCCTGTAGAATTTCTTCGCAAAAATGGTGCTATTTAGTTTCCTTCATTTATCGATTCGAAAAGTCGAGGACGTTTGTTTTCAAGACAGCCGAGTGATGTAGTGTTCCTAAGGTCAAAATATCTGTTGGTTGTATAATATACAGTAAATTTCGTCCATATTGTTTCTTTAGATTTCCCAGCATTTTGATATTACTTCGTTCTTATTAATTTTTAAGAGTTGTGTTTGTTTGGTCTCTTCCTCGAATAGCAGGAATCTTTTTGACATCTTTCTGACCCATCACCATCGCCAGCACCCAGCAAAACAAAATTTAATTTCCACATCGAACCGTCGTCATGAAAACGTTCAAAACGAAACGCAATCGTCTTCCTAATCGAAGGACTTTTCATTTGAGTGGTCAGAAGATTAAGACTTGATGAGGGGTTGAGACAAACACTTAATCGTCAAGAAAGGAAGGAAAAACTCAAATGAGCGTAATTGCTTCGTCTAAACCGTTTCCAAATCGAACTTCCCGGACGGGGAGCTTCAATGGAAAAGCTCCAAAGCCCCCCCGCCAACCCCGACAACAAAAACAGCTTCCGTTCTTGTGACCCATCTTTTATCTCTCCTCGCCCTTCAAAAAACCGCATATTTCATCAACCTCCCATCCTGCCATCTCTCTTTCTCCTTGTTCATGTGCTGAACAGCGAGCCGTGACGTCATTAATCACTATAAAAGGAAAGTCGATATGAAGAAAGGGGTTTAAACGTGGTTTTAGACTAATAACTTAAAATGACGGGGAGTGGAATCAAACCGACGCTTTAACTGACAGTCTAAATTTTTTCTTTCTTTCTTTAGGGTCAATAGATTAATTCGAAAAGATAAAAAAAGAAATCTGTAATGTAACCAGGGAATAAATGGAATGAAAAAAGAATCCTCCGCCCATTTTTCTTGGCGCCAAAAGTTAACGAAAAATGATTAACTGATTTACACCCCCCGGAAATAGAAATTCCTTTACACGGGGGTAAGGGGCAAAAGGATGAAGGAACGAAGGGATGAAAGCAAATTGTCTTTTGGTACAAATTTTGATAGAAGGCTGAATTTTTTGTGATGTCTGGAAGTGACTGTTATACAGTTGCACGTACTTAACGCGGTCGATTTCATCTCAGCTACGCTCCTGTGTGAGAAAAAAAAAAGAGGAAATCTGTCGAGTACTTTCTAAAACCGGAAATCGAATAAAAAGACAACAAATTTCCCTCAACAATCGTCAAGCGATCATTAACCATCCACCTCTTCAAAGGACCTGCCTCTGCGTCTGGTGACCTTCGTAATCACCACCACGGTAGACCCAAGACGGTCGACTCAGACAACTGTCACCGCATCCAACCTGTTAACTACTTATCCAATGAACTTCTCCATTTAAGGTATGAAACCAATCAATAAACTAGTTAAAATAAATACATATACACAAAAACAGGGTCGGATTGAGTCTTGTAAACAATAATTCCTCAAGTTTGACCTAAGAATCAGCCGATAGATGGATATGACATTGCACATACTATCACACACGTTCCGATTTTTTGGTTTTATTATGTACGAACTCGTTGTGAAGCATATAGTTATAAGGTCGTTAACATTATTTCACATATGACTCAGATCAACGGTTCTCAACCTCATCGTCATCACGTTCCGCCAAAAAGCAAGAGAGGAAAAAGGGAAAGTTGTAACCTTACAAAAATTTTTCACCCAACTCAACAAAACTGAGAGATGATGGGAAGGAGGACGGAAAGAAAAAACTGAAAAACCTTTATACAAAGAGAGAGGAGAGAGTATAAAAGTAAACGTCCAGATCCAGGACTTTGGGGAAAAAATTGTTTTTGAAAAACACGTTCCCGACCCATCTACAAGTGGAATATAAATAAATAAATAAATAAAGAGCCAAAAATAAACAGTAACATATTTAAAAAAGAAAAGTTTAATTTGGCTTTTCCGCTTTTCTCTTTGGCCGATTTCCTTTTTTCCCTCTCCAGACCTTTACCGAACGAGCACCGTCAGAGATTTTTGAAAATCCCATTCACCGCCTGCTAATATTTGATTAAATACTCTTTATTAAATTTGACACCGGAAATGAGTGGTTACAAACTCACCAATTTGTTCCATGGATTCTAATTGGCTGGGAAACTTCACTCAATTACTTCACTTCACTCAAAAAAATTTTTTGGGGTTGGGAGCGAAACTTGGGTGTTAACCAAGCATAGAAGACACCTTTTGAACTCCTGACAAAAAGTCTACAGGATCAAGGGAGTCTGGCGCTAGAGGTACAACCAGGAGCTGTAAGACCGCAAACACCTCGGTCGACTGAGGTCAAAAAGCTCGCTTGTCGTGGGCCGGTCATCTGATCAGGATGGACTCCAACCGACTACCAGCACAAGTCCTCAACAAGCACCCTGAGGACAAAAAACAACCCTGCGGGCTTCAGAAAAGATGCTTAAACGGAGGAGAAGAAAACTTGAAACTGGTGAGAGTTTGGGGCTGAAGAAACGTCGCCAGGGACAGAGATGGGTTACAGTGTAGGCCAAGGCTCTGACAGGGCTGTAATACCAATGGATAGATAGATCACAGCCGAAAGAACTACTATGTCGTGCTTATAGGGGTCGTGATTTTCATTTCATCTCGTCTGAGATGCGACCTAAACTGGCGCTGACTGAGAAAATGACTACAACCCTGTCACTTAGTCACTCTCCCGGTCAATTTAAATATAAAACCAGCAATTCTTTAAAAAATGGCCACAGGGCATCCATATTCTTGCTAAAATCTGAAACCTATTTCCCTTCTTTGTGTCTTTTCACTTCTCCATCACACGGCCTCCCTTTTAGGACCCACATTCAAATCCCAAACTCAAACTTCACGTTCAAATCCGGTCGCGCGAATTCCTCAACCTTTTGACACGTAACTTTAAGACATCTTTTACGACAGAATATTTACAGCTCGATTGTTCCCAACACATACAGTTTTCCTTTCTATAGTAGTTTTATAGCGTAAAAAGAATAAAACTGCATTCTTCGTTTTATAGTTCAGGTACAATCCATGCATCTTGACATTTTCTCTTTATTCACAAACCTAAAATCATTGACATCCATAACTCATGGAATGACTGAAGGATGAAGTAGACACCAACGAATCTTGGGAAATGGGTAAAAATTTGAGAAAATGAAAAACTGAAATAATTTTGATAGCAGACGTGGGAGCCAGGGGTAGAGGGTGTGGAGGGGGTAAACGAACCGATTCTCTCAACACCAACAATTTGGAGTGGAAGAAAAATCAAAAACGAAACGAAACCTTGAGACCATTCGTCAAGAACCAATTATTTTTATGAGGGGTTGGCATCGTGTTTTTAGGCAATTAGCACCCCGGTATCATCCAAATGACAGCCGTTAAACAGGCCTTCGAAGAAGGATGATGGTGGAAGGTCTCCGTATCCTTCGTCCGAAAGCAAATAAATTTTAAATGAAAAAAAATGAAATTAATGCCACAACATCTGCTTGATGGTTTTTCTGGTTCCACTAACCATCAAAAATTATGATTTATCTTTAACACCTTTCCTCTCTCTCTTGGCTGGTTGTGGGGGGCTGTGGAATGGGTAGTCCACCGTCCAGATAAACCGTTCATCAATATGTGTCCGTTTGGTCGAATTAATTGAGCACAAACCTGGCCAACAGAAGAGGGACCACGAGTCAGTTGAGCCATCTCTAAGTTGGGTCTCGAATGGAAACCATTTCATGAATATTGCACACGGTCTTAAAAAATTCATTTCATAAGTATTGCACATAGTATTTGAGGGTTTCTTTACCAAGCTCACTTGGTGATTTTGAATAATCGCCGAGAGTTTACATATTCATCCGATTTAGTACTTCGAAAAGTACCATAAAATACAAATCATATTGTTATCCAACAAGAATCTATATTAGTATAAACTTATAAATATTTTACTTTTCTATACTCGATTTTAAAATGTTCACAGTTTCTCTGCAAACAAAAAACTTTCTAAACCCGGCGGTAGGTAAAAGCTTCCGGACGTTAATGGGTCAAATAAGTAACATAAATGGTACCAGCCTCGAAAACCTAAAAAATGTCACCTTTCAATCGATGACAGCCAACAGTGCCACGCATTTTTCACGTCCGTCGTAGAAGGTCTGTAGTGTAGTGGTTTAAGTCCCAGACTACGAAGTGATAGCCGCGAGTTGAAATTTTCCTCCTATATCTTGTTATACCCAAAAAAAGGGCAGAAAGCGAGCTATACAGCCATCAGTCTATCGTTTCATAAATATTGCAAACAAACATCAAGCACTGGTTTCATAAATATTGCACACGTCTGTAATTTAGTGGTTTAAGTGCCGGACTAAGAAATTATAGTCGTAAGTTCGAATCCTCCTCCCATATCCTGTTATATCCAAAAAAGGGTGAAAAACAGGAATAAAAGTCAACTATAACTATGACTATATTTCGTACTTCCGTCTAAAATGCCTCTAACAACCACAAGATAGAAATGAAAAATCTTTGTACTCGAAAATGACCAAACACCAAAACTGTGGGCAAAAATATTGTTTCCCACTCCCAACAGAGACAACAGGCCGGTGTACAAACACAAAACATAGCCGGAAATCAAAGACACAGATGCGGAAGGGCCAACGAAAACGGAAGAGCCATTTGGGGGAAAAAATTAAAAAAGAAATTAAAGAAAAACCGGTGGAGAGGGTATGCGTGAACTTGGTGAGCCTCGCGTGAAGGGGTAGCATGACATCTGTTAAGTGGGGGTGGATACTAAAAAATAAAAATGTAAATAAGTTCAATAAAATAAAAAAAAGTGAATTAACGTTACAAGTGCAAGATTCCTTGAGCTACTCTCCTTTTGTGAAGAGTTTATTCGTGACCGAGTTATCAACCCCCAAACCCACCTTCCTTTCAACCCCCGTTCGCGTTCAAGCTCCCATCTATCCCTGTCAGCCCACTTATTGGTTTCCACACAAACGGAATTCGAAATAAGAACTGAATTTCTTCCTTTTCTTCTCTTTTTAATTTCTTTTGTTTTCTGATTGTTACAAAAGAAACAACAAATCGAAGAAGGGGTGTTGGTGAGTGATTGACGTCATCGTGATGACTTGAACTCTTCGATTATAAAAGCTACAAGAAATGGCAGCGACAGAATTCAAGTCAGGGGATTGATTGAGGGCGATGGAAGGACTTCGATGTGAATTTGAGGCCCACTGTAAACTGAGCTGTTAGCATTGGTTGTAGTTATGGTTATAGTTGAGGTTTTAATTCTTCATTCTTTTTTTGGGTATATGGGAGGAGGATTTTGAACTCGCGACTATAGCTTCTTAGTCTAGCACTTAAACCACTACACCACAAACCTTCTCCGAGATTTTAGCATTAGTGTTACTATTATTAAACTTTTGGATGTTGCGTCGCTCCAGTCAGACCTTTTGGTTGGATAAAAAAATTTTCTTTTTGTCTCTTTGTGTCTTTTCAGCTAATGACAGTGGAAGAAACTTCAGCTCAGCCTAAACTCACTGAGGATGCTTTTGTCTGTGAGACAGCCATGAGCTATGCTTTGTCAATGAGGAAAAAAATTCAAACAACCGACCTGGACAGCCATGAAAACGTGAGGAAAGGTCTAGCAAGGAGGAAGAGAGACAGGAAGAAAGGAAGAGGACTGAGTGTGTATATATATAAAAATTTGTTTGCCGAGTTTTTTGAGGAGATAAAAAATGGCCGAAAACGAAAAGTAGTGTTTATCTAAAAAATTAAATATAAACAGAGCAAAGGCGTCACAGATTTTTGTGTGGAAAGGAGGAAATAAGAAGGTGGCGGATGATGCCGAAAATAAATAATCGACCTATAACTTCTTACAGTTGATTGATTTGTACACAGAGTTTCAGAAGACATTCTTTGTTTATTTTGAATGTTGAGAACCCGGGGGAATGCCACTGGTTTTACTCAAAGCTTAAAGTGTTAATGTTTTATCCCATCACGTTTACGTGACTTCGTTTTTCACTTCACTTTTTATTTCAACAACAACAAGGAGAAGAAACTTTCAGGTACCAGCTAACAACAATTCAGATGAAATTTTTTCTTCGCCTCTTGGCTTCCTTTTCCCTCAGGCTTCCATCTCTCTCTCCTCGAGATCTTGCTACAGGTTTTAATTATCTAATTCTGACTTCGGGTTCTGTCTTTTGAATTACACTTCAGGCACCTTCCACCATCGATTCCAGTTTATGGACACTCTACACTTCTCCTCTCATTATTCGCTCTACAGATGGGCCCTAACCTGCCAATATTCTCTCTCCTAATCTTGTTTCTTTTTCTTTACCTAACTTCTTTGACCTTTGCGGTACAAACAAAATGTCAGCCCGATTGTTTCTGGGTACTTTTGGACCCACTGCTTACTTACATACTAGTCACAGCTTTTAAATCGAGTTTAATGGTTTTATTTACACGATACTAAATATAGTATAAGATGGGAAACCGATGATACATTCCAATTCATCAAGCTGATGAAATGGAAAAGGGCGGGGCACCTAATGAGAAAATGGACAGAAGATGGGCAAAGGAAATAACCCTCTGGACTGCACTTTTAGAGGCAAACAGGTGAGAAGACGACCTAGTTACCTTCCCCTGGAGCATACTATCTTGTGAAAGATAAGACCAATGAATTTATATATTAATATAACATATAAAATTGCACTTGAATTTGTATAAATAAAGCCACCTAAGTTTGTTCAAAAGTGGGCTTAGGTTTATAAGTTCCAGAAATAACGCAAAAGAACAATTTTTCTGTCGTGCCCTCTTCTTTCGTTCTTTCTTTCTGTTGTCTCTTCCACATTTTTGTATTCTATATAGATTTCCATTTTCCCTTCTTTTGTCTTGTAGCTATCACCGAACTAATCTTTATTTAAGCAAGAAAACAAAAGAACAAATAACTACAGCCGTTCGATTATTTATTACCGAATCAACAACGTCCAAAACCAAAAAAGTTTATTGGACAACAAAGTCTACAGAAAGTTCTCATTTGATTTTGACTCCTCATAATTTACAATATAAAATATATATAGTTATAAAATTAAACGCTTCAAGTAAAATATTTGAATTTTAATCTCTCTCAACCTTGGGTATAACAATGCGTGTGTGGGGACTCAAAGACCAAAGTTTTATAACACTAGTCAGGCGTTTTGACCAGTCAACGACAATCGATCTACACCCGGCTATGAGTGAAGTGGATACAGTTAACCACCAACGACAAGAGTAACATACAACGGCGACGATGATACAACAAAATCCTTACGGATGTCACTCCAGAAGGGAAATAAATAATAGCAAGTCTAAAAGCGTCACGCGTAACAATAAAGTCACCCAAAGGGCATCAATAAAGAAGGAAAAATCTCACCATGAAACCAAACGCTAATTAAAAAGTTGCAAATAAAAAAAAAGTCATCTAAGGACGAGAGGAACGTTACTACCATTCCATTAAAACAAACGGGGAAGAGAGAGAGAGACATCATGATGACGTATGGACAACTTTTTTATGTTCGGATCTGAATAGCCCATAAATCATGGAATTGTAAAAAGAAGAAGACAAAAAGTCAACCTGAAGCATAAAACACATAGAAAATCACACAATTTAATATAGAAAGGTGGAAGGAGAACAGAAAGGAACAGAAGGGAGGAGGAAGAGGAAGGGAAGGAAAGATAGAAGAAAAGCATTTCTTCAAGGCGGATCAACGGAGAGAGAGATGGGTGATTAGTCTTTTGACTTATGACGGTGCCAGGATGTGTCAAGAAGGGCAAGTTGTCGTATGTCGCATGAGTGAGAACGTCGCAAAGGGCACATATGAAAGGAGCAACACGTTCGACAAAAGCCTTTGTCGCCTTAAGAAAGGAGAGAGAGAGAAGGAGTCCGTGCAAAGGGAAAAGCTGAAATCGATTTCGAGAAGGAAGAGGAAGTAGTGGTGGTGGAGGATGTGTTGGTGTTGGGGTGTCCCCGAAGAATTGCCAAGACTTGAGACCCGATAAAGTTTTATAAGCTTTTATAAAGATTAATAGTCTCTCCCAAGTTTTTTATAAATATTAAATCAAGTATTATATTATGTCTCTGAAATCTTTCTTCTTCCTCTTCCTCCATATTCTATTATTAACTTTCTTGTTACCCCCGTTCGGTTTAGTTCGTTACAGAATTCGTCTCATCAATAAAAATAAAGGAAAAATGACTGTCTTTCCTGTTTCGAACGCCTCATTCATTCTAATTTTCCTTCTTTCTGTAGTCTCGCGTACGCCGTTCGGGGAGGAGTGTATACAGTAAAACTTCCAAGCTTCCATCTCCGCGTCGAAGGTTGGCAAGAAACAGGGGTATGGTGACCTTGGAGGCTACTGTCATACGAAAGTAATCTTCTAAGTTCTTGAGCCACGAAGCTTTCCCTTTTCTAGGGCGTCTAAGACTCTGACATCGACTCTAATTGACACAAATTCAAGCAGATGTATGTATGGCAGTACCGAGGTGCGCTACTGCTCGTATTTTCTGTTGTTATACCTACAGATTAAGGGTACACTGTCGTTTTTCAAGAGTAAAATAGTTATATGTATAACAACCGTGACTGGAAAGTTATTCAGAAACCTGGCAAGAACACACCTCTTCGGACCTTTGGCCCGAAACGTCCCAATAAAACAAAATCCTCAAATTCTTCACATGTTTCGCCAATTAAAATCCTTAAAAGAACCTCTAATTCTTTCTAGGTACCATAAAAAACAATAAAAAAATTAAATAATTATAGGAGTCCGAACAAAACTACTTCTGACACTTAAATAACAAAAATATGGCTTCGAAAAACCCCAAATTTACTAATTTATCTCTTCTATCCTCCCATCTCCTCTCCTCATCTCTCGGCTACTAAAGTCGTACGACTTAATTGGCCTTCAGGTCGGGTGGACGAACGACCAAAACGGTACCACCTTCCATTTAGTATGATAGACCTGCCTTTTGACCTTGACTAAGGTTTTACTACCCATTTCTAGAGGGAAGAGAGGTAGAAGGTACCGTTATTTTAATAACAACTCACCCTGACTCAACGGGGAGGTTTTCCCATTTTTTTAATTCCTCCTCCTCCTCCTCTGGTTCAGGTATATCCAATCTAGGGGGAAGGGGTAGTTTCCTCAACACGCGCCCTCAAGTCATTTTTTTGATCTTGTAAACCTTTTTTTGGGTATTAATAGGTTCCAGGTTTCAGGTTTTGGGGTGTGTTGTTCGTTTGTATTTAATTTATTGTTTTTAAGTTTATCTGCGGGGTGAAGGGGTGTGGAGTCGGTATTTGTGATTTCAAAATGATTTTTATGATTTCTGGTCAACCACCGACTGAGGAGAACACTTCCTTCTGTCTCGATATAGATGCGTCGGTTATTTTTTGCTGACTTAGAACTCAGTTTGCAGTCAGAGCTCAAAGATGCCAACAGCGGCAAGTTGGTGAATGGTTTAGTTTCGGTTTTCGGACTGTTTTTACGCGGCTTCTAATATAAACTGACTCTGTCTGGCAAGACTGGTAAGACTGTTCTTTACAAGATTTCCTCTCGACCGAGTCAATCGTTTTCCGACATAAAGCGAGTCATTTGGCAAAATGCTGTTTAAAGAGGAATATTATAGTTATATTTATAGAAGATGAAGCCACGTTGAAAAATCCTCAGGTGTGGAGCGGCTTCAGAAGCCGCTTTTTGGGTGTTTTGTTGCCACAGGTTGGCCACCCCTGAGGATTTTTCAACGTGGCTTCATCTTCTATAAATATAACTATAATATTTACTTTTTACTTTAATTCTCTCTCTTTCTCTCCTCTCTCTCTTTAAGTCTTTCATTTCTCTTTTAATTACAAATAAGTGGCGAAAAAAATTTCTTGTTTTCACAGAGCACTCGATCATGTAAAGTATTTTTCTTTTTATCATCCTTTCAAAACCTGTTTTTGTTGTTTGTTTAAATAATTTCCTTCTTCTTCTTCTTCTTTTCTCATTCTTTCCTCCAGCGTATCAATGGTACCTAACACAAAAAAAATGGAAAAGAGCGGCCAGTCGACGGCTCTTAACACCGTCAAAATCGGAAATTCTCCTCTCCAAGGGCTTATTGTTTCGAATCATGCGAAATTCACATGATGGTGTCATCTTTCACTCGACTAATACCTGAGTCATCCGATTGCCGACAAACCTTTGAACCTCTTTTTAAAAGAGAAAAAAGGAGCGTAATCCTCTCCACAAGAGGATGTATGGAGTGCGTGAGTGTTACAAAACTGGAAAGCGGTTGCCGGGCGGAAGAGAGCTTGAGGGAGGAGGAGGTCGAGGAGGAGTTTGGATGAATGAAGAGTTCGAAACCTGCCTTCGGGTGATGGAGAAAAAAGAAGTTTTGTTTTGATTGACTGATTGATTGATCGATGGATCGGTCCATTTTCCAATTTCTATTGATGTGTGTCGTGAACGTCCGTTCTAAGTCTAGGAGACTGGAGATACTGAAAGTTTTCGCAAATACTGTAGTTATTCGCTAGTTTCTCTATTTTTGCTGTTTACTTGTGGTGAGGTTAAGCTACATTCTTCCAAAGTACCTACTCACACGTTTTCTTCTCTTCTGGATTGAAGGATTGGTGACATATCTGGTACTGCCAGTGCTGAAAAGTATTTAGAATATAGCCTCAATTCAATAAGTCCCCATTAGTCCTCTTGATCTCTCTCCCTTACTCTATCTCTATCTAGTGGTAGTAGCCAGTATCGGGTAGGTAGTGGGTAGTCCCTTTAGCAGAAATTTTTAGAAGAAACCCTCTAGTTTTGGGAGGTGGAACCAAATTTGGTCAAAAAATGTTCCTCAAGAACAGTTAGAATACTACTTCAAATAAAGATGTCGGAATGGACCTCCAAACTCCCAAGTCTTGCGGATATTGACTTTGTATATAGAAAACTATCAGCATAAAAGCTAGAAAACAGCCGACAGTAGTAAAATAAAATTAGCAACTAAAAAAACAGAAGGAAAATAAGATAGCTACACAAGAATCTAGAGAACATTTTGGTCGGTATCACCAGGAAAGTGGTGAGTGTTCGACTATTGTAACAGAATCATACTCGCCAATATGGAGAACCACGAACGCGAGTGTCATGTCATCGCAAAGAAAAGAAACATAGATACTTAGAACAAAATCCTAAACTAAGAAGTCAGACAACACATATCCGAGGATTCCCGAAAGTCACACTCAACGACCACCACCACCAGCTTGTCAAAGTTGCAGATCCAAGTTAGGTGACCATAAGAGAAGAAAAAATGGAGGTGGTCCATTCTTACAAAATCCCAAGACACCTGCATTGCTTTCTACTCCGCGCAACTTCCCTCCTCGAGATAAATACATAATGATACTTCTCTTGCAACTTCGCCCATATCCTTTCATTTGACAACTCATCCTGATCGCTTTTTAACAAAAGACAATGTCAACAATGACAATGACGACAATAAAATTATCGCGTAAAGGATTTTTTATTATTATTATTCCTTTAGGGCTTTCAAAATATTGGTGCCCGTTCAAGAGGATGGTTTTTATTGATGACGATGACGTCGCCCTGTCTACAAAAAAAAGGGCGCAGAAAAGAAATCATCACGTGTGTATGAGAGACAGTCAAATGTTAATGACTGTTCATGCGCCATCATCACAAAATATTTTGTTTAAAATGAATCGGAGGAAAAACGTTTTATGTTTCAAAACGTCTTTAAAACTTGTCTAAAATTTGGGAAAAGGAATGAAAAACGAGTTCTATCTTCAGATCCAGGCCCGTCTTAGTCAATAGATGACACACTGATGACACAGCCCAACATTTTCATGCTCCGGGTAACTGTGTCCTGTTTGGAGGAGTGGATGGTAACAAGGAAGAGGAGTCGTTTTACTCCTCTCTGGTCGTTAAGGGTGGTAGGATTACCATGAGATAATCTGGAGAAGTATTTGAAAAGAATCTACTACATCTTCAGGAGGATAATGTCCGAAACCACTTGCGGGAAAGGGGAGTCATCCAGAACGGTGCCAGAGACCAGAAAGGTTGAAGCCGCCTATATAACTTATCATTAAATAGAAGAGGACATGACAAAGAAGAAGAAGACTCACCAGATCCTTATGGATACTGTAGTTAAGAAAAAATATTTGTGGGTTTAGCGACTGAAAACATTCCAGGACTTCTAGGCTGGAGCTGGCAGAAGCTATAGATATACAATAATTTTTGTTGAGAGTCTTCAGCAACAGTACAGACCTTTCAAAGTGGAGTCGATCTTGTATCGGTTCCTTTTAAGAGGCAACGCTGTAACCTAACACAGGAAATCACCTGACAAATGAGATCCCCAACTTTTTTGTCCAAGAAATCTTCCCTCAGTTCCAAATCCAGAAACACATCTTCGAAACCAATTAAAACTAAAATCTGGGTTGCCAAAATCAAAAAAAGAAAAAGGAAAAGACGAAGGGAGGAAGGGGTGGAGAGACGTAAGAGTTCGAACTAATTGAACCTAACCCAATGTAAACCAACCTGAGCTACCTTAAATCCCCCAAAAATCTCGAAAGCTAATCATGACTTCTACGGAAAACCGTCAAATTGGAGAGAAAATAATTTTTTGCTGTATTGAAATGTTGAACGATTAGGCTAAAGAAGAAGCATGAAGAGGAGATCGGGGGTAGAGAGGAGGAAGATGGGGGGGGTCTAATCGATAAATTGAACGCACTTAAGAAGTACAAAGTTAAAAGAAACATAAGTTGACGGTAAATAATTTCGGCTCCTTTTAAGGTGAAGATGAAATAATGACAGCATCCGACTGATGGTCCATTTTATTAACAATCCATTCATTCACTCATTCATTCACTGTCGGTCATTCATTCACTCCGCGTAATTCTTATTCCGTTGGTCTCGGATGACCTTTTGCCTCACTTTTCTTTTCTTTTGTTTTCCAATTTCCCCTTTCTTTTTTGACTTTGTTTGAGGAGAGAGTAAAAAGGAGGATGAAAGAATCTGAAGAAAGCTGAAAAAAGAGTTTTAAGTGGAATATGTTACTGGAATATGGATGACTGGTAGTCGAGACCGTGCTTCCGGTTCGGCACAATGACAAACCATAGAGGTGCCACGTCCAAGTAGAAGCTAACAGGAACCGTTCTGGACAGGAGAATTGGCTATTCAAGCCGGTAGTATAACTATAATATAACAAACGACATCTTGTTTGAGTACAGAAACCCGACGAGGAATCAAGTTCTCTTTGTGAATATTATAAAACGTTCCTTCATCCCCTAAAGTAAACAATTTTGCACACCCCTCGTTTGTTGTAAAACAAGATTTTTTTATTAATATTATCAACTCCAAGCTTTACGATATCGACAGATGATATTTCATTTTTTCATCAACCTCTCTCTCTCTCTCTCTCTATTTTTCCTTTTTATTTCTTCATCCCCAAAGCAACCACCCCAAAAATTAGGGGTGAATTACAATAATCAAACAAAACATAATAGAAAGGCCTCTTTTTTATTCACTTCCCACGGTTCACTACTTGTAAACGGCGTGTTGTTCCCTCCTCTCCTTCTTCTCCTTCTTCTTCCTCCCTTTTCTCTTTGAATAGGAGAACAGAACAAAACAATCACAATCCTTTTCCCGCGTAACAAGCCCAAAGAGAGCAACGAGGACAAAAGAAACGCGGGACGCCATTGGCTGAATTATTAATGGCGAGGGAGCGACACACACCAAACACACGTGAGCGGAAGTTGACAACTTTACTTCCGCCCCGAGCTTTCATTTTCTCGAAGCTTTGTCCTTGTCGCTGTCGTCGTCGTCGTCGTTGTCGTCGTATTCTGCTTACCACCTTCCTTTGGCCTTCTTTCTTTGCAAATGGCTCTCCTCCTTCCAGACTGGTAAACGCATTAATCCATTAGGACGGCTCTTATCTTCATAGAGTCATAATGGCTGGGTGACTTAAAAACTCCAGGGGCGTAGACTCGTCGTCTCGTTGATTGATCATCTAACTCAGTTTTGAAGGATCGATTTTACTTAGTGTTTGGGTAATTAGGTTGTGAAATAATTTTACGGTTTTGCTTTTTAACCCTTTGTACTCGAGGCTTTTTTTACGCGAAACTGAAAACCATAAAATTTAAACCTAACGTATAATTCCGATAGTTTGCGGATCATTTGTGAAATGAATCTCCATTTTTTTAAATTATTTTGGTAGTGAATTACTGGCTAGAGTGTGCAATATTTATGAAAGAAAAGGAAGATTGTAAGGAATCCCTACATACGAATAAATAATTGTAATTATTTTACACAATTTTATATGTTTAAATGTTGCAAATTCAAGTTACGAATCGGCTAATACAAAGTCACTAACTGTTGGTTTGTACGCGTAAAAAAAGACCTCGAGTGCAGAGGGTTAAATTACTTATTTGGCCTTGGGTGTCTTTAAAACCCTCTTCAGTTGTACTTTCTATACAGTCTGTAGGTAGCCAATCGGTGTTTGAGGGTGCTAGCATGACCTTTGTCTCACCTCAAGCACTGTCTTCGTGTTGAAGAGGACTCTAGACCTTCCCAAAATGATTCGACTCCCACCTGTTAGACAATATTTTCCTGGCAAGAATAAGACAAAACGATGAATTGCGACACCCATTTTTGGCTTGTAACGTGTCAAACTTCAAGGTAACTTAATTCTGAGAGAATTTTTGCGCCAAAGTTGCACTAAAGCCTGGTCCTTCCCTAATAGACCCTAGCAACTCATGTCTTCGATGTCCTCAATAATCCATCTCTTAAGAGGAAAGGAAACACTCAAGGAGCGACTTATAAGCTCATATTCAGAGTTTTAAAATTGCAAACGTGGGAAGTTAATTGGTTTGACACCAAGGAAGCAAACAAGTCTTCTTTTAGGGAAAGAAGAAAAATGTTCGTTTTCAGAAAAGCGAATAAGTTAAGCAGAAGCGGAAATAGTGAAAGTAACAATTCGAAAATTTGTCCTTCAGTCCCGTGAATAACATTCCTTTTTGCTCTCATCCACTTTTTTTAACAGTGGCAAATTGGGTCCATTCACTTAATGTAACGCCCATGTCATCAGGCTTCTTTTATTCGTAGCACTTGGGAATGTTGAAAGACACTTTCGGCTGCCCCTCCGGTCACTTCATTCAAATCCTCGTAACTTTACCACATAACGCCATCCTGTCTGTTCTTTCTAACTGCATCTTAACATTTGTTCTCCTTAAACTCTCTTCTTGAAGGAACTGTTGTGAATAACAGTCACCCTCATCTAGATTATGTGATACTTCTCTGCTTCAGGATACATTGATTGGTTTTTGAATGGTGTTGACACTTTGAAGACATCTCAATACACTCAATGCTCTGTTTCAGGCATACAGAGAGTTACAAACTATACAGGTGAGGTGCTGCAAATCCCAGCCAAAACACTTTAACAAGTTTTCATTGTTGTGATCTTGAAGCAAAGAGTAGTGTATCGTAACTTTTCTTGGTTCAAATTCTAGCGGTCAGACAGAAAATGGTGTTGACCGCGAAAGCGCGAAAGTTTTCATTTCATAAATATTGCACACAGGTCTGTGATGTAGTGGTTTAAGCGCCAGACTAGGAGGTTATAATGTCGCGAGTTCAAATCCTCCTCCCGCATCCTGTTATACCCAAACTATAACTATAACCCAACTATAGCTATAATTGGGTTTAGGTCGGTCACACTGTAAATAACTAAATGAGTCAGTGGCGTGTTTAAGTCAATATCTAACTGTTGTTAGTGGTTTCTTTTAAGACAATCCACTTTGTGAGCTTGTACAAAACTGAAAAGGTCAAAAACAAAACAAACCCCCACCCACCCCCACTGTTCAAGGAAGCAGAATAAAAGAAAAGAAACGAAAATGTAATGAAACGAGGGATAATTTACCATTGTGTGAAAAGACTTGAAAATGACAAGCGAATGAAGAGAGTGGGTGTAGGTTTAGGTTTTGACACAAACCTTTTGTTAATACGGCGAAGGTCTCTCTCTCTCACAGTTAATCGTCGTCTTTTACAAATCACTGGATAGTTGTCAAATGTGAAATCGAGTTGTGGGCGACTCTTGCTCTCAAAGTAATAATAATAATACTTTTGACTATTATCATAAAATTTTGACACTTCAAAACATTGTCCTTCTGCCATTCTCCTCGGTCTCCACTTATATACAATGAGGCGTGGGGATTTCTTTTTTGATTTTTTTTTGCTCAAACATTCCGGTCACCTATGATGCAGAAACTGTCAACCTCACATGAATACTGCAGACTGTGACTTTAATTTGATGATTGGGATGACCAATGTTAAAGCAAAGAGGCAATCTTGAGATTTTGTCTTATTGTCCTTCGATTGTGTTGTTTCGTTCTCTTCACATGCTTCACTTTAAAAAGGAAAAATCACTTTCGTGTCCTAATCAGTGGAGGACCACCTGTACGAAGTTTATTTTCAATGACTCTTCAGCTGTTCACCTTCACTCTTTTTTGTCAGAACTCTTCAGATTCTTTTTTCCTCTTCATTTCAATTTCTTTTATTTTTTTATTTCCCTTTCTGAGGACAGAATATGCTTCAGCTGTCTCAATAAAACACAACTGAGTAACTTCTCAGCTCTAAGACAGTTTCATACTATTACGACCCAACTGTACGTATTCTAAGAAGGCTATAGATACTCCAACTGCGCAAAAGTCAGCTCAAGACAAGTGGAGTCCTGTACAATGGTTATAAAGTTAGTAATCCAAAATGTGACAGTTACTGGTACAGGAATCTTTAGTACAATGTTCCATAAACAGCCTACTTTGAATGCACTACCCCTCGTGTCATTACATTTTGTACAAGCTCACAAAATCAATTGCTTCAAAAGAAACCACTAACAACTGTTATACTATATTGACTTAAAGATGCCACTGAGTAGTTATTTACAGTGTGACCGACCTAAACTCAATTATACATAAGCCAGTGCTTTAATATAACATGTTTCTCATTATCAATATCATACTTGCACATCATTATTATGACTGTTAGTATTATTAGTGCCAACCGGGTGATGACAGAGCTTTGGAATCTGTTTCTGCAGTAGATTGCGCTTTCGGTCAACATCATTTTCTGTCTGACCGCTAGAATTTTGACCAAAAAAAATGTTACGTGCGTCACGGTTGTATAACTCTCCGTTTCATTTCATTACGGGTCATCTAATAATATATTAATTAATGAAAGGTGTCCGAAAGTCATTGGGAACCGCAACTATTTTTTTATTACTATTGATTTGGGGTAGCCGTGAAATCGAATTCGATTATGCGATTCGATTTTCCTCATTAATTTCTCCACTCCTAGATGAAGTCGAAAGAACCCAAAACCAGAACGGAGTTCAATTCCGTACAATTTTGTTCGCCTTTATTTCGTTTTTGCGGCTTTTTTTTGTTTTAATGACTCGCTAACACTATCTTCCTTCTGGAAGCCGACTTCAGCGCTTCGAGGTCCGCCTTTTGTGTTAGCACTGGATAGGTGGTGTTGGCTCAGTTTTGTCTTCAATTTTTGCTTATTAGGAAAGGTTGGACGTGTCAACGAAAAGGTGAACAGACCCTTCACTTTACACGAAGAAATAATAGAGCGTGTCAGGAGTTTCTGCTACCTCTGAGGAAGATGTCGCCAACAGAACCTGCAAAACCCAATGGTGGCATTTGTCCTAGTGTGCTCCAATTAGAGAAAACGGAGACGAAAGTCCCAGAGTCAATAATAGCATTTCGTAGGGGAATATGATAGGCTGAAAGAGGTTAGAAAGGAAGCGAGTACGAAATTTGAGCCTCCGGGGTGGAAGCGCGCCCTAAAGATAAAAGTTCCTTAGGCTGATTTTTTGAGAGGCAACATTAAAAGTGTTAAAAGAAGTAGAAAGAAAAGAGAAGATGGAGTAATTAAATGACAAAAGGGCAAATAATGGAACACAAAAAGGACGCCAAACACAGTATTACAGCCAAGCGAACACTTGTCTACTCGAAAGTTCCCAAACTTGCCCTCAGAGATGACAAACTGGTTCCACTTCCGCAAATCCTCACCTACTCCCATCTTCCGCCCAACTGTCCTTTTCACATAAATAAACGATGTTAACATGTTACGACACACAATTTTCGAATTTAACAACAAACACTAATGAAACCGATTTTTTTTGTGACTCACGCAGGCGCGCAACATTTTGCGCAACTTCGGGTAATAAATGTTTAAAAAGAGAGAAAAAAATCAAAAGAGAAAAAAGTTTCCTGAATTGGATGATGACACGCCGTATTACCATCATCAATGACTCGAAACGACAATTTTGAAATTTTTATGTATCCTCTTCGCCTCACCTCGCCTCCTCCCGCCATCCACTCCCCCGCCAGCTCTTTCTCGGGTCTCTGTCTCCCGCTATATAGTATCTAAAGTATCCAAAAAAATGGTCTTTGTTGTCAAAGTCATGGATGGCATGGTCGGAGACTAAATAATATGATTACATTGTTATGAGACTTGATGACGTTTTAAAAGAAGGGCGAATTGTCCGAAGTGACAAAGATATACCTTAGTCATGACACTGATGTATTTTCACAAGCCGACTGTTACCTAACTCTCTAATTACTAGGTACTTGTACAAAACGGGAAAAGAATTCAAGGGGGCGGAAGGAGATGGGAGTGCAAGGGGGTTGAAAAGATTTTTTTCGGGATGGGTTTTTACCTTTTGGCGGGTTTTCGAATATTCTTTCTGTTTGTAATGTAGTAAAAAGCGGGAGGTCTGTGGTGTGATGGTTAAGTATCAGACTAAGAAGTTATAGTCGCGAGTCTAAATCCTCCTCCCGTATCCTGTTACACCCAAAAAGGGTGAAAAACGGAATTGAAACTATATATATAAATGAAAAATCTGGCCTGTGTCTTTGCCAAAACGTGATTTTGGCTCTGGACGATGAGTTTGAGATATATTGCAGGTTCGAGATCATCGAATGAGATAAATCTCAACAACATTCGTATTGGAGATATCTACATATAATTTTATAAACAGCCCATGCTATATTATTATTATTTTCTTCTTCTTCCTCTTCTTCATCAACATCATTATTTTCATCATTATTATTACTGTCTCTTCTTTTCTTTCCTTTTTGTGTTCTTCATTTCATTTAACTTCTTCACTATTACCGTAACTACTCTTATACAATGACTCTTGACTAGTACTTATGCCATCCCTTAGACTGTACCTTCAGTCACACTCGATTATTCTGTCCGTGCAGTTGAGACACTGCTCTGTTTCCCAGATATAAAGCCCCTTTAAAGCCAGATAAACAACTAAAGGCCCACTTAGACACAGAGGGCAGTTAGCATGGGGCAAAAAAAACGCTGCACCTCCTCAGTGACCAGCCACATAATTTGGAATGGACGCCTCTGCTCTAGGCAGTACTACCACCAACTATACATCAGAAACAACGGATTTACTCCAAACCTACAAACTCCCGAACCTGAATGTCAAAAAATCTGAAATTCTTTCACAGCCAAAAAAAGGAAATTAATCAGAAGAAAAGCGGGGGTGGGGTGCGAAGGGCAGGAGCGTTAGAAAAATAGTTTTTCAGTGTGAAAACACGTTAAAATAATCGAGTAGTCGATGAATAACCCACGGGGTAAGGGTCCTTGTTAGAAGGGGATAAGACGACCAAGTCGGCAACTGTGTCATACAGGGCTACCCACTTGAAAAGTCCTTATGATCGCCATCAAACGCCGCTTCCATCTCATTCTCATCTCATATTTAGATTATGCAAAGATGAAGTAAAAATATAAATAAGAAGAAGAAAAGGAGAAAAAAAAACTCGAAAATCTTTTTATAATTGACTTTGATGACAAGGCAGATATACCTGAAAGCCCCCTTGACTATGGAAACGTCTTCTATATACCTGATATTTGAATTGAAATTACAGTTTTTTCTGTCTTCTCCTCTCTCTCCATCTCTTTTGCCTTCTTCACCCTCTGCCTCCTCTCTATCTAAGTTATTGGGTTCAAGTCTTGTTTGGGTGTATGTTTTACATTTAGGATGATCACTTCTTTGGCTTTTTTAGCCTTGTTAAATCCTCTCTTTCTCTCTCTCTCTCCGACCAATCGTTTGTTTGATTTTCACTACTGACAAAATAATGACTTCATTAAACGAATTATCAATTCGTCCTTTTTTCGGGAGCTTCATCGGCGGCGGATGAAGGATATTTGGGTGAGCAAAGCTGTGAGAAATAAGATTAGCTGCAGTAAGATTTAGAAAAACTGACAGTTGGCTGACGGTTTTGCGAGTGGTAGAAGGTTTCAGTGTGAAAATGATTACAGGAGAAAGATATTGTTCGTAATCGAACAAGAGTGGTATAAACGATGGAAGATGTGACCAGAACGATTGATTGGTTGAAGAAATATTGCTTGTCTCGAATACGTATAAGTCAATAACAGTTAGAATATAATAGAATATATAATGTTAGTAAAATCATATTATATTATCTGTAACGACTAAATTGCTGAAGTCAATTGTTCTACAGATTATCTAGGTGATGGGGAAAATTATTTAGAGTGATTGTTAAAGTGTCAAAAATTGTTCCATTTCTCAAATTATCTGAATACTCTACACATGAGCAACCAGAAAGTCGTAAAAATAAGATTTTTTCTAGAAAAATATCAACGCTTCCGACATGTTAAATTAATATTATGCTACTTATTATTTCCATATGTAAAAACTCAAGTCGGTCAAACAATAAACAAATTAGTCCCTAAGGGAAGCAAGCTTTTGAACTTTACTGTACGAATACCGTTAATGTGCATATTTCTCGGTAATATACCGAAAACTCCGAATTTTACCGAGCTCCAGTGGTACAATACACAGACACATTTTAATAGGTCAACAATATTTATTTGATTTATTTGGGCGCACTTTCTTCAGGTTTTGCCCTAGTTTCCAATATAATATAAAGGTAAAAGTTGATGAAGAAGATCTCAAGACATCCTTACTTATATGACCGAATCACATTCTAAATATTTCTTACACAAGACTCACTACACCACGGGCCTCCAACCTATTTGTAGCTAAGAGCTGTTGTAAAGCAGATATATTAATAGAAGGTTAAACAGGTATGGCAGTTTATGTATATTATAGTTTATTATAAATATTATTAAAAAAGTTAAACAAACGGAGTATTTAATTAAACAAGTGTATTCTATAGTATCGGCCAGGTGATGTTCACTCTTTGTGAAGGTATACACATGAGCAAAGCACACTTGACAGGAGAGAGACAGACTCTAATTGTAGTATATCCTACAATTTGATTAAAGTGTTTTATAATTGTGTCTGCATTATTGTCTGCAAGTGCCCTGGTACCTGAGACCACTGGAGACCAAACCGCACTAAACCATCAGTTTTAAGGGGTGTACAAACACACAACAAAACAGCAAGAAAGAGAAACGAAAGAAGGCTGGGGAAAATGAGAGATGGGAACGGAAATTTTCAAAATGAGAAAAAGCAACGAAAATTACCCCCCCGCGCGCCTCACTCCTCTCACCCCTCCCGTCCCTCCTCCCTCAAATTAAACAAAATAATAAAGATAAATGGGAAAAGCGCCAGAGGAATTTAAACAAACGATGCAACAATTGATCCAAAAGCTCTTTGACTGCTCATCCGAGATAATGCTTTTAATTAATTTACCCGTTTTTGATATTTTCATGTCCACGGGTACGACTTTCTCAGATCGCTCATCTGTGAAAATCCTGACGATGGGTTTTACAAAATTTCTTGTTACCATCAAACGAAATCCGATTTGATATCTCTTCTTCCCCGACCTCTTCACCCTCCACCCCCTCCAGCCTCCTCTTTGTTTATTGCAAAATGAAAACATCAAAAAAAAGGAAAATTCTTTCATTAAGAGTTTTCCTAGGGATTGTTTAACCCTTTAGGCGGTGCATGGTTTTGACGAGTGAGGGAAGGGATCCAGAGGATCTGGGAAAGAGAGCTCCGTTTTCAAGTGGACAGGGTGAGTAACAACAGCCTGCTTGATTGGCTTCACTCTCAAAATGATAAAATTATTTTCGGTTTTTAGTTATTATTGATGGGCAGACCCACACACTGTTTTCAACATCTTCGTGTTAGTGGTAAAAATTATTTCTTGTTTTTGCAACTGTACGGTCAAAGTGATAAATTGGAAACCGGAAACATACTTATACGTCGTTAAACTGCATAAACAAGTATAAGTGACAAAGTCCTGAGGACGAAGAAGGACGCACACTTTCAGCTGGAATTTATTAGATGGTTCGGAAACTATGTTCGGTTCTGTACTTGACATCAATGTCACGGTAAAAGTGATTTAGATAATTCTCAAGGATTATTCATAATCACCAAATAAGTTTGGTAAATGTGATAAAATACTGAAAATTTACTGATAATTTATAGAATAAAGAACTTGTAGTGGGAATTGTAATAAACGTTTACTCAGATGCTTGATTTCTGTCACTTTCCTGACAGCAGCCAAGTGAGCCAAGTAGCTGTGCTTGTCAGTAACAGTCTATGAACCTTCGATTTAGAAGTGTCGAATACTTGAGATGAAAAAGTAACGGAAGCCAAGCATTTCAGCAAACTTTTATAAAATTCCTCAGTATGAGTTGGACATTTTATTATATAAACTAGCTGGTGAATGTGATAAAATTCGTAATTTGTAATATTTACCAAATATATTTTTTCGATTTATCACTTTTACTATAATATACATAATCCAAAAGAAGCCTGTAGTTGAGTGGTTAATAAACTTAACTGACAAAGTAATGATCCAGCTCCCACGAATATCCAGTAATACGTCAGGGTGGAAAACGGGATAAAAGACCAGACAGACTCTAGGGGTAACGACAACGAGGCTTTAAAAGCAAAAACACGTTCAAAAGTGTCCAAACTTTTGCTAACTCAGGTGAGTGTCACCAAAAAAACAGAGGACAAGAACAGTGAAACACACAAAATGATAGAGTAAAAGCAGTGCTCAACCCGGAAAAACTTCTCGAAGACAACCTGGAAAAATGATTGGGGTGAAAAAATTTTTGCCCAGTTATGCCCTTATTCCCCGCATCCAATGACAGTAATTTTCCATAACGTGTAAATATTATTTTATCTCGTGGAAATTTTCCCCGGAAAATGAAGTTAGTCTTCCAAATGAAAATAGAAATTCCATCCCTTCGGTTAAAGCGGATGTCAAATTAGAAATTATACCTCCTGCCACCCACCCCCTGCCACCCGCCTCCTATCTTTCTTCCCTTCCTACCACCACCACCACCTCTGCCACTCCCTACGGGGAAAACCCTTTTACTTCTTGCCCTTTTGCCTTCCTGCTCTCATTCAGGATTTCTGTGGAAAACCTTTTTCCCCTTTTTTTGTATTTTCCGCAATTTATACACTTTCAACCAAATTTAATTAACCGTTCCTACTTCCGGCAGTCCCTTTCTCTCTTTTTCCCATCTCTTTACTCCCTTCTCCTCTCTAACTAGTTTATGAAGTATACATAAGTCTTACTGTCGTCAAAGTATGAAGTAGGTCAGTACCTTCTTCCCAACAACACCTCTCCTTCCATCCTTCCCTCACCTCGATGGCTTTCATAATTTTATCAAGACATCACCTGAAATCTGAGAACTAGGTTCCCCGACATAAATCATGCCAATCGAAGCCAGCCATTTTTCTGTTCATATTTATTTAATTTAAACTAAAAAAAAGTTTGTTTGTTGTTTGTTTTTTGAAAATTCATGTCGGATGCCGTGAGAATCCCGGAGGATGGTTTCGTGATGATAATTTCGTAATGGGCGCGACTTTGGACTAAAAATTTTTGGTTTTAGTAATGAGAAAGGGTAAAGAGAACGGAGGAGGAGGAGGAGGAGGACGAGGTGTTTATGGTTAACTTTTTTACAGTTTACTTCCTGAGTCTTCATTTTGTTTTTGGTTAATCTGAAAGCAGGGGTTGAACATTAAATACAGGAAAAGAAATTCGAGAGAATACTCACCGTGCAGATAGTCGGCGCCATGGCAAAATGCCTTCCGTGATCGCCACTCGATCGAGTATTTGAAGGACGAGGCGACCCGCCCCTAAGATTTGGTAAATTTGCCGCCAGCGGAGCAGGCGGGAATGGAGGATGAGATGCATCCGGTCGGAAAAACCAAGATGCTACAGATGCCCACTGAAAAATTAAAAATAAAACCTTTTGAGTAATATTATTAAATATATATATTATACTATCCACCTCCCGTCATGCCCCCACTCTCTTCCCTCACTCATTTTTCAAAATTAAAAAAATTTAAGGCAGCGTCTCTACTCATGATTTATTAGACAGAGCACGAGCTCCTCCCTAAATCTTGAAATATTGTTTTCTCTTCGAGGGGTGAGAGGGATGGTATGTAGAGTAAGCACAGTTTCTCTGTCGTGTCTTGATTTTAGGAGACGTTCAAACAAAGAGAGAGTGATTAAGGCGAGTCAAAAATGGATGAACTTGACAGCAAACCCAAAAGAACAACCTTCTGTTGTAGGAAAACATTTCTAGACGAAATGGAGGGAAGGAGAGGTCGAGGAAAGGGTGGGCAAGAGGAAGAATGGAGAAGAGAAAACGAGTAGAGGAGCCAAATATTTTAACGACAGGAGAAAAACAACGAAAAACTTCGTCCACGGTTTAATAAAGTTTGCAAATCATTAAAAAAGTTTACAGTAAATGAGCCTCCCTTATTTTCATAAGTCGAACGTTGGCCCATTATTCACATATTCAAATAAGGGATGAAGAACTCTCAGAGAAAGACGAGAAGAGCGGCGGCCGCGTCACTTTTCACTCGGGAGGCCATGGTTTTTTACAGTTCCAAGAACCACGCCGAAAGGATTTTTAAAACTTTCTTGTTTCGCATAAGGGAAACAAGTCAAAATCGTTTCTTTAGCGGCGAATGTCGATGCGAACAGCGGAAAGTGAGAGAAGTGGGAGAGAAGAGAGAGGAGAGGATGCTGCTCCGTTATTGTGATATCAACGCTTAAGGGTTGCATTAGTAATATGATGTAATAAAACATGAAATCTTTGTAAATATTGGACTCCACCCCCGCCCCTGGTTTCCTCTTTTTCTTCCTCCTATCTCTCTTCTATCTTTACCTTCCCTGCTATTCCCCACCACCTTTCTGGGATTTTGTGGCAATGACGAAACGATTTCTTGAAGCTTTCGTTCCCAGGAATTTTCTTTCCAGGTTCAAGTTTTTGAAATTTGATACCTAAAAACCAATCAATCATTCCAACCCATTCCGGCAATCCTTCCTCCTCTATCCCTGTTCACTCACCATTCCGGGGCACCTAGACTTTCGAAAAAAAGTTTTCCTCTCGGAAATAATGTTCGACATTACTCGAGACTTGGCCTAATCACACCAAATCACATTATAATTGGAAGATAAATCCGGTTCACGGTTAATTTGCCGCGAAATAATTTGCGCGCGGCCGTTTTGACCTCTTCCCGTTTCATTATTCAGGCTCAATTTTTCTTTAGGCAATATTAACGAAACAAACTCTGAGTAAACTTATATTAAATTCTCCATTACGAGTCGGAGAATGTGATAAATATTCTGTGATTCGTCAAGTTTACCAAATTTAGGGGCGAGTTTAAATATGTTAGGTCTACCGGAAAGTTCTGACCGTTTTTCACTACCGGTTATAACAGGATATGTGAAAAGGCTCTAACTCTCGCTCTACTGATCAGGAAATTTTTCTAGTCAACTTTCGTGTGCAGAAACTGCCCTAATCATGTCCAATAAATTTTCATAACTTCAGTACCATTTCATTCCTGTTGGAATTCGTACAAAATACTGTTCGCGCTAAAATAATCGTTAATTGATAGAGAGCCGCTAGTTTGGAGTGTTTCATTATAGACAGTTAGGAGTAGTAACGTTAGCAGCTCAGTTAGTGTAAGATTTTTATCCACTGAGTCCAATAGTGACTAGTTTTCTTACAGTACACAAGATTAAGTGAAGTTTATGAGTCGCCATTGTTGAACACTAATATGAATTTTAGATCAGTATATACATATTCATACATATATACATTCAGTAATAAAAAAAAGAGTCAAATGTACGTAAACATGTTCATGCTTGTAACATTACCGGTAGACCGATTTATCACCTTTACCGTAATGTATATATACAGTATAATGAATGAGGCACAGCCCTGAGATTTTATAAACCGCTCGCGAGACTACAAAAGAGTCAAAAAATAATTATAAGAGTCTCCTAGACCCAAACCTCCTCTTCTTCCTCTCTTTCGTCCAAATCTTTCTTTCACAAAAAAAGGTCCCAAAAATTTTAAAATTATAGTCTTGTGGTCTCAAGGTCGTTCCGAGACATTTAATTTTATTTAATTTACATATATTTAGAAAAAAAAATCGTGGCGTCTTGTTCTCGAAAAACGCGATCCTGTTTCATTTTGACATCGCCATCGGGTGGACACATTTTTGTTCAGGTTGGGTCAAAAAGCTTTGCCGTCAAATTACCGTAAATGAGCTTCATTAAAAAATTATTTAGAAGATTACAAAAAAAAAACCAAAATGTCTCCAGGGTCCACTCCTCTGCCTCCTTGATTCTTCTCTCCATAGAATTCCCGTTGTCTATATCTCCATGAACCTGAACAACCTACTTTCGGACTCGTACTCTCGACCATAACAATCTTGGTAAAAAAATTAATTTTTGGTTTTATGTTTATGAAGGTGTCATGAACCGACGTTCCAATCATTAAGCAAGTTTGATTCTGCCTTCGTAAGATCTTTCTCGAGAGAGCTGACTATCATCGCTACTGCGAATATTTATTCCTTTTCTCCAAATATAAGTTAATTGACAGGCGTTATTCTTAACAACTTCTCACATCCAGAACAGTGGCTACTTCGAGCGCGCTATTCTGAACATCGGATTTTATAAATAGCGGGAAGTCAGTGGTGTAGTGGTTAAGTTCCAGACTAAGAAGTTATACTCGCGAGTTCAAATCCTCCTCCTGCATCCTGTTATACGTAAAAAAGGGTAGAAAACGAGATTAAAACTCGACCATAAAAATGGTGTAGAGCCATCAATCTTTCGTTTCACAAATATTCTACACTACCATCAAGCATTGGTTTCATAAATATTGCACACAGGTCTGAGATGCAGTGGCTAAAAAGTTATATTCGCAAATTCAAATCCTCCTCCTGAACCCTGTTATACCCAAAAATGGGATTAAAACTCAACTAAAACCGTATAAACTATAACTGTCATGGAATCTGTTTCCGCTCCTGTTGGAAATTTTGAAGCTAAGCGTTTTAAAATAAAAATAATGAATCTCTAGTGGCTATATATCTTTTATCACTCTCTTCTTAGTGTGTTAGTTTATATACCACCATCATATTCGAGTTAGTTATAGTTTTAGTTACAGCCGCTTTTCATCCTTTTGGGTATAACACGATACAGGAGGAGGATCTGAATTCGCGACTATAACTTCTTAGTCTGGCACTGAATCAGTACACCACAGGCCTGTGTGCAATATTTATAACTGATAACTGTGCAATTTTCGTAGTTGAGTTTTACTCTGGTTTTTCACCCTTCTTGGGTATACGGAAGAAGGGTTCAAACTCGCGACTACAACTTCTTAGTCTGGAACATAAACCACTACACCACAGACCTCCCTCACGTTCAAGTGATACGCGAGGCAAGGACAGGAGAAGGGCCAACGTACGAACAGCCAACAAAAATAAAATAAAACAAAAAAATCGGAACGCTCATCGTAAATCGTTTTATGGCAGAACCACAATTACAATAATCCACACAACCGCAATTATAATAATAAAAAAAAAGATGGCGAATAATAGAGTAATATATGCAACGAACAAAAATATTTTACGGATGGTGATCAAAACCCAAATATGATGAGTGAAACCACTTCGCGCACGTCTCGACGGTTAATGCCCCAAACGAGCCCAAAAAGAAGAAAAGTTTTTTTTAACGCGTTGGCGGGAACGTATTAAAAGGTCTGTAACGTTAGTTAAAACCGGAAATCGCTCGTTAATCTCTGCCGAACACCAAATTAGCGCCCCAGACTAAAAGGAAAATGGGGAAAACCAGTTTTGTGCCGAACCTAAGGCGAGTACTCAAAGGCTGAGCAGAGAAAAAAAATTTTTTTTCGAAGCTCTCTATGATGTTTAATAACCCGAAAACAGGTTCGTTATATTTTTGCTATTACAATAATCTTTTTCTTAAGGCCTGGGGCTCCAAATCGAGATCACGTGATTAAAAATGGAATTTACATTTCCCGACCGGACAGAACAAAAAAATCATCGGCTTCGATTTCTTTTGTGTGTCGAACGATGACAAGTTTTTCAGGTTTTATAAATAAAAAAAGCGCCTTGAGTCACACGACGTAAGGTTATTATCAATATTTATATTATTATACCGGTCGTAGGTTTGTGGGTTGTTTACAAATAACGCGGGCCTTAGGTCAAGTGATATTAGGGGGTATGTATCTAATGGTGTTCACGACAAAGTTATTTCTTGCTTTTTTTGGAAGAGTTGTGAGTGAAAGTGGTGTTAAATCTGTTACTTCTCATTTTGTTTTTCTTTGTTGTCTTTCCGACAGTATCTTTCATCCTTTGGAGGGGTTTTCAGCAGCCCCTGATCCACACAAACAATCCCTGCCTGAACTCTAACTGGGTTCTCCTTTAAACATTTACGGCGCAAAGAAAATCACGATTGCGCGTGACAAAACAGTGGAGCGCAAATCACTTTGGTGTCCTTCCGGACAGTAGACGAGGTTTTACAGAAGGAAATACAAACGCGCATCTCATGTTTTATGAACTGACGATTTCCTTTCTACCGCAAGTGGTTGACACTTTATGTCAAACAATTTTCCCTCTTTCAGGTTACAAACACGAATCCTCTACTGTCACACGTTCTCAATCCAAAGTTAACCTTAAAAACAGTTAAACCTGTACGAGTGAAAGTCATGTCAGCAGGCGAATTTCATCGTTCGCTCAACAACGCAAACGAACAGCTACATATCCTCTAGGTTGCGCAAGGAAATTTTTCATTTCGCGATCTTCTATCTATAAATAAACTTTTTTTTCTAAGCTAAAATGAGCTTTTAATGAAACTTTCGAAACTCGTTTTTGATGGCTTTCGCCAAATGCGTTGTTTTTAGGTGCGTGCATGGATGCGCGTCGGAAGAGAAAACCGAATCAATCGAGCAAAAAAGCTCAAAAGCCCGGCGCTTTATTTTGAAAACAAAAATTTGTCAAAAAAGTGATCTACCAAGAGAGAGAGGAAGGTGAGGCGGGGGAGGAGGGGGAAAGGTTTTGGGGGTGCAAAAAGGAGAAGCGAATATTAAATTTCAAAATTGAAATTTTCTTCACGTTCGCCTCAAGTCACGGAACAGTAACAAGAACGGAAATTCCGTTTGAAAATAGACTTTTTTATATGTTCACATTACAAGTATGAGTTGAGCTTTTTAGCTTCTTCCTTCTCCTCTTTCCGGTGTTTCTTCTTTTGTTTGCTTTAAAAAGCGAACAAGGGAATCGTGTGTGTGTAGTGTGTTGTGTGTATGTGCCATCAATCAACCGACATTTTGGTTACCGATGTTTGATCTGATAGTGACCGCATATTTCCTTGAAGGTGTTCTTGAGAAGATCTAAGGCGAACCATCAGATGACCAAATAGGAAATTCCACCGCTTAAGGCATGTCTACAATCTTAGGGGAAACATCTCGCGACCATATAAATCACGAGGAAAATTACAAAGCTTTCTTTAATTTTTTGTAGTCTGAGTGCTCCGACATAGGTCTAAAGTTCACTACAATAAGGAAAACGAAGATAAAGAAGAAATGATGTGTCCACTTCGGTATGAGTAGACGACTAGTCTTAAAAAACAATCTTCTTTTTAGTAGTGGTTGTAGTGGAACAAGACGAAAACCGCAAAGTTCGTTCAGATGCTACCTTATTAGTCGAAGCCTCATAATTGAGATGCCTGAAAGTAGTGATAATAATGGGGGGAAACGACATCTTCGATTTAGCTTAGAATGATTAGGTCGATTTTATACGAGATGAAAGATGGAGAACACTTTTAGGTTGGATCAGGTTTTACTTGGTTATGTCATCTGTGTGCCATTTAGCAGGCGAGTGGCTTAAGGTACTTGAAACGACCTTGAATTGAACCAAACTGAAATTTGCAAAGGGTTATACACGGTGTCACCCAACGTAGATAATTTTTTTTTCAAATTTTTGAGGCTGTTGAGTGATAGCTTTTGGCTACCACGCCGCTCAAATCAAATTTTTGAAAACAACAGCATTTAGGCTAATCTGTTCCAAACAATACGCCATGGACGAATCACATCGGAAGGTATTCTAAGGGGAAGGATACTCGGTATCGACTCCAATAATTTATTTATCAAATGAATCCCACTAGAGAGTGTGTGCAATATTAATGAAATAAAATCTCCAAAAAGAGGTGCGAAATTTATGAAATGATTCACTCTAAAAGTGTGCAGTATTTATGAAATTCTCAATGAAATTTTGCAATATTTAAGAAATCAAACCCCTAAGAGGGAGTCTGGGCCTTTGTAAGAGAAAATTCTTCTGTTTAACCAAAAATTTCTAGTGCTATAATAGCCAGGACTATAACGTTACCATCACTAATATAAGTAACGTTTCGGGAAGAAGGACAGTGTAATTACTGTCACTGAAAACCGTTTACTCCTCTTGGTAGTATTCAAAAAACAGCCAAAAGACCAACATTAAGAGTAGCCGATTTACTGATGGTGGTCGAGAAGTTTTCGCCAGACATTACGATCGCCTTATATTAATGACTTAACATGGCATGTAACATACATTTTTGGACCACAGTGACAGTGTCTGTCTCTTGTTTTTAAGCTGTATTTTAGTCCAAAGTATTCTAATCCTACTGTAAAAATAAACTTTTGTCGTTTTAGCATTTCCTCCTTCTCTTTCCTTTCTTGACTTTTCCAAATTTTGGTTTAAAACTTAAAATGTTATAATTAAAAAGATTCTTGCTACAGGGGAATCATAATCAAAACTTTGTTTATATAAATGGCACCGGTGAGAGTTAACGAAATTAAAAAATGTTGTGGAAAGACGTAAAACCTCTTTCATTCTATGTTCTACTTCGTCAAGAACTGGATTTTCACCTCCCCAGACGGCGTCGAATTTTCCCTTCCCGGGCTAAACGGTGTAACTACAACTCTTTTACTCGTATAGCACGCCCTTCAAGAAATGATACAGAAGGAATGATCCAGCTAGGTGACTTTAGCCTTTCTGATGAGTTTCGCTCTGGTCGGCCTAGTTAAGATCAAATTAGTGCAAATTCCCTTTTCGACAGCATCGGACATTGCCGATATAAATACATCATACACAACGATGGCAATTATATTGTTCAATAAATATTATTTAGAGTATGATACAATTATACTTTCTTGTTATTCTAAAAAGGGACAGAACTTTCTGGTAGACCTAATATTTTTGTATGAGATTAAGAATTTTTTATTGTATTCGGGTAGCGATAGGCAAATTTAAAATGGTCTGTATGTCCAAAGGCATAAGACACCCCTATCCTTAAGCAATGGCTTCTAAATTCAAATAAAATATTTAAACTGTTTTACTAAACACTAGGGGAACAACAGACTTTTCATCAGCCTCACAGAAGTCAAAAAAATACAAACCGTCCAACAAGGACTGTAACACTCCGACATTTTGAGGAAAAACACTTTTTTTTCTGTCAAAAAATCAAAACAAGAGGGAAAATCAAAAAATTGTGATATAAGCCTACCAAATATTCATTTACAGGAAAATCGATTTCCAGTGGGAGTAAAGTGAGGTACAAAAAAAAGGGAAATCGGGAAAGGGAAGAGGAAAAAGGGAAAACGGACGAGGAAGCTCGTCTGTCAGATGACATTTTAACGATTGGATGCGTGCGATTTGTAAAATGTCATTCGATTCGTTCATGTTTTATGGACAAAAAAAATTTCCTCAACCAGCCGGCTGCCATTTTGAAGTCGGGGGTTCATTCCCTAACCCGAATCCGATTTTTCAAAAACGAAACTCGTGACAGAGCTGCCACAAAACTTCCTCCTCTTCAACTTTTCGAGAATCCAAGCCAAAAAAATATCTGAAAAATCTTAATGGAATCGAACCCGAAGAAGCTTTTTTGTTGACCCAATTAATTAGCTCCCAACACACAAAACACAACGCCAACCAGGCTTATTATTATTAAAACGAAAACAAAAAAATGGACGTTAACGTCACGTCGGGGAATTTCGAATCCATTAGCGACTCATAAACCCGAGCGATCATGTCTTCGTCCCCTGGGCTTCCGTCGGGTTCCTTTTACCCGGGTGACGAGAAACCACAGAGGTAGAAGGAAATACCCGATAAAAAAACTATCACATCAGATAAGGTAAACACTGAGAAGGGAACCTCATCAGACGAGTACCTGGGCTGTGTGGACGATTGGTCTCGGTGTCTTTGTGACTGGGCGTAACCAGACACAGAGAAGACAATCACTTAGCATGGAAACATTTCATTAAAAATATGAGCTACCTTCTCCACGTTTTTTTTTATTCATCTTCTATCTTTCTTAAGGCTTCTTACATAAACTTTTATGATTAGAAGACGGTACAGAAAGGAAAAAAATTAATCTCCTCCCAGCGAAGGCGTCGGAGTGAAAAACAACGTTTCTTACGTTCTATATAGAACGGCTAACAAGCATCCGGCGGTTATTACACGTTCCTTCCTACACATCTTGAATTTATTTAAATTTAATGCTTTCAGTTATGATTTAAAGCTCAGTGAAAAGCTTGTATGGATGAGAGCACACCAGCTTGATGGTACCCCCATCTTTAATAATGACTACCAACGGACTTCCAAGAAACAAAGATTCGATGACAACAATACAACTCCCCGACTCGAGATGAAAACTCTTCAGAAACAAACCGAGGCACTCAAAACAGAGTCATGGGTTCCTCCAACTTGGCCACTTTTCAACAAGGCCATCGAAAACCTTGCAAATTACAATGTCCGCCTCGCGTCAAAGACCCAGTATATCCTGGTTCAAGGCACATCGCACCACGACGGGGTGGCGTGGGCCACCAAATGATTAATAATAATAATTAGTTTCAGAGCTTGGCACTTCCACCTCTTCCCTGTCATTCGACCACGTGACATTTTTTTTCTTATTACCTCTATGACGAGACACTTTAGAAGAATGAAAAAGGCTAATTTGTCGGAAAAGCTTCGTTGCCTTTCAAGTTATTGACGAGGGAAAAGTCGATTTCTCCCCTTCCCACCCCCTCGCACCTCTACACTCTTATTTCCTCAGACTTCACTTTTCCCGGGACAAGTTTGGTAAATTAAAATTTGACAAATAAATGGGTGGTAATTTTCTTATCAAAGGAAAACAAGAAACCTTTTCAATGAAAAGTCTAATAAAGTTTTAGTGGCGATGTCCGAGCGAGATACCGGCAAAGAGAGAAAAATAAAAATGGATATTCGATATTTGATTGGTTGGGAAATTTTCGAAAGCCACATGCTGAGTACGAAAAGGAAAAACGGGGTAGGAAAGAGAGAGGGAGAAGGTGACGTGTAAAATGTTTTTCAAATTGTACTGTTTAATGATTCGTCCTTTTGGTGGGACACTTTTCCAAATCCATATCATCCAAAACACATTCCTGGTGAGACAGAAGCTCAACAGAAAGTCGTCAACAATTCAACAAAGGAGTCTAACCGACCATTTCGACTAGTCAGCGGCACTAGCTGGTGAAAGGATAAAGAGGAGGAGGTCGGAGGACAAAGGAGACAGATAAATAAATAAAGAGAAGAGAAAAAGAAAAAGAAAAGAAGGAGGGAAGGAAAGGGAAATAGAAATGGAAATACTAGAACAAGACTCTTTAATTTGAAAATTTTTCAAAGCCTTCACGATAATTCGTGAGATCATTATAAAAAAGATGGGAGTTGTCAACGTTTTGCGGGTCTCGAAGGCGGTTCATTTACCGGGTTCCCCCCACCGCCGCCGCCGCTCAACTTCAAAATTGATGTCATGCACGAAATGTCGGTGTAATTAATTCCAGAGTTTCATAATAAAAAGCTCTCCAAATAAAATGTAAACAACTTTATTTAAATAATTAGGGTTTTGATAAGAGTGACACTTGTTATACACTTTTCTTTCCTTTTTTTCTTCTTTTTAAATAAAATGTGTCGCGGTCATGCGATAGAACCAAACCAGACGAATCCAGTTAACTATTTCACTTTGTTTTTACCTTCCTTGTTTCTGCGCTAGAGAAGGACAGGTTTGAAGGTCAGGTTGTCTGATAAAACGGAAGAAGATGGCGGCAGATCGTTTAGCGGAGTTAGACACTAATCATGTAATTAATATTGTTATACGATTTATTATGTACTCTCTCGGGTGTTGTAATATTCTCCTGAACACACATTATTACTTTGCATTATTCAAAAATCTGTTGTGTCACCGGGAACTTAACCCAAAGACAAGAATCGGAATCCTCCTCATCTACGGCCTCCCTGTGATTTTGTGCGACGGTTTGGTTGGACGCTGACCAAAACGTTTGTGATGTGGCTCTAGCACCGAATGTGGCAAGATCTCGCAAACTGACAAGAAGAGCGAAGTTCTTTGCCGAATTGGCAAGAGGAAGAAGGTACTGTAGTGGCGTATCCACGTGACTACAGAGTGGTTTATGAGAGTGGTTTCACATGTTTAGAGCAGCCGCCTCCAAAATAGCTATCGCCATGATGATCTCCAATCACCGCCGCCGAAATGGATAAAGAGGAAGAAGAAGAAATTATTTAGGAGGACGAAAGCAAAGTAACTAAGGCAATACTGAACGTCTACATTTGTAGATAGAGGAGAACACACGCCAATACTAAACGACAAACTAGACTATAACTAATTAAAACAACATATTCACGGAAATATAAACAAATTAGACGACAGGTTATGACAATCTATGACCAGAGTAAACACTTAAACTAGTTTAGTATTAAAAGTAACTAAAATTTAAAACAATCTGTTCAGGCTTTTCGAGACTGAAAAAGGTCCTTTTAACCCACGAACTAGAAGATATTCAAAGGTTTAGCCTGAACATAAAAAAGAAATTTCTTTCTCCCACCAAACCAATAACTCCAATCTTCATGGGTTCGTAACCCATCTTTTGCATAACTTGCACCGCTTTTAACATCTTTGTTGTGGCCATTTTAACTTCCGACAATTTCACATCGATTTGAAAGGGAAAAAAATTTCCGCAAACAAATTAATTCACTTATTACGCGGGCGCAAAAATTCTCATGGCGGCCGCAAAAAACAATTTTAAGGACCACCTTTTGCGGGTTAAGCATTGTGTTGCCGAGTGAAAATAAAAACGCCTAAAAAACAATGTTAAAAGACTTTCTTGAGGTCTCGTGAGGAATCATTTCAAAAATGGAATGTCAACCACGCCCGACGAGGTATGTTAATGCTACCGAAAGGAAAGAAGTCATGGAAAAGTGGGAAGTGTGTCGCCCAAAGTCTTTTGGCTGTAGATCTGGCCATCCCACTCGAGCTCAAAAGTCTATTTCAAAATTTTGTACAAGTTCAAATTTGTTATTTTGTACAGCGGTTATTTCGCCGTTTCGATGACTGTTTTCCAACAAAAACACAGGTCCGAACATGTCACTATCGTGAATCTTTGGTGGCTTCTTGAAAATGGCTTTTGAAGTACAAAGTATTTTTCAAAAATTTAATAATTTAACAATATTATGGCTTCTTCATCCATACACTGGATTAAATCGATAAAAATAAAAAATTTGAGGCTATGGATTCCAATTGGCTGACCATCCAGGTCTCCAAACCCTCCCTCAACAGAGAAACCAAGCCACTATGGTTCGTGGATACCGAAAGAGACCTGAAAGAAGCATGGATCACAAAAGAAGGCGTACAAAGGCGAGACACCGTGAAGAAAAAAAATTAAAAAACACCAGTTTCCAGGACAAATTAAAGCAGAACACAGGGTCAAAATGGACAGAAGAGAAAGCTAGAACAGTAGAAAAATGAAAGAGTATTGGAAAAAGAGGAACACCAAAAGACAAAGAGGAGGGGTTCGAAAATGCTCCACTACGCACCATCCAAATCTTCTAAAACAATCCTTCAAAATGTCTTTGGTACAAAAACAGAAAGAGAAAAACGTCAAATGACCTTCACACGAGAGAAGAAAGCACCAACGAGTCAAGTAGATATCTCACCCCAAATACAAAACAACAAACCGACTTCACCAAAAACGGAAATCCTTCAAGGTTTTCTCTTAATAGTCATCTCGCGGTACAAAGAACCCGAAAATGTGTTGTGTCTTTTACAAAAAGAAGAAACTACCCCGAAACTGGGTCGCAGGAAACTTTGAGTATATATACGACGACGAAAGAGAGAGAGAGAGAGAGAAAGAAAAGAAAAATTTAATTTATTATCTTTGGTTCCATTCACATAAGAAAGAGAGAGAGAGAGGAAAAATGATGGCTTTACATAAGCCAATAATTTAAACATTAATTTGGGTAGAAACGGAGATCACCTTGTGTTTAAACTTGAAAATGACATGCAATCATTATAAAAAATATTTTTTGATTATGTCTCATGCGAAGCCACAAGGCCTCGAGGGCAACCAATTCTCTCTCTCTCTCTCTCACTCACTAGACGCACAACACACAGAAGACACAAAGTAAAACATTCGACATCTAATCAGAATTTTTTTAGCATCAAGATAACGGCCGAAACCTATAAATTACGTTTTAAGAACATCCTTTAGCCAGTTAATAAAACAAAAATGGAGAAGTGCGCGGGGATTAAAGTTCGACTTGGCTATTTTCTCTTCTCATCTTCTAGCGCCACGATGTTTTCTTAATGACAGTTGCTCTTCCAGAAATTTTCCTAGGAGTCACTCCCTTCCTCCCGCCTGAATTTCTCGCCTTTGTGCCTCTCAGTTTTTGTTTTAGGAATGTTGAAAAACCGGAAATAAATTAATTAATTTTTAATTAATGGGACGCCAAATTTAAGGACCTCTTTTATAATGTTTGTCCGAACCGGCTCTTGAGTTTATGGAAATTTAATTTTAAATCAAATTTTTCTTTCGTTCCGCGTCGATTTCTCGTTTTTTTGATAGATGTAACCGTCTCGGTTTAAGTTTTCACCAAATTTCAGCTGCCTCACTAAATACGCCCCTGTTTTACTTATCTACACCGTTTACTCTTCCTAATTACTGTTAATAATAATCTTTAGACTGTTTTCCGACCCCGAGGAAGTTTTGTGATCCAATTGCTGACATCCTCAAGTATCACATTTGGTACGGCCCCCTCGAGTTCTTCTTCAACTAACTTGGTCTATGGGGAAATACAACAAGAACACCCACCAACTTCCAGTCCGGTGACGTATTACAACATTCCTCACAGGATATACATAAACAACTGCACTTGTTTCCCTCTGACCATCTGTACTATGCCTTCTATATTATACCTTAAAAAATGTGATCAAAAATGCATTAGTCCCATATGCTGTAGGAAGTGTTCACAACACCCTAACCATAACACACATTTTCCAGGTGGACAAGATACTCGACTAAAGCTAAAGAGTGCTATGAATATAAATCCGATCACCCGATTGCTCTAATAGCTAGGAGGTTGGGAGAAGCTGCTGTCTGCGAAAGACGAATGACCAATGTCTAGGTTGGCTGAACGTCAACAAACTACAACCGATGAGGTAGCTATTCCAGATGTTACAGCTAAATTTACGACCAGTCAGCCATCACAAATGGTTTGGTTACAATTAGGTGAGGGAGCAGGGAATTAAGAGGAAATGAACACCAATGAAAACAGGGAAATATTTTGGGCTGAAGATGAGAGTAGGCGCACTAATTTTGCAATTCTTTGAGCCATACATTGTCAATTGTGCGGTGAGGTTAAAGTGTCCGACTATAGAAGTTATGGAGTTCGAATCCCGTCCCATATCAAACTCAAATAAATAAATTCTTGTTGTGTAACGTCTAATATGACAGTTTAAAGAACACGATTCCGGTTCATTTCATATTTCCAAGATGAGACCAAATTAGCAACATAACATCGACCGCCTATCATGAGCACGAGCCCAACCAAACACTGTCGTATTTCGGCTATATATATAGAAAACCGGAGGACTCGGATCCCTTCCCTAATCCGGTCGCCATCATTACTCATTGTTTAATATCCACATGGCAAGATCATTAATTCGTTGTTCTCTCTCTCTCTCTCTCTCTCATTCGATGTAATGGACTGATGTCTCAAAACTTCCATATATTTCGTCTTTTGCATGTTCATCTCCATTCTTCTTCTTCTTCTTTTTCTGCTGACGCCATAATTTTTCTCATGCCGTCTTTCAAAAAAAAACTTCAACTGAGACCTTGCCACGGTGATGACTATGTCGTTTGAACCGACGTTTGGAAACTTTTGTACCCGTGGTGTGCGCGACTTTGGTCTCCATCTCTCAACTTCTCCAAATCACCTTCTGCATTGTCATGATGAACAACGCGATAAGAATTTTCTCGGTTTGAAAAGTTTTTATAAGATCTAAATTAATGGAGGGAGAGAGAGAGAACATTGTCGTTTTTATAAGTTACGCAACCAAAAAGTTTTCCTAGCCCGAACTCAACACTTGATCCCTCTGTTAAATAGATATATACTTGGATGCAGACGAAAGTAAACAGGAAAAGGAGAAACAGGAGAATATACAGTGCAAAAAAATTTGTTTCTTGAGACAAAATTTAGGGGCTAAAAATCTGGTCAAAAATTTTTCAGGAACTCCAAACAACTCAAACAGCTTCCGATCAACCGTTTGTTTGATTGTCATTCCAACCCCAGTCTTATCGAATCCCCAAGAACAACCATAATTGATGAATTTATTTGTTTGGCCTTCAGCATTCCTGTAAAAACTTGTGAACAAGGCCTCCGCGCACCTGTACCATTTTCCCATCTCCGCCTCTGTTTTGTCCTCCACCTTTTACAAAATCCCTTTCTTTTGCGCTCATCAAACTTCAAAACACTTTTCAACGTATCATTACATACTCGTACAAATAAATAAATAAATAAATGAAAACGTTTAATTACGCGATTATTAGTTAACTTAATCAATTTGCAGCTTTATTTAATCCTCTCTCTCTCTCTCTTTAATTGATTTATGTATGTTGCATGATTAACATGTGAATTACGTAATTAGTCAACAAGAACAAATTTTGAAAAATCATGAGAGTAACGGATTTTGAAATCTCGAGGCCGAAATCTTAATGTTTTGTCTCATTCTACTATAATCTTTATTCCCTTTAGTATAAAATTATAAATTTATAGTTTGCGTAATTGAACGCTGTAAACTAGTGACTCCAACATGATAGTCGGCCGTTCGACATTTAACATGGGAATTAAAACCGTCGTGGCTCAGGAGGATCTTCTACAGCATAAATCATCTACTCGTTATCAAAAACTGAACAATTAGATCCGAAATAGAGCTATATATAGTTATAGTTATAGTTTCAATTCTGTTTCTCATTCTTTTTGGGTAAAACAGGATTTGAACTCGCGACTATAACTTTTTACCCTAACACTGAACCACTACACCACAGACCTGTGTGGAATCTTTATGAAATGAAAACTTGATGGCTGTGTGCAACATTTATGAAATTAAAGCTTGATGTCGGCGTGCACTATTTTCGAAATGAAAGATTAATGGTTGTGTGAAATATATATAGTTTTAATCACGTTTTTCATTCTTTTTGGGTATAACAGGAGGAGGATTTGAACTCGCTATTATAACTCCTTAGTCTGGGACTAAAACCACTACACCACAGACCTCACGCAACGTAGAGCTACATTTAAGACCTACCTAAGGCCATTGCTCACATATGGCAACAGCAGAAGGAGACCGAATATTACCTGGTACATACGAAGAACTTAATACGGTATTCGGGCGCTCAAGCTTCAGGGATGGATTGGCCACATTTGGAAGGACATAAACAGTATCGTACATTGAACAGAAAACCTGAATAATGTCGTGAAAAAATTTCCAGAGGTGTCAAACCGAACCCTAACGGAAGTCGAGAGCATCAAGGACCAGCGCCACAGTGATAGCCGTCTAGAACCATATAATACATCGTATAAAGTACGTTCTTCCGGTTATTATAGCACAATCCTACGTTTCAAACAAGAATCAGAATTTGGGCTGAAATGCCACAATCATGATTGAAAGACTAGATTGAGAGTTGCACTAGTTGTGGGATAAATAAAAAGTCTTCAGTTCTCTTAGAAGGACAAAAAGAAAAAAATTTTTTTTCGAAGACTTCAAAGTTAGCCTTCATTCCTCTCTCTCTTCTTCCTCGGTCCCAACTATTGGAGCTCCTCGACCTCTCTCTCTTTCCACTTCTACAATTTCTTGAAGGAATTCGTTCGATGATGAATTTCAAAAAAACACAAACGTCAAAAATGTCGTCGAAATCAGTCAACTTCAAGGCTGCGAAATAAACTTTCGAAAAAAAATTTTTTTTTGTTACGTTTTCTGAATTGAAATTGGTCAAATCATTTTTAAGTTTCTCAAAATGACCTCGCAATTCGCGGATTTCTTTGTTGCGTTCCTTGAAACGTTTTTTTTAAATTTTTTTATGTATCATACATGAGCAGAATGATCCGTCCGGGGCTTATCAACCTAAAACTAAGTTAACAGTTTATCCCTTCCCATCATTTTAAACACTTTTCGACATTTTAAACCCGTGTATACTAATATACTAAACCTAAGGTCGGCAACCTGTGGCTCTTCGCATCTTTTTACGCGGACTCCAAAGCACCAAGAATAATTTTTGGAAAAATCAAAATTCGAATTTCAATTTTCTTTTTTTCCCTTTTAAATTGCAAAAAGTTCTTACAGTAATTAACTAAATAGAGTATAATAATGTTTATACTCTATATATATTTATATCCTATTTATAATGTATAAAAGCACTATTTAAGTTACATTTGAATGTGTGGCAAAAATTTATTTGGAAAATGGCCCACTGCCCGAAAAAGGTTGCCGATTTCAGCAGTAAACTTTTAAGAATTTTTAAGAAAAATGCATCCCAGTTACTAATGACGATTTCTGTATCAAAAATTGCAGACCCCCGGAGAGACAAAAGTCCAAATCTGACGTTTTTCCAAATTCGAGTTCATGGCATCATCAGGGGTAGAAACGGAAGCAGCGGTTTCTTAAAAGTCCTTAAAAGTTCAGTGTATACAGTTGGCAATAATAGCAACGAAGTAGCAGCAACCAATCTTTTGTATTTTGAAGAAGTTAGGACTCGAGCACCAGGGATTTCGCATTTTGACCAAACCAAGCGGTGACCGAATTGGATTTAGCAAACAACACGACGACCTTTGAGACCTGCAAAAAGCTCAACTCGAAAATCTAGAAGAGCTATTGAAGGAAGGACTTAACAGTCTCGACGTACAAATGACATAGCGTCTGAGGAAGAGATGAAACCAAAACCGAGTAAGGAATCCACTATATTACATTCATTTATAATATTTGTAGGAATTTTTGAAGTAATCGAGTATACAGGAAGACGGTCTGATCGAAAAGCCTAGTTGTAGGAGAAAGAATATCGGCAGGATAAGTTCTGAATATTTAACATGACCTTCAAACAACCGAGTCGGTCACTCGCCATCATGAAACTTCATTAAAACCGCTTCAACCCAACTCCATTCCCTCCAAATTTCCCAGTCAGATATCATTTAATTCATTATCAGAATATTAATAATAATATCATATTAAAGACTAAAATGAAACCACACACAATCATTAAACATCACCATTTAACTAAACAACTCTCCGATCGTACAAGACTTTTATTTGATTTATTGGTCATTAATCGTATAAACATGAATTAATTACCTCCTAACCATGCACATCTATAATAAAAACTCAATAACGGCTCTAAATTTATCAATTAAAAAAAAAAAAAAACTTACAGTTAGTGGATTAGACAGATCCGAGACCAAAGTACCATTCTCTTCTGGTTCTTTCGAAGACCGTCGGTGGGATAAAGAAGATTCAGAAGTTTCAGTCCCTGGCACCACCCCCCATCGGGATATTGTTGTTATGCATTAAAATCATCGAAAGTAATTTTAGTGTTTAAGAGGTGAAGGGAAGTCTTAGACAAAGTCAGAAATCTGGCCAAAGTTCTGCTGTTATATTGGTAGAAGAGACTAAACTATTTATCATTCTGTATATAGGGAATTTCATTGCTTTGGAAAATTCGATTTTCGTTCACGTCCTTGTGTCACTATAACCCCCCTTTCCCCTAATCACTCCCGATACACTCCAAAATATAATTTTCTAATAAACATAATTGAGCTTCAATTTTTGGATGAAAAAAAAATTTTCAAGGCTGATTTCCTGTGAGAAAGAAATTAACGCGCTTGAGAAAAAGTTTAGGTTAGTAGGTCAGTTAAGTGATTTGATGACGTTTTAAGAATCTTCCAAAAGATGGCATTTTATTTTTGGTCTTTGAATAGCTCCACGAAGAAGAAAATTGTCTGACATTACATCAACACAATTAACGTCCGCCAATTTGGAAAGGAACCTCGAAAAGCTTTAAAAATTTTACTGGGAGATCGTTTTGCTGTATTAGAAACAGAAACTAGACAAGAAGACACCAAATTCTTAGGCCTATCGTTTACAGAACGGCGCCTTAAAATTCAAACAATACGGTTGAGCCACGGGTTTCGAATTCTTAGCTGTATACAAAAAAACTAAAAAGTGGCACCCTCAAATCGATTTTTTAAACAAACCGACATTCATCTTCATTCAAAACTAATTCTCACTTTCGAAAATTTGCCCCCCGTTCCTCCTGAACCCCCAAAAAAATTGAAAAAAAACACCGACGGCGTCACTCTCATAAGCTAAACACATTTTCACTGAGTTTTCATTTTTGTCAACATCACTTAGCACCCCGCACTCCAGAGGGAAAAAATCCGATCAAACAAATCTTTCAGCTTCTTCTTTTTTTTTCTCGCTGTTTGTTTTCAAAATGTTTCTTTTACACTGTCCCGAAATCGTGAGCACGAACACAAAAAGTCGCGGCTCTTGGACAAGACAAGAGGAAAAAACATTTCAAAGGTAAAACGAACTTGAGACCCTTAACGGTCGAAACCAAGTTTTGTTCTCGAATGTAAAACAAAAAACAAGTCGAGTGTTGTCGAAAACGACCGAACCAATACGAATTGTGATTTGTGAAAAATTTTTCTTTTTCATCCCCTAATTTTATTATAGTAAAGGCCTCGTAAAAAAGAAAACTGTTGGGGTGGTTGTTTGTAGGCGCGTTACCTCTCCAAAATCCAGTTTTAAACTACGAAAAACATATATGAGTCAAGATGGCCTGTGATATAAAAATTATATATTTTTCTTCATTCTTTTGACAAGCTGAAAGACAAGTTAGATTTTTCATAAGTAATGCACATATCAAAGAAAAATTCTGTGCCTAGTCCGTGACAATGACCAGACGTTTTGCTTTCGAAATATTCTGTCAAATATTACTGGCACGAATTTCGCTCATAAAATGTGCGATGATGGGGATATAATATATCCAGGACGCTGTGCATTATTTATGAAATGAATAGTTGGATTTTAACCCGTTGGCGACCGCACCGAAAATGGTGTGTTACTCATGAGGACCGGCAGTTTTTAAATTTAAGAAAAAATAGTTATCATCGAAGTCAGTAACTTTCATGTATAATCTTTGATGCCTGCGGGTGAAATAAAGAAAATATATTATAATATTATTATTATTTTCACAAACTTTTATGGCTACCATGAATCGTGGCAGTGGCGGAATAAACCCAGTTGTTCAGATGAGGACGTTGCATGAACTGTCGTGAGGAAAACCTATCGTCAGATTAATCCCCCCGAAAGCAAATGATTTTGAGAAGCGGTAGAAAGTTCTACCACAAATACTAAATAAAATATTAATATATTATTATCTCGAGTGAATCTATATTCTCATTTTATCCAAAAAATATGTAATATTGAATTAGATAAAAATCGTTTTGAAATATTTGAATCTGTCAAGCTTGATTTCGCTATATACAGTATCTACTCGAGGGATAGAAGAACGCAATACTATACATAAACTGTACTAAAATTATGTTCGAAGGTGTATAAAACGATCCCAAAGAAAAACATATGTTGCGACTCACCGGTGAGTCGAGCTGTTGCCAACGTGTTGGAAATCGAAAGTTTGTGAACAAATTTGAATAAATTGTTTCCCAAATACTTTATAAGAAACGTTTGTTTATGCGATAGCTGATCAAAATTTGTGTCCTAGACTATTTACAGACAACGACCAATAAAAACAAATAAATTTACAAGGTTTAAAAAAATTTTACAATCAAAAATTTAAATAAGTAACCAAAGCCCCATCGATTTTGTGTATACGAAAACTTTCGCGGCGGTCTCACAAAATTTTACTGAATTCTGTTCGCACAGAATCTCGCCTTCCTATTCGAACAACACGCGTTTCTGTCCATCATTCACCGTTTTTTTAACAATCGGAGAAAAACTGAAAACGACAAAAAAAATTTCAAAAACCGCACAAACGAACCAGAGAAAAGTTTCGCTTCTGACCGCAAGCGAAACGAGTCGCCAACATAATCGTAACCGCGAAATTAGTTTGAAACATAATTAAGACAATTAATTAACATAAATTTTATTTCAAAAAAAGAAAGAAACGGCATTAAAGGGAAATTCAGAAACAAACCTAACCGTAGAAAAAGGGAGAAAATGGCGTATCAATGACGTACGCTAACAAGGGGCTTAAACATCATTTTACCTGTGATCTACTTTTAGCTTACGTCAGGGTCTAGTAGGTAAATTTTTTTTCTTTTTTATAGCTAGTTATCTACGAGGGGGCGATATATAAAGCAGATGGGAAGTCTATAATAAGAGGAGAGTTAAAAAAAAGATAATTTTAATAAAAAGGAAAAAAGGGGTTAATAAGGTCTCTGTCAGGATAACAAATGGCCGCCATTTTGATTTTGTCGTTTTTCTCAATGTGTGAGTGTGTGCCCCGTTCGATTGGGCTTGACAATGTCGTTATTACAACATACGGAGAATGGCAGAATGTTGGCATGGTTCGGGAAATAATTAAGAATGAAATGGACGCAGAGTTCATTTGCACACGGACGTGTGTTGATCTCAGGGCTGTCCAAAAACCCTCTCTCTCGACTCCAGATCGTCCTTCAACAGTTTCCATTGGCGGAGTTTATGATTGTGAATGTGTGGTAAGTCAATATTACACTAACACAAATTACTGAGAGCATAGCTCGTTCCAAAAATCCCCGGAATCATTTTTCATTACAAGAATGGGTTCTGTACTCATTCACACAATTTTGGGTTCATCATCATTTCAGTTTGAGGGTCCTTCGAAGAGGTTTTTCAAACCCAAAACATAAAAACGAGCAGGTTACGAAACTATATTTGGTGCTACCACTATATTTTAACCGTAGGCCAAGTTACTAGGGTGTACGATCACATGAATACAAAAGATGAGAAATTTAGAAAAGTTTTAAACTGTAGAGAACGGAACGACCGGCAATTCAAGGAAAACAGAATTTGAAGAATGACCTTTAACTAAGCGTTTTAGTCAAATTCGGGAAAAAGGAAAGCTCCCCCTCCTCCTCTTCCATTTCAAATTTGTATTGCGTCGACCAAAAACTTGTGCGATATGTGTTATGTTCACGCGCTGTTGGATGAAATATCTCGGAATCAAATTAAAAAAGACTGCGGAGAACAAGAATTTCGAGAAGGACGTTGGTCTCGTTTTTTCATATAAATTTGTGGCAGAAGGAGGAGGAGTGGTCGCGGGGGCAGAGAGAGAGAGGTAAAAACGCCATTAACAGAAAAGCCGACCTTGATGGATGCCACTTATCAGCAAAATCCATGGCGGAGACCAAATTAAAATAAGCAGCACAACTGATGACAGCACCAATAAAAATGAAAGAAATAATCTGCGGTCGACGTCGAAACTTTCTCTCTCTTACCCCCCCGCAGCCGCTTCTACCTCTCTCTTTGTCCCCTTTCTCCTTCAAAAATTTTTATATTTGCTCGAAAGGTAAACAGAGCGATGAAGTTAACGTCTGCCTGCTGCAGAACCGACGCCAAAAAATTTTCTCCTCGAAATTGTGAGTTTTCTAAATCGAATTAATTTCTAAATCGTTGGTGCTTTACTGGTTCATTCGGCGTTGGGTTAAGTTTTTTTCCGGTATTCAGGTCTTCTGTACGCTTTTTCTATAAACACGCAGCCTGCGAGTCATTGTTCGCCATATTGGTTTTGCGACATTCAAAACGAAGCGATTTCAAAGGAAAACAAACCGGCAAACGATGCCAATTACCTGGGCAAAATCATCCTGAACCTGAATTTTTGAATTATAAAAAATATTTCAAAAAAATTTCTGACCGAAGGGCGTAACTTTCCTATCAGTGCACATCTGCCCTCGTGATTTTGAAACGTCGGAGTGATTTGTCCAAAAATTGTTGATGTTTTTGACAAGTGAAAATTATTTTCCAAAAAACCTTTTTCATTTTCAACCTCCCCGCCCATACACCTTCTCTCGGAGAGAATTTCCTGCCCCCCTGCCCCCCTCTTCCCTTCTTCAGGTTTCAAAAATGTTGAGACTGATTTCAGTTTTCTCCTGTCTCTTGTCAGTCCTCTTTCCTGGATCTGCGCGGATGGCTCTGATGTGTTTTGATTTTTCTGGGGGTTGGTGGAAGCTGAGTCGATATTTTCACGTTTGATGTTCTAGAAGAATGGCAAAGGTAAAATCAAAACTTACCACCTCCATCATGAGACCGTTGTTTGTTGGAGGAAAGGGTAATTTCAACTTGGAATGTTCTTCTGAGGTACGCACACGAGGGGCAGCTGCAAGTGACGTCTGCATCTTTGCCCCTTTATCATTTGAGCCTGTTCTCCCGTCATTGGGGCTCACCATACCCTCGCCTGAAAAATAAATCAAAGGAACATTATTAGTTTTTCATTTTTTTTTGGTAATAGTAGGATGACTCTCATAGAACCTCAACGGCTTGGTCTCAGTTTGAGAACAAAACGAAGCCACGCCAAATCGATTCATATTTTCAAACGAATCTCTCTCTCTCTCTACTGTTATTAACAAATTCGCTTTCCTCTCCTCCACCAAACCCTCATCCTCTCTCTCTCTCTCTTGTATCTTCTCTCCGACCTCCTCTTGTATCGTCTCCTTCATTATCCCATGCGGCTTCTAGAATTCAACATCCGTTAAAAATAATCTTTCCTAATTATTGTCGTGAATCAATTAAATGGAATTAACATTGCTAATACCTCTAATTATTTCCCGATTAATTTTTTCCCTCTTTATCTTTTCACGTGGATAATATACGCAGGCGTATAACAAAAATTTGATTTCCCTTCTTTGAATTCCCATCTTGAAATTTGGGTTTTGAGTGACCTTTGCAAAATCGTCCCAATCCAACTCAAAAATATTTTTCAATTGATTATTAAACTTCAGGTTATATTTAATAAAGTATTTAGCAACGTAATATACAGTATGAGTAATACTGTCTAACTGGAGGCAAATGATAAGGGTGAAATACAGGGAAGCAATGATTTAAGTAGCTGGTCTGGCTTTAAAGGAGCCTTATGTCGAGGAAACAACCCCAGGGATAGGATAATCGAATGTGACTGGAGGTACAGTCTAAGGGTGGGATAAGTAACAGTCACGAGTAATTGTAAAAGAGTAACTACAGTGATAGAATAGAATGAGGAGACGAAATAAAGTGAAAAAGAAGGAGAACAGAGGGAAAAGGAGGAAAGAAGGAAGAGAAGAGACAGTAGTGGTAATAACAAAGAAAAAAATTACAAATTTGTGGTGAATTATTGATTTATTTGAAGTATTAGTTCCTTATTTGCTCACTTTTTGAATCGCGGAGGTCATTTCTTGCGCTAACAATATTTTGTTAAACGGTCTCTACCAAACCAAATGTTGTTACATCCGTTTCTCTAAGCTTGATTCAGTGTTCATCGCAATATTCCTCCGTTTCATCAGCCAATCAAACAGCTACAAGCAAATTTTTAACACGTTGAGGACCACCGGTGGCTCATATCAGAAATCGTTTTATAACAGTTTTGTTTGATGGAAAATACTTCATGTGGTTAAAAATAACATTTTTATTGAAAAATGGAAAAGCTTATTTTTACAACTAGACTGTAAGTCTACTGTAGTCTAATAGTGAAGTTATAGCTAAAGCTTATGAACGATTTCTACTGCCTTCCGGTGGCGCGACATAACACACAATCTGCTCTGTTCTCAACGTGTCAAAAATTGTCAACCAAACAGCGAACAAGTCTAAATATTTTACAATCAAACGCAACACTCTGAAGACGTGGTAGAAATTTGTTTCCTGATATCCAACCGGAATTGAAACGCTAATGTAAGAGTTTGTAGTCGTCCAAGCCTTGGTCAGTTTAACCATTAGACGATTTATACCAAAAAAAAAATCCGTTGCACATTTCTCTCAAAATCCTAATTAGAGAGGAGAGGAGAGGAGGAGGGAATTCACCGAATCCGATGGCAAATAAGTAATATTTCTTTTAATTTGGACACCTTAATTTTCGCCATTCGGTCAAAAGAAAAGTTAATAGATACTGAAGAGAAAGCAACGGGGGCGTATCGAGCACGAATGATTTGAAAAATTGAACATGAATGCGTTCGGGGATTTATACGAATTTCACGTTTTCATTCATCTAATATCATCCCACTTTCGTTGTATGAAAGGAGACAGGTAGACAGACATAAAATCACACACACATACAGACACACAAAATAAATTAAAATAAACAACAATTGAGCGGAAATTTTATAAAAAAACGATTAAAGGGAAAAAAAGGAAAATTACTTAAAAGTAATTACTCGACATCAAAAGGTTGTTCTTAGAAAGTAATTGGCAAAAGTGTGAAAAAAGACACTGAAGAAAGAAAAAAAATGCAATTACATTTAATTGAGCTCGTTCGAGTCCTAAATGATTCGTGATTACGTCACTGCCATTTGTATGAGAGAGAAAAATCTCAGGTTTTTTGACCTGAATTATTTTTAACCTGCTCTGAGGAAGTTTGAGTTTTCACTGGATTTGGACAATGTGACAGGCTCCTCGCGAACCCACTTCAACTTCCGCTGATGATACCGACATAGATTGAAATTTCATAAGGTTCTCATTAGACACCGGAATTATTGAAAATCTGATGCACTCATCCAGGATAAGGTACTGGTGGAAAGAACTGCAGAGAACTGGTTAAGAAGAAGCTGCAGAAGAGAAAGGAAATAATATTTGAAAAAATTACAACAGACATCTTTTTATAATTATTGATAGTTATACTATTATACTTAATCACCGAGTATGTATGAAAATAAGCATTGTAAAAAGAAACATGTCAAGAGTCACCAAACTCCAAAACTTTTCTTATAACAGCCCTGCAAAACACATCCAGACAAGTGAATTGCCACGGGTCAGACATCATCTGAACAAAATTTATTCCCACGATTGATTCCAATCAATGAATGAATGAATGACTCATTAACTACACCCCAACTCCCCCAAGCTTAAAACAACATTCTCAGAAGAAGTCAAATCAAAACCTTTTCCGCTGGAACCCTGAGATGAAAAAGATAGGCGCCAGCGACGGCGTAGCATTGGGCTGACCAACCTTGTCGCCTGTCAATTAATTCTCTAATTACTCCTTTTGGAAAGAAGAAGAGGAAGGAGTGGTGAGGAGAGGAAACACGTTTGAATTAAAAAAAAAGGAAAAATCATCTCCTCCGTTGGTATCAAAACCCTAAAATTTCGAGCTGGTCCTTCGGGCGAAGGAAATCCTCCTTCCGAGAAGCCTCCGAGGGAATGAGCGAATTGTCTCCATCATTATTGTCTCCCAGGCTCCTTTCGAAAATTAATTTAATTTAAAAGAAAAAAAAGTAACTTTGATTGGTGTTCTGGCAACCGCTTAAAACCTTAGCCTTAAAAGCCCTTAATGGTTTCCACTGAAGCCACGTTGACAATGTCAGGCAGTTCCTAATTAAGTGCAATTATTTCATATTTCCCTTTAAGGTAACACAATAATGGAGCCCAAACAAAAAAAAAGCAAAAAAAAGGAAGTCGTTTGATACGAGGACCTCAAAAGGTCAATTGAAATTTTGCCCTCGAGCCATTTTGCTCCGGTTACACAAAAAACTACGCTTTGATTACTTAAATTCGTTGCCAAAGAAATGTCTGATGACACGTCCAGCAAGGCTTCTTTTGAATTAGACACCGATATGAATGGAAACAGATCGTAAATCATCATCACGTGGTCGAGGCACTGACTTTGTTTTTGAGTGTGGAGTTGGGTCTTGGATCTCAAGTTTTGAAATTCGTGTATAGAGTAATAGTCGTCTCTTCGCCAGTATCGCAAGGCTGGAAAATTTTGCTTTGTGGCCACCTGTGAACCTTTTTATTGGCCATTCTCGAAGAACTATGGGTCCGAACGCACAAGAAGCCCTTGAAAACAATAAAGCGAAGAAATGGAGGGGACGGGGCACACTCTTCGCCGAGGACAGGACCTGATCCCAAAACAGGCGCTCGACTGGAGTCCACAAGGAAGATCAAACAAGACGTGGAAGCGGGCAGTAGGAGATAAGCTGGCTGCAGCAAAGCAAACAGGTTCCAACCTGATCCAATTGCGGATCCTTGTGCCCTAAACGCGTAAGTAGACCTATTATTATTGGTTATTCATGCAAATAGTGTCAGTCTATTAATTAATTCTCGACTCAAAAAACCAACAGCGCATTTGAAATAAATTTAATTAAAGAAACATTTCTTCCGTTAGAGACCGCCAGACAGTTTTATCAATCAATCAACATCAACGAAACGAAACCAAATTCAACGACCAACGCGGTAATAATTTTCAAGAGAGAAAGAAAGTAAGAAAAAAGTCAAAATTTCGATTTGCAATAATCATCGAACCGATGCGTGCGTCCAGTCCGTAGGTCTGTCTGTCTTCCTTCCGAAACTTTCTCCATCCATGTGGCTAAGTTTAAAAACGAGATTTTTTCCAAATCAATTCCTTTCAATTTTATTTCAAAACTGATTTAACAATGTGTCACACTTTTGTGATTCCCAAAAACGCTTTTGTCCGGGGCGCACAACGGAAAGAAGAAAAATCTCATTAATGCGCGGCGCAATTAAAAAAAATTTATTTTCGACAATTATTTTCGTTTAAAACGTATTAATTAAGATAATTAGGACACTAAATAAGTTGAAATTTTTCTCTCTCTCTCTCTCTTTTCTATTTGAGGGATGTCACGTGACACACGACTTAACAAAAAAACCGGTTTTTTCAGCGCTTTCATTAAAAAAAGCCATTTTGTCTGAAGAACGCGACTGCCCCGGATTTCTCAAAATGGAAAAAATTTTTTTTGCGATGATGAAAGCGAACGTTTCTTTCCTAAAATCGACGTCATTGTCCCCGTAATTCATGGTAGACCTATGCAGTAGAAGACTCGGCCTCGATATCCGAACGGGGTTTTGCAATCGGAACCCGGATGGCAATGGCCGAAAGGAGAAGGATCACCTTAGTGGAGAAACTGGTTTGAGCTCTTTCCAAGGGTGGCTATGGACCGGTTTTGATCTCTTTGTCCTGGGACCTAGAGGAGAAGAGAGGAAAGCAAACTTTCCGATGGGTGTAGACAAAGTGAGGATTGATAAGGTCACGTGAAGAAATGACAAATAGACGCGTTGAGGTCTCATGGATAGCGAGTGAGTTTGCGACGTCCTGGTGTCGAGTGTTGACAATTTACATTTGGACAGACATGGTTGTTCAAATTCTTCTGCTACAGTAGACTCTATAACACTTTTCTTAGCCTCATCTTTCTACTCCTTTTCTTCTTAAACCTAATTTTCAAACGCATCCTCTTTCCGATTCCTATATTTCCGATAAAGCTACACCAACTCCTCTCCTTCAAGACAAGTGGCAGTTAACTAGCCGATAATAAGAAGAGAGAAAGAGATAAAACAAAACAGAAGGCCATCATCTATGGAAGGATGATGAGTTTAAAAACACGGAACTATAAATTTCATAACGAACTCGAAGGAGAATGGAGGGTTATGACCTCCAATAGACTTCAGGCCATCGCTCTAGGATTTTAGCAACCCCTGACAACAAAGTGACCACTTTAAGTAGAAACATTATGTAATATAATTTTTCCATAATATAATTTATTAAACTGTATGAGAGTCGGTCCGAAAATCAAAGTCGTTAATAACCATTTGTTTTTTTCGTCTTGGTTATTATCGGCCCTAGGCAGAGGATGTATTTAGGTGGTTCATTAGCGACTCGGTTAGGCCCACCTTCTTTTATATTCATTGCCGTTAAAAATGTTTAACGTCTTTTGCTTCATCATCTTGAGCTCATAACAAATTTGTTTCTTCCCGAAGACATTTCTCGAAATTTAGCAGAAAAGCCTTCGACAGAAAGCTATAGCGCTCTACAAAAGTGGGGTATTATTGATTCCCTTGGACAAATTAATTATAGTTTGTAACTGACTGTTCTAACGAAGTTGTTCAACGAGGAGCGAGTTTGATAAATCAGACATTGTTCTTGGGAGACTTGTGCGACCCAGGTTTCGATCATCTTTCTAAAGAATCAAGTTTTTTAATTCGTAGGGAGGATGGAAAAGTTGTGTCTGGTGATAAACGGCCCGATTTTTCTTTAATTCTGGTAGGAGGCGGGTGATGAAGTTTATACTCGGTACCCTTGTACTCCGGAGACCAATACACTTTCCCTTTATGATGAAGATCGTGATGGATTTCTATCGGTTTTATCTTGTCTATTAAATGTATTTGAAGAAAGGAATCGTGTGCCTGGGCCAAAAAACTGTATTTCACCAAATCTCGACTTAATGAATTGATTGTCTGATATATCGCTCTTCTGTTATTTCCAAACTATACTGTGAATCAGCTTAGAATAGTGCTTAGACAGTGCATTCATCGTTTCTCGGCATTGAAATGACAAAATAACATTCTATACTCTTTCTCTTTCTCTTTCTAGTCTTCTTCTTTTTTCTTAGTTCTCTTCATTTTTTTTTCTTGTCAGCGTCTTCTGGCTTTGTCTTAGCCAGGTTGATAGGTAAAGAAACAGCCCAGTGATTTTTTGTACCCCGGATTCGCTTTAAATTTTCTTGCTCTGTCATGCTTTCACGCAGCAAAACAATCAGACCTCAAAACAAACTAGAACCGCAGTGGCGCCTCCCTAGAGCCAAATTGAAGACAGGGAAAACGTGGTCGGAGGAAAGGCGGAGAGGGCACAGTAAAAAGAAGAAACCGAAAGGAAGTACTGACCACGTGGTGCGAAAAAGAGGCCAAAACGAGAAAAAAAATAGTTATCTGTAGTTTAGAACAGAAGCAAAACTACAACCTCTTTTGAAACTGTGGGACGGAGGCAAAAAACCAAAACAAATGATAATCTATTATTAAAAAATTTTTTGAAGCAAGGAGAAGGAGTGAATTAAATGAAGAGGAGGAAGAACAAAAGTGGAAAACAGGCAGACATCAGGACAGATACGATATTTTTGCTAAACCAAAAACTGTTTCTAGTTTAGATTAATCGAAAGGTCTCGTGGCGAAGAGAGGGAGATCCCATTCTACCACTCACCTATCAAACGCCGAATCGGCTTTTCTAAAACCCATCCATCCGTCCGTCTGTCCGCCTGTCTGTCCGTCCATCCATTCATCCTTCCACGGACGCGTACATCCTGATCTCGTTAAACCCCCAAAGGGTGCGCAAAATCAAAACAAGAAAAAAAAATTCGCCATCTGTCACGGAACATTTCATCTTTGGTGTTTTTAACGCGAGCGTACCTTCGTTATTATTTATAAAAAAATTAATTACGCTAAAATTTGATTTATTGGTGCCAGTTATAGTCATCAAATTTTAAGTTCCAGGAGAAATTCGATTTTTTTTCTGCACACAAATTTTTAATTGGCAACTTTTTCTCAATTAAAAAGTCGGTTTTCCTCTTTCTCTTCTCTTCTCATCCTTTCTTTTTTGCTGAATTTTTTTCGCTGAGTTATTTCAAACGACAGATGATTCAGAACAGTGTGATTGAAACACTTCGTTTGATTAGGCACTCGGAAAAGTTTTCAGACGGACGTAAAAATAAAATTCGCCAGAAGAGATTTTTTGAGGGAAACCTTTGTTTCTACTCACACTGTTAGATCTGTGGTGTGGTGGACAAAGTGCCTGACTGTAGAAGTTATAGTCGTGGGTCTTCTTTAAAGTTCTGTTAAACACGAGGATGTAAAACGAAATTAAGACTCAAACTCAACTTAATTCCAGTAACGTTGGCTATACGCCTCTCTTCCGAAAACTTTAATGTTGAAATTTACGCATGAAATTAATAACAAAAAGTGTGCAATATTTATGAAATTACTACTCCATGAGAAAAGAAAAAAATTAGTTTAAACCTGCACTTGGCTCACAAATGGTGACCGAATCTTTGAAGTGACTTCCTTGAACAGGATTGTTGTGGATTGTGCACTTGCCCAAATCTCTCTTGATTTTTGGGTGTGCATAGCACTTTGACCGAATGCTGATTTCTCAAGTCTATTCAAAACTCTTGATAGTGCTTAGAGTTATTTCTTACGACCCTTTTTCGGTTACACCTTCCTCTTTCCTCTTGGCTAGTTCAAACGAACACCAATAAGAGGTAATCAGTGTCGGAATTGCCCAAAGCTATTCCTTCATTTGTAAAAAATTTTACAAGTTTGAAAGGAAGGAGATAGATAGGTGGTGAAAGGAGAACAAAATAATTTCCTGCGGGTGATCTGAGAGAGGGGGGGAGCAGTCAATGTGTGACAAATGGCAGATGGCAAAAAAATCGGAAATTGGCAGTCTGGAATGGAAAACGTCAGGCGAAAGGTTGTTTGATTAAAAAATTACACGATTGCGAAGTCATCCGAGAGCAAATACGCAAGCGTAGCATAATTGCAATCCGGATATCAAAACCCATAATTTGATTCTCGAGGCCTGACAGAGAAGATGAGCACAAAGTCCAGGCCGGAAGAACAACTCAAGTTTTCGACTATTTTCTCCTTCGCAGCCCACAAAGATGAAAAAATAATTTTTTTTACAAATTTATCTAAGCGTGATGTCATAGGTAAAAGGTTTCGTTGTCCAGGAATCGAGTTGAAAACCTGTTTTGACGTTGACGAGTAGGTTTCCAGCGGACAAACATATTCATAAAGAGTGTCATCCGCTCGAAATATTTATTTGCGTTTTTGTTGTAGGACTTTTCTTATTATTTCAACTTTGTACCTTGTTTTTGCACCGTCCAGGTCTAAAGGAAAACATAAAACCCGCCATTTTGTTAAATATTATAAACTGTAGAGTTCACACGGTTAGTACAAACGTGTTTTCATTACAACAATTTATTTTATATGTGGAGCTGATGTAAGCAACTTTACGGGCGTCTTTAACCTTTGCGTTTCATTCTGGGTACTTTTGGACGCGGTAGTCAACTTCAAAGTCATCTGTATTTATTACTATCAATATTTCCAAATTTTGGCTTCATTATATCATCAAGGACATTGACTTACAAACTTCAAAACAAATTTTTTATTATCGAGATAATCAACATAAACACATCTTCTAATCATAACGCAGAGATAAAGTCGAATTGATGGGTCATTTGCACATTTTAGAAAGGAAATCATTTCATAAATACTGCACACATTGTGTAGGGTTTTCGTTTCATAAGTTCTGCGCATCATTCAGGAGAAATTTACTTTTACAGGTAAATTCTAGGAGTTGGGACCGAACTTCCATTGAGGATGCATTGGGAAAAGGCGTTTGGACAAACTGAAACAATGCTACTCTTATCCAACCAAATTTGGTTTGGAGGAACACTTTTTTGCCCCTTGTAAACTACCACCTGTCTCTGATAGTATTTGGTCTGGCCTTAAAGGGGCTAAATGACTAAGGAACAGACCAGTGTCTTAGCCCCAGGAGTTAGATAAACGGATGTGACTGAAGGTACAGTGTATAGGATGAAATAAGATATAGGAGAAAGTATGAAAAGAGAAGAGGGAATAGAAGAGACATAAAGATAATGATAGGAAGGGATGGAATGAAATAGAGAGACAGGAACTAGGGCTAGAACCAAAACATACCAATAGCCAACATATTACTAATATTGATGGTAACAAACGCGAAAGCCTCATAACTTGCTATCTGGAAGTCTACTGTCCCTACAAGAGAAAAGTGTCCAATAACGAGAGGGAAAAGTCCAAGGATGTCGTTTTCAAAATTTCGATTTCCACCAAATCACGCCCAAATTCGATAGACAAGAAAACAAAAATGTCCGATCAAAGCCCGAATCACATGATTTTTAAATGACTTTCGTGACAGGGATTAGATCAGATAAAGCTAATAATTTTGAAACAACGATTTTTTTGGACGGGGGTAAAGAGAGCGGGAGGAAGGGCTGTCTTTCAACCTTCTTAGTTGCTGGGCATTATTTAAATCCCGGTTCGAAATCGAGTTGTTTGCCAAACGGAAGGAATATTGTTAGTTAACTCGAAGAGGACTTTCCTTATCTCCCTTCTCATGTTGTTATATCATGAAAGTTTTCATTGTTTTTTATCTTCCTTTTTCCACCTTATCTTCCCACAAGCCAAAATCCCTTTTAACCCGTCTTCAGTTCCTCCCTGACTTTTCACTTGTTCTCGTGTTTTCAAAAGAAATTTTTAGGTTTGGCTGCGAGGTGTTGTCATAGTTATCGTTCTGTCTGTGGGTGAGCTTTGCGTGAGAAGATTCTTTAGTTATCACTTCTGGATAGATTAATTTTTTTCCCAGCCAAATTACTCAAAGCAAAGCTTACCTGATGAAAGCTTACCTGGAAATTGAAACCAAACTATACAAACGACAGACTTTACTGCTTTGGAGGATGAGCGAAGGGTTGATCTTATGCACTGGGTTCCAAACTGTCCTCCTCCACGCTAAACATTTACGTGACATAAGATTCCTCGAAAGCTGCATATCAATAGAAGCAGGTGGCTTTACAAGATATCATTTTGTTGGAACGTTGTCATGATTTCGTTACCAATCAACCACCTCTAAAAAGCATTTTCATTACGATGACCTCGAGAAATGGAAAAAGAAAGGGAAATCGTGAAAGCATCGCGTTTATATTTAAAAAAAAATCAATATTTCTAATTAGGTGAAGGCACAATAGCATTAAATCACAGAGATTTTCTTTTTTAGAACGCCAAAGTGAACCGCCGGTCCTCACGACAACACGCGAAAATCCCTTAAAGATAGTTTCCGTGAAATCAGTTCCCGGACGCCCCTTCCTCCTTCGCTTCTTCACCACCTCTTCCTCCTGCCTCCACTCTCCTCGCTTTGGTTATTATACTATAATTTCCTTCGCTTTAGGCTTCTGTGCTCACCGGATTTGGTTGCTTAAACCTGTTCCCACATTGCTGACCACAGTGTGAACACCTTGACACTCCGTTGTCCTCCTTTGATCCGGAGGACAACGTAGACGGTATCCTAGTATTGGCAATCTCTTTAGAGGCATAGCAACTACTTCAACATACAGAAGATAAAAAGAGGAATCAGGTGGCACATAGCAACCCAACCCATGGGTCCCTAGGACCCTCACTGGGCTACCAGAAAAATGTTACAAAGAAACTAAATGTTGTGAATTCCACAACTTTAATACGCAAAGATATCGAGAGGAGTGACTCCGCAAGTAGGAGGAAACGAATATGAATCGGTTTGTAAAGCAAAGAAGAGAATAAAGCAGCAGCAGAAGAAGAAGAAGAAGAGACGAAATCTTTAAAAGCAGAATAGGAGGGAGTGTTCACTAATCAATTAACTCCTGTCTTACGATACCATTACACACGCATATGTAATTTCATTATCAATTCGATTATCTTATTAACTGCAAAGGTCACTTTATTATAATGTGATACATATCCACTTAATTCAGATGATTTTAGTGTACACGTCAGATATCACTCATTTCTGTATCACACGTGTAAATGGACAAAAGACTAGCGGAAGGTATTTAGCTACAAAAGGAAAAAACTTCGCTTATAAGGGTGACCTTTTGTGTAGACCAGATTCTTTTTGTGTCAGGGTATGTAGTCAGAATGAGGGAAAAGGTACACCTAAAATCCTTTGCCAATTTTACAGCACCAAGGGCGAGTTAGCTGACTAATTGGACAAATGACACCTGAAAGCCCTTCACCAGGTCGCTGTTAGAGAATTGTAAAAGAATGCATTTTGTCTTTGTCTTTGTCTTATTATATAAAGTAACTTAAAACTAAAGCCATCTAGAGGTTCTTGCAGAAGGATTTCAAACAGAATTTCAACTCTCCATTGTATTCCTCTGCCTCCTGTATCTCACTCAAAATCACTCTATTTCAGGGTCTGAACCCTGTACGAATTGGGTATATTCTGACCGTGGACAGTGAGGACTATTCTCTCATATGAACCACTCATTAAAACACAAAATTGGTCTCGTAGACAATTAGGCCCTTCATAGTGGATCACAAAACAAAAAGAATTTCATCACTATCATGTTTAAGTGTTAAAATAATGATAATAATAAATTAAGGGAATAACATTTCACCCAAAATGAATAATGATTCCGAGGAGCAATGACAAAACAAATCATTTTGAAGCATCTCGATTACGCGTCTGCCGTTATTACTATCTTCAGGGTTAACGTCCACCCGCGAATACTTTATAATATTATATTATTAGAATTGGTAAATTATTCAGGCTCATCAGGTACAAACATAATGATGTGAGAGAGATAACAATGTTTGAAGGATTTGAGCCAATCAGTTTCGATTCAACGAATTTTGGTTTTATACTGAGACAAAAGACAGAAAGAACATTACTAGTAGTAGATTACCACAGCTGCCAAGCGACAGCAAAATTCACAAGACTATATAGTCATACAACTGAGTTTCAATCCCGTTTTTCACCTATAACAGGATACGAGGTGAGGATTTGAACTCGCGACTATAACTTCTTTGCCCGGCACTTGACCACTACACCACAGGCCTCCCTATATAGTCATATAGTCTTCATTTATCTCCAAAGTTGTAGGCATTTGATGCTACGACTAGTAGTTTTAGGGCCATAATCAAATCTCAAATCTGATAGAATTGGACAACAGTGACAGTTTCATCTTCACCCTTAGTATTTCTACCTCCTCCACTACTTCCGAATTACGTTACGTAAAGAACATAAATCAGCCGCTTTCATACAAACTTTATTTGACTTTTAATGCTTAGATAAACCGAAAGTACATATATTATAAAAAAGGTGATCGTAAAAATTACAAAAAAAAATCGAAGTGTTTGATGACTTCCCAATAAACTTTTTAGCGGTAGTCATTCCGACGGATCGGCTATGAAGATCACAAATTTCATTCCTCTCATCCTTCCACCTCAAAACCCCCCTCCATCTTACATTTCTTCCAGTCCGAATTCTGTCATAACTTTGCCAACCACCACTTCTTCGATATAATTAAACTGATTGAGGATCGAATTCTTTCCTTCTTCTTGACCCATTTATTTCGTGTCGGCTCTCCTTGTCACTCTCCTCTTCTGGGTCATCGTCTCTTTAGCTTGAATTTCCTTCAAGTCTTTCTTGAGTACAGACAACTAAGTTTGAGGAGGCTTTCCTCGCTGATGTTCAAAACTCATCTGGTCATAAGGTGATACCACCCGCCTTTCACACATATCGCCATTCTAGAGGATGTGAGATAGTTGATGGTCGAATTCCCGTTAAGAGAAAGATCACTGTGACTAAAAAGCTCTTTATAAAGAAGAAAAAGGCCGTTTTATGTACCTTGGAGGAATTCTGTAAACGGAATTAATAATATCCAAATTGGCAGATTCGGTGGATTCCGTTTCCCGAAACGAATCAAGGAGCCGTAATGCGGTTATATTTATGGTCCTAATTATAAATCACACGTGCAATTATGAGTAAGTAACCGTATTTTTAATGAATGAGCTGATCTTTCCACTCCTTTTCTCCTTCTCAGTCTTCTCATCTTGTTGGATGTCGCTCTGGAAGGACATTTTTCGGGGTGTCTGGTCAAAATGTTGTCACTGTGTTGTTTTGAGTCCAATATTTATTTACCATCCTTTTTATTTATGAGTTTAACACAAAAATGGGAAGAGAAATGATAAAAAGGCAGCAACACTTACCCGTAAAGCCATTCAAATAATATGGCGGATGATTGACGGACAACGGATCTAGTTCATTCGGTCTTATCATCCCAGTTATCATAGAGACAGAGGCTGGAAAACGGAGAGGCGAGAGAAGCAAACACGAAAAAGGAAAAAGTTTTTAACACCACTCGCGGTAGATATTTCCGAAAAGTAAATTATGTATATTATGCTTGATAATCATGAGTCAGGTTTTGTATATAAAGTTTGATCGAATTCCCTATTCTTATACAATCATCACTCCACTCGAAATGGAGTCCGATTGGCGGAATCCTGCGAATAATAATTTATAATGAAACAAGGTATTCCTTCCTCTACTATTCAAACAACATAATTCTTCGTAACATGTTGGCGAAATGCTAATTTATAATTAATATTGTAAATTATTTATGTATTTTAATAAATTTGAGTTAATGTCCGTTAATGATTACTGGAGCACCGTCCCACCCTCGGGAGTTGTTTTAAAATTACGGCTGTTAGGACGAACAGAAAAATCAATAACTTATACTGGAAGATGGGAGGAAAATATAAAAGGGCACAGTATCTAAAGTGAAACCGGAGAAAGGCGTTCGCTATTCACCAACACCAACCACTCTTTTGTAGATATAATAAATAATTCATTTTAATAATTTATGTAACGAGTGATTATTGTCAAATGAATGATGATTATACTCCTCGTAAATGTGTTGATAATTCGATGGCTATTATTTTGTAAATATAATTTTATAGGCATTTGTAGCGATTCTCGAGTGCACTGTATGTGAGTAGCCGCGCAGACGAGGAAATACTCACTGGAGTGGGTTTTGAGATTTTTTGTGGCGGTTAGTGCTGTTGTGTCTGGGTGTTACACCTCTCACATCAAATTTTTGGAAGGATTTTAAAAAATTCTGTATAAAATTGGATAGTAGTGTCGAATTGTTTAAACTGTAGCTTTCTTTTTGTCCCGTGATGTGCCGAAATAAAATGAAACTTGTCACATCCTCAAAAATTTCAACACTCGCCTAAAACGACAAATTTAGTCGGACAGTTCTATATCCTTTTAACGTATTTGAGGACAAAGAAGAAGTTGAGGATAAGGGTAACCACGGCACAAATCGCTAAAAGGCAAGGTCGTAGGACTTTTAGATTAGCCTGCCCCGTATGTACAGAGGAACATCTCATTTACGCGTGTGTAGACTGAACGTCAAAGCGTCATAAATTGCTTAGAGCGGTGTTTAAATTGCTTGGAGGCATATGGCATCTAACACTACACCTCACAGAAGGCCTTCAACAAATTTAGGCAGCAGCACTACTCGTTTATACATTTCGAACCCGAGCTTTCATTTTCGGCCAATAGCACACAAAATCCTTCTTCCACACCCCGCTGTCATTTTGCGAATCTTGAGATATCGTCCACAGTGATACTGAGCACCATCTTGGCGCATATTGGGAGAATACCATCAAATCCGATATGTCATGGATCCGGAGTCCCGCATCTCGGCCATAGGGAATCAAAAAACACGAAGGTTGGATTCCACAGTTCACTCAATATTCTGACACCCATTAATAATTCCTACACAACAACTTTTCAACAAACACCAAGGTAGCTCGACAAACAAACAAAACCGCCAAAAAGCAATTTGGTCGGTACTGTTTCCGGCCTCCGATAAAAACGTCAATTATAAAATTTTTTTATATTCGTGGACGACCGCCAAGGTTTTCAAGAGCAAATAATAAAACAAATTATACGATATACTCCCGATCATATTTCAAAATTTCGTTTCCAAGTCTTTAAAATGATGACGGGATGCTGTGTGGAGGCCTCATGGACCAGGAGGGGAAGGAGTTCACCCTTTTCGAAACCGGGTCTCCAAACATACTTTCACGCTTCGGTTCATTCTCATTATCACTCACAAAAAAGAAAAACTGATTGTAATGTGTTTATGTACTGTATATTTAAATATAGAGACGTGTCAGCAATTTTAGTTTGCTTTATCTGTATCTTCAAAATCGGTGAAGCGTAAACTCTTTAAATCTCTTGGCGTTTTAGGCCAATTTTCATAGTATCAACAACATTCGTTTATAAGCTTGAACCGTGTCGCCATCGTATTCTTGAAGTTTCAAATTTTGAATTCATTCACAAAATTCTTGATCTTTTCTCCCAATTTGTATAAATAGTATTTATATTTATAAGAGTGTATAATCAATGATTTTTAATTTTCAGGTAATTCATTTAGTATAACCCTGCATGTGCAAATTGATTTCCAATTTATCGAAATCAATTTCTAACACTCTCAAGTACCAAGAGTATGACTCTGGTCGGAAAACAAAACCTTGTTATAATTATACTGAAAAATGAGGATTGTAGTATGAAATTGTAAGCAAAAAATATTTTTAAATATTAGGTCTATGTGGAAATTCTGTTCGAAAATGTTACAAGTTTGAACATGTTTGAGTATATTCATTTGACGCTTTTTTCGTTCTCTCGTTTTATTACCTATACAGTATACATACTGACCTAGTAAATGAACTAAAATTGAAGATGATTCATGGTAGTATTAACTAAGAACGAATTGGCTAGTAAACAGATTCGAAGTTCAATTGAAGTTCACTATATTTTTTTTTCAAAGAAGCTTGGGACTTTTTTTACGCGGTTTGTTATAAATCTTAAAAACTTCCTCCAAAGTTTGAATAATACACAGGGCTCCGTATTGGTTTGGGAAATATTATTTGAAATAATTGAAAGAGTAGAGATACAGTATATAAGGTCTACCGGAAAGTTCAAAACACGTCTGTATTATATTTTCAAAGTTTTTTTGGTTGCCTAGTTTTATCACTCATACTGTATGCATACAGATTTAGTAAATGAACTAAAACGAATGTTGATATTAACTAAGAGCGGATTAGCTGACTGCAGATTTAAATTCATTCAAGCCACAGTATTTTGTATGAACTCCAATAAGAAAGAAATGATACAAAGGAGTAGATAGTCAGTCCAAGGTTTTGGATTGAGGTACAGTTTTTGATAAGACTTACAGCAGATGGTTCGAGAAATTTCAACTAGGTGGTTTTGACCTTTCTTATAAGCCTAGGCGGCCATCTTTAATCAACGACGATACTGTCTAGATAATGTTAGAGCAAAACCCATTTTTGACAACCAAGGACATTGCTGATACAAATGAATACCTAAGACAATTATATTATTCAATAAAGATTATCTACAGTATGATAATTTTATACCTTTATAATATTCTAAAAACAGATAGAACTTCCGGTAGACCTAATATGTCCTTCTCAAGAACTGAAAGTCTTCAAAGTGTATTAAATGCAGACATAAAGCCTGTTTAACATAAATCCCATGGTCATAACCGTCACAGTAAAAAAAAATTTTTTTTCGAACACCACAGCAAAATCCAAAGACAAAAAAACTTGTTTGTAAGTTACAGCCTCCCTTCTTCCGCCCCCGCTTCCCGTTACTCTTTGTCTTTTGTGATGATAATAATAATAACAATAATAATATTCAAAGAAAAAGGAAAAAAAGAAAGAAAGAAATCATTTGACAACAAAAGCAGTTAAAATTTGGAAAATTTCTTTGTTAACGAGCCAACAATTCAACAACAGCAGAAGAAAAAAAATTTTAACGATCAGTAAAACGACGCATGTCGCTGCAAAATTTCTGCCAAAGAGAAAAAGCTGCCCGCCCAAAACGAGAAAAGAGAAAAATTGTTGTTCGCGGCTTTCTTTCCCTCCCAATGAATCCGTACCGAAATACCGTACCGGAGTTTCCTTCCATAAAATGACCGGAAATACAAAGGAACCAAAATTTTTAGTTGAAATCTAACCTATTTCCGGAACTCAATAAAAAATTCGCGCAAAACTCCATCAACTCATTCTAATCGCTTTAAATATTAGAGGTTAGTATAATGATTCTCTTCTAATGAAGGATTTTCCTCTTAAAAGCAAATATATTAATGTATAAAATTAATAGTATTAAAAACACTCCTTAACTGTAAATAATTATTGTAATTAAGGCAAAACGAAGCTTAATTTTTTACATGAAAGCCTGTATAAATACAAATCTTTGATTTTATTATCTTAAATTGAATATTATACAATATTAGGTCTACTGGAAAGTTCTGACCGTTTTTAGAATTTATAATATTCATATAGGTATAAAATTATCATACTGTAGATAATCTTAATTGAATAATATAACTGCCATCATTATTTATGACTTATTTATATCAGCAATCTCTGCTGTTGTCAAAAATAGGTTTTGCTCCAATATAATCTTTACAGTATCATCGTCGATCAAAGATGGTCGCTCATTGTTAGGTTTATGATACAGGTGAAAACCACCTAGTTGAAATTTCTCGAACCTTCTGTAGGTTTTATGAGAAACTGTACCTTTATCCAACCCTGTGGACAAATTATCCACTCCTTCTGTACCATCTCTTGCTAACTGGAACTCGTAATATATACAGTGGTTTGAATGAACAATCAGCCAATCTGTTCTTTGTTAATACTAACTTGTTAGGTAAATATATATACAGTCAATGATAAAAGGAGAAAACCAAAAAGCGTCAAATTAATATACTCAAACACGTTTAAACTTGATGTAACATTTTCGGACTGAACTTTTTGGTAGACTTAATATATACTGTACTTCTACACTTTCAATTATTTCAAATAAAATTTTCTAAACCATACTACTACCACGTCTATTTGACATTTCTCGAACCACCTTCTGCAAGTTTTATCACAAACAGTACTACCATTCAACATCTTAAACCGATTATCCACTTCTTCTGCATCATTTTATTCTTATGGAATTCATACAAAATACAGTGGAATGAATGAACTATATAATCAGCCAATCCGTTTCCAGTTAACAGTAACATGAATCATCTTCAATTTTAGCTCATCTGCTAGGTCAGTATCTATACTGTATGGGTGATAAGACGAGAGAACCAAAAAAACGTCAAATGAATATACCTAAACACGTTCAAACTTGTAACAGTATCAGACACAACTTCCTGATGGACATAATATTATTAATATTTAAAAAGCAGATATTCAAATTGTTAATTTGTAAAGTAAACAATTTGATGTTTCAATTCAAAATTTTTCATAAATTCAAGTAAGAAAATCTGTGTCCACGAAGGATTTTCAAATAATCTTATTACTGTAAGGAGAAAAGGCCGAAAAATTTTTTAGGTTTGACCACTTCATTAAATTTAAATTTTATAATAAACCAAAAAAATTGAAGTTGAAAATCCTTTTGTCTTGAGAAAACCTAATTTAAGTCAAACACATATTAAAAACCAAAAAAATTTGAAATTTGCAAAACGATTCACTGTATATATAATGAATTTGAACATAAAAATTGTACCACACAAAGACTCAAACTCTTTTTGAGAAATCACAAGTCACTTATAACTTATATAACTTCTTACTCACTTAACCCACCACCACACGATAGACCTCCCGCGAACAAATATATAAACAAATATTTAAATTGTTAATTTATAGTATTTGAGAAAGAAATTTAAATTGAAGCTGGAAAATTTTTGTTTATCTTGAGGAAGGTGAGATTATGTGGAATCAAAAATCGCCGATATATTCAAGAAAACTGCTTAAAGGGAAAGAAAATAAATTTAATAAAAGAATTTAAAAATTTTCAGGTTTTTGACCCTCTGCCCAATTTAAAATTTAAATTTTATAAATTTAATTGAAAGTTCAAAACTCTTCTTTTGTCTTAAGTCAAACATGATTTTAAAACCAAAAAATTGGAAATTCGTCGAATTCTTACTTTACTAATTTGAATATTTGTATATGTTTTGCTGTATATAAAACATATACTAGGAGAGATTTGAATTCAAAACTCGTTGACAGACATGACATTTCTTTGTTTATGTCAAAACTGTGAAGAACTGTGTCCAAGAAATTTAAATTTAATTAAATTTATCTCGAATTTATTATCCTTGCTGTTTTAAAAAATTTCAGTATATTTATTGGTGATTTGTGATTTTACAAAAAGAGTTCATGTATGTGTATGGTGCAATGTTTATCCTAATATTCAAATTCAGTAGCCTATATTTAAAGTGAAACGTTTCTCAAATTTCAAATTTTTTGGTTTAAAAAAAAAATGCGTTTCACTCAAATCAGGTTTCCTCAAGACAGAAGAAAGGTTTTCAACTTTAATTTAAATTTCTTTTTAAATTAAAAATTTGATGAAGTGGTCAAAACTAAAAAATTTTCCGGCCTTCTTACAGAAATTTTAAAATCGCTTGTGGACACACATTTTCTTACGTTGTGTAAAAATAATAAAAAGTTTTGAACTGAAACATCAAACTGTTCACCTTACAAATTTACAATTTAAATATTTAAAAAATTTTCTATATAATATAAATCCTGATATGTTTTATTATTCCGTTCAAATTTTAATTCTATACTTTTATAATGAGACTTGTTACATTTACAAGAGGCATAACTTAGTTCAAAGCCAGAAACAAACATGACGGTTGGTTCTGCCTAAAAATTGTTTTGTTTTTCCTTAAAATTTATAAAAATTTGTTTCTTGATTGATGATCAAATTGTATAAATAATATAAAAGAAGGAATTGAAAAAATTTTGTAGTTTTCTGCGTTCTGCTAAACTTTAAATTGAAGAAAAATTTTTGAGGAAGGTAACAATGTGTAAACTGAAAAATCGCCAACATGTATGTAGAAGAGAGGGAGAATGAACTGAGAATGAATTTGAATGAAGCATGGTCAGTAGATAACACAAAACTCTTCCACGTTTTAAAACAGATAAACAAAATCACACTGAACACACCGGACTGTGACAAATCGAAACTTACAAATAATCACTACACTTAAGCTCTCCCAGAAAATTTTCTTTCTATTTGATCAAGAAAAAAATTTATTTTAAACACTCCCGCAGCACTGTCACCGACACTAAACAAAAATGACACTCAAAACGGAGTACACGTGTACATGAAAAATCCAAAACGGAACGTAAATGGATGAAACCAAAACCAAAAAAAGGAAAATGAAAACGGCCCAAAAGAGTGAAAAGGTTGAAAAGTCACATTTGTCCAATGCGAAAGGGTTAAAAGTGCGGAACTCACGTATTTCCCCCGAACGTACGAACTGTTCGCGACGACCGACTCCCGTTTTTCCACGTCCTTTTTGCCGCTTCCTCCGCGATGTCTGTCCTTTATTGTTCTCCATCTCTTTTCAGCAAAAAAGGATTCCGTCAGTTTCCCAGTCGGAGTAGACGAGCTCTTCTCATAGGCGAACCATTTCCCGTTCGAGTCAACTTACGTTCGGCTCCCTCGTTCGCTTTTCCACCGTAAGAAAATCCTTTCTCAAATGAAAATTTCCCTTTTTTCGCGTCGCCTGGCTTTTTCCATCGCCTCTATCTCTCTTTCTTGCTTTCTCCTTCTCTTTCTCTTTCCTTTCTCTTCGAGCTATGGGGAGGATAGGAAGACCTGTTTTTTTCCTCCCCTTTTCTTCTTCCCACTTTCGTCTCCTCGATTTTAATAAAAATCTGTTATGCGATGCCATTTTTGTTCTTTTTTTTTGGACCCCCAGAAAATTCGATTTCGTGACCTCCGTATAAAATGTGTATAATACCTTAAACATACTCAAAAATTTATATACATAAACAACTATATACATCAATTTATATAAATCAACTCCTCATTGTTTAGGTTCATCCGGTAACTTCCAAAAACCTAGTTACGGTACCCAAACAATTTTTTTTTTCAGCATTCATAAGCCCGAATTCTGCGAAACAATGCCATTCCACACTTCTATCTAATGAAAAGCTCATTTTTCATCAGAATTTTCTTGATTTTCCGAAAGAAAAAAAATTCCGAATCCGGGAGAAAAGATTTTCATTCCGGAATGGGAGACCTTATAAGAGAGACACGGTAATGCGTTAACAAACAAACACCCCGCGCTTCTTAAAATTCTTTCGGAAAAGGCCTGGAGATATTTGAGACAGTTAAAAACGTTGTCCTGGAGCTTGCGCCAGGCGGCTAAAAATGGGTCCTTGCGTCCTCTTGCGAAAGAGAGAGAGAGAGAGATGGAGGAAGAGAACGGAAAGGATAGATAGTGGAAAAAAAAGCGAAAAGAGGACTCAGGGAAAAGGGAAAAAGGCGGTGACAAAATATATTTGAAAACCTCTGCTTGGCGATCCGTTGCTTAACTTACGGTCCCATGAATTTAAAAAAAAATCAAAATTGAATGGGCTGAGTTTTTAAGGTATGACAACATCTGTGACAGGTAAACGGCAGAGGGTGGCAACGGAACTATCATTGGAGGATCTTGGGACATGTCTCCTAGTCTCCGACTTTTTTTTGTCTCTTTCATCGGCGACATTTTATTTCTTTTTTAATGGCTGACTGGGGGGTGGAAATTTTAACGTTGTGTTTCCTATATAGCCCTGGATATTTTTTAGCTTTATGCATTTACTATAATTTCCATCTTTCTAGTTGTTTAAATACTCGTGGACGTTATTCATTATAAGCCTCAGTTCAAATGGATGTTATTACATTGGCAAAACCGCGTAAAAAAAGTCTCAAACGTTTAACGATCTTCAGTTCACCCCTGAAAATTCTAACACGATTCGGTTTTGCGAGTGTTTTACTGTGTTTTAAGAGCTCAAGGCGTCTACTGGGTATTTGCTGGAAAGACAACAGAACCAAACCAAGACCGAAACCAAATCTGAAATATTTGCAAAACCCAATTTCAGGCTCAGGCCTTAGAAAACCAAAAAAAACTCCAAGAATACCGTCAACCATCATACCATTTGCGATTTTTCAGGTGAAAAGCAAACAAAACTTCTCCAGCCGGTCTCATCCGACCACCTTTTCAACCATTGTTAATCATGTTTTATGAACCAATAACGCGGATTCTTATTTTTCACATCTTAAACAGGGGTTGATTCCAATACACCAATAAAAAAAGTGAAAAGTTCAGCTGCTCTTAGGTATGCGAACATCTGCTTTGATGCAACTCTCGAAACCAGCCTCAGGTACTTCAAACAACACCCTTGTTCCTCATCTTTGTTACCCCATTTTTTATATGCTTGTACCGGTTTCATACAGTAAAACACACATCTTCATACAATATGATTTCCCTTTTTGTAACCAACACCCTCCATTCCCGAATTACCAATTCGAAAGGAATAAAATTTTTTCGAGTGTTTATGGAATGTTAGCGGAGCGTTTGTACGTTATACTACCACTTTACTGCCTCTCTTATACTCAAGTAACTTGAAACCTGTATGATTTTGGTCTGAATCCTGAAGAGACAGCTTTTTTGGCTTTCTGACACTTTCAAACAAACCGTCTCCCTGAAGAATGGTCTTTTACATCTCTGTTCAGTCACAATGACATTGCTTCCGGCCAAAATATTTCAAGTACAAGATTTGTTTTTTTATATTGACCACAAATATCATACTAATTATGTGTGGTTAAGACGAAATAAACACGAACGTGATCAGAATCAAGATTACAGCCAAAATTGTGTTTGCAAAACGCTACCAACTACCCAACAGGCTAGTCCTGTAATCGTTACAAATGACACTTGTAGTAGAGTATATCCTGCTACACTTATACTAAACAAAGAAATTTGTAAACCTGTATGTGTAGAGGAAGACAAAACATTACAATAGAATCGCTGAAATAATACACAACCGACACGACACGTAATTTACAACAAACCTTTCATAAAGCAGGAAGTTTGTGAAAGCTCAAAGCTCCAGACTTTTTAAAATGGTGTACAATTATTTTCGTCCAAAATTTAGTTTCTCAATGAAGTAGGCGATTAATCAAAAATAGAAGAAAAGTAAAAATCAATCTCTCCATCTTTCTTTCTTGCTCTCAGGAAGAAAAACCAAAAGAAATTCTCAAACCCAGAACAGACGAGAGAAAAAGAAAAGAGGAAGAGAGAGAAAGAGAGAGCGGGAAAAGAGAGGATGTCGCAGAAAAATCTTGTGAATCAATAATGAGAAATGACCGGCGCAGAAGATGTTGTATTGTCCCGCACAGGGCAGCATCGGAGGTCTCGTCCCTGGGACTTTCCGTGGATTCTGGGAAAGGAGAAAGAGAGGAGAAAGGAGAAGAAAGGAAAAAAAGGAGTGTTCTCCTTTCGTTTCCTTTTTTCCCAGGTCAAGATGGAAAAAAATCAGGTTCAAAGTGGAGGTGGAAACTAGGAAAAGTGCAGCGGAAGGGAATTTCGATTCAAGTCTCCTTCCCTTTTCTGGGCTTTGGTTTGAAATTGAATTTTAAGATGACGGAAGTGGGGAAGAAACAATTATTTGCAAATCCTTTCCTTCGACTCTGTCGTTAGCATCTCTCGAAATGAGCTTGTTTCGCATCATCAGTGAGAAGATTGATTGTTGTACCCTCTCCCATTCACTTCAGTTGTCACAAATCCTTCCAGTTTGTGTACAATAATTTGGGCAAAAAGGGTTTCGAAAGGCCTGGGGGTCAAAACTCTAGTTCGAACTGAAATAACAGTAACAATTGCTTGGTTCTGTGAGATTTGAGATTATGGCGACTGTTAGCTCTAAACTTTTCGCTGTTGCGCTGCTGGAGTCATATCTGTGAAGGGTAAGAGAATTTTCTCATTTATTGCACATAGTTCCACTGCCACTGAGCCTCTGAAAAACTATCTACAACCTGAAAGGATTTCCACAAACTCTCAGGCCCGTGTCAAAGATTTCCGAATGTATCTGAGGTCTCTTTTGTACAATTTGAGATTTCCCTGAGATCGTTTTAAATGTCACGAAAGAGAGGCAGAGGGAAAGTTATTACAAAAACATCACCGTGTAACGTAAAACCTGATTCCCCTCTCAAACAGAATCAATACTTTGATTATTCCAACTCAAATTGGCACGACATTGAATAGTAATTAAGCGAGTATAATAACAAGTCGCGGAAATGACGGTCGGGAAGTTTGTTCCGACCCAAAAACGACCCTAATTAAGAGAAGAGAGGAGAAGAGAATAAATTAAAAAGAGAGAGGCAACCGAACGGATCACACGGTCCACAGCCTTGTGTGAATGTGACGTCGCCTCAGCGTGTCACCTTCTTTATTAATATTCTAGCCGGCGGCAGGAGCGCGGCCGCCGTGATGACAAAATCTCTTGTAAATGTCACTTGCGTGCTTTGACTAGAGTCGCGCGCGCACCTAAACCTTGGTTGGTCGGTTAGTCGGTCCTTTGGTTGACATTTTCTCAATGGGCGTATTCACAATTGTCACGCTCAGTTACCTCCTGCCTCGCCGACTTTTTTTCTTTTCTCCTTTTTTATCCCTTTCTTTCTTTCTATCTTTCTTTCTACAACCCGTCGATGACTCTATTTCTCTTCTCACTCATGAAATCGTTGCTCCGTTTTTCCCTTTCGCCTTTCTTCCTTTTGTGAGTGTATCTAATATTTTTTATAATGTTGTTTTTGTTTCGCTTTCTGCGCCCCGACAACCGGCATCGTTCTCTGCCTTTTTTTACGCGGTTTTTAGTATCCTTAAGAACTGTTAGTTACAATGGAAGAAGGACTGTTTTCACTTCTAGTGACAAATGGCTTTTTATTTAGCCATAAAAAGGAATTAAACAGAGAATATCACATGATTATTTAGATCAGGGGTCAGCAACCTACGGTCCTTTGCAACTTTTTAATCTTTTTAAAGCAACAATACAGTTTTATGAAAAATCACCAACTTTGAGCGTGAGCGCGCCGAAATGTAGCCGGTGACAAATATGCGCGGTAACAGAAGAAAAGTGGAAACCCATTTTACAGCGCAAAGCTATGTTTCTCTACATATTTTTAATAATATTTATACTCGTATATAACAGAAAAGCAATGTTGATTTAGATGATTGTGATAACTTGGATTTAAATTTCTAATACTACAAACTACTACTAGTAGGACTCTTATCGGAAAGCAAAACTTGCTACAGGAGGTAATTACATGAAAAGACACAGCTTCTATAGTCATGACGTTGCCATCAGTTACCAATCTGAATAAAAAACGTTTTGTCGTTAAAAATTCCACCAGTCAGTTTAATTATCCTCTACAGTGCTTCTCTTGAGTTTCAGCCAAAGGCAGTGTAGCAAGAGAAGCTTTGAAACTTTTCGGAAACTTTCCCTGATGGTGGGAGGTGGTTCATGCTGATGTTAACTGTCATGTTTGACTCTTCAGTCCTCCATCTTTAGTTAACACTTTGAGGACGGGGCTGATTCTGCCACCATAATTTATGTATTTGCATGTGACCCACCGGTGGTACATACCGTCCTGAACGCATACGGAAGGAGGATTTGAACTGTAACTTCTTAGTCTGGCAATTAACCATCTCACCATAGACCTCCCGCCAAAGACAAGATATTGAAAAACTAAAAACTATACGAAAGCTACAAAATCTGTCAGCAAACTTGATTTAAGACAAGATAACGGATGACGACAAAGGATCTAATCCGATTTAAGATGAGGGTATAATAAAATTAAAGGAGGAAAACTTTTAAAAAAATTGATTTTAATTGGCCTGTAATTAAATTAAAGTCAGTAAAATATTTTGGCTCTTCGTTTCAACCAAATTAACTGTCCTTTCTGTCTTTAATTTCAAGAGTAAAACAAAACGGAATCGAAGAAAGTTTTACAAGAAATACAAAAAAAAAGTTTATAGCAGCCTTCCTTCCCGTAACACCAAGTCAACGATTGATGTTAGTCTTCTCCTGGAAACAAGTTTGTGGCCCATTCCGGTTCGTTAATATCCGCTAAGTGTTTTAACATCCGGTTATTACTCGGCAAGAAGAAAAAAATAAACCAGTCAATAGGTGTTATGTTCTCTCTGACCTCCCAGAACCCCGGTCGTGTTCATTGAAAACCTTAAATCTTAGGTTCTGGTTTGGTACCTAAAAGGATAGCGTATGATACGTAAGCGTTAAAACCATTTTCGAGGGTTCGGTCTGAGTCTTTATCTTCGAGGTTAATACTTTTGAACTAGTAATCGACTGTTTGTCGCTGTTTTGTATTCTGTTCAGTTTATTGGTCAGGTGAACTTTGTCGGCTAGCCCATGCAATTTTTATTTGCCCAAAATGAACCACCACCTGGCTGTCAAATTCAGACATCAAGTTTTAGAGCGTATTTGAGGGTTTGTGACTGGAGTGCAAGACAGCTAGACTAGGTGGCTAGAGGAAGTAGAAGAGGTAAATTGGTGTGAGTTTGGGGTTGGAGAAACGTTGGTAGATGGAAACGAGTGACTCAAGAGCTGTAATGCGAATGGATGGATGGATAACTGGAGTACAGACAGTCTTCTACTGCAGAAAGAGAAATGAAGTGAAAGAATTCTTCCTTGGTGGAGAAGGTAAAGAAAGGAGTTGAGAGGAGGTAGGAGGTAACAGGAAGAGGATATGGAATTGGAAAGAGTATCCAATTAACTGGATTTAGAACGTATAAGTGAACGAACGTTTTGTCGAATAAATCGCGCTACTGATAGCCATAAGAATAAAACAAATACATCGATCCACTGAACACGAGAAGAAACACTGGAATGGTTGCAGCAAAAAGCCACCGACCCCAATTCTGTTTCTTTACTTTTAAATAACAGAGGACTGCTGTCACACAACAGCTCGGAAATAACCAAAAGTTGTGACTGGATAATTCCAAAAAAAATTTTGGTAAGAACACCAATCCGGTCTGATTGTACAAGGAGTTACTGAACTTCATAAATCGGGAACTTCAAACCATTTTAATTAAAAAGAAAATTGATTCCCAAATTCTTAACACTCTCCTGGATGTATTGTTGATAAGTGAATAATGGAAGACGACAAAGTGTCTTCTAGACTTCTGAACTAATTATTGTACGTTGACAGAAGTTTTTGTTGACTGCGTGGAGAAGTGTTTAAGCTCGCTTTTGGTAACAAAAGCGAGCTTAAACACCTTAAACACATTCTCCCACGCAGGCGTGATCTAGACTTAAAAACCTTAGAAACTTCTGTCAACGCACAATAATTAGTTTCGGTGGTGTCCAACCTCCTGTACTCTAAATCTTGACTCCATAACCCATCCATATGTCTGTAATAAACCCATACAAGTGAGACAGTCTTACACCTTCAAGGTTCTTACTACCAACCTCTTCGAAAGAAACCCAAAACGAAATTCTGTGAAACCCAAAATCCAATAAAGAAATCGCATAAAAAGTCAGACAGAACCACCACTAATTGAATTGTTATTCATTTCCCTTTTTTTATTAAAATAAGTTATAATAATATAAATTTTTTCTTCCAACTGCCTCTGGCCATTATCCAAAAGGGAAAACGATTTTAATAATAATGATGATGATGATGATATACACTCACCAATTTCAGATTCCGATTGATTTTCATTCGTTCCTTTCTTTAACATTCCATAATAATTGAAACTCCGGTGATGACACGACCTTCAGGACTTTTCAGGTTTTTCTTTCACGTTTCAAAAGACTTTAACACCGCGTATCTCTTCAGCCAAAAACCGTTTTCATCTTCTCCGTTGACAAATAACTCACAAAACATACATGAACTTCATCCGATGATACAATACACACATTTTATTTTAATTATAGATAATATATATTCACTTGTTCCTGAATAAATAATCAATAAATAAATAAATTTGGACTTTGAATAATTTGATTCTCGGAAATTTATTTCCCTCGCCCTCTTTCTCATAATCAGGTACAGGACCGTGACCCCATTCTTTGTTGGATGGACCTTGTCTACCTGATGAGAAGAAATGCGTTCTAGAGTTGGTTCAAAAAGGAGCTGAAACTGAGAGGGAAGGAGTTGGAAAAGTTGATGAGAGGAAGAGGACAGGGTTTATGTCAAAACCACGTGATGCCTTTTGAGAGGAATCTTTGACGAGAAACTGAGTTTTGAGATGAAATTACAACTAAAATTGCTTCCTTCGAAAAATTCCAAATTGTGATCAATACGGAGTTTATATAGTAAACAAGCAGCGAAATCAAATATTTTTATTAAATAACCATATTATATTATATTAATATAATTTTCCTTTATTTCGTCCGAACTGCATTAGGGTACAGATACGTATCACAGAATCAATTTTATATAAAATCAGTCAACCCTCAGATGTAAAAATAGATTAAAGACTTGCGACCAGTCTAGGATTGAATGTAAATACATGTACAGTATAAAACTTAGGAGAGCAGTAAGTTTAAGATTCCTTCAAGTCTTAAAATCAGTCTGAATTGGGTGGTTAAAACCTGCAGAAGAAGGTTATCGTACAGACTGGAAGTCAAATAGGGTAAAACAGACAGTTAAACCAGCAGATGGAGAAATAGTAGACAAAGAAATCAACAAATAGATATATAAAACAAGAATATACAAGAAATTAGGCTGACAAATTAAGCTACATTAATAAACAAGTAGATAAAATAGCATATAAAAATAAAACAAAATATACACATAAATAAGTAGATAAAGTACAAAACGCAAATAAATTAGTGAACAAACTCAAAATGGATCAATGAGTGAGTTAATAAAATAAGATAGACAGAAAAATAAATAAGGAAATAGAATAAAATATACAAAAAAATAAGTAGAAAAAATAAAAGGATGTGTTTATGGATTAGTACAACAGGTAGGTATTGTTAGACGATCGTTATTAATTAATTTTTAATTAATAACGGAGTATGATAAACAAGAATTATGTGCTTACACCTAGCAGACTCTAAAGAGTATGAGGATGAGTATGAGTATTGGCCGTTTGAAGAACAAATCAAAATTTAGATTTACAAAACCCAAAAATATTGTTTGAAAGCGATGAGTAGGATATAATCAACAACTAAGGACGGTAAATGTGAAAAATTACTGAATATTTATCAAATTCACCGACTAGTGTATGAAATGTTTACCCCGAAACGGAGAATTTAAAAATTTGCCAAATTTAAGAAGAGGTCTGATGAAACCCAAGGAAGCCAAACAGGTGTGCTCATCAATAACACTTAAAAAACACCAAATTTGTTTTGTTTTGGTTTTAGAAACACTAATAGAGCAAAAAAATATTTTTTAAAAACTTTCATAACCTTTAAAATTATATCTATACACTAGAAGCTTAGAAGACACTGAAAAGCTAGTCAACACAACTAAAACCAACCGAATGACAAAAACGGTTCGCGAATTTTTTAATTAGACAACGCGGCTAACTGAAAATTTAAAATTTTTTACACTTTTAAAATCACTTTTCTAAAAGTTAATAAATGTGTAATTAAATTTAAAAGATTCATAACTGTTAAGAATAATAAGATACAGTAAAACAACGGAGCTACGAGTTTAGCCGTAGGTAAAATTGAATTCAATTAGAAAATTTTATTTTGTCTTTTCTCAAATTTTTTAAAAATTTCCAGAAAAGGAGAAATTTAAGAAAGATAAATTTTTCTTTTCATTAAAGGTTCAACTTTAAAGTCACTTGGATAGATTAGAAACAGCATCTTAGGTAGAATAAAGCTGTGACCTTTTTTTCGTCACGTCACTTTTAATAATTTCAAAAACTTGGCGGCACACTAACAACTAGATAAATTAAAAGAACGTAGTTAATTAACTGTTACGCCTATATTAATATGATATATTTTGTAAAAAATAGCAGACGATAATAATTTTCAGTAGAACATAAAGTAAAATAGCATTAAAATACCGAGGCAGTAAAATGCAGTTTCTAAAAGTCTCCTCCGCTATTTTACTATAAACTTTAGCGGCAAACTTCCAGAATCTCGCGGCATACTAGTTGAGAATCACTGAATGCAAGGATAAGAATACGAAAGGTAAATACTGGTCGGTAGATAGAAATATAGAAAGTGAGAAAGAAGAGAAGAGGCAAGAACACAAATTAAAATTAAAGTAAGCTCCTGCTGATAATTATACAACAGATAAATTCATAGATAAGGAGTTAGAATAAGAATTCAGAAATTGTAAAATACAACGAAAAAGGCTGGACAACAAGAGTATAAAACCTTGCAGAAATAAACGGTAACAACTGGACAGAATAAAAAAAAATTAAAGAAAGACGGAAGATAGTAAAAACCAAGGAAAGAAATCCTGAGTACAAAACCCTAATAATTCCTTACTTACACACATACCTAACCAACGCCAAAAACTCAGAGAAGACGCTGTGAAGGTCTAATGAAATGAAGAAGTCAAAGAAGAAGCGGAATATCCTTCCTAACCAAGCTTCTAATATTATTGTAAGATATTATAAAGGAAAACAACTAAGTCTATATTAATACCGAAAGGTTTTATTATATATAAGTAACTAGACATTAGTGTAGACCAATAGTTGGTCAAACAAAAAGATTGAAGTACAAGAATATGGAACCTTGTAGTCAAAAATGGTAACTACTAGACAGAAATTCAAAAAAAATCGAAAGATAGTAAAAACCAAAGTCAGAAGAGTAGCATTGAAGTGGACATGTTGTTCGTCTAGTTTTAAGGAAGTTTTCATCTATCAAACAAATCAGAATCCCAAGGATTGGAAAAGACATATAGCTGAGAGTTCGGTCAGGGGAGAGGCTAAACTAAAGCAGAAGGTAAGACAGGAATAAAAAAAAAGTAGATAGGAAAAGGAAGTAGATAAAAATAAATAAACCAAAATGACCAAAAAGAGAGATTGTTAAAGACGAAGAATTTGAGAAGAGTGAAATAACCAAAGAAGAAAATGACAGAAGTACAAAACGAATTCCCGAAAATATTAACTGACAAATAAATAACTGAAATAATAAAATAAATTTACAAATTTCCCAAAGACAACAAATAAATAAAATAAAAATGTCATAATCGAACCCGAAATCGAACTACTAAAACCGAACTCACAATTTAAACCCAAATCTAAATCTAAGGCAGAAGAATCAAAACCACCCAAAACGGAAATAAATAAAAAATAAATAAAATTTGAAAGATTTTTGAGAAACTGGGACAGTTGACTTTGATACCGGAAAATGTCAAAGACCGGAAATTTCCAAGAAAAGCAAAAAACAACAAAAGGAAAAAGACCGAAAACCCAAAAAAAGGACAAAAATTATTTTCCAGGAAATTTGTTTTTTATTATTTTATGACGGCCCGACGAAAAGTTCTAAGAAACCGACCGACAAACAAAAAAATAATTTGTCGTCGTCAAAATGTGTGACTCGATCATTTGTTTATTAACATAATAACCGTTTCGTTTATTTATTTATTTATTTATATTCTCAGAATCCGAATGACGTTTATCAAAAATTTTCATTTAAATCCTTCCCCATATAAGACGGTTTATTTTTAGGAATGAATACTTGAAAATTTTTTTACGGATTTCCCTTTCTCAAATTTGATTAATTTAAATCAATTAACTATCTCACAAAATGATTCAAATTTGGAATTTGGCCTAAATCAAGCAATAAAAAACAGCCAAATTCATTCTTTCAATGGAGAAGTTTTTGGTCTATGAAAATTTCTTGACAAACAAAAACTGGAACAGAAGAAAAAAATCGATAGAAAGGAAAGAATCAGGTCAAAGCATAAGGGGTGGACAGGAAAATAGGGGATGAAGAGCGAATGTAGGGGTAGATAGATAGAGAGAGAGGAGAGGGATGAAAAAAGGCGGTAAATTCTCTGGAAACGCATTTTCATCTCTCATCTGAAGCCAAAAAAATCTCTGCGCCAAAAGGACTGATCAGTTATTGACACCACTTCTCTTATCAGCGAAACCGAGGGCACATGGTTTACCCCTTCCCTCCCAGCCCCTCCCGCCCTCTCACTTCCCCTCCCCAGACGATAAGATGAAGCTGGATGAACACCACAGAAACAGAAAAAACTCGCGCACACAATTTACTTTTAGAGATTTTCCTTTTTGTGATCACTTTTCTCAAAGTTCACCTTCTGTATTATCCATTTGGCGGCGGAAAACTTCGTCAAACAATTTTCCCGAACAGACACTTTATACCCGAGACAATTTTTGTTTTCAGAGGACTGTCGAAGTGTACACAGGGGTGGTGGTAGTAGGAAATACAAAACAAAACCATGCGCACTGCGAAACGAGAACAAAAAAACGCCAAAAACAAACGATAATTTGCCGCAAACGAGTGGATACACTAAACACAACGGAGGGACATGAACACACACAAACACAATCGACGGCGTTTGCACCGGCACTAAAGTCAAGTGGAAAGAATTCTCCGTGTCGGCGGCGGCACAGCCAGAACCAGTCCCACTCCGATGATAAAAATCCCCACTTCGGTTCGAATGACAATCGGGGAGGCTGTGGATCGCCCAACCAGAAATGAGTGAAGGCGGTGCGACAAAACTCAAATGTCCTCGAGCGAGCGAATGACAACATTTTCTCATTTGTCACCCTGTTCCGGGGGCTGATTTCGCGGGATTTTGCGGCGGAAGTCCTTCCCAAACGCTTCCCTCCTTCTCTGCTCTGCGTTTCTAGTCACCGGATGCTGGGATCCTTTCTCACAATCTCGCTTTTCTCCTTATTCATCGGCTCATCTTCGTTTTGGCGCCATTTTTCTTGTTTTTTGTTGTTCCAACGGTGAAGTCGACGGTTTCGTTTCCCCTGCGCGCGCATTTTAACGCTGTTGAGGTCTTGAGAATTAGGCGAATTGATTCCTGTGTTAAACTGATCTTGTTGGGCATTTTACAGAGCGAACGGCTTTATGGTTGTTCGGCTTGTTTACTTCTCCGACTACCTCGGAAAAATTTTAATTCACTACTAACAAGACACTACAAACCCGCATCAATCTTATCCCCATCTTTTCACATTTTCGTCTTCTTGTCTTTTCTGTTCTTTTGCACTTTTAACTTAGCCCTTCCTAAATGCTTACTGCATAACCATCTCACTTGATTACCACTCCTATTAAATTTTTTTAAAATCTCTTCTGCTCTGCATTTTATTTCCAACCTAATTCAAAGACATATCTCCCATCTTCCCTAGATAAAAATCTTAAAGCTCTAGATAAATCAGGGAATTTTTTAAAAACTTCGCAAGAGTGATAATATTTACTTCCTGTCTCACAATTTCTTGCCTGTATGGTTGACTTGACAAACTCTCATCCAAAGACTCTCACAGTTTCTTCAAGATCTGTCAAGACTAGAAATGGCAGGGAATCTTCAACTCCAGAAAGGAAGGATTTTCACTTGTGTTGTTTATCTTCTGTTCTTCACTGCTTGTTTTTCGGGAGAAAATCTTGTCTTCTCTACTTTATCGATTTTCGTTCTCTCACTTGCGAGTTGTTTTTGTACTGTGATGTAACCGTCTAGTTTCTGGTTTCTTTTCTTAAACATCTGAAGTGCGGTCTTTTAAATAAAAAAATTCAACTGTGTCAGATCTCGCTTTTAGTAGTACACAAATGAAAAATCTATTTCCGTTTGTACGAAATGCAAACGACTCTGCGTTACATCATACATTTTACGTTATCTGTAGCTCTTGAGTTTTTGTTCAAAACTCCCGACTTTCTGATTTATTTTTCTCTTTATTCGTATTGCTGTTGTTTCTTGATGTCTTTAGCTAATCGTTTCTCTGTTTGTTGAATGGTGGACACTTTCCATTTTGGTTTCTTTCTAAGCTTCGGTAGATATTCTGGTAAATTATTTCCAAAATCTCACCCTTTGTTAACCACAGTGTGGATTAGGAATGGTCTGAGAATGCTAGACGTCGGAATCTCAGCATGTCAGCATGTAGTAGCCCTCAAGACCTTTCCTGTTACTTTTCAGCAATGAGACCTAGTTATTGAGTGGAGTTACGCCGAGTCGCGTTACACTTCTATATTGTATCACAGTTGAGTTGAGTCTACCTGTGAAACACCCTTCAGTTCCTTCTCTATGTTGGCTCAGTCTTTCTAAACTCTTCCTCTAAAATTATCTCACATCTTTTTCATTTTATTTATCTTCTTTCCAACTATTTTCCTCTTACTACTAACCACCACTTTACCCCTTCAACTTATTCCATTTATACCGCTCATCCACTCTTGGGGTGAAGTAGTGGTTACTTCCTGATGATACACACCCCGTAAAGCTAGACCTAGACTAGGTTGCCTCGAAGTTGGAGACATCTTTAAGACTTATAACATATTGGTTGTTTTCACTGTCAGCAGTTACCATTTCTCATCTCCTGTTTTTGTGATGGACTTAAATCCTTTCAAAATACTCATTATTTACGCCGGCCTTTTTCAAAAACATAATCCTGAGGAGAAATTAGAACATCTAGAAGTATAGCTGAGGTCGTTTAGAAAATTCTAATCAAGACCTGTTTCTGAAGTTGTTTTAATGTGACCTACCGATCAATACAAATCGAATCAAATGAATACTGGGGCAGTAAAAGAGACGTGGACTCGGTTGTTGTTTAACTGAAGGCAAAATTAAGATGTGGAAGCAACAGCAAGTCAAGGTTATCGCCTTCAGCTTCCTCACTCACCTGCATCATCTCACGATTCTGTTTGGATTTAACATTCACTTCTCAATCAAAGGGCAAACGTTCTCTGAATAAATTGACGAATTCTCTCGGCTACCGATGAAACAACGGAAGAAACGACTACCTGTCAGGCCCTTGAATAAGTTCTCGCCGTTTATAGATGACAGAAGCTCTACTCCGTGAATGAAATTCGAATGATAACGCACATACAAGGAAGCACTGTATCAAAACTTGAATTTCAGTGTATGGCCGTTCAATTTAGTGCCAAATAAAGTGTATTTGCGGGGAATTTTATTGCCCTACTTTGTCCAAAAGAAATCTGCAGCTGAAGCACATAGAATCTTTGTTCAAACTTATGGTAACAATGCTCTGTCGTATACGATATGCAGACAGGTTTTGACATTTTTAAATCATTATTTTTTATTTTCATTTGATTTGGAAGCGTCGTAACCAGCCTGTATATATCTAATTTCGTCCAAAGGCGCCACCAACGGAAGGTGCTCGACTTCAGAAGAAAACCTTAGCTGCAGGAAAAACACACAGACTTCATACTTATTTGTTAATAATTTGATTTGTACAATTTTTGTAGATGACTGAAACTGAAGTTAGGAGCATTGGTTTGGGAAGGCTCGAAGTGTAGTCCTAATCCTGTGGTGATACTTTGGAAACTTGATTCAAGGTGTGACTGAATCGATTTATGAGTAATCTCGATACAGCTGAGTAAAGGATAAACACTTTGAGGAATAATTCATTTCAAAAGTAACGCACACTTGCACGGTGAATTTATTTCATAAATAATGCACATTTACATAAAGAATTTGTTTCACTCTTCTAACAAGAAGTCCATTTTCAAGTGAGACCCACTTTGAAAATGTGATTTCATAATTCATGCACATTTAATTCATTTCTAGATTGTGGTGTGTTAGGTTGGCACTCTAGCGTCAGGGCTGAACACCATTTATTACTTCAGTAAATCGTGATGACATCGTTCTATAAAGAAAATAAAATTTTATTCAAACTTAAGCGGTTGCTAAACATTGCAAAAAGTTATTTGAATATATTTAAAAACCGCGTAAAAAAAGCCTAGAACGTTTATGCAGTAACTGTATGAGAAGACCAATATGTGGTCTCCTTTTATGCGACATAAATATTGTGTACTTCATACTTCCATAACAGAAACTTTTTTTAATAAAAGAAAATCGCATTTCATAAGTAATGCACACGTTTATACTATGAATTATAGGTATTTGCTATTGGTAGTTCATTTCAAAAGTAGTGCTCACTAATACAAGACATTTATACACTGATATAGATGAATTATCCTCCAATAAACATTTAATAGTTGAAGGAAGTGAATTTTCAAACGCGCCTAAAAAAGAGATCAAAGTTCCCGTTATGAAAACGGATTTTTTCTTCTTGTTGGACTCACCTAAAGGAAACGGGGAAAAGGAAGAGAGGTGGTCGGTGGGAGGAAAAGGAGACTCGATATTATTAAATTTGCGAAACGATTCCCGTTCACGGTTGTTCAAGTGTGTACCCAAAGGAAAACCGAAGTAACGTGCAATATTTGACCCCAAAACACTTGACACAACCTTATTTACTAGTGCAAACACTCAGGCGCGGTATTTATTTAATGCCCTCTCGAGAACAAGTAAGCACATTTTTAAACAATATTTGACGATGCACATTTTCTTTTTTTTTCTTCTTCTTACATCCGACATTTGACTCACAGGATCGAACCTGACAAATATTTAAGGGATTTCATGTTTTCGGGAAAACGTTTTACTCGACCTCCTTACTTCTCTTGGTTAGTTCGCTTTGAATCTTCATGGTGGATTTCCGACTTCTTAGTTCCTCTTCTTCGACTTTGGTATTTATACCCGCCCATCCAGTAGCCAATTAACAATGAAGATTCATTTTGTATAGCGGTGGTAGGTAGCATATCTGAGAAATTACCAGGAAGACTGAGATAGTATGAAGAAAGAACTATTCTGTCACGATGGTCCTCAACCTCCCACCGTGGCCGAGGAAGGCTACCAAAAACTTGGTGGTCAAAGTTGCAACAAATTTTCCCAGGACAGAGCGAACTGGAGAGAACGTACGAGAAGGTCCGACCTCAGAGAAACAGGAAAAGAAAAGGAAAAAAGAAAGAAGTTTAGACGTAGTAGTGGAAACTGACAAAACAGACTGTCTAGGTGCTCCCAAAAATTTATTCCTCGACTTGTAAGTAGGGCTTTGCACAACCTACGTCATATCACTCACCGTCGACTTCCATACAAATAGTACATCTTCTGACTGGTGTACAAATATACAAATAATTAGACGACCCGTTCGAATAACTTGTTAGTCTCTCCATATTCCCTTCGATGGCCAAAGACGATTCTGCAGAGAAAAGTAAGCAACTCAGCTGCATAGAACTCACAACTATCAAGTCATTTGCCAACCTAATCAAGGACGAACGAGGATCTCCAACCAATAGAAACAGCAGATGAACAATACAAAAGGGAAAGTTTGTCGATACCAACTAGCCCAACTTTTCTTTAACTGTATATCTTACATCGTTCCTCTTCCTCTCCCCCTCCGCCCCTAAAACCAATTACCTTGTTGCATCATTTAAATAAGAAAACAACAAAACCGGAAAAAGAACTTTTTTTAGCTGCTCTGAAAATGTTAACTGGATACACGACCTTGAGCACTGGCACAAAAAAAATTTTTCTCACACCTCAGAGCTATTTCTTCGCTCGATGCCGCTAGAAAATTCAGGTCCAAACATGGGTTTTTAACATTTTTAAATTTCAAGGTGTGTCTGGTAGGTAGGCAAGCTGTCTGCCTGAACGCTCTGTATATTGTGTAAGTGACGTTCGCTTAAGGATTTGTCTTTCTTTCAACTGTCAGCTAACTGGAAAGCTCTGTTGTGGGTTTGGGTGGAAGGAATGAAGTGTACTATTCACTGAGATTGAGGGAGTGGAGGGGGGTAAGATTTTTCGGGACGAACTTCTACACACACGCATTACTTCCCATCGTTTTGGCTTTACGGTCACGTATGCCTGCCATTCATTACGTAAAGAGAGAAATAGAAATTCGTTAAGGAGGCGCTGGGAACGGTCGCCCAGATAATTCTCGATATAGATTAATACGCCACCCAAAAAGGGAAACCTTTTCGGCTTGGAAATTCTTCCGCCACCTTTCATCTCCCCGAGATAAAGTGGCAAACCACTTTCGGATGACTTATCACGATCGCACCATCTTGGAAAATTATCCCGCTAAAACTTCTTCTTCGCGCCAGTAAAAGTTTAACTTAAAGGAATTCCGTTTTTATCTTGTTATCTAATAATTGCGAACATGTCATCCTGGCCACTGTGCAACTTTTCTTTATCATTTCCTAATCGACTCGGAAGAATCGTTTTACGTACTGTTGCCGCCAAGTTTTTGTTCCCAAAAGGAAAAAAGGAGTCTTCTTACACTTACCCTCTAGCTAAGAAATCGTTTTCTCATTTACTGTCAGGACCCGAAGTTCAAGGAAAGCGAGATACCTGTACAAAATCCTTTTTTTTTCATCCTCGTCGAACCGCGATTTGTGGACGTCATTTCATCTAATGAGATACTGTACACGACTAGAAAGTCTGATGTCTGCGATTAAAGTAAAAAAAACTTGATCCGTGCAATACTAAAAAAAAATAAAATGAAATGACAAGATGTAAGACGGAAAAAAAGTTATTTTTGAGAAACATTTAGTGACATTAACATATGTGAACTTATATGTATGTTGACTGCATGTATTAATTAATGTTGTGAAATTTTTTTTTTTGGAGAGTTCATGACCGACCGACTCTTGTCTTGAGAAAAATTTAGGTCTTTGATAAGTAATCACGAAGTATCCACTCTCCTTACCCCCTTCCTTTTGGCCTCTGTATGTAACTTTTTGGAATTTTAGAGTATCTCTGAAGCAGAAGTCTTAAACTGTAATAACGCTTACAGGTTTTGAGAATATTGCCTGTAAAGATTTTCGTTCACGTCGCCTGGGTGGGTTTAGCCTTTTTAGAGTTTTGACCGACACGTACATAAGGTAAAAAACGTACTCCCATCCAGTGGAACAGAGAACCAGTCTAGAAGGCTGAGTATTCACAGAAGTCACAGTTAGACACAAAGAAAGAAAATGTTTCGCAAACGTATGGTACGCAAACCTTCAACAGTAAACTGAAATGGAACTCCAAGCTCCCAACACCCAGTTCAGTATACCCAAAAACTGCTATAAAGGAAATTCTCGGACACTGGAAGACAACCAGCCTCGTACTGTTGAAGAAGGCGGACTAATCTGATAAGCTTCTACGAAGACCACACTACAACTTGAAGAACTTCTGAGAAGGGGAGTCAATCTGCATTAGACAACATGCCAAACGGACTGTCACCACAAGAAATGGGTGACGCAATAAAAAAGACACAGTCATTGGACATCAGCAACGCTTCCAATACCCAGGATTGTTTTTGTTACAACGGATAACGGCCCCAAAAATCTAAAAAATATTCTCCCCCCCCCTAACTTTTTTGTTTAAAGGTTTTGGAAGACGTTTGGATTTGGAACTTCTTCAGTGGTTTGGTTCTTCGTTTGTAAGGAAGTGGAGTGGTAGAGACTCTTGTCATTCTATTTTCTTCTTCCTTGGTTATCTCTATCAGCCGCGTTCGTCGTCTTCTTTGGTTTCTAGAACTCGTCGGCAGAAGTTTTAAAAGATCTGCCACTCTTTTGGTGAGTCTAGCATCCATGTTATCCATGTCAGAAGTGGAAAGGTTTGCTGAAGTTCTAGCCATTCTAAAGACCAGGATGAGCATTGCACTAAGGTGTCTTCTTCGTGTGACAGTAGTCACAGATTGCCGTATCCTTTCGTTTTACACGAAGTAAAAATGGATTAAAGCATCCATGTTCAGTTAATATTTTCGTCAAATGCCCTCTCCACTCAAATCAACTCTTTCTGACAACCAATAATGGAAAGCCCTAACCCAAGTTCTACTTTAAACTTGCCAACATGAAATCAAGTTAGCTGGAAAGTTACTTGGACCAATTTTTACACCTTCTACCAAGGAAATAGAGCAATCGAACTAGAAAAGTAAGCAATCGGGTACTAGTCATTGAAAAAATCAAACGCAAAGTATTGGTGGAGTGTGACGGCATGTTTGTAGACTAGACATCGACACTTGTTAAATACAAATTTGAGTGAGTGTTCATAAACCCTTCCGAGAAAGAAAAAGTGACAGAAAGAATACAAAGAGCACTTGCTAGAGCGCTCTACAAAAAAGAGATTGGCAAGACCTTGTTTTTATTTAATAAAAAAAATCAAAACCTTGAAATTTAGACACCAAAGGCAAGGCGACCAAAAAATACAAAAACATGGAAAAGTGAAAAAGTTCCCAGAGTCTACGCTTTTAAGGTTTGCTGCCTTTCGAAAACCTGTTGCGACAACCTTCATTACTTGACTCATCGAAACCTGGCTGAAAAGAAAAAAAATTTCTAATTTTTAGACGAGTAGTTTGGACTATAATGACTTTCCAGTGTGTACAGTCACACTCTTCCATTGATTTTGGAGCTCTAACGGTTAAATTTGCAGCTGTAACTATTTTTTGTATATATCCATTTCTACTAAAAACAAATACAGGTAACATTTCTAATTTAAAGCGTGAGAAAGAGAAAGTAAGTCACATGCTAAGTGCGTTCCGCCCGTAGAGGAATCAGACTGAACGAAAGCATTAATGAGAAATCACACCAAACCACCCAAAAAAAAGTAACAACGACCAAAAAAAAGAGAAAGACGTCAGGCTCACAAGCAGAAGACAAAATCTCGTATGATAGTAGTGCATTTCGAGTTGTCCAGCAGGCAAAGATTATTCCTTGGGAAAGCTTGATCGGAGTTAATCAAGCGTCACAACAACATCGAAAATCATAGAGTCCTCCTTCTCCTCCCAAAACCCGATTTCCTTCGACCAAAGAAAGAGTCCCGGGGGGCGGTGGAGGGGGGGTATTCAGGTCGAGCCTGAAAAAAATAAAAATTGCAAATAGACTATTGTTTTTTGAATTGGTTGGAGGGATGGGTGCGGACGTTTTGGACATCTGAATCGAGCCAATCGCGTTTTCTTTCTCTCTTCTTCTTCTTATCTCATCTTTTCATTGGCTCTGCTTCGCTGGTGCCACTTTCTTTTCTTATTTCTATTGTAATTGTGAAATGACTTCTTCAGGTGTTACGTTGTTTCTTCTCCCCGGTCATGCTTTCTTGGTTTTAATGGTTCGTCCGTTTCGGGTTGTTGGATGTGTCCTCAATAGAAACACAAAAAAGAAAGAAATAAATAAAGAAGAAACACAGAAACGTGTCCGACACAAGAAAACTCGACTTAATTAGAGCTTATTAACAAGTCTAATGCGTCTATCGGACTTCCTGTCGGTGTGGCGAACCTCATTGTTGGATATGGACCAAAAACGAAATTAATTCTTGGTTTTGATGGCGGATACTGTACCGCCAGTGAATCGCCAGAAGCCGATTTTCAATTAGAGTCAAGGATTAACCATGGCCACTTCCTTCACTCTCATTTTCCTCCTCTTTTTTGTTTATTTTCCAACAATACTTCTCCTCATCTACGAAAGTCTATTTTCTTTCCTATGCCATCTATTCTCATCAAATTTGAATTTCAGGTTCCGATCAGCTTCCTGTAGACTCCTTCACCAATTGACTCAAATCAATTGTTCGAAAAGTTGAGGAAATTATAATCAGCACTAATACTAACAGTCGGGAGGTCTGCGGTGTAGTGATTTAAGTGCCAGAGTAAGAAGTTATAGTCGCAAGTTCAAATTCTCCTGCCGTATCCTGCTATATTCCAAAATTTTGAGGTAAAGATGAATTTGCATTTGGCTACGCCGGAGGTATCGGCTGAGTTATTTAATATAGAGCTCTGACATGTGAATACATTTTGTAAATCTAACGTCAGACGAATATGTATTAATTAAGGGGTCAGATACTGTACATACAGTACAACATGCACACACACATCGTAAATTATTCATTAATCCCATATTTAGATACATAATTTTTTACTATTTACAGAAAAAGATTTTATTCATAAGAAAGATAAAAGTTGGTATGGTACTCGTGTTCATGGTATGTGCACATGTTTTCACCTGAAGTCCAATGTGAGTTATTAATTAGGTATGTTTGTGTGTTGTTCATGTTAATTTGTTACTGTTGGTTCTTAATTTGTATTTGTATCGTAACCTTAATTTATATCGTGGTTCTTAACCTGGTTCAAGGGGGTAGATGAAGACTGTCGTTGAGAGAATGATACACAGGGGAGATGAATTGATTTGAGGTTCATTGCAATGTCTCTTGTGATCACCGATTATCCTTTTTCACCACACCAAAGTCTTAAAGATTGTTAATCAGCGTGTATTAACAGTCAAATTTGGTTTTCCTTCCCACTTTCTTATTCACTCCTTCCTTTCAAACCTTGTGGTGTTGAGCCAAAAAGACTTTTCCACTTCTTACGGTCCTGGACCACGGCCCTGGCGTCCTTTCATTTGATACAACCACTCCTCTGTATAATAGAAAGAAACCTTGGTTTTCAGGAGGTTCCAAAATTCGTAGACCTATGTCCTCGCCAGTTCAGTGTCCTTATGATTGATCCTCCGGGTTTGTCATCATTGTAACTTTTGATTGATTTAGTATTCGGACAAGGCGGGAATCGGTAATCGTGTCCTAGCACAGGCTGACAGCCTGACTTAAAAGGGTTTTTTATCTAGAGAACAGACCAGTGTCTTAACCCCAGGAATTGGTTACAAGAGGAAAAGAGAAGTGGGTACAAAGAGGAAGAGAATAATACTAACAATAGAAAAATTAATAACAATACTACAAATGATGGTAGTTCGTACTACCACGGTAGTTCGGTAGTATGCTGTAGTACGACCAGCACCACTCCAGTACTGAACTAGTCACCTTGATTTGATAGACTGGTCAGCACTGTAATGGTCAAGGCAGCGAACCCTAGTCTTAGTTTAAAGGTCTGAATGCTTCAGCTAAGTAAGCGATTGGTTGCAAAATGTATGAGCAATCGTAAGGAGTAGACTGTAAGGAATAGACCGTTCGCTAACTTGTTGTGAAACAGAAAACAACGCCTTCTTATTACATTCTACCAGTTTATACTCAACAATGCAAGAAAGAAGAGCAAAGGGTATTAAGGAAAGAGCTGGGAAAAAGTTTGAGAGGAAAATGACAGAACAGAGAGACTAAGAGAAGGAGTCTGGAATTGAGTCTGAAAGATGCAGCAGAAGGATTGCGATAGACCGGTGGCCAAGAGGAAAATTTTATTTTTCCATTGAGAACAACCAGATTGCAGTTAGGAACTAATCAAGGTTCATTGACCATGATTCTTAAGGTTTTGTATTGAAAACGTTCTAGGATTTCCAGGTTTGAGTTGGGGAAGGTATTAGTCAACTCAGATTTAATAGATTTAAATCCCTCGTGTGCTCAATCTTCCAGCCAAATCTTCGTGCTCAATGTTCCGTCTTCAAGATACAACCTCTCAATACTAAAGCTTCCTACCACCCTCTCGCGGTTAAGGACATCTGGCAGTTTACACAAATCACTGACTGTACGAAATCCTTTCTAGTTCTCTCTTCTTCATCCACGCCTTTCTCTCTTTCCACCTCTTCTTTTCACATTCATTTCTTTCTCTCGTCAACATCAACGAGATTTCCGGAAATCCGTTCGAAACTTTCATTAAAACACTCTTCCAACGCTATTAATTACAAATCACAATCGACAAATCTTATTTTTGCATATAATAAATACGTTCAGGCACGTCACTTCCGTTAGAATTACAATTATAATAACCTCTGGTTGTGTTTTATAAAAAAAAGTATAATTTGGGGTGTTCAGACGTACTCTTCTCATTCATTTACTATTTTCAAAAAAAGAGAGTGAACGAAATAGCGTGAAGGAAAGAGGAGATGAGGAAGAGGAAGAGGAGGAAGGGAAATCTCTTCGATTTATACGAAACGAGATCGTACCAGTCAGCGGTGCAATTTAACCTAAGCTATGTGAACAAATCGGCTGATGAGTTCACTCTTCGGGTCTTCTTTCTCTCCACTTTCTGATTTCTTTCATGGATCGTCAACTTTAACTGACATATTATTATCATTATCATCATTATTGCTAATAAATAACTGGAAGTGAAAGACTTTTTTAAGTACGTTACTTCTTCTAAGAAGATGAACCCAGAGGTAAGCTGGTAATTTCTTGAAGAGACGGATAGGAAGGCGGACAGATGAACAAATAATGAATGGCCGATGTATCGGAACCTTGGGCAAGATTTCGGACCGAACCTTGGGTTGTAGGTGAGGTGTCATGGTTCCCATATTGCACCCAAGACTGTAGTTAGCACTTTTCAGCACTTGAACCGTTTGGTTTTGACGCAAGAGAAAGGAAGCAAAACATGTTTGATTCCCTTTCTTACAGACTCTTCTTTTGCCTGTTTCCTTTTTCTTCTATCCTTTGGCTAAGACTTTGTCTTAAATTTCTTCTGAACTCAACTCATATCGCTTACCTTTTTTTCAGTTTCTGTCATAACAATCCGAACCAGAAACAGTTCTTGATCGGTGTGGGGAAAGCTCAAACGCACCGGGCCTTTATGTGTTTGTGGACATCATCGCCTTTCAGAGCACCTTTTTGTGTTTCGAATGATGAGGTCATCAGAGGAAGAAGAATCAACTGTTTGGTAAACTTTCCCGAGATCCAATGAAATTGGATTTTGATTGCTGTGGAGCTAGATATGCTTCCGAAGGGGTGTCTCAAGAATTTTGACGATGTTTTGGGTTCCTGTCATGACAATCCTAACCAGAATCAGTTCGTAATTAGTGCAAGTAGTCTTGCACCACAATATGCACCACATGCAATACATGGCTGCAAGTAGTCTTCTAGATGACTTTTCACTTGCGGTAAGCATCTTGTCCTCACAGAAGAAGCAGAAGTCCATGAATCTATTATAATAAAAGACCCAAACATGGGTCATGGAAGTTAGGAGTGTAATTGTACAGAGTCAGGGCAGAAAGGAAATTACCTCGCAAGTTTCAAACTGAAGTTGACTCCTGAAGTTCTGGTTGTATATGTAGGTTGGTATAAAATACCTTTTCTGTGTTTTGTGTTAAAAATGTTATTGGCGTGATTTAAGTAAATGTTACTACTTTATTATTGTTGTATGCAAAGAAGTATTATTGTTATTACTAAAACAAAAATCCAAAAGACGACTCTGATGAGCACTTCAACTTTTTCCGAACCTTTGTAAACGACACAAAAAAGTTTTCTTTAAAAATACCGATTGAGAGATAACCAAAGACGAAAAAAAAAGGCAACAAGAGAATGTTAGTCGTGGTTCATAAACACACGGAGGTATTGTTCAGGTATCTGTGTTCCGTCATCTCGAAAGTGCGTGAGTGCTTCTGGCTAAGTTTGTATCGCATTGCACAATAGTCAACTCTTTTTTCTCTCCTTCTTCTTCTTCTTCTTCATCTCTCTCTCTCTATCTCTCCTCTACTTTCCCACCTCTCCCTCCACTCTTTCTCTCTCTCTCTATTCCCGTACTTGTCTTAGCACTCACATCTCGAGTGACCTCTATGTATTTTTCATTTTTCACTTTTTGACCTTTTGATACACATTGCATTATTCTCGAAGCAGAGTTATTATTACGCCATTACTGTCTCATACTTTTCGAAAATTTGTCCTTCGGATTTCTATCATGATGGTTGCAGTTTAGCTGTTACGAAGTCTTTGACTTGAGGTAAATTATGGTGAAGTAGGAGATGGACTTAGCCTGGCTGGATAGCCTCGCCATGGGTTGTGCTTCGAAACAAATTCTTCAGGTACGTCCTTTAAATTAGCTGCTGGAATAGCTGGCAGGCTCGAGACAGGTTCTTAACGTCAAATCAAAATTCTTCTTCATCTCCTCCTTGGAACCATTCACCTTAATCAGGTCCACCATAAGCTAATCGGATCGATACATCAAAGTGAGTTCGTAAAACGGAAGGAATGTGCAAAAGTCGTGACACCGACGTGACTCTTTTCTTTCCCTTTGTGGCCTTGTGACAGAATTGTCGCGGGACCGATTACCATCAGAAGGAAGCCTTTGTACCCTCTCAGCTCCGGCATTTTGTAAAACAACAGGTACGAAACAAATTCTAGGTTCTTGTTTCCTGAGCTTTTTTCGGGAGTCTTCTTCATGGTCGACGCAAAATGGCATTAAGTCCGTGACGTTTGCGAAAAAGTCTAAAAACACTTGAAATGGGGAGGAGAAGAGGAAGGGAAAACCTGAAAATCTCAGGTTTCTATTCCATCGACCTTCCACCGTTCACGATCGTCATTGACATGTGGCGTAATCAATTGCCAATTTTCAGGTACGTGAATATCAAGCTAAATAAGTTAGGTGGCTCTCGAAGGTGCACTTCTAATATGATCAGGGCGCTCTTGGAGGTCCTTGGCCTGGGCATAAAGGCGTCGTGTACCTGACTGGTTGTCGCCTTTCGTCGGTTCTTTAAATGTTTTTAACCCTTCCCACCCCATTCACTTTCTTCTTCGTCTGTTCCAAAAGCTTCCAAAATGATTTTTAGTTGCTAGTCTTTTTCGAAGCTTAAATCGCCCACCAACTTCTCTCCCTCAAGCTTTACCTCTTCGGTCAGCGTTGTCAACAACAACAAAATTACTTTTGAGACAGACTACGATACACTAGGTATGACTTGTTTGAGTGACGCATAAAAGACAGCCGATGACAGACGAACAAGAATAGATATACAAAGCTTTCATCACACATTTCAGGGTCATAGCCTTGAAAATATCATCAAAAGTTGCTTACCGCAAGTGAAAAGTCATCTAGAAGACTACCTACAGCCATGCATCACCAATTAGGAACTGATCCCGGTTCGGATTGTCACAACAGGAACTCAAAACATCGTCAAGATTTTTGAGATACCTTTCCAGAAGCATAGCTAGCCCCACAGCAATCAAAATCCAATTTCATTGGGTCTCGGGAAAGTTTACCAAATATTTGATTTCATTTTCTCTGATGTTCCCATCATTCAAAAGACAACAAGACGCTCTGAGAGGTGTTGATTTCATGAACAAATAAAGGTCCACTGCGTATGAGCTTTCGGCACACATGTCGTAAAACGGATGAGATCAGGCGAACCGAAAGAAGGAACAAAAGACTGTTTCTTGTCCAAAATCCAGTTTTCCCTGTAAAGAGTTGACGTATTAATTAGAATATGTCCAGGAATCTCATTTGGTTTTGACGTTTTCTTTCCATCTTTCGCAAATGCCCCAGAGAGAGAGAGAGAAAGTGGAGAGGAAACGTCAGGAAGGGAGGCGGTGGGTGAATTTTTTCGGAAATACTTCCCACAAAACCATGGGAACACGTCATGCTAACCTCGTCAGCTGTAGGCTGACTATCTTTCTCTCTCTCTTCCTCCTCTTTCTCCTCCTTCCTTTCTACTTTTCCTCGACACACGTGAAGGACTTCAGGTTACGATATGATTCGTAATAAAACCTCCTCAATTTTCTTTTATAATCTTTTTAAAACAAATCAAACACGTCTTTCAAAAATTACCGGCTTCCATTCCTTTCCATTTTGAATTTTTTTTATTTTTATTCTCTTTCCGTTTGTTCTCATGTTTGTAAAATTAACATAATTTCGATGTCCGGTTAAGGTGTCTTCGGAATCAGAGCTTGAAGTTGAAGCTCAATCACGTTGTTGGCAAAATCTTATCAGTTGGTGAGAGTACATTGTGTTTTCCCATCCCGCAAGTACCTGTTTCTTTTAACATTTTATAAAAGTGACATTTAACCGTGAAACCATGTGCATTAATTATGAAATGAATTTTGTATGAAAGTTTGTAATATTTATGAAAACCCCTTTTAATTTATCGACTTATTTGTTTTTATTTTTTATTCTATTTGTTTATTTATTTATTTTTGTGCCTTCTTATTTTATCTACTTGCTTATTGATCTATTTTTAATTTATTTATTTATCAATTTGTTTGTATTTTTACTTTATCTACTTATTTATTTACATAGTTTAAAGCAAGGATCTTCAATTCCTGCCTGTCCGAAGTACAAACTAACCCTTGTTGACTTGCTGAACTATTCAGCAGTGCCTGTCGTAATGGCTGCACTCCCTGACAGTTCTCGAATAAGCCTTCTGCAAACTCTGTTCCTCACGCATCTCCTCGATCTATCGCTCCTGTTTGGTGCTTATCAGGGGAAGAGTCCCAGCCGCATCTTGGCTATGGCCTCCCTCTCGCCTCGTGTATGTGGCACCTCTTTCCATGTGACGTAACGCGTTTTTTCTTCCTTACCTCCTCTAGATATTTCAGTCCATGAACTTCTTTGAGCTCCCAGATGATATCCCTATGATTTTTTCAAAGATCTGGTGGATTTTGACTAATATAGCAGCGAAGAGTAAATTGTGTTTCTTCCTGAGTTGTGCACTCAGTGTGCACAGTTCTACTAGGCACAGGTGTTTTATGTATCCAACTTTGTCTATACTATTTTTTCTACTTATTCCTTCTCCTAGTTTATTTTATCAGTCTATTTATTTGCATACCTTCGCTTTATATATTTATTTACTTATTTGTCTACTGTATCTATATCTATTTAATAAATTGTCTATTTTATTTTATTTGACGTCCAATCTATACAATAACCTTTTTCTGCAGGTTTTAACCATCGGACTCAGACAGAATCTGAAGACTTCATGGACCTTCAGACTTCCTGCTATCCTAACTCTTATAATGTCCATGAATTTACTTTCAATCCTAGACTGGTTAGAAGCCTTTATTCCATTTTTAACATCTGAGGGCTTAGCTGTTTTGATTTAAAATTATCGCAATAATACGTATTTGTACCCTTAATGGTTTCGGGCGCCTTTAGTTCGTGGCTGAGGACTAGTTTCAGATAAGAAAATCTTATCTTCCTTTAAAGACATATGATTCTAATATATATAAAATTATACTAAAATCATTATAATCACAAAGTTACTCCAAAAGAAATTAGAAATCCGTTAAATATTAAGTGCAAAAAGTCATGTCATGCACCAAATTCACGTATAGAACAAAGTTGTGAGCGGGAGTCACCTCTCGAGTGCAAACTGTTAACAAATCCCAGTTTCTGACACCATCGTCTCTGATTCATATTTTCCATAACTTTCTCAACCAGATTTCGACGTAGAAATTTGACGTCCATGCTGTTGTTTCCTTTTCCTCTTGTTCCTTTTTTAAAGTTTCTCTTCCGGCGTGCGTGACGTTTGCATGACACGTCTTCACAATAGGTTTTGGGGTGAAGAAATAAATAAATAAAAAATTTTTATTTTTTTTGGTTGCATTTTCTTCTTCCAGATATTTTTTAATTAGTTCCAACAGTAAAAAGTTGGCAACGTCAAATTAAAGAAGAGAGAAAGGGGAGGTTAATACACGAAATTTATTGCATTTATTACTTCCTGTTGAGAGGGTGAGGTCAAACTGTCAGATTTTCTGCCAGGAAAAACTTGAAAAGTCGTCATCAAATTACGAAAGCGAAATTTTCCAGTCACGAAGTTTTTATTGTATTCGAAATCAGGGATGTGGGGGGTGTATGGGAGGTTTTGTGACTAGCAAATTTGTTTTTCGAATAAGAATGTCTTTGCTGTACAAGATTTGTAATAACATCCGTGACATTTTTTTTGGCGAACTAAGGACAACGCTGCTCCAAACTTTGCTGTCGTTTTTTACTGCCTTTCTTATGATTCCTGCTTTTCTCTCCTGGCATTAATCCTTCATTCTCTCACTGTTGGATTTTCTTCTCTTTTCCATCCACCGTGCTCCTATTTTTAGTTTGTGCTTGTTTATGAAACCTTGTTGAAATTCCAGTTTCTCCCTCAAGTTATGACTGCTGTAGTAGACTTTTTCGACTGGTTGGTTTTGAACTCGGCCTATTCTCTTCATTTTCGCTTGTGATTCCCTCTCTCCTTCTCTCTTACAGATAGAAAGACTTCCCGTGTACAACCCAACCCAATTTATCACTCCCGATTTCGTCACAAATCATTCACCAAACTAAAAAAAGGACGTTCGGAGTTTTACTACCTTGTTTAAGAGTGACGGGGGAAAAGAAGAATAGGGAAAGGAAAAAGACAGGGAAGACGGGGGAGGAAGAGAAGAAGAAGAAGAGGAAAAAAGAAAAGCCAGAGACAATGAAGAAAATTAAAAAGATTGTAAATTGCGAAGAGATATGGAGTTTTAATGACTCCAACTTCCGCTTTCGACATTAGAAGATTACGACGAAAGCAACGATACTTCCGTCTGTCTTCGTCCACCCTCTCGTCTCATCCCATCTCCTCTTCCATCGACTTTCCCTTCTCCAGCTCTTCCTTCATGCTTCCTTCCCAGAGGACCGAAATCTGAGATGAAAAATTTGATTCCTTGTTCAACAACAACTTCCGTCATTCTCCAGTCATTCTAAACTCAAAAGTATCAACTTGTTTGGGGGATTAGGAAGGGAAGAGGAGAATCGAACAGTTTCCAGTTACTCGAACCGTTTCCAGTTTGTAAGGACGAGATGCCTCCTTCGAAATTTGTGATGTACAGTATGTGGTGTGCAATATGCCCCTACAACCAGAATAGTGTGGTACAATTTGGATCTGTATAACTCTCAAAAGTTCCTAATTCGGGAAAACAAAACGTTGTATTGCTGATAAAATGACAGAGAGAGAAAGGTAAAGGGAGGAACGGGAGAGGAGGAGGAAGAGGGAGGAAGAAAAGGAGAAAATGGAAGGAAAGACCCGGAGGGTTTTTCTAATAAAATGATAAACGATATTTGAACGGGTCCGTCGGGATAATGACACGTTCTAATAGCACGACTTGTCTTCTGACACGCTACCAACAGCACTGCTGAGATTTTGATTGATCACTGTCATTTACTTTTTCTTTTTACACAATCCTCGATAATTGAAAATCCTTTTGATTGATTTTTTTGTCTTCTTATTTTTGCACATTACTGAGAAGTTAATCTTGAAATTTAGTGTTGATGCTGCTGCTGTAGTCGTGATTTTAGATGTGATTTAGTCGTGATTTCAAAGCAGAAAATGACACATTTGGATGTATTAAACACCCGGATGTGGAAACTTATTGTGATAAGTGACACATGGTTGCAATGTGAGATTTTATAAGGTCACAAGGCAGTAACACTGTTGTTGTGGTTTCACATTCTTTATACAACCACTCAGACAAAAACCTGAATCACCTTCTTGCGCTTTCAATCACCTCCTTCAAAAAGAGAGAATGCGTGTGTGTTACGGCCATGCATCTGACAGTCACCGATTTGTACCTCGATAGCCCTCAAAGGGAAGTGTTTTCGAATGATCCACACAAGGTTGTTGACTATTAAGAGAAATAAAAAAAAACTTGGAATTCATTTTGCCTTTTTATCATTTGACTTGGCGGTGAAAGCTGAAGCCATCCTGCTGAAAAAAGCCAAATCTTAGGGTCATCGCAGACTGACGAGGAACCGACTGCATTCCTTCAAATATGCTTAAGTCCGGTGGACTAGAAATGAGAGAGGATCCTTCTGAATTCTAGGTTACCGTCCTTGGAGTTTCAGTTTCTTTCCTTTCTCCCCCTTTGAGGTCGTGTCGGGTTTTTATGTGCACCCAATTGTTCCCCAAATAATGTTACCATCTTTCCCTCTATGACGTCTCTTCTTGCTTTTGCTCTTTATTCGCTTTTTTCCTTTTCATTTTGACCTTCCTTTCTCAGTGATATTCATAATTTCAGTCTTTTCAAATTTGTTTTTTGTATTTTTCTTTTGTGCCTCTATTGTAAGGAATTTTAAGAGAATCTACTATCAACTTAATCAGACCCTCTTCCGCCTTTTTAATGTCCAAATAGAATATCGTCAAATAACTGCCAGGCAAATTAGTCAACAGATGAGACACGACGACTTATACCGATATTCGAAATTGACTTCTCCGCTACTACGCTGCTCCATTTCCAAGACAGAGTCCCAAAACGATAAGCCGTCTACCTGTTGTCTCAAATCTGAAGACAGGAGATAGTTGATTGGGGTGAAAAAAGACATAAAACCTGGTGTCCACTCCACTTCCATGTTTGCAGGCGGCCGAATAATAATACTTTCGACAAAAAGAAGTAGGCAGAAAGGATCAAGTCGATGACAATGACGATGACATCAATCGAAAATTTCCTCTGCGGCTTCTCCTTGTCTTAGTATGTTTGCAACTTTAAAGCAAGTAAGTCAACAAAAAGCATTTGTTTGAAGAAAGAAAGTGTCCATTACTTTCTTTTATCTTGAACCACCAGGTAAACTAATAGGAAACTTGGGGAAACTTGGTGGAGGAGTCTACACCCAGTTACCAATGAAAAGTTAAAAAGAGTCACCAAACTTTCAACAACAATTGACATTCGTTAACTCAGCCAAATTTACACACAAGTAAGAGCGAAGAGATGTAGGTGTGTTGGGTACACTATTCGCCTAGTACAAGAACAGATCCCAAAACAAGCCCTCGACTGGAATCTCCAAGGAAACCAAAGTAGAGGAAGACTAAGGCAGACGGGAGGTGAACAGTTGAAAAGGAGCTTCAGCAGGAACAATTTGGGATGCAGCAAAGAAAACAGACCTCAACCGAGTCTAATGGTGAACACTTGTGGACGCCCTAACAGTCCCCGAGGCGCAAAAAGGACTTATAACATATAAATGTTATAAGTAGTTTGTAGGTCTACCTTTGAGGGGTTGTAGCTAGTTAGCAGACCAATTTGTTAACATACACAACGAAAATAAAATGGCGGGTGGTTAATTATAGTTTTAAAAAAGAAAGTGAATTTAATTTGGGAAAAAGGAAAAAGTAAAATCATGATGGGACCGATATCTAAACAGAAGTAGGAAGGCAAAACCTTGAGATGCATTAAAATGATTAAATAGGCCAACCGCTAAAACCGGTCGACATAAAAGTAATGAAAGAACTTGAACCTTTTCCGGTTTTTTCCACCGAAAGCTCGCATTACCGAACATCAAAAAACCTCAAAAAAAAGGAGAAGAAGAACTCTGTGAAATATAAACCGAAAATGCGAGGGGAGGGAAATGAAAGAAGTTGCCGAGAAGTTGAACGAAATGGCCTTTTGAAGAAAAATACGCACAAAAAACACACACAAGAGCGGAAAAAGAAAAAAAGGAAAATGATCCTCCAAAGGGCTATCCACGAATGAATGACCCGATGTAAAGCGGACAGAAGAGAAGGATGAGGTCAAGGAGGAAGTGGGAGTGGGAATCGAAGAAGTAAAAACGAAAAACGACGAAATGGGATGGATGAGAGAATGCGGCAGGGGGGATGGAAAACGGGGAAAAGGGGAAAAGGTTAACGGGAAACCACTCAAGCTAATTTCGTATTCGCTGTGCGATGTGCAGCTGAAAAAATCAGCAGCGGACTTTTCGAATCACCAAAAAACCCAAACATTCATGTTTTATGTTTCCATCGAATCTACCATCCTCTCCCCACCACCGCCGCCGCCGCCGCCACCTACCCTCGAGCCTTCCTTCTCCTTTCTCAAATTTTCTTTTTTTTCAGACGTCACTTTCTAATTTTCAATTTTGCCTTAGCTTATTTTTTCTTATATTGTCTGTACTGGTATTTTCCAAGTCGGCTCAAGATTTATAATCTTTTTACTTCTCTTTTCCAGAAACTTTCCAGAGCTTTCCTCCGTGAAAAAGTCATTTTGTAGAATATTCCACCCAACTTATAACTAAGGGTTACATTCAGTTTGATTCACAAACTAATGTATTTTTCCGAGCTTTTCAGGGTCCCATCTTGTTGATAGTAAGTCAACAAACTAGATTCCGTTGTCGTCCTCTCTATCAATATGACACCGAGCTGAGCCTGGCGTAATGGGGTGTAAGCTGGACAAGTGCTCTAAGCTTACTGTAGTCTAGAGATTACACACCTCTGCTGTCTGATCACTTGTATACTGGGTGGTTGGGTGTAAGTTTAACCCGCTCCTTTCCACAAACTCATAATTGACTGAAGGTTTTGGCAGGACTTTTGTCTCCACGAAGATATGTCTTCATATTTTGTTAGGATCTTGAGGACCAGCTTTTCTGCGAAAATTGTGGGGTTAAGAGGTTGTTCTTCTTTGGCTGTACTAATTATAGCTCAAAAGCAAACATGCTGTATTATATTTTTATTTCGTCTACCAGATCTACAGCGATAAATATTAATAATTCACATGGTGTACACTGTAAGGTCTGCCCAGAAATGGTTTTAAAAATTTAAAGTTGAAGAAAGCAGTATTTGCGAAAAGGAAAAGAGATAAAAAGATGCAATCAAAAAAATAAAGGACATCACCTATATTATAACTCGAAACTTAGGTGTCACATGACTGGTCAGTTGACCCATGGCTAGGTTTCTCTTAAACCTGACAGAATATGAAAAAAAAGGTAAAGTAGAACAAATAGGAAGAAGAAGATGAAATCAATAAACTTAAAATAGTTAACGTTTAGGCCATGAAATCACGGATTTCGTTTCCGAAAAGCAATCTGATTGGAAATGTTTTGGGAATTTCTTTTCTCTTCTTTGTTCCTCTTCTTTTTCCCTCTCGGAAATAACTTCCTTCGTTTCTCGAAGCTTTATTCTTCGCATGTCCGAAGGAAAAGAAAAAAGATTCGGAAAATAAAAACAAACAAACATTCATAGAAAGAATGATTCCCCATTTCAACCGTCATTAGATCCATTCAAATAATTCTTTTCTATTCTTCCTACGGCCAACAGGAAACTCACACAAACTTGTCTATTTCCGGTTTTTATTCATACTCTTTCACTGACTTTGAAAGTTTTTAGAAAGCTCACTGAGTTCTTCTTTGATGAAAACAACATTCGCTGGAATCTAGTCTGAAACAACGCGCCAGAATCGTTTTCAATATTTAACACAATCGTCTTTGCTTAAAACGACAACAGCTGGATACGATTACGAGATAAAAATTATTTACTGGTTCGTAATTTGACAGTTAAAAATGGCCAACCTACACTGCTAACGCTCATCCAGTTACTTGAATTACGGAACTGATAAAGCGTCCACGAAACAAAACTGTAAGGGAGCTGAAATACTGTAGACAAATTGTCCTCGGTTTTGACTTGTGTCTTCTCGACAAGGTCCCTTAGACAAGGGTCTGTTGACATTGCGAATTCTAATCACCGAAACGGTGGATCGTTGGTGATAACATTTTTTCCTCGGTTTCGGCCTTGTAGGAACTCAGAGTACCATCTTTCCATATAACTTTTTCACTTCCCTGTTGGTGGTTCTCATTGGTCGTGTTAGTTGGCTGCAGGATGATTTCTACGACAAACGTTAGAGTAGAAGGTTGCGTTCCTGGTTCCAGGCAGTGCCGTTTCAAAGGGTTTGTTTCGTCTCTTCTCTCTCTCGTTCGATGAATCAAAGTGAGAAGGTCGACTCAAAGGTGGTGATAAACACCAAAACCACTAATTTTCGAGGAATCTCTGATTGTCCATAGAGTGAATCTCAAAGTATCCCCGCTCTTCTCTTCTCTTCACTCAGCCTTAATGAGAAACCGAAATGTGGGCTCGCCCTCTCTCTCTGGTTTTAATCTTTGATAAAATCAAATCCATTCTTCAAAAAAAATATTTTTCTTCGCTCCAAATGTCGCTCCATTAGTCTTTGACTAAGCTTTCGAAGGGGAGGGCCATCTAATCATGAAATAGGAGATGGGACTGGGAGGGGGTAGGCGGACGGGCCGGGGGGTTGAGAGCCAAACGAATTCGCTTACATCATTTTTCTCCTTATTAAATTTTATTTATTTTTCCTTTTTCAGTTTCTTCGCCAACACTTTTCTTCATGATTAATGTTCTTTGATTTCCTTTTTGGGTCTCGTTTGGGTCATCCCGGGTCTTTTGTTTCAGGGGATCGTAGTGAGCCATAACCTCCTTACTTGTTTGATATACATTGATTGAATTGAGAGTCGCTTTGCTTTGTCTGTCATTCGGGGGATGAAGGTAGAGGATATTTTATATTAAAACTTGAGGTCTTTTTGTGCGATTGAACCAAGAAGATTGTTCCTTTCTGTTGTCCAAGAAACATGACTAGAAGGGGTAAGGTTGGATAGTTGGTAGTTAAGGTAGTAGAGGTCTGTGGTATGATACGTAACATTGATTGACATACCAAAGTATGATTGTTAACTCGTCACTCTCTGGTCAAAAAGTTGTCAACTAACTACTTGATGTTAAGTCCTACTGGAGTTTCTTGGCGGTACAGTCTTTGATACCAAGACCTGATATCCAGTCGCAGTAGGCAGAAGAAAAACACATACTACCAGGCGGATTAATATTCTCTAGCAAAGTTTAAGTAGAAATACTTGATCATGTATAGTAACAAAACAAAGTAAAAGATACACTGTAGGAAGGATAGAAACACTGATGAAGAAGACTGAGGATCCACAAATAAAAAAAGCAGCTACAAAGAGCTACCGGTGTCAAAGGCAAAAAGAAAAGAGACGAAAGCCAAACAGAGAAAGTCGGAGTGATGCGATATAAAGAGTGTCAAACGAACCGTCTTACCCACAGGCTGCTAAACAGTTTCAAAAAGTCGGGGTGAAACGACCAAAAATTTTGCTATTTACAAATAGAACATTTAAATGCCACCTAAACATTTCAACTGACTGTGTATATACGTGTGTCGGTCTACGCCCGTGTGTATTGTTATTGTTATTCTTCCACTTGACGCCAGGCTTCAAAAGACTTTAAAAAAAAATTACGTGTAAATAAATAGTTGATGACACAATTTTGGCAGCAGAAGGCGAACAGTACACCGGCCGGTTGACCGTTTTTAAATCCGTTCTCGTCTATTTTGGGTTCCAAAAAAAAGATAAACAAAACTGTTGTCATGATATTGAAAAAATTTTAACTTCGTGAACCAGCTAATATAAAGTATCAAACGAGTGGAGTTTAATGTGTCAGTGTATCCACTCCTGTTTTCACTTCTCCCTCCATCACTTCAGATGGCTCAATCAGCCAATCCGTTCTTATTTAATACGAACATGAACCACATTATAGTTCATTTTCTAGGTCAGTATGTATACTGTCAGTGATAAAGTAAGAGATCCAAAAAAGTGTCAAATGAATCAAAGGTGTTTAAACTTGTAACATTTTTGGGCAGAACTTTCCGGTAGACCAAAGACAAAAGTCCGGCTATTTCCTATCACGAAGATCTGTTGTGTAACAAACTGTCTCATATTATTAGAATCCGCCGAGTCATGAGAGACAATATAACAGTATTCCTTCTTTAAAGTAGATAAAAACCACAGCCACCCTTCAATGTCAAAAATTAACTAATGTTTTTTGGTCCTCACAGGTGTCCTGATCCTCTTTGAGCCCCGTCTGGACAAAACACAGCCATGGTGATATCCTCTAGAATGTTTAATAAGGATAGCAGTGCTGCGTCAAGACCAGCTTCAAGTCTGACACCAACCCGTGGTCTATACAACCAAAAACCTTCCTGAGGACAAAAAAGAAATCTTCTCCCCTTCAATCCATTACATTGTTAACCTAACCACCATCATCTACTTAAAAGTCATCAATCCTCTTCAAACACAACTCTTCCTCGTCGTAAGAGGAAAAATTTTGTCGATAACGAGAATCTGCTCACACCCACCCACCTCCAGCCTCTCTTCCAATCTCTACAAAAAAAATTCGAAACCGAAATTCTTCTAAAGCCGGATATTCACCCAAAACAATTTTCTGATCGCGTTGCCAATTGAATAAAAAGGAAAAAGTCTGATATACAGAAAAAAAAGAAATTTTCCGTATCATTAAATGAGACAGAAGAGGGTGAAAGATCGATTTCGAGTTACGGAGAGGATAGAGAGGAAGAGAGGGAAAACTGGAGGACAGGAGAAGGAGGAGGCTGGGAGGAAGAGAAAACAAAGCTTTGTGATGGTCACTCGTTCAACCACATAGACCTAAAACAAGAGCCAAATGACCGTTTTCTTTCCTTCTTGTTCCACATGTCAGAGGTTAAATGGTTATGATAAATTGTTCGCCGGCGATTCATCAATTTTACACCATTTTTCGTTTCTGTGACTTTATCTCGAGGAAGAAAAATAGGAAAGAAGGGAAAGTAGAGCCAACAGCGGAGGAACTCGTGTTATGACTGTTTCCCTACAATCAAGTTAATGTCATCCGCACGCGGCGTGTTCAATCTCAAAAGAAAGTTTTCAAATGGCAAGGCTGATCACATCAATTAGTGAGCCACCAGGTGTTGGTGAATCGGCCCAACACGAAACCAGCTGCGATTCTACCTGAAGAGCCTGCCTTCCAATTTAAATCACCAGGATCCCCCGAAGTAATGTCGAGACCTCTCCTCTAACCCGCCTCAGTCCTTGGCCTCCCAAATAAAGGGATTCTGGGCTTATATTTCTGAACCTTTCTCTGCGTTTGAAGTGATGGTAGTGAGGCACCACGCCCGATCTGGACGCAATGAAGGCCGGTCATTCAATTAAACAGTCTGGGTGTATCCTGAGTTTTGCGAACGGCCCAAGGATTCCCTCACAAATTTCTAACTCTCCCTTTCAATATACCAAACCAAAAGCAGATGAGCTACAGAGCTAAGAGAAAGACGAAGAAGAATCGGAGGCAGTCAAGGAGGGTCACAGTTACCGTAATAAATCCACACTACCGATCGGAATCTGGAATTTTTACGACGGATCAAGAAACTTCCGCAAAAAAAGAGGAACGAGAGATAAAAAAAAGTTGCGGCGTGCATTCGAACAGCCAAGAGATGAGAAAAGGTGTAAAAGAACACGATTCAAGGGGCATACACACACTCACATACTGACTTGGGCTTGGGCGATAAATTGTTCCGGATCGAAATCAAATTTATTAGAAAGTTGAAAAAGACATTTTAAGTTGAATATAAGCTCGTAAAATAAAGTCCCTCGGGTTGGGTCATAGTCGTTCACCATTTCGTGATCACCATTTCTGTCTCTGGGAAACCGGGATGGCTCCGCAGAGGCCCATGCGATCAAAATGATGGAATCTTAACCGCTTTCAAATCCCACAACTGAGGGTTCACTTTTAACCTTTTTTCCTCCTCCTCCTCCTCCTTCTTCTTCCTACAAAGAGTTTTTGTTGCTTTCCTCTCCCTATCTCTCCCTTTCTGGCTTTGGCCCATTCGTCTTTCTATAGGAAAACATTACAAATAATTTATGACTTCTTTCAAGATGAGAGTAAGCTGCATGTATTGTTTAAAATTAAAAATTTCAATTTTAGTATAAACATTTATAGAAACTTTAAAACACACCAGAAACAATGGGAAGATCAGAAAGATTAGAAGAATAGTGAGTCTGGAATTCCTCTGAAAACAACATCTTCCGAAAACCCAGGGTAATCATTGTCGTATAATCGTAGGAAACGTTTTACACGGTGTAGCTTCCCGAAAAAGTAATATGATAATATAGACTAATATAATATAATATAATTTAAATAATTTTAAATACATACTTAGTAATAACTTTCCAACTTCTATCTCTCAAAATTTTGTGCTCGGCTGAATGTTGAAACTTACTTTGACTACTTACCCAATATTGACGGACTGTGTGGACTGTCGAATTTCTTATCATTTAAACAAAACAAAGTCCTTAGTCAGCAGTCATAAACCCGGGTTTTTAGCTTGGCTGAATCCTCATACCTGGACCAATCACTAACCTAGTACTTTCTAATTGGGGCAATCCTTGTCATAACAGACGTGCATCTCTCAAACTTTGCTGGTCGACTGAATGTTGACTCGAAGATTATATTCAGATTGACTGAAGATTATTGACTCAAAGATTCCCATTGACTCTTGACTAACTGACTTAGAATTGACGGATTTTGGCTTTCGGACTTCTTAGTATTTAAAGAAAGCTTAGTTCCTAGTCAGCAATCCCTGACCTGTCCTTTCTAATAGGGGAATCCTGGTCATATTATATATTTAATATAATGTATAATTATATACTTGAATGTGTTTCCAGAAGCTATGTTGATTTTTGATTAAAAAAAATGTTGGCACTTTGAAGGACCCAATTTGTACCCACTCCAAGGTGGGGAAGGGAATGAAACCAAAATTTGTAAATATTATTAAGCTCTTCAATAAGTTCCGGCAGTTTTTTGAAAAATCCGGAACAAAAACATTTTATGCTTCGAGTACTTTCTCCAATTCTCCGTCATCAAATTTTTCCGTACCCCAAACTAGTCTCTGCAGGTTGTACCCTATAGAGCACTGTCATCATAAGTCTGAACAAAGATTCTATGTGTTTCGGCTGCAGATTTGAATAAAGTAGTGCAATAAAAGTCCCCACAAATACACTTTATTTGGCACTAAAGTGAATAACCATACACTGTAATCCAATTCAGGCACAGTGCTTCCTTGTGTGTGCGTCATGATTCGAAATTCCATGCACGGAGTGCTTACATGCCTAAAAATAATGAGGAAGGTAAAAAGGCGACTACTTTGCTCTTTGCTACTGTGTTCAAATGCACCCATGAACATCGCAAAGCTTAATCGTCGGACAAGAATATTTCTTAAAAGAAAACACGATCATCATCACTTCGGCACAGTCATTAGCATGTTTTAGTAGGTTTTTCAAAACCGGAAAACTTTTTTTTTGTTTCTGAGGTTTCAAACAAAAAAAGAAAAATATTTCTACACCAAATGGAAGAGACTTTTTATACAAAATGAATTCCCCTAATTAAAATTTTAATATGGTTGCGGATACTTTCGTCCTTTTTTCCTTCCTTTTCTTTTTCCCCAAAAAAAAGGTTTTCATTTAATGTTCAGTCATTAATTGAAGTTAACCGTTGTCAGATTTAATATCTCAGGTAAAAAAAATTGTTTTTTAAGGGAGAAGTCAAGAGCTTCCCTCGAGGCAGTTAACGCCTCACCCTTAAATTACATTTTAGTTGCCTATAAAAACCATATCAACCCTCCATCTAATTAAAACCCGAGAGTTTCGTTTTTTTATCTCAAGTGGTCAAGGTTAGAGAAGTTTCTCGATTTTTCTTCTCAAAAGAAGAATGCCAGGGAAGCGAGGAGAGAGAGAGAAGGACCAAGGAGGAGGAGGTCGGAGGAGGAAGAGAAGGAAAAAAAGCAGTAAAACATTTAAGGAATTTTTTTCAGGAGTCGGGGTATTGATTTATTTTAACCCCCTTGTTGTTGGAATTCAAAGGGCATCGAACTACTAGCCTAGATCTTGAGCATGACACATTGCTGTGAGGGGAAAAGCTTCAAAGGAAAGAGAAAGGAGGAGAACGGGGAGAGGGAGGTCAGCTACAGGAGGAAAACTCAGCATCGCGGAGGGATCGTTTTGCTTGTTGTAAAAGCATCACGACCGTGTTAGAACATTCATTTCACTTTGCTCCCAGTTTTTTCTTTCTTCCTTTTATACTAATAAGAGAGGGGAAAATTTCGATTTCTGTGGAGATTCGGCTTTTTTAAGGGTTTTAATTTTCCTGTTGCTGTTGACATAAAGTCTACGGAGACATTGTTGCTTCTTTAAAACTATTACTAAGTCATCAAGCTTTGAGTGCTACAAATTAGAGGGGTTGGTAATGTTAAACTTTTGGTTGAAAGGTTGGAAAAATTTCCTGTTGCGTAATCTTAAGGTTTAGTCACAGTCTGCTCCTACAAGGGTCTGCCATCGGACCCAGTTGGGGACTGTTTTCTTTGCTACATCTCAAGTTGTTCCTGCTACGGCCAGCTCCTCTTCAACTGTAAGTCTCCACGTCTCCCTTGGTCTTTCTCTTCTTTGGTTTCCCTGTGGATTCTAGTAGAGAGCTTGTTTTGGGACGTGGTCCTGTCCTTGGAGAAGAGTGTGCCCGATCCATCTCCATTTACCTTCCCCGACATGTGTTTTCCAGGACTTCTGGTGCATTCAGAACCATAGTTCTTCGTTGGAGATGACATTGAGCCACATTACTCCCACAACCACTCTTAAGAACCAGTTCACTGTAACTGTGGGTTATGTCCCTTGTCACCTTCCACGTCTCACATCCATAGATGTATATGACATTTGGCTCGAAGCGCTTTATAAATCCAAAAAAACCTCAGCAACGACCACTGATACAAAATCCATCAGTCTTTCAAATTTTCTTCTCCCTCTTTCGCATTTCCCCTTCTTCCAGTTTCCCTCCACTCTCATCTGCTATCTGTGTCAAATTCAAAGTCATCTAATTATTTCGAAAGCTTATTAAAATCAAAAAACTTCAAAAACTCGGAAACGTTTGCTCATTGTTTTTGAAGACTTCATAAAGGAACTTAATCCCCTTTGAAAAGTTTTCCCCGAAAACTTGTCAAAACGAAATTTTAAACCGGGGGAAACAACAGGAGAAAAAAATTTCTCTCCCAGTTAGTTCCAAGGATAATAACAATGGGAAATCATTTTACGTCTTTCAGAGAAGTGCACAGATTTTGGAACACTCACACAGTTCCTCACCTCTCTCTCTCCCTGACACCTTTATCCAGAAGAAGCATTGAGTGCCTTATGTGAATTTTTCGCCCGAATTTCGGGCGCAAGGCACTCAATGCTTCTTCTGGATAAAGGTGTCAGGAGAGAGAGAGGTGAGGAACTGTGTGAGGTTTAAATATAATGGCGGGAAAACATAAATATAAAGATGCAATTGGTTTACGATGTTGGGAGGTGAAATTACGACCGGTTACTATCCCCGCCGCTGAGGATAACCACGGAACCAGGGTCGAGAGAGATGTTCATAGTCGGAATTTATTAAACCTGTATGTTGTGCTTAAACCATTTCCCGCCCTCAAAAAAGCTCTTTTCGGTATCCTTTCTTTTTATTCCTTTTCCTTGAAATAGAGATTTTCGTTTCAGGAAACATGTTCAGCACTAAAAAGTTCGAGGTTTGATTTATACTGATTCCAATCCCCGAACTTTAATTAATGTTGCGCCCCATAGCTGGGGCGTTGGAGGGTCTGGCCAATTTATTTTGGAGAGGACAGTTGGCCCAAGAAAGATCGGAACTACGAGAGGTAGTTTATCTATGGTCGTGAAAGAATATCCTGTTGGCAAGGGACAAGATTGCGCGGTTCTTAAGAAAGCCAGAAAGAAAAAAGAAAATACTAGGAAAACACCAAGATTTCTACTTTTCCCCGTTTTTGCCCTGTCTTTTGGTGTTCTTTTCTTGTAGTATTAAGCTTAATTATTGTCTTAGTATAACTTTGGAACAGGAGAAAGAGAAGTTTCAACTGCACAGTCCTGCAACTAAATCGCTGACTTTTCCGGTTTGAAGAATAACTTTCAAGACATTCAAACCCACTACACACCCTCATCTCTCTCAGCTTCTACAAGAGAGGACCACATAGCAAGTCCCAACTCCTCTCAAAATCATTCCAGTTAAAAAGCAAAGTGGCCAACAATCCCCTTCCAAAAGCAAAACAAAGCTTATCTTCGACCCTAACCTTCGTCCCCTTTCCTTTTTGGAAAAAAAAGCTTTTCCACCCAACCTCTCGTGGTGAAAATCCAAAAAACAGAAAAAGCTTGAAGGCAACAGCTCAAAAGAAAAAGAGGAAAATGTTTAGCCGAAGCCCGGTTTTCACTGTGGGAGGGAAGGGGGATATAAAACAAGAAATAAAAGGGCTGTAGGTGGAAAAAGGAAAACTCCGGACTGTGAGGGAGGCTGTTGGGGGAGGGGTGGAGGGCAAAACTTGGAACACCACGTTTAGATTTGATTGACAGGTGGGAAATACGTGACATCGCTTTTTCATTTTCTCTTTTTCTTCTTCTTTCTTCTCCTCTGTTTCCTCACAATGTTTTCAACTCCGGAAAATGTTTTTCCTTTTCGTTTTCCCTTTTTTGTTTTATTATTATGGAAAAATGTCATCGAATTCCGATACTTTCTCGAGGAGTTATTTGGAAAATTTTCTTCTTTTTTTCCTTTTCCTTTTCTTTTTCTTGTCTTTTAATTTCTTTCTTTCTTTCTTTCTATCAACCTCGAGTTGTTACCACCAAACGAAATTCCCTCGGCGAGCTTTGAGGGTTTCTGTTTCCTTTTTTTCTTTTTTTCCTTTGCTTAATTCGCCCTTGATGCGAGGGTAGAATATTTTATCGGTCTCTCTCTTGGTGGTAATATCATGTTTGAACTTTTTGTAACGTAAGATGTCGTTTTTTGGCTCAGGGATGAAGCTTTGATTGTGTGATCTTGAGTTTACCTCCCAGTTTAGGTGTCATTTTATGATTTAAGAATTTATTTATGTTTTTCTTTGATTTCGGTGGACTAGAACCGCTTTGTGTTCCGAGTCTAAACACTGCCCTAGGAGTTCATCTACCTAGAATGATTGACTCAGTTTGAAAACATCAATGCCATTCTGAAACCCACCTTTGCAGCCATTCTACCTTGACTAAAAGATGGACAGAACGTAAGTATTAACACTCATTTCAAAAGTCTCTATTTACCGCTCTTCTCACAAACTTTTAATTCTTCAAAAAACAGCAGTTTTACTCCCAAATTTTTGGTTGATTTCTAAATTTCTGTGGATTCTAACAACAAATAACATTTTTTTTCAGTTAACAGTTTCTCCTCTGCTCAAAAGTCAAGCAAAACGACAAAAAAGAAAATAGAAGAAGGAGAAGAAGAAAAAAGTTTTTTTATTTCAGCACTGTTAAGAATTTAAGCCCTGACGGACACACGCTTACCGAGATACAAAGAGATTTATGAACTCGTGCTTTCTCTCTTCCATTGATAAAGTCCTCTTCTTTCCTCTATCTTCTTGGGTCATAAGATGTCAAGAACAAAGCGAGAGAGAAAAAAAGTTTTTGGTCGAGACTTTGCTGGTGAAAATTGCTGACACGTACGAGAAACTTTTGTGTGGTGTTGAAGCAAAATGTTCTGCACGTTTTCGGGAGATTGGGAAGGAAGCACACCTGAGTCCGTTCTTTTCTTGCTGATTTTTCGACGAGACAGATGACGGATTTATGATGATGATGGGTGTTGAGAACCAGTGATTGCATTTTAGGACACGATGTCGAAATATTCTGGTTCACTGTTCAGCAGATTCGTGTTTAAGTGTTCTTCCCGACTGTTTATACGTTCTGAGGATCAGCATTGTTTCCACATAAATGACACAAAAACTCGGAAGACACAATCTGGGGCACGATCAGCGGAAGGTTTCATTTCAAAAATATTGCATTCATTCCCTAAACTGTAACTCTGCTATTCAGGAGGTTTGACCACTCATTTACTCACTTCGGACACCCATCAGGGGAGGTTGTCACATATGCCGTATCAAGAAGCACTGACTGCGTTCCTCAGCAATTTCTGAAAATGAAGCCATTGACCAACTTGTCAGAGGTCAACAGAGCACAAGAATGGACATAACCAGTACCAATCCCCAAGTCAGCGAGAAGGAAAAAGGGAAAGCTAGACAAAGCCAAAACAGTTCCTCACGTTCAAAGAAGAAAATCAAACCGTCACAGTGCAGGAAATAATGGACAGCGTACATGGACTCTAGAGTCCCGTACAGTCCCGAGTCAGTGAGGTGGTTAGCTTTTGTTCACTGTCCGCTGGGACACGGGTCGTTTATTTTATTGACTCAAAATGTAGCGGAGTCAACAAAAATTTGTTTGCGGTCCGCCGGCGAACCGCGATCGACATCTTCCTCAGTCTTAATTAAAATTCTGTGGCGTCAAATTTAATTTAAATTTAAAAAACGGAAAAGGAAAGAAGGGAGTAAAAAAAAGGCCGAGCCATCATGACTTTCAGCTTGTCCAGAGCATGTAATCATTGATTCGTACATATTTTTAGGCGCACCAATCAATCACTCGCGTTTTTTTCTCCTCTAAGAGATGAAAACAACTTTTCTCTTTTTTTCTTTGGCGCAAAAATTAAATGGCGGATATAAAAATTAATATTTTTGATGTCTTTTGCTTTTCCATATTTTTAAATGGATGGGTGTTGGTGATGGTCGGTGTTCTCAGGATTTTTCAGGTTTCAGACTTTTTTTCTTGTCTGAATTCGGTTTTTACCATCTTCCGCCTTTCTTTCTGAAATTTTTTGCACGTCTGTCTAGCTTTTACCATTTTTTCCTGCAAGGTTTCATATTCTTTGAGTTTTATCTTTGGCTGTTGTTTCTTGATTGCTTGTTTGAGTGGTTGTCTCTTTTCATTTTGTTTTTCTTTTTAAGTCTGGCAGATATTTGGTTTATCACCCAAAGCCTCATCCTTCTAATCCTTTTCTTTATTACTTCTCTCATTTTCTCTGTATTGTATTTCGCTTGCTTTCCTCCATTCTTTCTTCATGCTTCACAGCCTCCTTTTCTTTCCTCTTCGACTTGTCGTTTCTTATTTTAACTGTTGATTATTTTCATGCACCATATTCTTTTGTGTATAATCGAAATCCGTGGTTCCCAATCAATTATGGATCAAGGCTGGGCCACATCCACAGACTCATTAGAAACCAATTCACTGTCAGTAACTCATTCTCGAATTATACCATAATCTTTGGTATATATGACCCACCAAAATATTGCCATTCCCCATGGGAAGAACCACGTCTAGAACCTAAAACCAAAACCATACGATCAGACACAAAATTCGAAAACAGTTCAACAAAATAGCGAGAAATCTTCGTCGAGCTAAAACCTACAAGATCAAAGTTTCATCTCTCAAGGACGTCGTATACAAAGCTCTGCGGTGAGGTAACTCCGTCAAAAAAAATGAAAAAACAAAAAGTAATTTGAATTTATTATTAGTTGTTGCCTTATGGAGTTGTTTAAACAAAGAAACTCAAGACGAAAAATGACAGTCAGAACAAATTAGGTGCTGTCAACGACAATCATCGCATCATTCGAAACGACAAAAATAGTTTTCACGAAATGAGACTATGGTTTATTTAGTTAGCCTGTTCTTTGTTAGAGTTTTAGTCGACGCGACTGTATGTCAGTCCATACAAACTTACTTCGAAATTATTTGATCCAAATTTGGACTTGTTAAACTCGTTATTGGTAATTAGGAGGAAATTCGTATGAGGTTGCAGGTAAAGGCAGGACTCCTGTTGATATTGACGGTCGCTTTAAGAGAATTCGACGTCTTGCACAGCCAAATCATTCGCTTCCTAGGTAGTTTTACCAAGTTTTGGGGAAGACTGGGGCGTGTAAATCCTAGTACATCGACCACCATAATTTCTGCCTTTTACTTCCCAAAACCCTTGGACATCTCTTTCCAAACTCTTACACTTCAGGAGCCTTCCTGTACATTGAGGTCATTCGGAACAGTCACTTCTATGGGTTCAATTTTCTCGTCACATCTTTAACGAAGTTTAAAACCTGACAAAATTCTTTATAAGGTGTGACGAAGTTATCAGTGAGTAACCCTTAAAATATTTCTCTAACATTATATACCGGGAAGTTCTGTCCGTTTTTAGAATAATATAAAAGTAATAATTTATCAAACCCCAATTCAATGCTGAAACCAATTAACTGCCAGGTCCAGTACCACAGGAATCCATTTATCCGCCTTCCTCCATTCCCGGTCAGTCTACTATATTCTTTAGACAAGGAGGCAAAACCGTAAAAACAAAAAGGAGATTTCCGGACACAACCTGATCGGAGTGAAATCTTGTTAGAACAGAAAAGAAAGAAGGAAAAAAGCGTCGCACGTTTAGAGAGTGATGAATGATGTGCAACAGAAGGTGGCTCATGCAAATCGCTGCGCAATTTTCCTCCCTGATGATAAATGGGCCCCCGAGGACTCTGCTCACCCATCCCGTCTCTCTCTCTCTCTTCCTCTTTCCTCTCCTCCCCATCTCCCACTCCGCGAGAAGAGTTTAATTAAATCTTGTAATTGTTTTAAACCTTTTTCTCATTCTTTATCTTTAAATAATGACTCCTCTTCCTCTGTTTTTCTGCTCCGTTTTTTCTTCTTTTTCCTACAACTTTTACCCCAAAATTTTGAAAGATTCAGCCTCCCTTGTTCCTTGTTCATTTTGTTTATCTGCCCTTTGAGTTAAAATTTTTTTTTTGTTCAAAAGGAAGTGAGAGTTCGCTATAGATCAGTTTCAGAGTCAGTCAGACTTTAATGAAGTAAATGAAGACGTTAAGGTATTGAATAATACCAAAAGAAGAGTTCTTCTGCAAGGATCCAACTATTCCATCGGTCACCGTGGGGGTTCCCTCATTTGCCAGGAGTCGAACATAACCTCTGGCCCTTCCAGGGCTTTCTTGCATGATGCGTCTGCTTGTATTTAACAAAAAAAAATTACCCAATGCATACTTCAGCAGATTGACATGAAAGGGCCTAAAAAAAAAACAATTTCAAAGGCTTGTACCCGACGGCGTTGCCGTCTTCTTTGGCCCGTTGTCGTGATCTATCCGAGTTCTTATCAACATATACTTCCATTCACTTAAGTCTTTCCTTTTCGTTTGTATGCTCTACAGTGTTTTCAAAGTCCTTAGTCAATGACAACATTTTTCTCTTTACCCCTAAAGCCCCCGCCCCACACTTCTGAGATTTGTGTTCTGACAGGGCCAAGAAACCCAACAAATCGGAAAATTAATTTCCAAAGTGAATCGCAAATTAAGTTTAATTAGAGCTCACAATCAAACTGTAGGCAGTGACGGTTGAAGGAGAGAAAACACCTTAGGACGAAGATGCGAGACTTGTCCCAAAGTTATCTTAAATTAGTTTTGTATCAGTTTTGAGACTCGGGAAAGACTCCCAACAGCGGTTTGGTTTTAGCGACAAAAACCCACCACCATCAGGTAAACACCTCTCCAAACAGAACGCCTCCGATTTTCCGACCTTTCGCTTGAACAAATCTCGATGTAGATAATTTCAGGTTCACGGAAATCACAAAAGCCAACAACTTCCTCCTCCTCGATATAACAAAAGACGATTTCTTAAAAGAATATTTCCGACAATGGAAATTGACACAGTCATGAAATCGCTCTCGAAAATAAGAATTAAAAAAAAAAAAAAATTTGTTTGCTCAATGGTTCGTCGGAGGAAATTCCCGTCAAAATTTTTTTGCCTTTGGTAAAGAATGATAAGTGTAAAGTACATAATAACAGGTATATATAAACAAAGATGTTTTAATGGGAGTTAATAAGTCCGCAAATAAAGGCCCCAAGCCATAAGAAAGGGCTGGAAAGGCAAATGAGGTTAATCCAACTTGACATATGTGGAAGTGATCTTTGCCTTGACGTATGTAATTATCATATATCTCTTAAACTTTACATCTTGTAAACTAAAACTTTGACTCTGAGTTTACTTTATAATTAATAAAACTCCCGAAACTTGGGTGAGGACGGACGGAGTGATTGGGGTGGGAGAGAAAAGTCGCAGAAAGTGGAAACCCTTCAACGAATTTTCTTTCTTCGGTTCCAAACAAACTGCTTAAGTTGTTCCAGGTCCTTTCTTCTTCCGCTTGTTTCCAGTTTCTTATTTTTCTACTGAGAAACCCCCTTCCTCCTTTTCTACCACGTGTCAACTGCCACCTGATATCAAGTAGTTGGTCTGGCTTTAAAGGGGCTAAGTGTCCAGGGAAGTGACCAGTGTCTTAGCCCCAGGCATTGGATAAACGAATGTGAGAGTAGGTAAAGTTTGCAGAGTGGATGAGATAAGTTTGAAGATGAGAATGGAAGAGGCATTAAGATACGGACGGGATAGAATGAAATGGAGAAACAAGGAAGAAGAAACGAAAACAGGGCAGAGAGAAAGGAAAGAAAAAGAGAAAAGCTGTAGTCATATTAATAGAGCGGATAGAAAGTAACAGAAAGAAGACAGGAAAATGAGAGGAGGAAGAAGAAACAAGATGGGAGAAGGAGTCAGACTTCCGTCAAAGTCGAAGGAGTTGATTCTGGAAAGAAGGACACGTTCCAGGAGTTTGAAGAAGAGAGGCAGGAGGCTGATAGGAAGTTATCTGGTCTGTTGGTTTTCCAGGTTTGCTGATCATGACAATCTCTTCCTTCTTCTAATTGTAAAACCTTCGTGGCCAACAAACCTGACCGAAACGTCACCATTATACCTGGAAATTTCATCAATTTTATTTTTTATTTATTTATTATGCTTATTTTTCCATTCGTTCCCTCGACATCCACATGTCACTGAAATTATGCTTATTCACGGTCATCTCATCAAGTTCTTATTTGAAAATGGTACACTTACCTGTGGGAATTCAGGTTTCCCATCGCAAATGCTTTCACGCGAGTAAGGGACTCGAGAAATTTTTTCGGCGGACGATGTGTACACAAAATAAATCTTCCTCCGATGAATTAAGGTATCGCTTTAATAAAAATTGTTTATTTGTTTTCTCTTTTTTTTCCATCTTCTCTTCTCTTTCCTTCTGTTTGTGATTTACCAGTTTCCCTCGGCCTCCCATCCCCACCCCACGCCCACAAATCCATATGTAAAGCTTTACTGACATTTTATTTTTTTCGTGGAACTGACACTGGCGCCATATTCACGGGACGAGTGATTGTAAAGTTCTTTTGAATTGTAAATTCCTTCTAAAAATACGAGGAATTTGGATTCCGTCTCCTGTACTTCTCTTTCCCATCTAAATTTCTTCTGATTTTGCTTTTTGACTCTACGCACTGAGCTTTTGGGGGTGAATTTCGTGCTAGACTCTGTTGAAAGTGGTCATGTGACGTTTTTTTAACTCCTTGCCAACTGTCATCTGTCTCAATAAGCAGTCCGTCTGGCTTAAAAGTGGCTTCTTAATTGGGGAGCAAATCATTGTCTTAACCACAGAAATTGGTTGAAAAAGAAGGTGAAGAAAAGTAGATGCTAAACAGGAGAACAATAATAGGGTGGATGCTGCTTCAAGCAATCCCGCAGGACTCAGTAACGCCGTTAGTCGAACGGAGGGCCCCTTGTTGAATTTTATGGGAACAGGGCCTGAGAATTGAACGCCTGTTTGCGAACCCAAAAATCTTCAATAACAAGAAGAAGAGAAGATCATAACGTGGCCCAAACTCTGGCACCAATCGAACGTTTAAGACACCACCAGATGTGGAATGAACCCCTGACGACAATCCTGAGGAAATGGAAATGACACGGGAAATTGCTCTATGTCTGCTATGTGTGACGAACTGTAGATGAAATCAAAACAATGTGGTGTTTCTTTTATGTCCAGAAAGATAGCCACTACACCACATATTATAGGCACAACACAATGTCAAAAAGAGGAGAAGCGCTTGAAATAGAGGTGCAACGGATGTGAGAAGAACAGGACAGAAATCATTCCTGTGGTGCTTGGTGTATTGAATCTTGTAGGTCGAAAAGAGAGGTAACGGAAAAATTGGAATGACCAGTGGAAGTGTCCGACATTGATAAATAAAAATTAAAAAGGTTGGTGCGTCTCTAAAACATTGTGTCAGGTAGGAAGACAGTTTTAGAAATAGATGCGGTGGAGGTCTGGAGACACGGGTCAGACGGGCGTGGAATATATGTGCGTGAACGGATCCCTTAAGTGGAAATTAAGTTACAACCAAACGTGTCTCTATAAATTCAAGTCACAAAAAGCCTAAGGTCACGAAAAAATTACTTTTTTAGTCTTTGCATTAAATTAAAGAAGAAGAAAAGGAAAGAAATTGCTTTTCTTTAAACTCAAAAGAGTTTTAATTTGTTTAATAAGCCTCGAGGCTTCCAAAACGGTCTACAGTCGAACACGGTAAGTCATTTTAAAATTCTCTTTGATTACAAAGGAGGAAAAAAAGGAAAATTAGAAGAGAGGAAAAAAATTAATGTGGTTTTAGCAGACGTGGCACCAGCAAATGTTGTGGAAACTGTCGCCCACTTCCTCCAGGCTACGACTGGGAAACTCCTTATAAAACTTAGCCAGGAGGGTAAACAAGGCCACGCACAGAACACACACCCCACACACTTCCACACCACAAAGAAGACCGATTTGAAATAAAGGAAAAGGAAAATTTAGGGTTTTCCAACCCCGCCCGAAGGCTTAGGAGAGAGACAATTTCAATTAGCCCCGATCAAACGGAGAAGCTCGAAATTCGAAACTTCCAAAGACTACGACCGGAAAGAAGGACGAGGAAGAGAGGCGGAAGGGAGGAAAATTTTAATGTTCCGTCGCTGAAGGAATAAGATGTAGAATCCTCGGTTGTCTTTGATTTTCTTTCGGTGGAATCCTCTGAAAGTAAATCCCAAGTGATGCTTAACAGAGACTAAAAGTGTAGCCCCAAGCAAGACAAGTTCAATTATACGATTAATTGCCGGGGCGTACAAAAGACAGTTCCTAACGCTGATGATGTAGGAAGGAGAGGAAACCGGGAAAGAAACTGAGGGAAGAAAAGGAAGAGAGAATCGGAGAGAGGGAGGAGAGGAGAGGAGAGAAGGTTAGAGGGTCGAAAGGGAGAGTTATGGTTTCTTGCGGTAGCAAATCTGTTAAATTAGTCCTTTTGAAATTTTTTCTCTTTTCCGTCATCTTTTCTCTTCAAAAGAAAAATCTCTTTTTTCCTGTTAAGGCATTCCAGTCATTCGGAACCTACACCCAGACTTCTGGTCTGAAATTGGATATGTGACATTGTTAACACTTATTTATTTATTTTATTTTTGGCCTCTTGGAAAAGTTCTTACATTGATTTTCTTTTTATTCCCTCTGTGGATAACTTATCTGTTTTGGAAATGGTAGTCGCTCCGCGTACGAAAATAATCCGCGTGCGGATGAACATCGTAACGCTCGAGAAGGGTACACAATATATTAATAATGTTAGGTCTACTGGAAAGTTCTGTCCGTTTTTGGAAATTTATCATACCTTAAATAATCAGTATTGAATAATGTAATTGCTGTCGTTGTGTGTGACTTATTTATATTAACAATGTCCGATGTTATCAAAAATGGGTTTTGGTCTAATATGATCTTGATTGTATCGTCGTCGAATAAAGATGGCTGCCCAGAGTTAGGTTCATCGGAAAGGTTAAAGTCACGTAGTTGAATTTTCTCGAACCAACTCCTTCAAGTTTTATCAGAAACTTTACCATCATCCAACCAACATCTTGGACAAATTATCCACTCCTTCTGTATCATTTGTTGGTTATTGGAATTCATACAAAATACAGTGGCCTGAATGAACTTCACACCTCTCAGTCAGCCACTCCGTTTTTAGTTTATACTAACTCGAATCATATTCGTTTTAGCCCAATTTGCTACGTTAGTATGTATACTGTATAGGTGATAAAGCAGGGGTACCAAAAAAGCGTCAAATGAATTTATGCAAGAGTGTATCAAACTTGATATGATAATACTGGACAAACTTTCCGGTAGGTTTAATATTGTACTGTAAAGTAGGGGTGTCAAACTCGCGGTCCGAGACGAAAATTTTTGTATACCTCTGTTGTAAACAATAAGCCTAAATCGATATATTTATTTATTGTAGGAAATAGTTTTATGGTGACAACCCTCTAGTCTGTTATCGACATTTCGCGACTTTTGTTCTTGTCAAGAATTCTTCCAGTTTATGCTTGGAGAGTGATTATAAACGAAACACTATTTAGTTTGGTGGGGTCTCTTAAAATCGACGTATCTCTTAGATCAGGGGTGTCAAATCCATCAGCTAACTCGGGCCAAATAAACAATGTTTTTGAGTTAAATTAACACATACATACAAATGCATATCTTCCCTTAAAAGTAGGCGAAGTTCAGGTATGAATGAGAAATCTAAGTTGAAGTTTAAAAAATTTTGAAAACTTGCGGTGAGTCTTAGCCGAACCGGTCATCGAAAACTTGGCTTTGGCAAAATGGAAAAAAATAAAAAATTCACAAAGATTATCAAAAAACCGAACAACAGGTAACCTAACACCGTAGATAACTCGTCAGATAAAACACTAATTTGTTGTTAACAAACCGAAAACTTCTTTCGTTATTTTTTTGGTGTTTTACGACGGGTCATCGTAACATAAATAAACAAAAATAAAAAATGTGGATTTTTACTCCCGAGAGACCAGCAACTAATTACGAATCCTACGTTCAGGTCCTATTTTCTTCGGATGATTTCACCGCCCTCCCATTTTCACTATTCATTAATTTCGTTCGCACCGTAAGGTGTTCATCGCAGTGCATCCAACTGCGGGAGTATAAGGTACAGTTACGAGAGGTCAGTTTAACTTCATCATCCTCCTGAACCCCTTTAAAAATGAGGAAAATTTTTAAAATGGAAAAGCTGAACGTGGTCGAGGGATGGATACCTGAAAAGCTTAAAAACCGGTGGTTTACAGCCATTTGGACAGGATTCGGGTCACGAATCCGCCTGCCGATGCGGTTACGTCGTCCATTTGTTTTTATTTTACAACTTTTCGTGTTTACCCGTCGAATTATCCGTTCGAATTTAATTGGTTGGGATCGGGGTTGGCATTCAAAATTGGAAATTTCCGCTTTCGAATGGAAGTAACATATTTGAAGCGTCAATTGTGTTTGGGAAAGAGGAGAAACGGGGGGAGGAGGAGGACAGTTTCTCTGATGGACAGTTCCCCATATCAAGATCAAAATCGATTATTTAGATTTTTTTTTGTTTTGTTCTGTTCTCCCTTTTGTTTTGGTTCTTTTTTTCTAGATGTAGATAAATAGCCTTCAGGATTTTCTTTACGTACTAACCAAATATACTAATATATAAATATACAATAATTAACTGATTGTTCTACTAGTTATAATAAATACTTCCACTCAAGCCAGATCCAACTGGTTAAGATACTTTAGAACTTGAACCAGTCAACACTAACCTTTTTTCAAAAGTAATGCACACAATGATGACACTTTACTCCTTTAACTAGCAAACGTCTAGGATTAAGACACTTATCGCTCCACATGACCAAATATTAACTGGCCACGAGTGCCTACAACAAAGGGATACGACAATCAACGACTGCTATCACAATGAATAAAGCACAACAGAACACACCATACTGTGATGCCGAGACTGGGCTTTAGAACGACTAGAACTTCAGCAGACCAGTCAACCACTCGACTTTACGAATGGACAGTATCATACAGGGCCTGCTAGACTCACCAAAAAAGTGGCAGAGTTTTCAAAACTTCTGCTGATGACTCTTAAATCCTAAAGAAGACAGCCGATAAGGAAAATCAAGGAGGAAGGGAATATAGAATAGAGAAACAAAACCACGGAAGAGTCTAAAAAACACAAAGCCAAGTATCCCCCAAAAGTATTGCCTTCACCAGCGGGTCTTCCAGAACCTCAATAGCAACATTTAAAAAAAAAGGTTAAGACACAAGTGATAGCGAACTGGGGAAGAAAAAGTTGTGGAAACAGTCCGCAACGATCAATCCATCAACACAACTACTACGAATCTGTGTGAAACGATAACCTCCGCTTTTTAAAATAAATTTCAAATTTGGCGGAAGCTATCTCCACTTAGTTTATGTCTCCTCCTCCTCCTCGTCTTCTATATCTTGTACTAATAAACGGAGAACATTGACCTAAAATTTCAACGATGCATAAAAAGATTTACTTATTGCTCAGCCGGTGAACCTGTTCATGTTTACATTTTATTAGACTCGGAACAATTAAATAAAGTAATTTCATTTTGAATATTATAATTTGGTACATGTTCAGACGCAAACTGTTAACTGTTACACAACACTGATTCATTTCTCACCGTTGTCCTCCTACCTATCTCAAATGTTTTTTTATTCTCTTCCTTTTCTACTGTTTGCAAGTTAGAATGGGGCGGAAAATAGTGTGTATGACTAAAAGAAGAGAGTGGTACCTGGAAACAGGACAGAGGTTTGGGGTCCAAAAGGAGATGTCAAAAAGTGACCTTCAATCTGTATCTGTAAGAGGATCTCACAGCACCGCCGGTACAACTATCTGGCATCATCGGCTGTTTACCCTGTAGTGCTTTACTGTATTTATAGACGAGGGGCTATAGAAGGAACATGGTTCTCCCAATCACTACTCTTTTTCAATATCAGACGACAGTGTCTTCATTTGAAGTATAAAAGCGCGGTTACGTGGCAGAAGACAAGTTGGCGAAACGTTCCATTTGTGCTTTTTTTAAGTTTCTGTGGTAGTCAAAGTTGATACTAAAAACATTATACAGTGGGTTGTACCACCGCGTGTTGTTTGAAGAATAAACCAGTGTTTTGTCCACTTCAATAGCTGTGGGCATCGTCAGGGTTGCAACCCTGACGATGCCCACAGCTATCGAAGTGGACAAAACGCTGGTTTATTCTTCAAACAACACGCTGTGGAATAACCCACTGTATAATGTTAGTTTCAAGTGACAGTGTCTGTCTTGGTGTTTTTTGACCTGTACACACCGTATTTCAACCCCAAACTCTATTCATCGTTTCCTAAGAAACTGTACACCTTCGAACAGTCACTGACTACTCATAATTTATACAAACCGTGTACCAGGAGAGAAATCTATGGAAAACCAGAATTTCCGACACACTTTTTCCTCATCGTTATCCACACTAGTTTCAACTTTTCTAATGTTTGGTGAAAAGGGGAAGAAGAAATAAAAAGCGATCACGACCACGTTTCGCCCGAAACCATTGTTCACAGAAAATTTTTCAGTTAAGATTCATAGTAATGTTTGAACCGTTAATTCCCCACAGGCATTAAGTTCTCCTTTGACATAAAGGGTCGACCCCTCACTCACTCTTCCAGTTTGTGTCCACTCCCCACCGCCTTCTACAACGACAACACTTTTCCTCATTGTCGAAACCCTGGAATACGTGCCATAAATACTACGAGCTTACTTTACACTTTTTGTTTTCCTCAAGAATAGGATAAGAAACGGGGAAGGAAAATTTATTATCTCAAACTCTGGTCTCGGGTGGGCTTTAAATGTGGTCCAGGTCGATGAATACAAGTTTCAAACCTTCCAAGTCATTTCGCACGTGGCATGTGTTTTTAACGACAGGATAAATTACCTACAGACTGACGGAATTTTTTAAAATCGAGTTAGACCATCCAAAAGAATAAACTTCAAAGGCGCTTTTCGTGCCTTGATTCCTGTTGCCTTTCCTCCTTTCTGCTAAAACACAATACAACTGACATCGTATATACCAAACACACACACGACACGATTAAACTCATTAAAAAGAAGCAGTGTTTTAGTCGTTTTTGAAGGGGTTGTATCGTTTTCAATCATTTCCCATGTAAAACAAACCCCCTCGAGCTGTTTTCATGCATTGGATTGACAGCTTATGTCTACTCTATCAAGGGATTACATAATACACGTTGGTGTGTAAACAATACAGAACGTTTCATTTATCAGAGCCTGGCTTTTCTGCGTTTTTGCGGTCCTCTCGTCTGTTTGTTCCTTCGACATTGAAACACGGCTTTTTGTTGTGGAAATGAAAACGGTCGTTTCAGACACTTTTCCTTCCGTTATTTCACCTAACTACAGTAATAAAATAGGATAAAGAAAATTTTGAAACAGTAATCTTGATGATTTCATGTGTTGATTAGAGGAATTCGTTGAACTTCCTTGCTACCAAAACAAAATTTTAACCTGAAAACTCCACTTTAATAAATAAGCAGATTAAAAATGCTTATACTGTATAATTATATTAAAATAATTTAATATGTTACTTAGATTAATATTTTAACCCTTTATGGAATTAATTAAAATTATACTTAGGTTCCGTATTGGTCACCATTAGTAATTGCTGAATGATTAGTTATGAATCCTGGCGACTAGAACACTCAGGAGGAATAGCTGAATGCCACGGGGCGCGTAGATATAGAGGATATAAAGATAGCTGCGGATTCAGCGGTGTAATGCTGACGAATAAGAAAATCAGCGACGGTGTGGAGGACGAGAGGTCTTGAATATGACAGCTCCGGTAACTAAAATCGCTCATGTTCAAGGAAGCACGTTGTTAGGACGAGAAACGTCACCTTAAAAGCATCTCTGATCGAGACTAATAGGCCAAATGCAGAGGGGGCAAGTCTTAATCCCCAACAGCGAAGAACTTGCCCACCAAACACAACGGCTGACTTGCAGTGGGTACGGGAAACTACAAAGGCTACGAAACCCATCCTGACAGAAATGGGCAGCTACCGGAGAATTTTAAAGGCAGCTTCCCAGAAGGTTAATAACCCTTCCACGGAAAACAAAAATATGGCGAAACCACAAAAACGAAATGCCGTAATTGCAAAGGCCAAGGCTGTGAATGAGTTGTAGTGCCAAATGTAATAATAATATAATAGAAAAGCAAAATTTGTTATATTAATATAAAAGCTCTGGTGACTGCTAGCCACAAAGGGTTATACAACACATTTGTATGAATTTCGAATCAAGCAAGGGGAAACAGTTCCTGGTTTCTGACCAGGAAATCCTTTGATAGAGATAGAGAGAGAGATGTCAAAAATTCAAGAGAAGGAAAAGGAAGAGAGGGAGAGGGAGAGAAAGGAAGAAAAAAGGAAAAAGAAAAACGGTCATTAAAAATCGTTTTATTTTTAGGAGTCTGTGTCGTGCAAAAACTCCTTTTTTCCCGCCGAAAAAACCTTCTTCATTTTGTTCATTACAAACCGTGGGAAATCCATCACGTGATCTGTGCGTGTGTCCAGTTTCCAGGCTTCAACCTCTCCTTGATTTATTTTATCTCTACATAGTTGAATTATATTTTCTTTCTTTAATTACTTCCACCGGATTTCCTGTCCCTATCTTCCTTCCTTCCGCTAAAAATTTTCTGTGTCCCCCGCACTTTACATTGTGGTCACTTCCCGCTCCTTTCGTTCCAATTATGTGTGTGATAGGACATGTGGCACGCGTGAATTTTCAAAACGAGGAGTCACTGCTCCAATTGACGGGGGAAACACATAATCTAGAGCTGAGTCGAGATGAGAAACACAGATATAGACTCTACTTAAAGCAGGTGATGGATCTACAAAACGGAGGAAGTAGTTGGGATTTAACTCGGAAGGAAGGGAAAAGGCGGTTCCCTCGTCCCCCATTCGAAACCTATATAATAATAATGGGAAACAGTACTAAAAGTAATATAACGACTAACATAATAATAATAACAACGTAGATAACATAAAACATGAAACACAAGCAATTTTTCGGATCCCCCAAGATGTTTTGGTGATTCAGTGACGTGAATTGTTATCAGGAATTATTCCAGCCAGTTCGCCTCCTTTTCTTCTTCCCTCTCTTCTTCTTCTTCTTCCTCCGCCAATTTATAGTTAATAATTAATTTTAAATTGTTTCTGGCGGGCGATTAAGTTTGGTTTTGTATCGAAACTTCTGGAAGCCACTCTTATCTTATGGCTTAAGTAAAAATGATCAATCGGTCAGTGACTACAAGATGTTCTTTTCGATTTCACGGTTGGAATCGTTACTTTCTTGTCTTCAGATCCTCTTGGGTACTTCGTTTAACTCTTCATCCTTTTAATGTCAGAAATGAGCACTGTCAATATGTGACATATAACATCATCTTATTAGGCAAGACGCTGTAGAAATTCTTGGAACACGATTTCAACAGGAATATGGTTCCCTCTATGTAATGAGCTAAGCCTAACATTGGGACTGTTACTCACAATCAAAGGAACACAATCGCCATTTCTTCAATTACTAACTCTATTGGCTCTATATGTCAAGTGAAACCCTCAAGTGGCGACGTTTGCTGATGATACTGAAGTTATGAGCATTACAAAGAGCAGCAAACCGGATCTTACTTACGACCAACTCCTCATTTACAAGCAAATTCTGGCCAGGTCTGGGGCTGTCCAAACGCTTCAAAATCGAGTGCTGGAGTAATCAATCAGCGTTTCTTGGTCAGAAATGACAACCTGCACCGGTATCTCTCCAGGATCACTGCGATGGCTGGTACGCACCTGGAGGGCCTTCTTTCTCAACAAAACGATGAACTAAGAACTTGGCTCTACCTTCTGAAGCAAGGAGACTACAGGGAAGAAAATTCATCGCAAAGCAGTTGCGATTCCTTCCACTCCACTCATTCGCATTATATTATATATTGTGAATGTATAAGCTGGGTGAACGACTCATTCACTTGACTGTATTATTTTTAAAAAATCTGTTGAAGCCATTCACAGAAGTCAAGTTGACGACACATCCATTTTGTTATTAAACAGCGACACCGTGTCTTGTGTACTTAAAACTGTATACGCGTTATTCATTGGGAGGAAGACTGTACCAAAACAGTGGCAAAAGCCTAGAATCCATCACTTTTAATTTTTTCTTGTTTTTTACGACTTTTATATTTAGTAATGGCCAGGAAAAAACCTTTTACAACTGTAGCGTAAAAGTGAAAAGACTAAAAATAAGTGTAAAAATCAATCGAGAAGCTTTTTCATCACCAAGACAAGATTCTCTCGCGTCGAGTCCAACTTTTTATCTGTTTATATCGAACGCCTTTGCCACTCGTTATATTTTTTACGACATCCGTTTCCTCTCTCCTCTCTTCTGTTTTTGTCCATTTTCCATCTCGATTTCCTACGTTTCTATTTTCCATATCTTCCTTCTCGACCACTGACCTCGTTCTCTCTCCTCTCTTCTCCTCTTCTTTTGAATTTTTAACTTTATTTAAAATCTCTCTCATTTCTTAAGTTATAAGCATTGCTTTTGTTGCATTTTATATACAGTATATATTGGTTATATTATCTCTAATATGAAATGAATCATCCACTTCCTCAAGTCAGCTTTTCCGAGGTCAGCCGGGTTGTCGTTTGTTCTAAGGGTGTTGTTGAGAACTTATACTGGTAGTTTGTCGAAGTCCATCGTGGTAAGCTGTCTCCTCTGCCCTCAGTCGACAGTGGTGGCAGTCATACAGCTCTTGTTTGTAACTCTGGCGCCAGACTCAATTGATGTAGACTGAGTTTAAATAAGAAATGAATTCTAATTATAACTGTTTAAGATATATTTTGCTATATTTTTTATACATAATCATTTTAGAGATCCTAGTGGCACAGTTTTTATCAGTCATGGTCTGGGTAAGGTTCGTATTCATAGTTTTTGGTGATTGCTGTGGTCGCCATCTTTCAAATTTAAATTTCTCTTCCTGACCAGTTGCAAACGGTTGTAACAGCTATAGCACTACCCCCACACCCGACGCTACAAATCTCGATGACAGTATTTTTCACACTACCGCCTTTTTTGAGGAAGCAACGAAGCATAACATCTTTGCATAACAAACAATCTTTGATGCTGCGAATGAAAATTTACAGGAAACTGTGGCTCAAACAAGATGTATACTGAAAAAGCTCTGAAACGACTGAAACCGATGATATAAACAGGTGATAGACTAGCCAGGAACTTTGCCCAGAAAAAGTCTGATAAGCCATTCATGAGAAAGATACTTTTGAGACAGTCTAATAATTAGGTTAAGTTGACCACACCGGAAAATAAAGGAGAGGTAAGGTCCTTGCTTTCAAAAAGTAAACAACTAGATAAATAAATAAAGCAAGTAACAAGTCAAAACAGGTATCAGAGCTGACTACACCTAAGAGGATCCAATTAATCTAGAAACAGTTTTTTTGTCTTACAATGTATACACGCATCAAGGACGTTGGCTAATGCAATTAGGTACACAAATCAGGGATCCGCCTTCGATTATTCACCTGGACATGGGTAATTGGTCAAGGAAGACCACAGATTTTTTTTTGAAAACTTTCTTTTTTGTGTTCTGTTTGGTAACCATCAGGCTCAACAATCACTTAATTAACCCTGAAATGGTGTTTCGAATGACCACCCATCCCCCACCCGTGTTGCCAGAGGAAACTCGAAATGTTTTTGTTTCTTTCCGAGGAGGAGGATGAGACATATGGTGGCTGAGCGTTTCGATGATATAAAATGAATGAATCATGTGAAGTCCGAATCAAAACCAGCACGCTCTCCCTCTTATCAGCGTGGAATTCAAAAAGCTCTGAATGAGCTTTCGTTTTGTCGTGAGTCAAAACTACCCAGTAATAAAGCTTTCGAATGAAAGTTCTTTCCTTTATCATTAAAAACACGTCTGGCGTCTGTTCATTAATGGACGACATTTTTAACAACACGATTGTTAATAATAATATTTTATGATTGAGGACTTGAAGTATCATATAATGGACTGTTTGGACAGTTTCCAATATTTTCAAGCATTTTACTTTTTATGTTCTTTCCAAGGATTCTTCTTTCTTTTCTACGTCTTTCCTCGACCGAATTTTTTTTTCACTTTGGCTTTTCGTATTCTATTTGTCTTTGTGACCCAATAAAAAATATCTCTGTTGAAAAATCGGTGGACCAACACCAAAATCCTGATCTGAATTTATACGAGCATAACGTGCTGGCTGAGAGTAACAACACTGGGAGCTCTGGTTTGGATGGTATGTCAGAAAATATCGAGCTGGGCTGGAGGATATCAGGTTAGTTAGAGCTTTAATCCCGTTTTTTACTCCTGGACAGGTTCCATCTATAAATAGAGCTTGACCACCACAGACCTCCCAGAAGATGTCAAATATAAATCAGCAAAGTGTAAAGACCGAATTTCACAAAGCGTTCCAGTGTTTTGAAAAAGAAAAACTATTCCAGCGGAAAATTAACAACAGCAGTTCCAACCCATTTCAGTGGTAAGGGGAGAGGGGAAGAAAAAACTGTGGACGGTATGAGAATACGGAGAAGTTTTTGATGCCGGACTTGTGTGGGTTTTGTACTGTTAATAAGAATTTTCGGAGCAATTTGAAGCGCTTTAAAGAGAAGAGAATCGTTAACAGGGTTGGTTTCTAGGGTAAGCTAAACGTTTCTGTGCCCGCGAGCGGTTATTGTCATGCGGTAACGGAATGTTGGTGACAGTTCACTAAACTAACGGAAAGATTCCTTACGTGGGAGCTTTGTCTAAGGGAAAACTTAAACTTTAAGTTCTCAGTCCTTTCCTTCTCACATTCTGTGAAGAGTTGGTTTTTGGAATGTCAGTTTGGTTCATTAGTATTCTGGATTACCGTCTGCTCCCATCAAAAGTTTTAAATTCTCGACGTATGATGGCACAAAGATGTGACAAATACTAGCGGAACATGATACACAGTTCTTCACAGAGTTAGGCACCAGTAGTGTCTGAACTGACTCTGTGATAATTGGTCATCAAATTATCTCGCTATCATGCAGCTACTTTCAAAACACATTACCAGTGGTCCATTGTTAGGACTTGCTTCTGAAGAAGCCCACACATCAACCTAAGAACCTAATGACCTCAAAAACATTACATTTCGCTAATTTTCAGCTTTTTTTGAACTTTCGAAAGGACTCATAAAATATCTAAAAAGTTGTCTAAGCTGTTTCCACCCAATCCTTTGTAAGTAGCCTATTCAACTCCTCGTTATAAAGTGCTTACTCTTCGAAACTTTCATTACCTTCTCTCAAACCAAGGGAAGAAAATGGTTTCATGATTTTAGATGACAGCCGACTGTGGCAATCACCTTCTTGGGAAACAGGAGAAACAGGAAACACAATCGAACACAATGAGCAAAAACGTACCAAACCTTCAACGGCACAGTCTTATAGTGCTCAGCGATTAGAGTAATAACTCTGTTTTAGGAAGAGGGAGAGAGTTAAAAAAAGAAAAAATCCGGAATTTCCAACCCTAGATTCAAAGCATTTTCCCTTAAAGGAAAAGTTCTTTTGTTGTTGAAGAAGGAAGGAGGAAGAAAAAGGAAAAAAAGGAAAAGAGAAATGTAAAGGGCTCCCGGGATGAAAAGTTTTTCGTGCGCCGGGAAACACATCGAAGAATAAAAATAAATAAACGGGAAATTAAGGGAGTTAATCAAGCTTGAGAGGAGAATTTATCAACTTTAGGTCAACTCAACTGTCTGTCTTTTCTGGAAAGTTAGGATAACTCGTGGAAACTAACTTATTTGTTGCTTTGTCTCGTAATACAATGACAAGTTTCCTCAACTTTCTAAAGATTCACTGGAATTTCTCATTTCGCTTCATTTTGACAAGCTTCTGGGTGGACGGATGGGCATGTTTCAAGCTTTTCCGAAATTACCACGTTTTCTCTTTTCCTTTTTTCCTCCTTTTTTTGTTTTATCTTTTTGCTTCAATACTGTTTGGGAAGTTTTTGATGAACGGAACTGTTGGTCTGTCGAAAGAGAATTTCCAAAACGAGGGATTTTTTGAGCGTCTTTTTGGTTTCTACTCTTTTTGTTGTTCTGTGAGCTGCCAAAGAGAAGGTAATGAAAGTTTCGAAGAGTAAGCACTTTAAAACGAGAAGTTGGATGGGTTTCTTACAAAGAATCGGGTAAGGATTGGGTGGTAACAGCTTAGATAACTTTTTAGATATTTTATGAATCCCTTCTAAAGCTCAAAAAAGAATCTAAACATTAGCGAAATGTAATGTAAGGTGCTTAGGTTAATGTTTGAGCCTCTTCATCCTGACAATAGACTGGTGGTGATGTGTTTCGAGGGTAGGAGTACTGCATAAGAGTGAGGTGTTAGTCGGTGGGTGTCTTGGTTAGGTAGAAGGAGTCCAACACCACCCACCATGAGATTAAAACACAAAAATACTCTGGTAAATGATTGTGATGACCCAAAATTCTGTTTTACTCACAATCGAAACTCTGAAACCCTTTCTTGTGTTTGGGTTCTTATGGTGTCAATAAAACCTAAAAACAACGGCAAAATTTCCTAAATTCAGGATAAATAGCCAGCTCAGCAAAAGCCAGAAGTTTGGAGCTGATGGCTTGTGGAAAGACACCCTAACTCTAATTATTTTCTTCACTTCCTCAGTTCTCCAGGAGGGAAGGTTTGGAGGACTTACGCGTAATTCGAGAGCTTTTCATTTTCACTTTTTTTTCTATTTTCAAAACACTTCTCGAAGGAGAACAAATGAAGTTGAAACAGAAGAATTTTCCAAGATAGATGCGTGTGAAATGAAGGGGTTGAAAAAGAAGGGTTAGTTTCATCCTATCAATGTCACTGAAAACAAGAAACTATTTCTCTAGTTGACATTCGATATGTTTGGTCATTTAACAACCTGTCAGCAGTTGACTAAGCAACAATTTCCCCCGCCGCCGCCGCCGCTGCCACTTCCTCTCTCTCCTCCTCTCCCCCTCCCGCATTTCACTGTTTTTAATAGTCTTCCCGAGTAATAAATTGGTAAGAGAGATCAGGGACCTCATCCGAACCTGTTTAGGTCTGCCAGATGTGGCACCTTTCGAAATGCCGTACCAATCACTAGTTTTCGTTTTTGTTTTCTGCTTTGTAATATCCTATCTCGTATAAGATGATGGTTTGGAGCTGCTGTTGTTTGAAATTTTATAATTTTGTTACTAATAAGTAAAATGCCAAACTTTGGGTTAGCTCAAAACAGTGTAGAGGAGCGTTCAAGACATATTTTGGGGTGAAATATGGTATATAAAGTTCAAAAATTATAAGACACATATTCTCATTGTTTAAAAAACACACAAACTGTACAGTTTTCATTTGGTAGCTGTTAACCGCCTCACAGGTTTTTAAGACATTGATAAATTCCTCCACTAAAAGGAGTGAAGAAGAATTACAACTTTAGTGTATATGAAATAATATAGAGTCTAAAAGAAAACACTGTCACTTCTTCATCTCATGTAATCGTCGCTTGGTCTCCTTGGCTTTTATCAGCAAAGTTACAGTTATTAGATTCCCCGTTAAGAGTCGAAACTAACCGGTAAATGTGATAAATATTCAGCTATTTGTCACAAATTTATTGATAATTATGAATAGTCATTATTACTTTATCGTAACACCTCAAAGTATCTTAATTTTTTCACAACAACGGCATTTAACCCAAGACAAAATCACATGCGATTCTTGTAGGCATCAATTGGTCATTGAACAGAACCAAAAAATGAGGCCCAAACAAGCAATTAGTGTTCAAGCTCAGATGTTTCTCGCTCCTTTTGTTTTGCTCGCTTCTCGACCATTCGAGCTAAACAACCTCATAAAATTTCACGTTTCCATCCAACTTTTTCGCATTGTTGTTAATTATAGTTTTATAATTCTACACTAGGAAACACGTGAAAGCGACTTCGACATCCTGTAATATTGGAAAACAAGAAACTTCTCTCGCCTTTAAATCCTCCGAAGACAAATATCTCAAGTTGAAAAATAGAAAGCTATAAAAATACACGTAATAACGATTAGCCGAGTGATCGACCGGCTCAAAGGGGCGCCAATATACCGATTCTAATTTGATACGTTTTGTTATCTCCGCTCACTCCCACAACCCTTATTATAAACTATATGTACAGTATTGATTCGTTTTTTAAACACACTACATAAAGATTTGTTTATCTATTTTTCATGTCGTTCTTCTTTCTTCCAGGAACCAAGCTCAAGGAACTGGGCTAAAGCCTCTCCCAAGCTTCTCTTGTGTTCTTTATCTAGACAATTTATCCATCATCATTGACCACCAAATGTAATGAGGTTATCTTTCCACCTCATTTTTTGTTTACCCACGTTTTTGGTTCCCAGAGTTGGTGTCCACATTGTGACTTCTTTGGACTACCTGCTCTGTTGTGTTCTTATCAGGTGTCCTGCCCATTTCCATGTAAGTTGTTCGAAAATTTGGACTGAATTTCTAGTCCCTGTTTCTTCTCTAATGACTCTATAGTTAATTTTATCTAGTAGTAGCGCTACAGCCCTGTATGGGCCTTGGCCTTCTGCAGGAGTGTCCTCCCTCAGACAGCGATCTTGTAGTGCCGAGCTTTACTTTCATAGTTGTCTTCCTTCGCTGGTGGCTTCAATTGGGAAAGTTCGCTTTTCGCCTTCACATAGCTTAGCCACGGGTACATACATTGCCCAGGGGCCAAGACGTGGACATCCATATATCAGACTGGGTAGAATCAACGGCATTTCCCTCAATTTGTTGATATGCATCCCCCAGCAGAAGGCACACCCACAGGACCACATACCACCCTTCGACCCCCACATAAAACATATATCAAAATAAATGATGGAATTCAAGCTAGCCACTGAGTTGGTCAAAAGTGGGAGAGAGAAAGCCACGTTAAAGCGAGCCCATCACAAAAGGAAATCCCTTCGTTGTAAAAAGGCCCATTATCCCGACATGAATTAACGGGACAGAGGAAAATTTAGAGAAAAAAAGGTTCAAAAGGTAAAGGAATTTAACGAGAAAAGGAAGTAGGGAGGTAAAGAATCGATAACGACCTTCTCTGGTAATGTGTCACAAGGGGTAGTGGGTCGATTGCAAATGCCGGTCATTCATCAGCCATCAAACCCATTTTCCCGGACTCTTTTCCCGAGAACAGAATTCCCTCAAATTCGTTTTAATTTATAAAGCGTGACCGGTTACGAAGGGAAGATGAAGCTGGGAGGAAAAAAGAAGAAAATGAGCTGGACTTTCACAAACCAACTGCTGACAGTTGATGCCTTGAAATACCTTCGATAATTTCTTCTCCCTCCTCCTTCCTTCAAACTTTTATTTCACACTCATTTACTCTCTCGGAGAGTTTTAATCTTTCTCATAACTCAGAATGTTTATTTATTTTATGTAATTCGTGTGTCGGTAGGTCGGTGGGTGTTATTAATAATCTGTCAAAGTGAATTATTCGATTCGTACTCGCGTTGAATTATAAAAATTTTCGTATTGCGATGACGCCGATCGAAGGGACTTCACAAAGTGAATTTCTTTTAAGAGTAAGAACTCATCGGGATTCGATCAAATTTATTTTAAAAATGGAGAAGACGTTAAGAACAAGACATCTACCTTGAACTGTGTTGCCAAATTTTCGAAATTGGTTGAACAGAGTTCAAGAAAGACGACACAAGCACAGGAACGCGTTTACTAATATAAATCAACAGCCACAACAAGAAGAAAAAATTATCAAATCACCTCTGTCGTGGTGGTGTTGGCCCTTTCTATCAGATGACATCAAAACTCTTCCACAGAAGGGGAACAGAGATTAAAAGAAAAAAGAAAACATCTTAATAAAGAGTAGAAGGTTACTTACTACAAAAAGCTCAACAATAAAAAGGAAAACTCGGGGTGAAAGCCATTAGTCTGGAGGAGTTTGACGGGGTCTTCTTAAAGAAACAAATGACCTCGAGCCGCCACCACCACGACCAGGCTCCCGGAAAACTTTCCCACCCCCTCCATTTGCGAAGGTAACGCGTCGCTTTACGAGCTTTCCTTTAATTATCTTGGACAAAGTGGGGTTCAAAAAGACATAAACCAACTTGTTTCCAGTCCTCATTGCACTTTCTGCAATAAACCGACCGACAGCAAACTTATTTCATTCGAGAATTACTACCTTCTCTTTCGACGGACGTGTGAAAACACGTTTAATCGTAAAAATGAGGATTCGCTGATGGGATTTTGTGTTGAAATGAACCTCTTGAAGCAACAACATCCCTCATCAGTGACCCACGACAGAGCGGATGTAATTCAAGTTGGTTCATTTGGGCATAGAATAATTGACGTGGAAAGAACCTGATGGACAAAAGACATGTTTTCCCTGCGCTTTTCTTTATCTATAAGGTTTCTTCAATTTATCCACAATGCTATCGTCCAAAAATTTCCTTCGAGGTTCACAACCTTAGGGTTATCCTTCAGTCAGTAGTGGTCTTCAGTATAAGATGCGCTTCACACAGGATTCTTTTATACATCCTCCTTCCTTCCCCCGAAAACGAAAAATTCAAAAATCAAGTTAAGCCCCAGTTTTATACTTGACGATTCTTTCTCGCTTAACAAATTCAAAGCTTTCATATTTTCACGAAAAAAGAAGCCAACAAAGTCCAGAAAGAAAGAAAGAAGAAGAGGAAAGAAAGAAGGAAAAAAGAAAAAGAAAAACTTTCTCTCTTTTTAACATTTTCATTCGGAATATAAATGAGAATGGAATAAATTGAATGCATTTATTGTGTATGCAAAAGTAATATTTGCATGATGTAAAAAGAAGGAAGAAGGAAAAGGAGAGGAGGAGGAGGAGGAGGAGAGGGAAAGCGGAAAAGCCACAATTTAAGGGAAAACGTCTACAAACACAAGCTTTTCATTTGTCTCGAGTTGTCCGAGAATCCTCCAAGGGGCAGTAATTCTTATGAGAGGATCTTCCAAGAGGTCAAATAAGAAAGACGACTGTACGGGACAAATACTAATCATGTCGAAAAACTCCCTTGGGCCCACTATCTTTGCACATCCTTCGTGACCCCCCGGACATCCCTGTTTCTTTTATTCTTTTATGTTTTATGACAAACTCCGCTTTTCCTGCCCTTTTTCTTCCCATTTTTCTTTCCAACACGAAATTTCAGTCATGGTGATCTGACTGAGCACAATTTTCTCTTAGCCTCGCCAGATATGACCCCCTTGCTCACAACTTGAAAGAAATTCCGTTCCAACAAGATTCGTAAGAGGTTAAGGAGTCTGTTCCCTGGTCACAACAAAAGTCTAATACTCGAAGACCGATGGCAGTTGACTGGGTAAATAGAGAGCTTTTCGAAAACATTCCCAAAATGAATTCGAGAAAACTACATCAGACGTTTTTGACAAGGACAACTAAGGTAATGAACATATGGTAAGAGAATTCCTCCCTTGTTTCAACCCTTTAGCTTTTGTTGTGATGTCCCTCACATAAACAAAAAAAGGCGACTGACTTCCTTTTGAGCCTTTTAACCTTTTCAAATGTTTTATAGACAATGATCAAAAGACAGAGAGAAAAGCTTTTCCCCCATCTTTCACAGATTTCCATCATTTTCACTACCTGAACGTGTTCAAAATTCAACATTGACAAGGAAGAGTGAAAAGAAATTTGTTCGCAGTCCCATCCTCTCCCAAGTTTAGATTGAATTCCCAAATGACAGACTTCTAGCCGCCTGGCACATTTTTCTCTTTTCTGGGAAAAAAATGTGAGCTTTCGAAAATATAAATAACACACAAACGTGCTGCATCGTGTCCGAGCAAACCCTTAAGATTGGGGGAGACAAAATTCACCCCCGTCAACTTCTCATCGCTCCTGTGTGATTGTTATTGCCACTCATTTCCTCTTCCGGAAATGACAGTCGTCGAGGCCTACAAGTATTTTTCTTTTCTCCCTCGTTAAAACGAATTTTCCGAAAAGAGAGGGGAAAAAAGGAAAGGAAAACAGAAACTGGATCACTTTTCCAGCCCGAGACTTTTCCTTTTCCTTTTTTACTTTTAATAGAAATAAATAATGTTCTTAATTTACAGAGATCCGAATCGGAACCGGATTTTCACCCTCCATTGTCTCAGACCAATGTATAATTATGTGTAAGTTAAGAAGAAAAGCTAATATTTGCTTAGGGGTGGAAAAGACAGGGTAGATTCATAACTCAAACTCCAATTTAATTACCCCGAGGCTGTCGTTAGAGATGTCAACCGACGAGGGTGGTTTCTAAACTTCAGAACAATTACATCGCGTTGTTTCCTCCTCTCCTTTCCCACCCCCGCCCTTGCCTCTTCTATCCTTCCGCGAGTGAGCCTTTTCCTTGTTTTGTGTTTAAACATTCGGGTTTACATTCATAACGGTTGTTGTCGTTGTCGTCTTTGAACACGTAATTGAGATGATGAACTCTGTAGTAAGATGAAAGCCAATTTTGACGATACGCTGTCGTTTTCTAAATACAACAAGATTTCTTGTATGTCTGTGTTGGAAATCTATTTTTGTAGGTGAAATTTTGTTTTCACAGGTCCTATCATTGCGAATCCATTTTGAACGCGCGATTTGAATCAGAGTAAGGAAGACAGACAACCACAAGTCCAGGGACATCGGTCATTCACAATAGCACACAAGAAATCAAATCAAAAATTAAAAATTTTTGTTGTAGTGTGTTTATTGTAAACAATGTATGTAAAATGGTTTTGGCTCCTTACGCTCGGTTTCACTTAGAAAGCTCGAGAAGCTCAAGAAGAAAGAGGATTCGATTTCTGGGCTCGAAAGTGTTCCGCTGTAAATTGTCGAAATCTCGAAAAGCCATATGGTTTCTAGTAGATGACAAGTGCTTTGTCATGTGTTCCGCTGTCAAACTAACTTCTTTCACTTCATCTGCTAAAATGCTTTTTCTCTTTCGCTCTCTTTCTTCTTTTAAATTTTCTCTGTTTACCCCCTGTTTGTCAAACTTTATGTCCGAGATTTCTTTTTTCTTTTATTTCATTGAAGGCTATACTATGTCATTCCGTTTTTTCTCTCTAAAAATTGTCATAACATTTGAGTTGTTTGGCCAAGTCTCTGTTGTTTTCTTTCTTCCATCATCAGAAACTGTTCTTTTTGGGATGCGTAGTTTTTCAACCTGGCAAGCTCAAAGTTTTTCAGCCTGGAATTGGCAATGAAGTCTCATAATCGTATGTTGTAAGTCCAAAAGGGTTTCTGAATAAAGGACTTTGTTACCAGTACTTTACGCCTCTGGGGCGCATAGGGTGTCTACTGAAGACTGTTTTCATTGCTACAGCCAGCTCCTGTTCAGCTGTTCGTCTCCACGTCTTATTCTGTCTTCCTCTTCTGAGCTTGGATACGTTTGTAGCTATCAGTGATTCAGAGGATTTTGACCACAAAGACCATTTGGAAGGTGAAGAATTTTTAGCCGTTACTAAAACCAAAGCTTCTGGTTTAATATTTAGTCATTTTTGGCGCGTTTGAAGGGTGTCAAGATAGTCAGCCTTCCAGCGTAAACTGTCGGGAAGTTGCTAAATCAGTCATCAGGATAGTGACAACAACTTTTTCCTCTTAAATTTCCCTCAAGAACCGCTAGTAAAGCTTCTCCTATCAGTAAATAAACTTTTTTAATTGATAATAATCCTACTAAGGCTGCAGGTTGAGGTTCTGGAAGACCTGCCGGTGAAGACAATACTTTCCAGGGATTCTCAGCTTGGAGTACTTCTGACTCTTCCATGGTTCAATTCTGTCATCTTCATCCTTGATGGTCCAATTGTCATATTCATGGTTATTCTGTTCCCTTCTTCCTTAGTTGTCCTTGTCGGAGGCTTTCGTCGTCTTCTTTGGTTTCTATGACTCGTGGGCAGAAATTTTGGTGGGTTCAATAGGTCCTGTAAGAAGTGAAAAGGTTTGCTGGATTTCTAGTAGTTCTAAAACCCAGGCCTGTGTTTTTTATTCAATATGTTCTTCAGTATGGCAGTGGTTGCAGATTGCCATATCCATTCGTTGTATATCAGGAAATGGCCGAAACGTCAACATAATATGAAACAAAGCCTAAAAATAATTCTCAAGTCGGTTTAACTGGTTCAGCAATTACTACAGGATAATTAATTATAAATAGTACATAAGTGACAAATATAACGAGATGAAAGACAACCACATATAAATAAAAATGTAGCGACGAAGGACAAAATGACGGAAATTTAATTCGAATTCATGTCGTGAAAAATTTACGCGCGAAAGTAACACCAGTCCGGTTTTTGTCGTTTGTTTTACGAGGTTTTCTCGCCATTTTTCTGTCTTTACCTCCTTATACAGATAAATCGATAAATTTTCTTTAGGCCTGTTCGCCTTTTTCTTCGTTCTCGAGCCTTTGTCTTTACTTTATGGTTGCAAGAATTCAAGTCATCGCTACAAATTTATGCCCATCCTACATTTTTTTAACTACAATAATTTGTTACTCTCACTAACAGTAAGGCGAAATCAAGGACTTACGTTTGTAGGTTTAATTCTAAGGTTCTGGTGTAGGATTTCTAGGTAGAAATCTCGTTTTTAACACCTTTGATTGTATACAATGGAAAAAGTTGAGACTGGTTGGAAAGAAAAGGGTTGTCAGGTCTCACTTTCAGGTTTCCTTTTTGTTAATTTGATCAAACTTGTTTTTCTTTAATGTCAAAATCGTCTTCTCTTTTCCAACATGTTCTCATGGTGCGACTCTTCGGACCAACATGTGCTAGCCGAAAAGAAGAAGAGACAGGTTTGCTTTAAGCTGTCTTCTTGTGCATTGTTAATCGTTATATATGTATATATAATTATTAAAAGTTGTTTTATAGACTTTCATACCGAGGGATAAACAAAGGACGCTAGTATGAGGATTCTGGGTGTTGTGAGCATTGCTAGAAAACTTGTGCTTTTGAATAATAATAATGACGCTGTTGTTGTTTACATATTTTTGTTCAAACGATTCTCGAACCTCTTCAGCATCTCGAAGGTTTAAGCATACAGGAATAGTTTTCGTATAAGGGAAAGTATAATGTGAGCTTGATTGAGAACTTTGGGCACCGAAGGGAAATTTAAGGAAAAACTACAGGACAGGAGACTTAGTTAGGAGGTTAAAAGGCTTAAAAAAGAGAATTTCCATTCTCTCAAAGCTTTGACGCATTAAATAGACTAGAAATTAGAAAATTAGGGCTCGTAATAGATATAATACAAGGTGATGGAAGCGAGAAGAGAATGCAAGTCCGGGAGTGAGAGAAAGACTGTGTTTTAAGATTTATATTAGCTCTACCGGAAAGTTGTGTCTGTTTTTCACTTCTGATTATAACAGGGTGTGTGAAAAGACGTTAGTTAGAAAAATTTTCCAACCATCTTCATGTAGAAACTAGCCTAATATACGTTCAGTAAAAAAAAGAGAGAGGCAAATATGCACCGACGCTTTCAAACTGTTACACTATAGGACAGAATTTTCCGGTAGACCTATAAGGAAAAAGAGTTGAAAGAACGAAGGGGCAAGGGAATTCATGCGACCCATTATGAAAAGCAAGGATCTATTATAGTTTGGTTGTCAAATTCGAATAATTTTAGTGACTGGAAACAAATCTTCCCCAAACTCTCGACTGATACAATGTGGCACAGTCGAAAGATTTCTCTCAATTTTCCCCTTTTTTGGATTGTTGAAAAATTAAGGGCACGTGTGGTCGTGCAGAATTTCGGGGAAGGGGAGAGAAAAATAAATAAATAGAAAAGGAGAAAGTCCCAATTCGAATCAAATGACTAATCCGGAGTTAACTCCCAGGTGAGCTTTATCCGACCAGGATTAGATGAAAGAATAAATCTCGCATTTAAGAACTGATACAACCACATATTGCACCGCGGAACGTCGTTCCATTTACGATTTTATGTACAGATTTCACTTTTCCCTTTTTCCAATTTTTCATCCGATTCTTTCTTTCTCTCCCGTTCACTTCCACCCCAACCCCCTAGATTACTCCTGAGGATTTTCCAGATTTCCCGAGTAATTTCTACCTCCTTCCTGAAATTGACGCGAGTTTTTAAAACAAAAATTTTACCGAATTTCCTACGTGAGCTTTATTATATTTCGAAGGAACATAACTACAACCATAATTAGATTTCCCTTTTCCCCGCCATTTTTTGGTTTCTTTCTAATCGTCTTTGAAAGCACACTGGGAGTTCATGTGGAAGAGTAAAGTTTTTTAATTTGGTGGTTGGACTTTAGTTTGAGGTTTGGTGTTTTTTGATTTAAGCTTTCTGCTATTTCTGGCTGTTTTTGGACCCGTTACCCAAACACGAAGTTGTCTATCTGTCTTATTTTGGCTTCGAGATATTCTCAGGGGTGTTGATTTACAGAAGTTGGGTCCTTCAAAGTTCAAAAAAAAATTTCTTTTAATAAAGAAAATCATGGCAGACACCTTCTGGAATAATAAAACATGATCTTGATACTATAGCTGTCGATTAAAGATGGCCTCCCAGAACTAGACTCATTAGAAAGGTCAAAACCACCTAGTTGATATTTCTCAAGCCATCTTTTACAAGTTCTATCAGAAACTGTACCTTCATCCAACACCTGAACAGATTATCTACTCCTTCTGTATCAGAAATACAGTGGCTTGCGTGAACTTCAAATCTGTCAGTCAGTCAATCCCATTTTACTTAATACTAACACATGAATCACCTTAAATTTTAGTTCATTTTCCGCTTATCCTATCCCTGGGACTAAGGCACTGGTCTATTCCCTAGTTATTTAGCTTCTTTAAAGCCAGACCGATGTTTTGCTTGGAAACAGGTGGTTAAAAAATGTGTCAGGTCGAAAGACGATCAGTTCAGTCCTGATTAGCTTTAATAGCATCCATTCAGTTGAGTTGCTTGGTTTTCATCACTTGATTTTTGTAGTTGGGAACTAGCAGGGGGAGAAAACTGCATGACCGGTAATTATAGAAAACCAAACGAAGAGGTGGATAGTAAGAGAAAGCACTAATGGAGGAAAAAGGTAATAAATTAAAAGGTTTTCCTTAATAGAATACTGAAAGGAAAGTTGAAGGAGTGGGAAAACTAACAAAAATTCAAAGCGAAGTAAAAAAAAGGGAGAGGAAAGGAAAGTTAAAAAAAGGAAAAGAGAAATTAGATTAAATTACCTCAGTTTCACCATAAATATTGTTAAAAACTTTTTAATAAAAGTTTTTGGCGAAATTTTCAAAGAACCTTACAACGCGAGCGAAAGTTAAGGCGAGGAATTCGATTCGACAAAAAAGAAAGAAAAAAACACAAAACAAAAAGGAATTCCAATGTCGGACAAATTCTGGGCCTCCTGGAATTTATTTAAATTATTTCGACTTCCTCCTCGGGACGGAAAAGATGGGTTCAGATTATAAATCTCAGTGCGCCTAAGTATGGAGGACCTCACTCATAGATTACCAACTTCATTCTCATCAATTAATTTTATTTAGGACATTAATTCTATAGTGACAGAGTAATTAAACAACAAAAGTAGACAACAAATGGACGGGGTGGGGGAAAAGGAAAGGAAATCGGGGGTGAGAGGGAGGGAAGGAGGGAGAAGTGTTTAAATTCTCTATGACTCGGCCACCGAATTCCTTTTAAAATATTGTCTCAACTTCACACTTTTATTTATTTACGTCGTTTTTTCTTCCTTTCTACTCGATTTATTACGTTTTACCGTTTTTTCCTGGGGGCCTGGAGAAGCAGGAGGAAGGAAGGAATAAAATAAGATGAAACAGACTACCTTCCGGCTACTTTTGAGGTAGAAAAGATTATTTTCTGAATCTAGAGTTAAGAATAGGCCTGGCATTGGACAACTAGTTTATTTTCTGTCATTTTATGAGTTGATATAAGTTGGATATAACTTACTCATAGATATTAATATAAAACGAAACTAAAGCAATTAGTCAATCAAAGGTGTCTTAACTGCCGGCCAAGGCTCCTTGCTTCGTTCATAGTAGTTTTCTGCTACCGGATTCGGTTCTAGTTCTTCTGTTGTTTGTGTTGAGTTTGGTTCGACAATCTGTCTTTCTTAACATCTTCCAGACATCTTGTCCAGGCTTTTCTTATTCCTATCTGTACTTACTTAATCTCCTGCCGCCCTTTGTCAGGGCATAGGGCTTGACTTCTCCCATCATACCCAAGGGTGGAAAACGGGAAAAAACTCTCAAACAGTCACTGAAAAATTTCAATAGACGGTCAATGGATACTTTGCCGAAAAGTTTTCGCATCAGTATAAAAAACATTTGAAAATTAATTTTCGTCTGCTGTCGAGAACATCATCAACAACAACAATAACAGGACACATGTTTTTATTATTTATTTAATATTTTTATAAAATATTTTACATATTAAATGTTATAGCACTAAAAAATGAACAAATCCGAGGAAGAAAATCAAAATTATCAGGCGGCAATCAGAAACGTCGTTCAGCATTTGAAATCAAAACGTTCGGAACTGGAAAACGAAATCGGTTCGGATGAACTGGAGAAAGCCTACGTCAAAGAAGAGATCAGCAGGCTCGAGGACAAGTTAAGCGTGATTGATGCCAACCTGAGAAAGAAGTCAGAGTTTCGGAAGGAATACGATAGAGCCATTTATCAGTCGGAGAAAAATTTCGTGGATCTTTTGCAAAAGTCTGAGGATTTCCTCACACTCACGCGAAGAGAAGCTTTGGCTTTGTCTCACGCCGTCTGTGACTCGCCCACGTTGTGCAATAAAGCTGTGAAAGGGCCACAGAATGGTAACGGCATCAGCAGCAGCAGCGATCCTTCCCAGTCTTCTTCTCCTCCTGTCGCCGTGCTAGCTGTTCAACCTCCCGGTTCTCAGAACGATTGCATCAATTGTTCCAACACAGCTCCCTGTACCACGATCATGATTCCTTACAAAGCTAACGGATTGTGAAAATTTTCGTGTTTTGTAGTGGGTATTTGGATTAATATAAGTAGGTTTGTGACAATATTTTCTTTATATCCATGTCCGAGACGCCCTTCAGTAAAATGTTTCCAAATTTATCTGCCAACAGCAACGGACGCAAAGATGAGTTTAAAAAAAAATTCTGTTTTCTTAGAATTTGCTGTTAATTGAACCGAACGGGCATATGGCAAACTTGCTAGGGGGGTCTGGTGACTAATCAATCTTTTTAGTCACCAAACTAGAAAGCTTTAATAAGAGGCGTTGAGGGGTGACGTGTAGCTTCCGACGCTTTCATTGACAGAACATGATGGAGCCGTTTAATTTAGTTCAAACAGAGAAAAATATTTTTCCTTTCTCTTAGGGGTAGTAGTCCATCCGTTCCTACGGACTTTCGGTTTGGGTAAAATGTCAAAAAAACCTTCCATTTTTATTTAGTTTCGGCGCTTTCGATTTTTCAATTATCTGTTTTTAGCTTTTAGAACAAAAAAAAACCGTTAGAAAGAAATAGAAAAAGTGGAGAAACATTTCCCATTTCCACTTCCTACAGCCGAAGGGGATGGAGGAAAGACATTCCCAATGCGACATTATGGTTCACATTCACGTGGATCTAATGACGTTTAAATGTTTGAAAAGATCGAAATCGTTACGTATATTGTGATTCCATTTTAAAGTGTTTACGTGATCGGAATCATTAATGAGAGCTTTCAGGGAAGACGACACGGAAGTTCTCTCGACCTGCATGATCGATCAAGAATTGCAATGAAACTGCTGGGAATACTGGAAACCGTTTTGTGTCTTACGAATCTTTAAAGAGCTTTTCCTTTGGTTGTATGGGTGTCGTCTTAAGGAAATTAGAGTTTTGGATGGATACGGTGTGGAGAAACAACGAAACTTTGTGTTATTCACAAGCCCAGAGAATCCCAAAGTTTGGTATGGCTCTAAGGCACCTCTTCATCCGTCTTGTTGTTCACACTCAGAGCTCATTCAAAATAATATGAAACCAAAACCAAACGCATTATATTATTATTATTATTATTAATCTGATTGATTCTAGATTTATTTATTTTGATACGCATTTCGGAATCTCTTTTGAAATAAAGCCAATCGCTTAATTGTATGTACTTTAGGGCTAAATTCGGGGACTGACTCACTTCTCTTTACTTTTTCAACTTCGAGGTGGGAATGTCAATGGAAAGGACTTTGTAGTGAGAGTAACTGTTAGTTTACTTTCTGACTGACTCCTTTTTTTTACCTAAGGTAACTTTTACATTACTTCAATTTGGAACACCAGGAAGTTGTTTTGAGATGGGGGGTTTGTCTAGAGACCATTAATAGAGGAGTCTGGGCTACAGACCATTGTTACCAGAACTGAATTGATGAAGTAAAGTGAAAGAAGAAGAGAAGAGTATAGGATAGGGGGAAAGAAAGGAAATAGAGAAGAGTAGAAGAGCTAGATTTGAATAAAAGAGGCATTGTGCAGTGTCGGGTGGTTTATGTCGTTTAAGTCTTAGAAAGAAGAAGGTAGTGCAGAGGATGGTCGGTCAGTCTGAAGGAGTACTTCATAGAGAATCTAGCGGTTGTAACCTTTATATTAGGACTCGCCAGATCGTCTCAGATGATATGATTAGGAAGGGTGTTAACCACTTATAGTAGCTTGAGGCTGCTGTGAGGCTCAGAAGTTTAGCTTTCCTATGTTTTACCGTAAGATAAGGATGATCTCGAAGCTTCTAGTATACTCTTCGTAAGCTCTGTATGGGAAAAGGTTGTCTTAGTTTCTGAAAGTTTCAAGATTACTTCCGTTGGTCCTGCTACAACCTATGTCAGCATTTTGATTTGTTTTGCGTGTCAAGGTTCGAAATGGTCACAAAGAGCTAAAACCTGATATTTCCAATTTTATGGTAACAGTGGAGCATTTATCACGTTTCGTAGGGTTTTGGTTTTGGATTTAGGGTACAGCTTTAAAAATCTAGTTTTACTGAATTCTACAGTATAATTATTGAAGTTAAGCTTCTGTCATAGTCAAGCTTGTAACCGAAGACATTATATCCTGGGTTTTTACACCGCGTCATGTTAACGAACTAACCAACGTTTCGTCCAGTTCGATAGCTGTGGACATAGTCAGGGTGTCAACCCTGACTATGTCCACAGCTATCGAACTGGACGAAACGTTGGTTAGTTCGTTAACATGACGCGGTGTAAAAACCCAGGATATAATGTTTTTGGCCTCAAGATTGACTTCTGGGACTAAAAAGGTGTAGACAACCCCTCAAGCCTTAGAATGACCCATAGCTCTGACTCACCAGTGACAAGGAAAGATGGTTGAACAAATCCAAAACCCGAGCGTCGTTTTGTATATTTACACGTTCCTCAAATTATTTTGTCTTGGTAATTTGATCCGAAAGGCAATTCGGTTGCCAAAGTCTGCAGGAAGATGTCATTCGGTATGCGATGCGGGCGGTCTGGAAACGTCAACTTCTTGTCTGGGTCTGTCAATGTCACATCACGCTGAGACTTTTACTTAAAATATCAACCTCGCTTCCAACTAATTTACTCATTTGTCAAAGTTCATTCAAGACGCGTTTTTTTTCTTCAAATGTTTTGATGAATGAATAGGTCATTCATTTTTGAATTAGGTTAAATAAATAAATAAATCGTTTCTCGATCAGAAGAAGACGAAGGAACAAAAATTGTTAGCAAATAAGTTTTGGGAAACATTGGCCCGGGGACAGAAAGTCGCGATGGTGTTGCTTAATTTTCACTAGCCCGTATTGATCTTCGGTTGGACGACCCCTATTGTGTGTGCATGTGTCTGTGTTTGTCTGTTTTTCTTTCTTGACAATTCATTTACTAGAGTCAAAAGAAATCGGTAACCGTCCAAAATAAATCTTTTTTTCGTTTTCGAAAAGAGGGAGAAAATAGAAGGAAAGAAAAGGGAGAGCTGTATTTCATTATCGTCGCTAAAATCATATCGTAATGAAAGTCACGTCTCGTGGTAGAAAGCTTCTTTCATAAACTAGTCAAGGCAAAAGTGCTTTCAAACTTCATTTTGTCCGTGAATCCTCAATCCTCAAAATTAATTGCCCTAACTTTTGTTTCTGTTGAGAATTTTCTGTTTGATTTTGTCGTTTTCGAACCTCGAGCTATTTATTGGGAAGGTTTGAGAAGGAGCACAAGATTCGATGCTTAAAAGCTCGTAGGCGAACAGGTTCTGGTTTTGTTTTATCTTAAATAAATATTTTATTCACTTTATAGGGTTATTCCGAACCCAAATTAGCTTAAGTGGTACGATGGTTTGTCCTTCTGGAATCTTTTTCGAGCTTTTTGTTACCGTTCTTCCGCAAGAGGCCTTTTTTTGGGGATTGGAGAAGAAAAAGTTCATATGCACTTGTCAGAAAAGTTCTTGATGAGGTCACACGTCCCTGGATCACTTACCATGTGCCCTGTCAATTTGACCTAGGTTTGGAAGAGACCTAACCTAAGTAACCCAACCTCCAGGGCCCAATTTTCTACTACCTATACCCCCCAGTACTCCCGGGTGATATAGAAAGAGGAAGAAAGCACTACTTTAAAAGGCTCGACAGGGGAGAGTAGAGCCAAAAAAATGGTCAATCGTAGGCACAATTTTTTTAAAAACTATTTTTGAACTACAGGAGAAAAACTAAAGCAAATAAGTCGTTTAGGGAGTTTCTGTATGACTGTGATCTTTCAAAATTTTTGTCCACATTCTGACTACACTATACCCAATTGAAAAGAACAGTAAAGGTGTCTTGTTAGCTCTTTCATTTCTTCTCTTATCACCTTTCGAAAATTGTTGGGAGCATTGTTCAATCTGTCAACTTATTCCAACACGAAAGAAATAAAAATAAACCAATACTTAGGAAATCAGTCCATAAACCACTATAAAACATTTCCTCTTGACTGTCCAAAAGCAAAAACAAACAAAAACCGAAGATTAAATTGAAATTCCGAAGGAAGAAACTCACTTGAAGAATCGGAGTCCCTGAGAAAAGTGCAGAACTTTGTTTTATCACGTAGAAAGCTCAGCTGTTCAGACTTCTAAACAAGAAAAGATCAGCAATTAAGTTCTATTTGGTCTCCTACGGCAGTGAGACTTTTCTCCTTCTCTCATCTTCTTCTTTTTCTTCTTCCACTAAACCAATAAACGGATTCTGAGGGGAGCGACAAGAGTGAAAAGATGAAAAGAAGAAAATCCACTTAATACCCGATTTTCAACTAACTAGCCTTTTTTGTTTTTAATTCTCTCTCTTTTCTTTGGCTTAACACATATCCTTCTGGGAAAGCCCAGCTTTGAGCTTCTAAGGTCATCCAAGGTTAAGTTCCGTTACTGGCAGCGAATTTGAAGTGTCAAACGATTTTTGCTATAATTGGAAACTGAAGTTTGACTAGGCTGACGACCTCGCTTTGTAAAAAACAGCACTGTCGCAAAATCTCATAAAAGGATTCGGATGGATCATTACGGGAGATGACCTCAGCAGTCCCAAACTGGGAAATTCGATTAGCGGGAAATTTTAAAGAAGGCCAAGACTGTTCTGTAGCTGTAGCTCCACGAAAAGAGTGAGTGAATATATTTATATATCAGGCTACCCGGTATTGTGTTTTGTAGCTGAGCTCTGGTAAATTAGTTTGTAGTGGACTCACCGGGAGTTAGCCAATTCTACATGTTGTTGAATGTCAAGAAGGACCTGGAGGTAGTCAAATAGAACTCAACAATTAAAGAAGCCAAACCCAGTGGTAGAAAACTACTGTGAACAAGAGGAGAATCTTCGACGGATTCATCAAGCCCCCTTGGTTGATTGATTCATTGATTAAAAATGTATTTTTAAACAAATTCTCGTGGCAGTAGATAGAATCTTTTCAGCTTCCGTACCTTTCTGTATAATGTCTCTCTGAATCCGATTCTCTTCTTACACTGTCTTGGGGTTTAATTTGAAGAAAAAAGATTTCATTTTACGACCAATTGAATCGAGTTTGATTTTGGTTAAAAGCTTATTTTCCCCTCGGTTTCCGTTTCAAGGTCGCAGTGGCTTTTAAACTTCCTAAGGGGGTAACTTAGAATTGACAACCGAGAAGTAGTAAAACGAGACCAAGGGGAAAAGGAAAAAAGGAAGGAAGGAAGGAAGATTTTCCTTTTTTTCTTCTCTTTGAAATTTTCCTGGATGAGAAGCAGGCGGATGATTTCATTCCTCCGTCTCCTTAGCCCACCACCTCCCTCCTCCATCTCTCTCTGTTTTGCCTTCGTCGTTTTTTTTCTCATCCTCCTTTGAAATAATTTTTGAAAAGATTTTGTTTATCTTATGGGGGAAATGCTTTTTGAAAAGAAAGAGATGAGAAGCATTATTAAATAATTATTTCTTTTTTGCAGCTCAAAGCTTTGAGCTTTTCCGTTCTTTAAGAAAGTTTCCTCAAGGAAAAGATTTCATAAGTTCAAGAGCCCCCCTTTTTTTGACGAGACTTTTGACAAATTCTTGTAATTAATTTCTCTCTCAGAGAAAAATTAATTTTTTTTCTTGGGTGTGTGTTTGTATCGTGCCAGAGCTCTTTGGTGTCTTCACAAAATCTATTTTTTAACACCAAAGGCAAAAGCACAATCCAACTGTGCAGAAGGATGTCAGTTTCTTACGGGTTAATTGTGTTGACTCAATCCATGGTGACCATTCTCTATTTTATACTAATACATGTAATCCTAAATATGATCATCCTATATCTCACCAAATAGGTTTCGTACAGATACCCATGATTTAGACTTCCAATGGAATATTACCAATATATTCAGAAATTAGAACAAACTTGTAGTAAGTTATCTAGATTTTGTGAAGACAAACACCGAATCTGGGACTGACTCATTGTTACGCGAACAAAATAACTGGCATAGCGGCTCATGGAGATCCAATTTGGGTGGAAAACAAAAAAAATTATAAAGAATAGCCATATCCCTCGAACAACGAATGCTACAGCACGTCTGCATAGCGTACAATCTACATCACCAGGATCAGTAATGATCCTCGAAGGGACCTCACCACTTACTACTTACCAGAGGAGAAAAAGGTACTGGAGCCACAAAGACAAAGAAACTGACCAAGGAGATATTCTACTGAGAATGGACTACTAGAATTGCCGGAGAAGCAGAAGGAGTACCAAAACTTCAGTCAGAAAGTACTCTTTGTGGTTGTAACACCAATCGGTGAACAGAAATTAAAAAACGTTTTTTGAACCCAGTAGGAAAGTAAATTCAAAACGTGCCTGAAGAGCTTTGAAAATACAAAAATTTTGGAGTCAATTTGGGTTGTTGTTCCAACACAAGAGTTTCTCTCTCTGGCTAGACGGAAGAGAAAAAAGAAAGAGAGAAAGAGAGAGAGAGAGAGAGAGAGAGCGGAGGACTAATGGGTCTTTCTGTCTCTTTGAAGTAGTATATCAATTTAGAGGAGGGGGGGAATCAATGAGCAGTTGTCAATTTCTCTGTTGAAGGCTTTTTTTCGAAAATAGCTTTTTTTTGAATATTGTTAAGTGTCCACTTTGTTGTTGTTTTTGTTGTGTCTTTCGAGTGCACTTTCACATAATTGAGGAAAGCTTCCAGCCTTAGGGTGAAATTCCTCTTCTCTCAAATGACTTCTTGATCCGGAGCTTTGAACTGGGAATCTGTACATCCTGTAAAATTTGGTTAGTTTAGTGTGTGTGTGGGTGGGTGGATGGCTGTCTTTGTCTTTCACTTACTTGTATCATGACCTTTTCATAATCCTTTCCGTGATTTTAAACCTGCTCTTGATTGGCTGGCAAAGCTTCATCATACCCTCAGAGGTGTCGATTTACACAAATTGCCTCCTTCAAAGTCCAAGAAAAATTTTTTGTGATCCAGAAAATCAACTTAGACACATACAGTACGTGGTTTGTGGGTACATTTGGACACAAAACCCACTTTTACTACTCTAACCAAACGTAGATGGTTTTATTTATTTATAAAAATTGAAGTATATATTTATATATTATATTAATACATATCATAACGCTATGGATGAACTTGGTTCACGAAAGGCGATGTGCTCAAGAGGAATTTTAGTCAGTGTCCCCGGCGTGGGCGACTGACACACTCAGGAGGGTAGCTGTAGAATAAGCAGTCAATCTATATTTACGTAGAATGGTTTGAATAGGAGCATCTTGGGTGCAAAAGGTTAATACTGACTGAATATGTCCTGATAAAATCTTTCAAGGAGTTTCGAAAACTACAAAATCGTCACTACCGCCAAAAACACACCCCAAAAAAAAGAAGAAACAGAGGAAGTCTTTGAAGAAGAGAAAATTTTTGTTTTTATTATTGCATATGTGGTGTTAGGAACCAGTTTGTTTGTGTTTATTTCTGTCGTTGTCTCTTTTAAAAGATTCGACAAGTCAAGGGAACCCGCGGAAAAAGATGATTTCAATTTGTCAACAACCCAAAACATAAAAACATTTAAAATTATTGTCATCGGTAGACATTAAAGCCATTTTGTTTTTCTTTTTCGTTCTTTTCTAAATTGAGTCGACGTGGGAAGCAACCGATTCGAAAGTTTTTAGCCCCAAGATAATCGAGCTTTTTATAAAGCTTTGTGTGAAATAACCGCCACAAGGGTGACCGAACTTCAAAACGTGTTATATTGAACTAGGTGTCTACCACGTCAGATGGCGGATTACTTCGTGGCAATAGCCAACTCATCAACTGGACTTGATATTGGTCTCGAAGAAAGATTATCAGAACTCAATCAACTTTTTCTTTCTCTATTTTTTAGCGATCGGAGCATACAGTCAGGTTTCGAGGGGAATGTGATTTCTAAGAAGAGAAATAAGAATGATTGCACATGATTTGGATACCTGAAAAAATAAATTTTTTTGTAGTGAAATTATGGTCGTTTTCGATAGAATGTCCAATTTCGCTTTCATGATCGATGGGTAACGACACTTGGAAGGCCTACCTGGGCTAGTCACGAGAAATTTGGAATTTATTTCCTCTCAAGACTGTCTGTTTCTCAAAATATATTGGTTTTAAGTGATTTGTTGGGTGCAAAGTGTATGGAGTCTAATGAGTATTGGAAACAACTAAAACAGTGAAAATGAGCTTTATGAGCTGCTGACTTGGGTAATGCGACTGCAACGTACAATTTTAGTTAGTTCTCCTAAAAATTAAATTTAAAAATTGTTGTATCCACAATTTATTTCAGATAATCATAATATACTGTGTACACTTAACAATCACTTGATGGTCACTGCACTCTGAGGTTCAGAACCTCAGGTATCCTATTGTCTACCAAAAGCTAAGAGTAATCTGAATGCTCATAGGAACCACTGGAACCCTGTTGTAATGGGTAAAAGCCCATTTCACTCACTCGAATCGCACTCAGCTCCTGGATGAGAGAATCTATGGTATCTATAAATCCTAGATGAGCTCTGTTGCGCCTGTAACAGCTGCTGGATGAGTACTGTAGCGGAGCGATGGGGCATCACAACCTCTACCAGATACTTCTCCAGTTCCTCAACGGTGGAAGGTGTCGACACAAACCTGTCGGCTATGCGTGCTGGTATTTTTGTGTCTACCACGAACTGGAGCAGGGTGCCGATCTGGTCCGCATCGATGTCAAGAACGAAATATTTTATTATATTTACGAACTGACGGATGTCACCATATTTACCTGAGAAAGCAGGTATCAGCTTGGTAGCCGACTTGATGTCAAAGCCCATCTTAAGAGGTTGGTCCGGGCGACTGGCTACTGCTAAGTGGTGAGCAAGGATGGTGTATGGCGCTGTGAGCTGAGGAGACGAAGTTGATCCGCTTCAGAGGTGGCCAAATGTGTGTCCAAAAGGTGTTGAGACGCAAGAAACTGTTGAAATGATTGAATGCTGACTGAATATTTTCTATGTCGTATATTTATTATTCATTGTACATGTTGTCTCTACAAGAGCTTGAGACAAACTCCTCGATGGCCTTTTGAACCATCAGCCATTTGCCTACCCATTGTCCGTTTATTAGGTCTGTGCTGACCACGCACGGCTGGGTCAGCACATTCATAGGCTACGCGAGCCTGTTTGATCAGTGGCGGATCCACGCCACTACACTGTCGAGTATTCTCTTTATAAGCACTATATGGGAGAGGGCTGTCGTAGTTTCTGAAAGCTTCGAGATCGCTCCCGGAGGACCTGACAGTAGAAAGACCTCGTTGTTGAAGAATCTGCGAAAATGGTTTCACCTAGACTCTGCCTTCCCGTTCTGTGCAGCCGCCTTCAAGAAAATAATCAGCGTGATGGTCTCTAACCTCCGTCGCGGAGTTGGATAAGAAGAAGAAGAAGAATGACCGTCTTCCAAAGACAAACAGTGAACAGACCAGTGTATTGACCTCAGGAATTTATAAAAGAAGAGTAAGAAAAGTAGGTATACAGAAGAGGACAAGCATAATTAGAAAATAAGGGGTCAAGGAAAAAAGGTTTGAGAAAGAACAAAGGTTGAGAGGGAAATGATAGAACAGAGAAGGCAGAAAAGAAAGAAGCGAGTTATGGAGTCTATTGGCATGTCTTTGAGTTGGTTCTAAAATTCTTCCCATGAACCAGAGAAGCTGGTTTAAAAGTCCTCATTTGGCGGACAAGAGAACTCATCCCACTATAAGTATAGTATACTCTACAATTTGTTTACATTTATTTGTACAAGATAAATATGTTTAATTTTGATAGCTGCAGTCACATCTGTGGTCGCCATGGTACCCCCGTCATAGAATTAGGGACTTTGCCTTGCCAAGAAAGGTTCATACCGTCTTTGTGTAGTGGTTCGCAGTCCGTTTCAATAAATTTTCACATAAAATGATCTACAGCTGGAAAGATTCGCGTGTTTCTCGAAAACCAAAGGACACTTAGAATTCTATGATAAATAGACGCATCAAACTTCGGTTCGTGGAACTTGAGAAAGGTTACGACACGGAGAATTAACGACTCGGGTTTGTGTCACGCTTCCGAAAATTACTCCAACAAGAAAAGAAATAAAAAAACAAACAAAATTAAAGGGAAAATTGTAGGCAAACGAAACAACAAAAAAAAGTGTACAAAATAAATAAATAAGAGTTAATCGAACATGAAACAATCGATTGAATTTTTTGTTGTTGTTGTTGTTGTTTGTTGGTTGGTTTCCCCTGCTTCCCCAAAGCAACAATCATCGGATTTTCATCGCTAAATTAAAATTGCAGCAAAAACGAGACACACATACACCAGAACAAAAATAAGTGAAGACATCTGATGTCACGTCTCGAAATAATGACAAGTTAACAATTCTAATGACACGTTTTCCTCTTGTTATCTTCTGCTTTATTTGAACAGCGTGATCTTTCGCTTCCCTTCGAATTTGTCGATGGTGTAATAATAATGGATTTTGGTCTCTTTCCTTCTTTCTCTCTTCCAACCCCCGCCCCCGTACCCCCCGTCGTACCACCTCTGGCTTTCCTTCATCTTCGTCAGCTTCCCACCTTATTTTGTCCGTTCGTCTCTTATTTTGAATACCTTGTTATTTGACTAATGTTTGAGTTCGTCTCCCTTCTACCCCCGTCCTGTTTCCACCTCTCTCAGTCTCTTCGCCTTCTCTCCTTCCCCAAATCGCTTCGTGATTAATTTTAGTTTTTGTTTTGTCAGGGGTTAACAAAGTCATCATCGTGAGAAAAGATTTTTTTTAGGTGCGTGGAATTTGTAATAATTATAAGCGGGTTTTGTTTGTTGGTCTTGTTTTCTCTCTTTTCACCTGATGCGACGAAGAAGATTTTGGCAAGGATTTGGCACTCGGAGGAAAGAACTGGTGTCGAAGGAGGAAGTGTAGTCACAGCCGTAATTTAACCCTTTCAAATTTTTTTCTCTTTCTCTCATTCCTTATTGAGTGAGTGATGGGCAGAGTTTACGGATGTTAAGATATTGGCTCTCAGGTATCACAATTTGTAACGGCGAATAATTTAAATCTCGATTTGATGGGTTTCGGGGTGGAGTGGGTCACATTTGACCGAAAATTAGCTTGAAAATCGTTTCTCTCTCTCCGTCTTTTCTCCTTTTAATTTTGCAGGTATCAGTGGCGGATAGTATAGCTAAAAGTGTTAGGCAGTGTTTTTAGAATTTACAGTTCTAATTTATGATTTGTTACGGCTCTTAATCAAAGACTTAGAAAGACATTCTTCTTGTAACCCAGTGAAAACCTATAGTATTAGCGTTGAGAATAACTTTTCTGGATCCTCACATATCTCTCACTTGGTCTGTATATGATCTTTCCTTCTTTGTCTTCTATATTTTGAAGAAACACGCTCCTCTTAAAATCACCTCTATACTCCCTCCTCTTTCAGCAAACCTGGAAAACCAACAGACCAGGTAACTTCCCATCGGCCTCCTGCCCTCTCTTTTCCAAACTCCTGGAACATATCCTTCTTTCCAGAATCAACTCCTTCGTCTCCGACGGAAGTCTTATTCCTTCCACCTTGTTTCTTCTTGCTCCTCTTACTTTTCTGTCTTCTAACTATTACTTCCTACCCACTTTATCAAAATGACTACTATTTTCTTCTTTTTCTCTCCCTTCTCTCCGGCCTTTTCTCTTTTTTTCCTCCTTTTCGCTCTATTCTATTCTTTCCTATCATTATATTTATACCGCTTCTATTCTCTCCTCTAAATTCTCTCCTATATCTTATCCCACCCTACAGACTGTACCTCCAGTCACACCCGTTTATCCAACTCCTGGGGCCGAGGCACTGGTCTGTTCCCTAGTTAAAGCCAGACCAACTATTTGATATCCCGCTTAGAGATAGGTGGTAGTTAACACGGGGTTTGCTTTCCACGCGAGTTTACTTCTGCAAAAGGAATGAAAGACCTCCAGTTCTGGCACCAAATGAAAGAAAAATTTTTTCATAATTGAAATGAAGCCATCTAGCCGCCACTGAACGACTGAGTGGAAAAATTCAAACGAGAGAGGCAAATGTCGCAACTCGAGAGGGCACTTTAATAATAATTATTATTTATATTATTTATTACATGTTTCACAGCTCAATTACATTGTCCTAGAAGTTGATTTCTATACTCTCG